>JANRMT010028174.1:109684234-109788628 GCA_026402145.1 Polypterus bichir lapradei | reverse complement strand
ACCGCTTAGAATTAAGGCCAAAAAGTTCTATCTTGGTCTCATCAGACACCTGAAGGACTCTGAGATGGTGAGAAATACGATTCTCTTTCTGATGAGAGAGAGATGTTTTACCCTTTTTATTGATTATTTAATTCTAATTCAATAAAAAAATTAAGAATAATGTTAACTTATTATTTTTCTTAAAATGTAAACATTTTTCACAACTTATTCTAAGTAAAAAAACTATACTGTGAATTGAACACATTTAAGTTAAGTTAAATTTAATGATACCGTACTTCCTCTCACATCAATTTCTTGGTCTTTACAACAACGTATTCAGCTGTAACGCTTATCCATAATAAGAGCTATTTTACTACGAATGTGTAAGTATAAAGCATATTAATTCTGTAATGAATAATAACTAGTATTTTATTTCGTATTGTTACAGACGTAAGCATTTGTTGTTTTCACGAAACCTTTCCCTTCATGTGGGAAACATGGCAAGTAAGGTAGCGTCTTTCTAACAACTTACCTCTTGGTTTGCTTTAAAAAGCAAGCACATTTCTCAGATAGTTACGTATGCTGATATGTTTTTTTTATCGTTTAAAACTTTTATTTTACACAGAAAAAGAAAATGACCCTTTGAGATAAGTTTGAGAACGATATAGTGTCTGTCCTAAACTACGACCTGTAAATAACATAAAAAGACGTTTGCCTAACTGTCACAGTATTATTTGACCTCTTATTTAATTAGTGTTCTACATAGGCCATGTATTTTCTGGTCAATTTTTAACACTGTGATTTATTTAGCGATGTTTGGTTTCCAACGTCCTATTTTATTTCAGGATTTTCGCTATTGCATACTGAAAAGTAGTGAAAAGGCGGCCATTCATTTAAAGAGGATATGTTGGCGTAACTGCAGGAAGTGTTTGAAGTGCGGCACCTGCCACAGGATTTCACTCTTTCACTCTCAGTTTCCTCACCGTTTACCACTCATTCCTGGGACATTATTTGATTGAGATAAACTTTTTGAAGAAAGTTTAAAAAAAGAAAAAATTTTCATTGATGTTTGAATGTCAGTAATTCAATAAAAATTATCCTCAGACATTTGATTTAATTTTCCTTTGAAAATATAACTCCGTTGTTGTGACTATCTGTGTATGTTCAAATAAATAAAGATATATGGATTTTTAGCATGTATTTGTTATACAGTTATTACTGTCCAGCGTTGCATACTCACTTTTTTTGAGTACTGTAATTCAAATGAAAATCGGAGTAAAATGAAACCATTTTTGCCACTACTTATATTTAATCAAACTCATTTATTTTAGGTAAATTTGAGTTAATTAATACCGTAAATTAAGTTTACTCAATAGTGCAGTATATTAAGTCTACTCAAAAATATTGCTTGTAATTTGTTGCCTTATTTTTTTAAGTAATTTTAACGCATTATTTTTTACAGTGTATGCAGTAATTTCAGGCCTGTTTAAAGGGTCGTCTAGCTGCATTTCACTATCTGCAGTGCCTAGGAATGTATGCTTCTCATAAAATGGCGAAGTTCTAACTCAGTCTTAATTCTTTCGGAGTCTCCCTGCCCTTTTATAGAAGCTTACAGTTACAGTAATTATTTGTTTTCACTCACGGCTAAGGTATAATAATACAAATGCTTGCTTAAGGCAAATTATTTTTTTCAGAGGAGAGATTACATTATTTGTCACAAGCAAGTCCTTGATGGCAGTTGCTTCTTTGATCAGATCTCCCTGATACTTCCAAGCATCTGCAACTACAACCTAATCCACAATGCAAACCTACTATACAGAGATTTTATCATCTCATTCTGATTGTAAAAACCTCTCCCTTGACATTTTAATGGGAATGTAAGAGGCACACTGGGCTGCTCTTTGGTAGTAAAACACATTTTGTAAATGCTAGAAAGCTGCTTTTGTTTTCTTTTGCAGTCCCTATAGGGAACAATTCTGTCTAAAATTGATAAATGTTGGGAGCAGAAGGCAGAGCCTCTTTTGTTAAAGTGATATGTTTCACAGGAAGAAATTGTGCTTGTCAGAGAAGTAGTTATTACTTGCTATAGACAATGTTATTGGAGCTCCAGCCGTACTTCATACACATGGAATGTGTGCTGACTACAAGTACTGGTGAAAATTTTCCAGGATTTTAATTTTTAATTGACTTTTACCCCCTTTATTTATGAAGAAAAAACTACAACAGAATGCAACTGAATCAAATAAACGAGATTAACATGTCAAACACAACAGTATATTTCAAAATTAAGTCAAAGAAAAGAATTCAAAATGTAGCCTCCACCCATAAAGAAAAAAGAGACTCTCATGTAAAACAGTCCTTTATAAATGATAAAGCAGCAAGCAGAGTAATAAAGCTAAGCACAGACCCAGCATGCTTCTTTTAGGATTATAGTATTGAGCTCTTGACAAGTTTTAAAAAACATGAACAGATCCTCTTAAAGAGAATTTGATTTTTTTTTTCTGTTTTTAGATAAAATAATACATGGGTTTCCCACGGGGTTATAGAAGATGGATTAAGAATCTTCATATGAGCAAAGTAAGTCTATGTGCTAGTAATGCAGTAATAGGAAATCGAAACTGATTTCTCAGAGTGTGCTTTATTCTCACCTGGCAGCACTCTGAGATAGCACCGTTAATGAATTCCGAGTGATTGTTAATCTAAGGCTATTCAAGATAAATGCAAAACATTTTGCCCAAAGTGATTTAACTTGGGCGGCATGGTGGCACGGTGGGTAGCGCTGCTGCCTCAACGTAAGGAGACCTGGGTTCGCTTCCTGGGTCCTCCCTGCGTGGAGTTTGCATGTTCTCCCCGTGTCTGCGTGGGTTTCCTCCCACAGTCCAAAGACATGCAGGTTAGGTGCATTGGGCGATCCTAAATTGTCCCTTGTGTGTGCTTGGTGTGTGTGTGTGTGTGTGCCCTGCGGTGGGCTGGCGCCCTGCCCGGGGTTTGTTTCCTGCCTTGCACCCTGTGTTGACTGGGATTGGCTCCAGCAGACCACCGTGACCCTGTAGTTAGGGCATAGCGGGTTAGATAATGGATGGACGGATGATTTAACTGCAGGGCTGATCCAAAGCATATTGCCTAGAGATGCAGGAGCTTGATGACAACACTCACAAGCTGATTCCTGACCTGGGATCTGTATTTGCCCATTTTAAACAATGTATATTGATGGAATATATTCTATGAATGACCGGGTTCCATTCTTTTTTTAGGGTCTCATCATTTCTAGGCTCATGCACCTACCACCTTGGTGTTAACCCTGAGTGTGATTCAAACTCAGGACTCTATGCTGTTATGGTTAAGCCCGAGTCAGACTTGGGTTGAAGTTAAATGATCCACTTTATAGTGAAAGCCCGAAAAAGTCTAGTGAGAGCATTCTGCTGCCCTCTAATGGAAATAAATAATATTACGCTGCACAAAAATCAAGAATGTTTCTGAAACTGGACCATTAGTTGAATCAAGTGATAGTGATGACAATGTGAGTTGGTCATCATGATGATGACATGGCTACTGAAACTGATGCATACTGTTCTGTACAATTAAATCTCCATGTTATCCCTGGTGAATTTGGTCGCCTGAAGGGTCACAGTGTTTTGCGAAAAGGCAAAATGATTGCGATCAAGTTGAAAGACGAGAGAGGCATTAGTGTCCTTAGCACTGTTCACGATGCAGCAACTGTCATTCATGTCCGGGGGAAATGTGGAAATCACTAAGCCTTGTGCTGTGGTTACCTACAATAACACAAGGGGGGGAGTCGATCGTGCAGGTCAGGCACTGACATTTTACCCTTTCATTGTTATATTTCAGAGAGGCTGGGGTTCTGCTTTCTCTTTTGTGTATATTTTGTTCATTATTTATGTTAACATTGTTGATTATTTAGTTTCTTTATGTCTAAAGCACCCTTTGTTATGTGCCACGTGTTTTGTGAGTGGTCTCCCAAGTGACGGGACCATTTTGAATTCAAGATAAATAATTTTACGATTGTGTCAAACGTCTTAAAGAAATATTTGCTGATGTACGAGGGATATCCAGAAAAAAAGGTTACAAGTGCCCTGGAGGGTGCAGGGAATTTTGTTTTTCGAAGGTTGGCATACCGGCGTGTAGGGGGGTCCTAACGGTCAAAATAAGCCCGGGACCGCGTCAGTCAGTTGTGAAATGTCATCACAGCAAGCGAGTTCGTCAACCTCTGCTGAGGCCGTTTGCTCCACCTACCGCCGATGCGAGATTCGTTCGGTCATCAAGTTCCTCACTTTGCGTCGCGAATCCGCAGCCGAGATCCATCGTCAGCTTGTGGAAGAATTGTGAAAGAATTCTTGGGTGGGAAACGTTTTTCCAACAAAGAGGAGGTGAAGGAGACAGTGGAGAAGTGGCTTTTAGAGGTGGAGCGGAGCGTATTCGACGAGGGTATAAAAAAGCTGGTGCCCAGGCTGAAGAAGTGCATCAAAGTTGACGGCGATGATGTTGAGAAATAAACACATATTTTGGAACATACCCTGTAAATTTGGTTGAAATATATTCATTTTTCGATTTTTAACAGCTGTTGTAACCTTTTTTTCTGAATATCCCTCGTACATAGGGGTGCTCTGGAACAGAGAGAGCAGCTTTAGGAGGATATTCCTTGTGACTACATTGATTCTCCCAGCTCATTTAAGACGCAGGGTAGTACATTTATTAACCCCTTCGCTGAGTGTATCGACTGTACTACCAAAGTGATCTTTTAAAAGTTTTTTTTACATTTCACGATGATGGTTATCCCCTAATATTTAAACTGTTCTGATAGAAGCAGTTGTTAACATCTTATGTTTTTGTTAACAGAACTGATTTTCCTGAGCTTCTTGACAGTTAGTCTTGAATATCCCTGCTTTTAGCACTTAAACAAAGCAGATGGTGAACAAAAATATTTTCTAGAAACACAAGAAAATTATTTTATAGATGTAAATATCCATCCATCCATTATCCAACCCGCCATATCCTAACTACAGGGTCACGGGAGTCTGCTGGAGCCAATCCCAGCCAACACAGGGCACAAGGCAGGAAACAAACCTTGGGCAGGGTGCCAGCCCACTGGAGGGCACACACACTAGGGACAATTTAGGATCGCCAATGCACCTAACCTGCATGTCTTTGGACTGTGGGAGGAAACCCATGCAGACAACATGCAAACTCCACGCAGGGAGGACCTGGGAAGTCAACCTGGGTCTCCTAATTGTGAGGCAGCAGCGCTACCCAGTGCACCACCGTGACTCCCTAGATGTAAATATTCCTAATTATATTTTGATCAAACATTTGGATTTTTTCTTACAAATTTATCATTTTAAAATGGTAATAAAAAGGAGCAGGATTTCTTTAACTTTTTGAGGGCTAAATATTTTTTCGTAAACTCAGTTTTCTGAAAAGCACCCAATGCACTGGCTTCACACATAAATCAACATAAAACGTCTGCTGCTGCATTCTGTGGTTACTGTTGGCACCTGTTTTGCATCTCTGGCAGCAGTGGCTGTGCAGGAGTGGCTCGATGGCTAGCAGGAATGCACGGCGGGCCGGCTACCTCTTTGTTTTCTCGCAGTAGGTGGGCAATGGTGGTGGCTGCAGTGTGACACAATATGGTTTGTACCTCTTGTCATCATAAGTGGTGGTCCTCCTAGGCAAACGCTGCTGTAGACGTATCAGCTACACGAACGCGTTCAGCACTACGATCAGCTGGGGACCGATTGGCCGATGCTGGTCCCTCACTTTCATTTTCGATATCCACTTCCAAAACGCTTGCATCAAACTCAGAGTCCAAAAAGTCAGAGTCCGATTCAGCGATAATATGTAAAACGTCCATGGAGTATTTTGCTTTGCACATTTGTTTTAGTCTCTCGCCAGATGTCGATGCCATTTTAGAGGCTGCTTGCTTTTCACTACTCCTGCATGCACAGGAAATTGAGGTCAAATCAACAAAGATACATTACTTTCCTTCAACCAAAGATAGTCAAACTAAAACATAAGGGTGGGTTTTGTCACAGTTTACAGCCCATTACTGTCCTCTACCCCTGAATTTTGACAAAAGTCAACATCAGCCCTGAAAGAGTTAATAAAAAAGGAAAGAGTAAGAAAAATAATTATATTTATAGGTAATTTGCAAAAAACTGCAGGACCGAGGATGGTTTAACCTTATCGGTAAACCAGCCACAAAAAAGCAGTTACCACTACTAACTTTCTCAATAATCAATTAAGAGACTGACAACTATTAATACTACCACTTATTTATATCATGCCTCTCCTATACTTAAAGTGCCTAATTAAATAAATTGTTAAGCTTTTAGTAGGGAAATAACTGAAAAGAATACAGATAAAAGGTTCAGGAAATAGGAATAAATTGTCAGTCAGTCATTATCCAACCCGCTATATCCTAACACTGGGTCATGGGGGTCTGCTGGAGCCAATCCCAGCCAGCACAGGGCGCAAGGCAGGAAACAAACCCCGGGCAGGGCGCCAGCCCACACACACAGGACAATTTAGGATCGCCAATCCACCTAACCTGCATGTGTTTGGACTGTGGGAGGAAACCAGAGCACCCAGAGGTAACCCACGCAGACACAGGGAGAACATGCAAACTCCACGCAGGGAGGACCCAGGAAGTGAACCCTGGTCTCCTTACTGCGAGGCAGCAGCGCTACCACTGCGCCACCATGCTGCCCGGAACAAATTATAATAATAATTAAAGAAGAAAACTAAACAGAATCTAATTAACAGGATAAGGATTAGACAAAACAGAAAACATGCAGTAATCGAAAAGGAATAAGCAAAACTCTAAATCACCTCTATGTGGGCCATATGATGGAAGGCCAAACAGATATAAAATGTACTCTTGAAGAAGGAAAGTTGGATATTATGACCAATTTTGTATCACCTGACCCATTTCCATGCATAAAACAGTAACATTTGTAGTACAGTTTCCATTTTAAGCAGCCCATACATCACGTCTGCCCCTACATGGCGCATTTATCCTGGCACATGCTGGTACACTTGGCGCTCACTTGCAGGGTTTGTCTGCTCTGAGCACTCGGCTCACTCAGTGCAGAGGTAATGATAGAGCAAACAAGTAAATAAAGCACACTGCTCTAGTGAAATGGAAGGTACAATGTCAATAGTGTCCATGATTACTAAAAGTCAAGTCTCGACAATATAATTCCAAAATAAAATAAATAAAAACTAAAAAAAATAATAATAACCAGTAGGTCACGTGTGCAGACTCTCTCTTGGTAAAACAACCAACCAAAGAACTGGAGCGAGAGGGAAGGAGAGACAAGTGGGTGCATCATGTGAGCAGTGCGGGAGTAGCCACAGCATTACTGTATATGTAGCCGCAGAGTGGTAAACACAACACTGGTGGGTGGGCAGAGCATTAGCGGCGGCTCACCCACAGTTCTGTCAGCGCCACCAGAGAGGGGTTATGTATGTAATACCAGGAAACTAATGCAACTGAAAGTCTCCTCTTTCTACTGTGTGGGAATGGCAGTTAATGAACAACAAAACCAGTCCGCGTAGGTCTCGTTTCAAAGGTTTGTCTGTTTACAGATTGCTGCACAGTACTCAGAAATACATAACCATGTGGGCAGCAAAGAGTGCTGCAAAGAAATGGAAGATGGATGCCAGAAATTGTGATTTTTCAAGAAAAGTGAGATATCTGTTTTGTCAGAAAAAAGATAAGCTGCAAAGCTTGGTGTGGGCAAATATGGTATATTATGTAAAAAGGCATTATAGACAAATGGAGGAAAGAAATATCCTTAATATACAGGTGACATAAGAGCAGCTACAAAAAATGAGAAAATTAAAGACCTGGCCAAGTAAGCAAAAAAATAAATAAATAAATAATACAACAGCAGCAGCAGATCAGAAGGCAGCTGTCAAAGTCTCATTACTTGCATCAGAAGAAATGATAAGAAGGAAAAACCCATTCAACTGTGGAATTCCATTAAAAGGTGTGCGGCCAACATCACTGAGGCTTTTGGAAATGAGAATATGGCAAAAATCGAAATCGGTACTAATGTTACACTAGAGTGTTGGTTGACGTATCTGCATAGTTGACTAGCAAATTACAGAATAGCACCACAATATGGTGAACACTGCTTCACTCTTCTCTTGAGCACCACATAAAAATACCGATAGGACTGATTCTAGCATACTGGTTATTTTTGTACATTTTGTGGATCAGGATTTTCACTATTTCAGAAGAGCTTATGGTTTTAAGACCACTTCATGGATCCACAACAGGAGAAAATATTTTTAATGTTGTTAAGTCAATAATGAAAAAATATGGTGGATTTGATTAAAGGACTTGCATTGTTACTAGATAAAAAAAGTCATGGTCGTCAAGAATCAGGGACTCATTGGGCTGTTAAAACAGGAAGGCTACCGACTACCCAATGATCTGAACCGGGCATCAAGACATGTGGTCAGGGGTCTTCGATCACAGCCCTGGGGGGGCTGCAGTGGCTGCAGGTTTTCACTTCAACCCATTTTTTTAATTAAAACCCATTTTATTTCCTACTAAACCTACTGCGCCTCATTTTAGTTAACTCAGAACAATAAATTGCCTATTTTAGTTTTAGACAGCTGAATTTAGAGTAAAATTGTTTCCTGATTTCTTAACCAGCCACCATTTAATGCTGAGGTGCAAACACCAGCTCTGTGTCATTACCTAGGAGTCCCAAAGCACTAAAGTGTCCCAAAAGTTCCAAAAAAAAAACATGCTACATGTAGGATTTTTTACAAAATAAAATGTTTTATTCTCACAATATGCTCTGTAACACTGTAAAGCTCCAAAGAGCACAAAAGGCATAAAGGAGCTGCCGGCAAACATAATACAAAGTGAACGAAGTGCTGATACAAGGATCCAAAGAGTGGTCAAAAGACAGAGCAAAAGGTCTAAAATCCAATCAATCACAATAACCACAACAGCAATGCAATAACTCACCAAAACCTCTAAAGCGCATATGAAATGAACCACCAGGGACTGCGTGAGACCCTCTGTATTTATAGGCGGAGAGCACTTTTTGGTGGTGTTTGGCAGGCAGGTGGTCTCGCCTCATGGAAGACCACCCACACCTTACATGGAACATCACTGAGGCATTGATACATAAACACAATAGTAAATATTAAACATGATGGCAGTAGTGAATAAATAAAATTAATCTCTCTATTATAAAAAAAAATCCTGGAGAGAAACAGTAGGGCGACGAGATATGATCTTCACATGAAGATCATGGAAGACACTTAAAAGTCCTGCGAGACTAAAGAGAATGGCCATGGAGCGTCTTGTGGGGACCTTAAACATGAGATTTTCTGCCAAGAGATTGACCGAGGACCATCTCACGATGACGTAGAACATGAGATTCTTGTAAGACACACCCTACTTACAACCAAATAACAGCACGGGCAGCCAGCAAACACACTCAGTCGTATTTTGGCTTTGAGCACACACAGATCCAGGGCTCTCAGCGCATATAAAGCATATAAGGACAATACGTTATAAATGAAATGCAGACGACTAAGCGAAGAAGAAAGCAGCGCGGAGAAAAGAGACTCAAAAGCGTTGGAGAGACAAAAAAGAAAAAGAATAATCTAGGTGCAAATGCAGAAAATAAGGAAAGTAAATTATCAGCCCGGAATTGGAAAAAAAAGCACGTCCAATCCAGATGATGGCGCTATACACATGCAGAGCAAGTTAGAGATTATGAAAGCAGTGGAATTCAAAAGGCTCAAAAAAAAAAACATTGGCGCGATACACGTGTGGAGAAAGTTAAAGAATATGAAAGTAGGAAAATTAGAAAGTATAAAAAAAAAAGAAAGTAAAGATCACTGTAGCGCAAACAAACGGAAATCACTCGAAAAAAGGGAAAATAATCATCACGGACCAGATGTCATTGAAACAAAAAGCAGGACAAAGCGAGGTCAGAAATAAAAGACAGAGTAGAAAACAAAGTAAAACGTTATAAAGAGGTTAAAAAACAAGGAGGCCAAACACATGCAGAGCAACATACAGAATATGAAAACAGAAAAAAACGACAGTATCAAAAAAAGAAAGTAAACATCGCATTAGCGCAAAGAAAGAGAAATTATTACTCGGAGAAATAATGAAAAGGCGAATAGAGATCGAATATATGGACATAGGTGATATGTCAGAAGTATGTAAATATTGTAAGGCTTTGAAGTTTAATTCAAGAGAATTTCAAAAACTGAGTTTACCTCACATGCATTTATTGGTTACTTTGCAAAAAAAATTATTAACTTCTGATGATGTAGATCGTTTTGTCTGTGCTGAAATTCCAAACAGAGAAACCTATCCTGGATTATGGTACAAAGTCATTAAACACATGTCTCACAGACCTCATTAAAAAGATTCAGCATATTGGGACTCCAAAGATTCCAAATATTGTTTTTACAGAAGTTCTGAAATAAAAGTGAAACTAATGAAATAGCAACAATTCAAAGAGAAAAAAAATCTTAAGTGTGTATCCGGAAAAACAAAAACGAGGGTTGGTGAGCAAAGCGAGCAGGGGGCAATGCCCCCTTGTACATACTAAAAAATCAAACATGAACAAAGATGACATAAAATATGAATTTGAACCCCAGCCAGGGGAGGAACCCTGGCTTAGATATAACACTCATACCTTTAACTTTACAATGGTGAATATGCATCATGAAGTAACTGTGTTAATAAAATGACCAAAAATGTATGCGAGAGAAATGAGCAGGAATTGCAAATCTGCTCAGATCCACAAAATATATGGATAATATTTTTTAGAAAAGGAAACTCTATAATGTGATAAGGACTTGTCTTGGATGAATGAAAGCACTAACAAACTACACACCAATCAGCTACAACATTAAAACCACCTGCCTAAAATTATGCAGGTACCCCTTGTGCTGTCAAAAGAGCTCTGAACTGAGGCATGGACCTCACAAGACCTCTGAAGGTGCCCTGTGGTATCCGACACCAAGATGTCAGCAGCAGATCCTTCAAGTCCTGTAAGTTGTGAGGTGGCGCCTCCATGGATTAGACTTATTTTTCCAGCATATCCAACACATGCTCAATAAGACTGAGACCTGGGGAATATGGAGGCCACGTCAACACCTTGAACTCTGTCATATTCCTCAAACTACTCCTGTACAATTTTTATAGTGTGACAGGGCTGAAAGAGACCACTGCTATCAGGGAATTCCTTTGTCATGATGAGGAGTATGTGGTCTGCAATAATCTTTAGGTTAGTGGCATGTGTCAAAGTAACATCCACATGAATGCCAGAACCCTAGATTTGCCTGCAGAACATTTGTACAGAGCATCACACTGCCACCACCTGCTTGCCTTCTTCCCATACTGCATCCTGCTGCCATCTCTCCTACAAGTAAATGACACACATGTACCTGGCCATCCACATGATCTAAAAGAAAACAAGATTCAGACCAGGCCATCTTTGTTCCATTGTCCAGTTCTGGTGCTCATGTGCCCACTGTACATGGTCTTTTGGCAGTGGACAGGAGTCAGGATGGGTACTCTGACTGATCTGTGGCTACACTGTAAGTTGTGATGCAGTGTGTGATCTGACACTTCTCTCTCTCTCATGGCCAGCATTTAGTATTTCAGCAATTTGTGCTACTCTAGTTCTTCTGTGGGATCAGACCAGAGAGACTAGCCTTTGTGCCCCATGCACATAAATGAGCCTTGGGCACCCATGACCCTGTCGCTGGTTCACTGGTAGTCCTCCTTTGGGCTACTTTTGGTAGGTACCAACCACTACCGGGTACACCCCACAAGACCTGCCATTTTGGAGTTGCTCTGACCCAGACCTTTAATCATCATACTCTGGCCCTTGTCAAAGTCACTCACATTCTTTCCCACACTTTCCCATTTTTCCTGCTTCCAACACATCACCTTTAAGAACTAACTGTTCTCTTGCTGCCTAATATATTCCGCCCCTTGACAGGTTCCACTGTAACGTGGTAATCAGTGTCATTCACTTCACCTGTCAATCAATGTTGTGGCTGATTGCTGTATAAGTTAAAAACCAAGTGTCGTTTATCAGCAAGGACTGTCATCTAATTAGGAAAGTGCTTGGAACAAAAACCTTCAGCCACTGTAGCATCCTGGGACTAGGAGTGAGGACACCTGACTGTGGTTCACCACTAAAAATGTTCAATATCATGGCCGTAGTGATTAAGGTGACCAACTTGATTAAAAGTGGTAACCATACCCTGAAATACACAGAATGATTAATTGAAGAACTGAATGCTGCATGTTAGGATTTACTGTACTTCTGCATATAAATGTCAGATAGCTGAAAAGTGTCAGCTGATATTTTTTTACATTTGGAAAAGAAACTCATATGTACTTAACAGAACTTAAATGTGACCCGGTATTTACAGACAGGTGTCCAGTTCTGGTGGTACGAGTATGTAGCATGCATTTTGGCTCCTGCTTCATCACTGGCAGAATATTTGCTATTTGTCCTAACCCTTCACTGCTTTCAATGTTTCCTAAGGACATCGTGAACAAACAAGCCGCGAGGAGCAAGCCAGCTTTAGGCCTCGCCGCGGTTGCTGTGACCAGATATTCAGCCTTCGCCAGGTTATGGAGGAGCGAATTCGATGTGGGAAACGGACAGTCATCGTCTTTATTGACTTTCGATCCGTGTTCGACTGCATCGATTGGCCAGCACTTTGGATGACGCTGGAGACTGAGCACATACCACCAAAAGTCATCAAGCTACTGCGGGAAAATTACAACGGATCATCAAGCCAAATACGCATCCGAAATGAGTTGTCGACTGAACTCGCCATTCGCACTGGAGTTCGCCAGGGAGACGTCGCCTCACCGCTGCTCTTCAACATCGTACTCGACGCCATTATGAGGAAAGTCTTCGGGGGCAGACGCGGAGTCCAGTTCGATGAAAATGGCACCGTGACAGATCTAATGTTTGCAGATGACAGCAGTGTGCTGACTGAGGATGACGCCGAAGCCACGGACGCTCTCTACAAGATCGCCCGCGTTGCCCAGTCATAGGGATTGAAGATAAACATTGAAAAGATGAAAGTGCTGACAACAGATGGATCGCCTGCAAATGTCCACCTTGACGGCATCCAAATACAACAAGTTCAGCAGTTCAAATACCTTGGCTCACTGATCAAACAGAAGAAAGCCGCGTCCACGGCGGAGATCCAAGTCGAATAGGTCAAGCAACCACAGCATTCGCTTCTCTAAAGTGGTGCTTGTGGAAGCGAACAAATATTTCCATTCCGACCAAAATCCGCCTTTTCCGGATGCTGATCCTGCTGATTCTACTTTATGGATCCGAAACGTGGACTATACTCAAGGCGGACCTCAACAAACTCGAAGTTTGCCAGATGCGTTGCCTCCGGCAGATATTACGAGTATCACTCCGAGACCACCTTCGAAATGAGGACATCCGACGGAGATGTGACAACCTACCACCAATCGAGGAACAAATTCAAACACGTCGACTGCGATGGTTTGGCCATGTATGTCAAATGGATGCAAGCCGACTACCACACCGACTCCTCCGGCGTGAGCGACCCACCCAGTGGCGAATCCAACGAATGGCACCGAAGAAAACATGGCTAAAACAGGTCGAAGATGACATCAGAAATCGCAGAATAAATCTCGACGAGGCCAGCACAATCGCCAACGATAATCATGCATGGAAGCGAGTTGTGAAGGAGATCCGAAAACCATTGGCACCCACGGCAGCGTATGGGCTTAGGAGCCGATCTAGACCCAACGCCAGCTAGGGATCAGAGAGAGAGAGAGAGAGAAGGACTTTGATTCCTTCACTATTTATTACTGTCTAAGAGTGTTTTACCTAGTGCAGGGGTGTCAAACTCCAGTCCTGGAAGGCCGCAGGTTTTCATTCTAACCATCTTCTTAATTAGTGACCAGTTTTTGCTGCTAATTACTTCTTTTAATTAACTTGACTCAGGCCCTTTAGTTGTGTCTTTTTCCTTAATTAGCAGCCAAACCATAACGAGACACAAAACAAGCCGCCACATCATACAATATCTGAAAATAAAGAAAGGTGAAGGTCTCAGTAATGTTGATCTCTCAACTCACCAAAACACTTTGACGATGTTCTTATGAAAAACAGAAAATCAACAGTTTTGGAAATGTCAGTTGTGGCAGAACGAGAGCAACAACAAGCCGTGGAATTAAATAACGATTTTAATTAACAGCAAGAATTGGCTTCTCATTAAGAAACTGGTTGGAGTTTGAAGCCCCAGTTTAGCTGGTCATCTGTTGGCTCGTTCCACGTCTCATTTCTGTTTGGCTGCATTTTAATGAGGAAACAAATCAATTCAGAGGTCTGAATCCTTCTAACAGAGCTATTAAAATGTGAATTTGCAGTGAAAACAGGCCACTAATTAGGAAAAGGGTTAGAATGAAAACCTGTAGCCGCTGTGGCCCTCCAGGTTTGGAGTTCAACACCCGTGACCTAGTGCATGTGATATGGCAAGAATGGACAGCTTTAAAATACATAATCACCACACTCGCAGCTTAAAGAGGGGGCGTAGTAGTGTGGCTGGAGCGGTTCTCGGACGAGATGTGGCGCTGGTGTTACCTCACTTAAGTGCACAGGTGAGGAATCATCCGTATCCGTAATTGATGCCTGGAGCTGCTAATTGCTGCACCTATGCCACATCCCCATTATATATAGTAGAAGCACGAATGCGGACGGAAGAGGAAAAAAGAAAAGGATGGAGGTCAAGGGAGAAAAGGGAGGAGGCTGAAGAAGGTGCCGGTACAGGAGCGAGAGCAGGGTTGTTGTATTAACAATAGGCAGCTGGAAAGTGAGCCCTAGCGGGGCGTTTGGCTGGCACTCAGGGGCAGATGGATTGGGTCACTCCTGCTGAGTTTTTCAGAGGAGCAGGAGTGACCACAATCGAGGACGGCTTGCCACATAACGCTGTGTGAGGCAGCAGGAGTCGGAGGCTTGGGAAGTTGAAGACCCAGCGTGAGCGCCCTGATCGCTGGGGTACCCGAGTCTTGGTTTGGCGGAGCTGTACGAAACCAGGGGTCAGAAAGCTACCAGACCAGCAGGAGAAGATCAGGTGCAGTTAAGGCGACTACCCTGGTGCAGGGCCCGGATGGGAGAAACAGGGGAGATGCCAGCTAAAGAAGGCGCACCGGGTTTTTTAAAGGACTGCTTCCAGCCATTGTTGTTTTAACCTCATTTTAATAGATTTATTTATTGGATTATTTTAACCTCCACTTTTTACAATGGTTTTACAGATTATCTATCTATTGAAGCATATGTAGAACACTGCACCTTGGACACTGTTGGATTTGTTTGATTTTTGTAATAAAAGCACTTTCGCACTTTACACCTTCCCCTTGCTTCGTTTGGTGTCCTCATTGTCAAGCTCATCCGGTTACATTACTGATGGTGTTGGGTTCAAGAGCTCCCAAAAAGGAAGTGGGAGCACAGAGCAGAACCCGGATCATCACAGTGCAGCTGGCAGGTACTTTTATCTTTTCTATTTGACGGGTGTGCAAAAACACTCCTCGGAGGACCATCTCTGTTGGAGGACAACATGCAGTTTCATCCTCTGTTGTCATGTCAGCATTGGGATCTCAGCATTGTTATACCTAAAGTGTTGCTGCCCGGTCCTATTGTTCATCTTTTTAAACTTGGCACAAAGTGCTCGAAATGAACTTCAAGCTCTCTCATAACTATAGATTAAGTGATGAGCCGCCTGTGGTGGCCTTTGCCCTTCCATAATTTCAATCAAATTAAAATTGCTCTACCTAATGCCTGTTCTGCAAACAAGACTGATGAAATTCATGACTTTATTATTTATCAATCTTATGAACATTATTGAGACATGACAGCAGCCAAACTCATTTTTTTTTTACATGTGATCTACTCCTTCTGCTCACTCCTAAACAGTTAAATCACGCATAAACATGCCGGTGGTTAGGCTGCCATATCCCACAATGAGCTTTTAATCAAGTACATTCCGGGTTATGATGTTACCTCTTTCAATAGTTGCTATTAAACTATATGAACCATCACCTTTTTTACTATACCGTACTCTTAAGCTCTGCTTCTTCTTTTCTTTTGAACTATCTGAGCGACTTGCAGGTCTCTGTATTACGACTTTTTCTGTTACATTTTTTGGGGGTGATTTTTTAACTGTGTTAGCGTGTTTTGACCTTTTGCAATTGGTTAATCTTCCTATTCATACTCAAGGTCTTATTTTAGATTTAGTTTGTGCTGCAGAGCAGAATGTTACAAATACGGCTGAGCTTCCTGATAAGGGTGACATATGACACTGTACCTTGTCCTAGGAGCCTCACTCTGTGGTTTGGGAGTGTGAGGAGAAGTGCCCACTGTGTAACAACAGCAACACAGCTCTCCAGCACATCTTGTTGGGATTCAAGGTTGCACTGACACAGTGGCGGCACAACCTGATGTTCAGAAAGTTGGCTGAGTTATTAGAAAGGTGCAGGGTGGTGACAAATAACAGTTCAGAACTCCATTGACCAGACATTGCATTTGCTAAACAAGGTGAGACTTGAACAAAAACTGCAGCAGGAAAGTCGCAGTCAGTGCTGACCCCCGGGAGAGCATGGAAGTTGAGGGTAGACTTGGATAAGCAGCTGTGTTTTTCATCAGAAATCACTCAAACATCATTAAGACCAGACACTGTAATGTGGTCTACAGCTGCCACGAGGAGCTACCAGTAGCACAGAGTACAAGAGCCTCTAGTACTCTGAGTTGGCAGTAGACTCTACTCTACTCTACCCAGCAGAGGTCAGATGCAGGGGCTTCATGGGTAAATCAGTAATCTGGCTCCTGCTGTACCAACTTACAGAAGGACATTAAAGAGATGGCAGAGGTAGTGCAGAAGGCTAGCTACTGGTTGTGGCTGCGGAGGAGATATAGTTTTTGGGGCTTAACTCCACAGTAAGGCCAACTATAGGGATTGGTGGGGAGATGTCCCCATTTAGCCACTGCTCCCCCACTGGGAGATGTACTGAGTAGGGGGGTGAAAAATCAGTCAATGGTGGCACCATCTGACAACCCTGCAGCTGCACTAATGGGCACTGGTAGAGATGCATCCGGCAAATGCAGAGAAGGAATAACACCTCATGTACAGCAAAACCCTAATTTAGAAATTTCCCATCACAAGACCATTCTGTTTAATGCTCATTTTTTTCTACCCTTAGATAAATTAATTAATACTATCCTTTAAGTGCTTTTAAGTAAATCCACAAAATGTTATATTTACATTTCCAGGGCACCTGTCTTTGACTGCCCTACTCTTTTAAACTCCGATCTAGTAACACACTATTAATGCTTTATTATCTTCAATAGTCTGGCTCCCATCAAATTACATACAGCAAATTTTGCTTAATCTTCTCCTTGATATAATCATGCAGCTTTGTAAAAATTGTGATTCACTTAGAGGACACCAATACGCCTCCTGAGAGAAGTGCTTATCTCTGTAAGAACCTCCTTAATTTCAGAATTAATTGCATGTGGTAATAAAAACAGTAAGTCCTTGTCTTTACTAAATCTACCCAAACACAAACATTTTAGAGTCCTGAACTTTGTTTGAAAAATTTTATTTATATATAGAAGCATATACTATAAAGAAGGGCTTACGTCTCCTCCAGACCACAAAGGGGCGACTGCCCTGGTGGCTTTGGGGACCATGGGAACAGAGCTTAGAAGCTCAACCCTATAGGGGCCCGTGGTCAGCGCCAGGGGCGCCCCGATGCCCGTGGAGCCCTGGCCTCCAGCACTTCCGCCACACCTGGAAGTGCTGGGGGGAAGATGACCAGGGACACCCAGAGTGCTTCCGGGTGCACAGCTGGCACTTCCGCCACACCTGGGAGGGCTGGTGGAAGGTTATCGGGAGGCACCTGGAGCACGTCTGGGTGAGCATAAAAGGGGCCGTCTCCCTCCATTCGATGGCTGGAGTCGGGAGGAAGTGAGACAGAGCTCAGGAGGAGAGGAGTGGAGACGGACCTAGTGAAAGAGGCATTGAGAAAGGCCTGGACTTTGGGGGAGTATTGGGTTGTGTGTGCACTTTGTAAATAAACGTGTGTTGGGTGCTTCAACGATGTCTACCTGTCTGTGTCCGGGCCGGCTTCCACAATATGTAGTAACAAAAGACTCTATATAGTCTCTTGACCCGACACAGATGGACTCTGGAGGCACGTATAAAATCAAAGACTTTTATTTTTCTTCCTCTGTGGGCTACGTCTTCCCTGTACCCACAGACGCAACACAGTCCCAAGCACCAACACACAACGTGAAACAAAGCAAAACACTCTTCTCTTTCTCTTCCACCACCTCTCCTCCTAGGCAATCTCGTCCTCCTCCTCCCGATTCTGGCTCCTGAGTGGTAGTTGCTGGCTCCTTTAATAGCCCACCCAGAAGTGCTCCAGGTGTTTGATCACCTGTTTCTGGTTGCACTTCCAGGTTGGGCTGAAGACTCATCCAGCCTGGCTCAGGAATCCATGCAGCACCCCCTGGTGGCCACCCCAGCTCCCAGCCGGACTGTGGAGGACTCCATCTCCCATGTAGCCCTGGGGGATGTTGAGGCACCACCGTCAGCCAGGGAGGCTGCCACCAAGCGTCCCGGGGAAGGTATCAAGCTGCTCATGGTGGCTCCCCCGGAACATATGTTGAAGGGGGCATCCCAGCCAGTCATTGGACCCGGGACTTGATATATATATATAAATAATAAAAGGAAATCCTAGGATATATATATTATAAAAGGAAATCCTGGAACAAGACTTTCTCTGAGATAATTTCAACTCGCGCGAGACAGATTTTGACAAGTCCCGTCCTCCTCTCAAACATTTACAACCACGCCCATGGTCTACTCACTTCTCATTTGTGTGAATGCTATTGTCAGACACAGTTCCTGCACCAAGCGAGGTCATAAATAAAAGAAAAAGAGTAGAAGACAAAGTAGAACATTATAAAGAGGTTCAAAAACGTTGGCGCGATACACATGCTGAGCAGGTTAGAGATTAGGAAAGTACTAAAATTTGAAAATCTCAAAAAACTGATAGTAAAGATCGCATTGGCGCTAACAAACAGAAATTATTACTCGGTGAAATAACAGAACAGCAAAAAGAGAATGAATATATGGACATAGGTGATATGACAGAAGTATGTAGATATTGTTTGGCTTTAAAGTTAAAGTTGGAGACTTGTAAATCGTCTAATTCGTGTTGCCATCAGGGAAAAGTAGTGCTTCTTCCCCATGAGAATTAAAAGTTTTGTTGTTTGGTGAAAGTGAAATACACATACACGAGCGGCAGAGAGAAATTTTTTACTTCAAAGAGCGTGGTCCATTGGTGATTTGACATGGAATGACCATACTGTATATGAAAAAATATAGGTCAGTTTTTTATGCTAATATAATGAGATGAACATGTTTAGCCAGAGTAATATTTGATATTCCTGGCAAATATATACTTCAAGTTTGGGGGATTTTTAAACACAGGGCCAGCAACATTAAGCAAAAGAAGATTAAAAGGAGACATGTTTAAAATTATAAAGGGAATGAGTATGGTGGATTGAGAGTGTTATTTTAAAATGAGTTCATCAAGAATAAGAAGACACAGTTGGAAACTTGTTAAGAATAAATTTCACACAAACATTAGAAAGTTTTTCTTTACACAGAGAACCATAGACACTTGGAATAAGCTACCAAGTAGTGTGGTAGACACTAAGACTTTAGGGACTTTCAAAACTAGACTTGATGTTTGTTTTGAATTCTTTAAGAAGAATTAATTGGATAGGACTGGTGAGCTTTGTTGGGCTAATGTTCATAAGAAAGTATAAAATGCTGGAAATGTTCTGGACAATCAAAGCTGGACTGGGGACAGTCATTACACCCTTGGTGTCTACTCATGGTAAAGCTTTCTATAGAGTTAAAAGTCTGTGACCCCACTGTAACATCATGTTGTTAGCCTGCTGAAATGAACTGAAATGACTTTTATCTTCACTGATTTATTCTCTGGGGTGGTTTTTGAGATGCTTGAACCACAGTGACTGGCACAGCAGTCATTCCATGCCCAATATCTTATGCATCCTGGTCATTCTTATGTTTAACTAAATAACAACAAACCTCATGACCATATCAACATGCCGTATATATTGAGGTGCAGGTATTACTGACTGTTTGGAAGTGCAGGTTGTGTTAGGCAGCAGGTGTATTCAGTGATAAGTGGCCAGTGAATGCACGAGTGTAAATTGTTTCTTTTACGTAACAAACTCAGCGTACCATTCTCAAATCTGCTTAATCCAATTCAGTTTCACATGAGGCCGGGGCCTACACCAGCAGCAGCATGAGGTGCATGGCAGCAACCAGCTCTGGAAAAGGTGACCAGTTGAACGGAAGGATTATCTCATAAAATGAAGACATTTAACTTTTTAGCAGTAGTCAGTAGATGGCAGCAACAAGCCATAAACAAGGTGAGTCCTTCCTACCCGATGTCAGCTTCACAGTTCAATGCAATTGTAAAAATGAATAATAGCTACGTATGTATTTTAGACATTCTTATAACATGTTCACAAATAGATACAAAAGTTAGTCATCTCAAAATTTCCATTTTCTAAAATTACAGGTATTTAATAAACGTTTATGTCAAGGCAGCTTATTAATGCTCCATTTTATGAAACTAAAAATATTTTATTTGCTTTTTATCAATGTCTTGATCAGTGTCTTTTACTTTGATGCATAAACGGGTAAATCTCTTATTTTAATACATTCCTGTCTATCATGGCACTAGGAAGTGGCCATGTTTTGCTTGAGGTCATCTGCTCATTTGACAATACCACTACTACTAGGCTCATACCCTTACTGTTTATAGGGTCATTACTGGCATGTGAACAGAGTACAGTGAAATTCTTACTTTCATGTTCTATTCAAGGGTGGCACAGTGGGTAACGCTGCTGCCTCGCAGTTAGGAGACCCGGTTCGCTTCCTAGGTCCTCCCTGCGTGGAGTTTGCATGTTCTCCCCGTGTCTGCGTGGGTTTCCTCTGGGTGCTCCGATTTCCTCACACAGTCCAAAGACATGCAGGTTAGGTGCATTGGCGATCCTATATTGTCCCTAGTGTGTGTGCGTGTGTGTGTGCACCCTGCGGTGGGCTGGCGCCCTGCCCGGGGTTTGTTTCCTGCCTTGCTGGGATTGGCTCCAGCAGACCGCCGTAACCCTGTAGTTAGGATATAGCGGGTTGGATAATGGATGGATGTTCTATTCAACATGCAACACCTCACCACTCTCCAGTGCCATGATTAATGACGATAGCTACTACTACCTTACCTTGAAACTTTGGTCTTCCTTACCTGAAAAATCTCAGAACACACTTCATAATACAGACTATTTACTACTAAAAAACTTTATTTATATAAAATAAAAAATATTCTTGACTAAAAAATATTCCTTTAGGGACAAAAAGCAGTGGGACACATAGCCAATTTTGAGTTTACTCACTGGGCAACTAACATCTGCACTAAAAACCATTTGAAAGATATGGGTGTTATTGAACTAACACTTATAATACTTGGTATGTAAAGACGTACTCAAACTTCTGTTTCATTTGCAAATGGTAGTAAACATAACAATAATCCAAAAGTTCAACACTTGCTGTCAGTGCAGGTGACACCTGCAGAAAGAAGTGCCATCAGGTGCAGTTTTAAAAAACAGTCACACTCCACCCCTAAAATACACTACAGGTGTCAAACAGAAATAACACGGCATTGAAACCATTAGGGATTTATACATCAATAAAATATTTGCATGCTTAGTCACAAGAATATTTTATCATCAAAAAATTTTTCCATTAAGTGCAAATCACAAGGTTCTTTATGAACAGCTGTTCACTTTCTCTACTCTTCCTCCGTAAACTATTATTATGGCTGTAGTATGCACTACTGGTACTAATAAAGAAATTCTTGTAATGCCAATCCTTTGAATATTTTTCTGAATAATCTAAAACTGCATTAGTAATATGATCTTAAACACCTGACCAAATGCATTCTTCCTCAGCCTGGATGAGACACAGCCGAACATGCAAAGCATACATCTCTGTCAAAAAGAGTGGACTAGATCCTACTTGTCAGAGACTGTTAAAGTACTCACCTCCCTTGGTCATATATTTTGCTTATTGTATCTCTTTATACCTTACAGGACTTAACTTTTCACCAATCTGAGACAACCTCAGGATTACCGTAAATCCTCATTCATTATTAGCCCGTTCTGGAGTAAAAATCAAAAGGTGCATTCACTTGTGAAAATGTACAATACACTGATTTATTGCCATATTATTTTGCTCCAATGGAAGAATATAAACCAACTGTTATAATACAAGGGAAAAATGACGTGCAAAATTAGTTACAATTACAGAAAATCATGCTTACAAAGAAAATACTAAAACATATTAAACACATATAAATGAAAGACCAGTGTGTGTATGGAGCAGTCCGCTCTGCTCATGCTCAACCACAGCCACTAAGATGCATGCAACTCACTTCTCACTATGAAAGACCTGTGTGCAGCAAGCGCCATAGCGCAACAACAACTTTGTGCTAATGACACAGATGAAGAGACACAATGTTGAAACAAAGCAAACAGCACAGGTCAACAACGTGCAAGTGAAACTCCTCAGCAACGAAGGGCAAGGCTTTAAGGTTTCACTAAAAACATTGTCTATCTGGAGGTATTTTCCCAAGACAAAGATTAATACGACTCATATGCCAGCGATACAGCTAGGATATGGTATCACCATTGTCTCCTTACGAAAGCTAGTGGGGCAGCAAGCACAGGTAGGTCCATGTCACGTGCACTGGGTAGTTCTTAAGAGTTAGCTGACGCCTCTCCAAGTTCACGAATATAATAAAACTGCTAGGGAGTCTTCGGGTTATTTTTTGTTGCAAAGACCACATGCAGCTAGTCTCTTACATCTGTGTAATAATGGCAAAATCTATGTTTTAACTTGCGTGGTTTACTTTAGGGTTAGGGGTTTATTTAGAGAAGATGTAGCCTTTAAGTAACTAAAGTGTGTAACAAAGACTATAACTTTATTATATAGCTCATATTAGAAGGCAAGCATTACTTTTAATGGTGTGTATTTAAACAGGAGTTTAGCAAAAAGGACCTGAAAGCCAGGAAATGACTAATTACATCATACTGTCAGGGACTATCAGTGAACTGTGAATGAAGACAAGTATTTGAAAAGCTAGTGAAAGAAGTAAATGTTTTAGAAGACATTGTGGGCCAAACAATCAGTAAGGTCTGTTCTTCTTTTAAACCATCAGCTAAACAAACTGAAAGTTCAAACAATGCATTTTAACACAGTGTTTGACTCTAGGATGAATGTGAAATTTATGGCAGGGAGACAAAGGATAAATTCTCAGTCTTATAATTTTTACTAATGTCACTTGCTAGAAATAGTGGTACAAAAGAAATCACAGCTTTTAAGAGGCGCTAGATGCTATACAGCCTTCAGAAAGGCTAATGTGAGAGATAAAATGGAGGGATGACATGCATCTTTTAATCTGAGAACACAGTGTTGGTGTGAGAGTTATGAAGATGCACCAAAATATCATGCTGTCCGGGAACAGAAGTGCAGTGCCACATAAAATGTGTCAACGAAGGAAAGGAAGGCTGCACCATGAAGGTGCTTTCTTTTAAGGAATGCCCCTGTTGGATTACAAAGAATGGCTTCTTTAAATTACATGGATATCTCTCTCGGTTACACTGAAACAAAGCTGCTGTATGGACAATGATTTGAATCCTTTAGGTTGTATGATTTCTTCTACTTTTGACTTGAAGTATTTCATTCCTGGTTTCTCTGCAAACAAACAATGATTACTGAAACTTGCCTTGTTTACTGATATCATCTGCCACCCCAGTGTGATTGTTTGGGGATTCATTGTTTAACTCTTTCAAAGTTAATGACCAGAAAAGTGAAGCACCGAGGTAACCTGGCAGGAGAACTACCTGGCCTAGTCGAAGCATGTCTTGCAGTTTTGTTCCGGTGCAAGCGGTGCTTCTTCTGTTAGAAATGTGCAGCCCTTTCAGCGGTAACAATGAGGTAGCCAGCCTCAGGACCCTGCTAAGGGTATTGAGGATGAGATAGGTAGCCTTGGCCATATTGCCATATTTCATTTGTGCAGCCCTTGCAAAGGTAATGATCTGGATAGTCCCAGCCGCAGTGCAGCTCTTGGACTTTGCTAAGGTACTCTGAAGAACAGCCCTTTATGGAAGTGAACCAGGGGCAGTGATAGGCTCTTTGTCTCGGTTTTGTTTGAGATATGATTGAATGGTATGGTATGAGTGAATGTAACAAAGGTAAGTACTGCAAGATGTGAACATGGAAATCAAGGCTGATAATTTAGGCATTTTCAAGATTAAATTGCCCACCAATATTAAAAAATCCTTAGAGTTTCAAGTACCTTTAGTTAGTACTTTTAAACAACATATTAGACTTTCTCACTGTTTTATTTTTATTTTCTATTTCACATCATTTTGAGGCTCAGCTGTGAATAAGGAGGACCATATTTTCCCATCCAGACTTTGGACACAGTCATCATTTCTGAAATGAATCTCTTCAGGATGTCAGAAACTGCAAATCAAAGAAAGCTTGAACTAAACTGACATATGTGGAATGGCAGACAGTGTGATCTTCATCCATTCCTTCAGGTATTCTACTACAAAGTTGTGGAAAGACAAAATGAACTCCAAGAGCATTTGGGTCAAGGAGAAAACCAACCCTGGACAAATGATAAAGGAGGAGACTCTTGAGGTAGACCCCAAAACAATATAAATGCCTTTATCAACAAAAAAAGTAAACAAGTGGGAATGATGAACTCTGGAAAGAACAAAAGTAGAAATGAAAAGAGAAAGTTCAAACCTACAGCCATTTTGGGCCCTAACCAGAACAGTATTGCATCAAATCAATCCCCTTGCCCAGCACACTCTTTGAGACCCTGACCTCTATTCTTCCTTCTCTTTGAGGCTTTATCCACAGGTCTCTTCACAATTGTAGACTTGATGATCTCTCCTGGCCCAGAGGGGACTTTAAATCCCATTCCAGACTCACTCTGGCCCGGCTCTGGAGTTACTAAAATTGTTCAAGTGATACCAGAGAAGAACGTCTTCTGTTGGCTTCTGGAATTTATGCATCACTGAAGTGGCTAGTTTCCAATACTCAGTTATAGGAGGGAGTCGTGTGCCTTACATTGGCCCCAATATCTCAAAACAGCATCAGCCACAAAAAAACAACATTCATTCATCCATCCATTATCCAACCTGCTATATCCTAACTACAGGGTCACGGGGGTCTGCTGGAGCCAATCCCAGCCAGCACAGGGCGCAAGGCAGGAAACAAACCCCTGGCAGGGAGCCAGCCCATCACAGCAGAAACCAACAGTTTTTGTAAAATAGAGTTAAATCTACAAAAGCCATATTTGAATGGACTCCAGCACATTTGTGAGAAATTTTAAATGTCCAAACCTCTGCAAAAGTTAGGCTCTAGAAGGGGTTAATGGAGCAGGTAGCGATACTTAACGAAGTAAACACTCAACATATAAAGAAAATGGCAGACAGTGGGTGAAGGAAAAAATTTATTAAGAAAGATGACCAAGATATTTAGATCAGGGGTGTCAAACTCCAGTCCTGGAGCGCCGCAGTGGCTGCAGGTTTTCATTCTAACCATCTTCTTAATTAGTGACCAGTTTTTGCTGCTAATTACTTCTTTTAATTAACCTGACTCAGGCCCTCTAGTTGTTTCGTTTTCCTTAATTAGCAACCAAATAATAAAGAGACACAAAACAAGCCACCACATCGCACAATATCTGAAAATAAAGAAAGGTGAAGGTCTCAGTAGGGTTGATCTCTCAACTCACCAAAACACTTTGACGATGTTGTTATGAAAAACAGAAAATCAACAGTTTTGGAAATGTCAGCTATGGCAGAACGAGAGCAACAACAAGCCGTGGATTTAAATAATGAGTTTAATTAATAGAATTGGCTTCTCATTAAGAAACTGGTTGGAGTTTGAAGCCCCAGTTTAGCCAGTCATCTGTTGGCTCGTTTCACGTCTCATTTCTGTTTGGCTGTATTTTAATGAGGAAACGAATCAAGTCAGAGGACTGAATCCTTCTAACAGGGCTATTAAAATGTGAATTAGCAGTGAAAACAGGTCACTGATTAGGAAAAGGGTTAGAATGAAAACCTGTAGTCACTGCGGCCCTCCAGGCCTGGAGTTCGACACCCCTGAGTTAGATGACATAAAACAGAGACAGACAAAAGGAAGGGTGATGAAATCAGCACTAAGATAGCAGAGTGATGTCTGCCATACACTGACATTCTGCATCACTTGGTGTATGAGAGGCACTTGTCAGGTGTACACTGGTGCTCCCTCTTTGTTGTAAATGTGATCCGAAATACATATATAATAAACATATATATCAAGAATTTCCTGGAGGCACCAACAGTACAAGTTTGAAGGAGTTGCTTATATCTTCGCATTTTTAACATTTGGTTAAGAAGACTGAGCTTTTGGACGTTCTTCTGAACAAATGGTGGTGATAACACATTTTAATTATAAAATGTCTTTTACCTCAGCCAAACTTTAAATTTTAGGATAATCTGCCATTTTAAAACAGTATTATTAGCCAGCGGTTCCCAAACTCAGTCCTGGGAATACACTCTAAGTACAATGCTCTCCACTTCTGCTTCACAGAGAAGCTGAATTTATGTCAATGTACAGCATCAGTTGAACTTTGCTGGCTGATGACCCCTTCAGCTTCTTTTATTGTAGCTCTTGGAATAAAAAAAGGCTTCTTTTTTTTTTTAAGGAGCATCCATTTGTTTTGGAATTTCATGTGACCAAAATTATAAATGAAGAAAAGAATTAATGTTGGCTCCAAGCTGTTACAGGTACAGCACACCTTGTTTCACTTATCGATTTAAGGAAAAGCTAAAGAAACCAAATGTCTTGTTTTTTATTAACATTTTATTTTAGTATCACCTTAATTACTGGCTTAACTATATTTTTGTTTAAACCAATTGTGTGGCTTGTTTAATGGCCAAAAACTTTACCAGATCCCGACAAGCTGATATGTATCTATGCTCCACTGTCTAGAGACATAATGTCAGGTATATGCTTGTATTTTGTGTGTGTGTGTGTGTGTGTACTTGCATCTGGGTGTAAGCGTGCTGTCACATACCAGCTTTCTGTCAAGGGGTTGGGACCACAGGCTCCCCATGACCCTGCACTAAAGACAAGAAAGTTGACAAAAAGAAAGTGTGGGTACCTATGTATACAGCATTCATGCTATGGATTATTCCACATGAGCAGTCCGTCAAAAGTCAGGCTTTTATTTTGTATTTGAGTAATTTAATTGTACAGACATATGTCATTTTTAAGTAACAGGCAACACAACCATTTTAGAGAGAGACTGGACCACAGCCTGGTTAAATTGCAGGCTAGGTAACAGTGGAGTCCACAAAATCTTCCCCGTATTTGCACCGTTTTTCTTATTTCCATAGGTTAAATGGGCTCAGTGTGAGGCAGATGTACAGTAGATGCAGCTGGTTCACAATTTGATGGTTTTGTATCTTGTTTCAGATGAGTTACTGCGTTACACTTTTTTACTTGGATAGACCTAGATCCTAATTGGCATTAGATGAATAAAGCAAATCGAAGAAGGAAAAAAGCCATGCTAATGAAATCCATTTGATTAAAGTGTACCTGGCAGGCTGGAGATGAAGGTTTGATCCTGACAAATCTCTGTGAGTACTTAGCATATTCTATACTTTGATTTCCGCTTGGTCATCTTGATCCCACTTACACTCAAAGACCACTTGAATGAGTGCAAGTGTGCACATGAGTGTGACCTGTCAAGGACTGGTGTTCGAACAAGGGATGTTTCCTGCTTTGTGCCCATCATTGTTAGTCGCAACTCCTGTACCCCTATAGTGGAAAAACAGCATGAAAATAGAAGGCTAGAGGAGCTGGCTGGCACACCCTGTTAACAGCATAATCACATATTAAAGACGAAAAAGTATTTGTGTCAAGACAAAAAGTGGCTTACCTCATAGTTTTTTTTGGATTTTTTTTCCTGGGTTGACACAGGGCGCAGGTCTGAAGGGTCGAGGCATTGATTATCAACAGTTTTGAGGAAACAAAAAATTGTGCAAAGGGCAGCTTTCATGGAAGAAGTGATTTACATCAGAAAACAATATAAGCTGTGGGTGAAAGAGTCTTGTGACAAAATCCCAGAACAGGCTTGGCTTACCTGCTATGCTGACTTATCTGGGAGTAAGAGCTGAATACAAATTTATAGGGACTATTTAGAGCAGCGTGAGCAAAACAACTACCTAATGGCTCATGGTGTATGGAGAATGTGTTCAACCGGCTGGCGCTGTCAGCTTACTCCTTCAACTTTGCTCTACCACTGATATTGTTAGTATGTATCCAACCAACTGTACCTCCTGGCCTTCTGCTTTTGCTCTATTCTTCAGTTATTTTCACTTTACAATCTCAATTTACGTGATGGCAGTAAGAAGACCCAATGGCCATCTGGTCTCATCAAGGATCCAAATGTCAACAATGGGCAAAAAACTCGATCTCTCCCATAAACTGCCTTTACTACTGATGGGATCACTCGGTTTCTACTGTGAATTATGCATCCCAGCTTGGGGTGAAGATTAAAGAACTAAGAGAGCCTGGTGAAAAGGACACAACCTGCACTAATGTAGTCTGTGAAAAGCAGAGTGACAAAGAAGAAAGAGGAGCCTGATGTGTAGTGAGGGGTCAGCTTTATTCTCCTTTGCTGTCCTTGCCTGTCTTTTTCACAATGCGTCTACCTTTACAGTTCAATGTCTGAGCCATTCTGCATCATTATGGAGTTGAACTCCTTTCATTCATTTGTGTAAGAAGCCTTGAGCAGACACAGGAAAGTGGCAGTAAATTCCAGTTCACATTACTTGTAATGTGCAAACAGTATAGGGACAGTCTTACTTGCAGCGTCACCACATTCCACTATAGGGGCTACACCACAAAACACCACCAATGTATGCAGTGAGGAAGCACAGTTGTGGTGGTGGAGGTGAAATGGTGGTCACTCAGGACAGCAGGGTACACTGCCCAATAGGGAATGAAGATGACTGAGCTAGTAGGTCGTTTCAACTGTAAGGCAGGTGAAATGAAGTACTCACATGGAAAGAATGATGACATAAAAAAGAGTATGTCCTTCAGGCCAGTCGTTTCTGTATAATCAACTGGCAGTAGATTCAGTAACACAATTGATTCTTAAAGAGGACCGGAGTTACTGCAACTAGGAAATGACCCACCTAAACAAGGGAAAAAGAATAAGGCAAACTATAGAGGCCAATCAGTATCCCTCCACTTGTCCTCAGCACAGACACACAATTCAATGATTTGATAGATCTGAACGCCATAACTGATGTCAGTGGACTGGACACCCATGATGTGCAGACAAAATCTGAATATGTGGCAAAGAAAAGAAACAATAGTACAAGGGGAAACTGCAGAATAACAAGGGATACTGAAGTGATCATTCTACCTTCTCCAGGACCTCTGTATTATTCATATTATTATTGTTTAAAGCAGAAGAGCTTGCTTTATCAGCTGTTTCTTTTCTGCAAGTATCCTGTGAGGGAAAAGAATTTCAAACCGAATTATTAGGTTTCCTTTCTGTGCTGGATCCTTGGATAACGGCATTCCCTCACCAGTGACGATTTTGGCATAATTTGGACTGGAAGAGATAAAAAGAATGTGTTATGTTGATCTGTCTTGCAAACACAATATTCTGAAACAGTTAATATTGCATATATAAATCATATAAATGAAAGACATTGTATACATTTAAGGTTAAAAAGCAGATAAAGTACTGCCAGCTAAGTTTATAATAACGAAGTGCTGGCAGCTTTATCTTCATCACAGAGTGGTGGCACTGGCCACTAATACACTAATACAGGGTGGTCCAGATCTAATTATACAATTTTCATTACGCTATAACTTATTAAGCTTATTACTCCGAGCCTGTATCCAACTGAATGGAGGACAAGTGGGACATTACATGGAAAAATCAGTGAATTAATTCAATGTAAGTCCATTTTCGTTTATTACAAGATATTTTGAACAATTCTTTTGTCTTGTATTGTTTTTCTGCATTGCATTAAAAGTTACATAGATAGATATAGACCACCCTATATATATATATATATATATATATATATATATATATATATATATAAAGGGGTAGGCAAAAGTAGTAGGTCCATATGGAAAAAGACATGCAGGTTATGATTATTACAAGAGCTTTATTAACTTTATTAACTCAAAAGAATGTCACAACGGCACAGTGCACATAGGTACAATCACCTCAATGTGCTCAAATTGACAGCCTTCAGTATTTACAATAATAATAACAACACAAATAAGACAAATAATACAAATAAATAATACAATAACAAATAAATAATAATACAAGAATATAAGGGCGGCATGGTGGTGCAGTGGTAGTGCTGCTGCCTCGCAGTTAAGAGACTCGGGTTCACTTCCCAGGTCCTCCCTGCATGGAGTTTGCATGTTCTCCCAGTGTTTGTGTCGGTTTCCTCCCACAGTCCAAAGACATGCAGGTTAGGTGCATTGGCCCTAGTGTGTGCTTGGTGTGTGGGTGTGCCCTGCGGCGGGCTGGCACCCTGCCTGGGGTTTGTTCCTGCCTTGTGCTCTGTGTTGGCTGGGATTGGATCCAGCAGACCCCTGTGATACTGTGTTAGGATATAGCGGGTTGGATGATGACTGACTGACAAGAATATACTCTTTGTTTTGCATACTCACAACTGTGAACCTACTTTTGCCCACCCCTGTATATTATATTATATTTATGCACACACACACATATCCTCTATATCCTCGTATATACATTACATACAAATACACACACACACAAAAATGACAAACATGAGGTACAGTCAAATAAAAAAATATTTGCATACAGAGGAGCGAAGGTGCCACCGTTGACAATGCAAGTTTTTCATAATTTAGCAAAGTGCTCTCTCAGTCCATTAGAGATGGAGCCATGAGCATTCAGTAGCATTCAGGCAAAAGAAATGCACTTTTAGCCCAACTAGATAGACTCATTTCTTTCTTTCACCTGGCTATTTGGTTTACCCAAGGTGGTTTGCAGAACAGGGTACACAGCAATTGTTTGCCTGTACATTTAGCACCAGCTGGTTAAGTGAGTTGTTGAGGGCTTGACAGCAATTGAAATGGCAATCACATGATTTAAAGTTCAACACCCTAATCAGTAGGCTACACTTTGTGCCAACTAAGAATTGCAGGATGTTGATACACACATCTAGAAATGTTTTCTAAAGTGCAATTTCAGTGCATCTTCCACAAATAACACACATGACATCAACTGGAAAAGATTGGGCAGTGTGTTATCAACAGATATCACCACGAGGACTTGTCACACAGTGACCAAAAAGACCACATGACTTGACGTGCATGCGCCTATGCAAGTCAAGTCAAGTTGGGGAGCATGCACTGGTACAGTGTGTTGCTGCACCCACTAAATGTCGAAATAGCTCGGGATCCCGGTTGGCAACCACCCAGGCAAACACGCGGTTCATTCCCATCCTCCGGAAATGACCCTCTATCTGCCGCAGCCAGGTGTTATGTGGGCGACCCCTTGGCCTGGTCCAGCCACTCAGGTCCCCAACAATGAGGATCTTACGAGCCAGATCACCCTCGGGGGAAATGCGCCACATGGCTGTAGTGCCATAACTGATGCTCCCTCACAATGCAGGTAATGTGCCTCATTCAGGACTCCATGAGCAACTGCTCATTCAACACAAAGTCAAACCAACAGTACCCAAGGATTTTCTGGAGAGACACAGTACCAAAGGAGTCCAGTCTTCGTCTCAGGTCACTGGATAGCATCCATGTCTCACAACCATATAGTAAGACAGGAAGCACCAGGACTCTAAAGACTTGGACCTTCGTCCTCTTGCATAGATATTGGAAGTGCCACACACCCCTTTCCAGCGACCTCATGACCCCCCATGCTCTCCCAATCCGTCTACTGAGCTTATAGGATTGGATATAGCGTGTTGGATGTCACAGGAAGAGTTACCAGAGACATGAATGTCACTGCCAAGGTAAGTAAACCTCTCAACAAGGTCAACACATTTTCTGCAAACAGACACACTGCTGATGTCTGTGCCCAAGAGGCCATTAAAGGCCTGGATCTTGGTTTTTATCCAGGAGACTTGCAAGCCCAGACGCTCAGATTCCTCACTCAGTCTCTCGAGCGCCCCGATCAGAGCCTCCATTGACTCCGTGAAGATCACAGCATCGTCAGCAAAATTAAGATCCGTGAGTCGTTCTTCACCAACAGATGCCCCACAGCCGCTGGACCCCACGACTTTGCCCAACACCCAGTCCATACAAGCATTGAACAGAGTAGGAGCAGAACACACCCCTGACAAACCTCATAATGAACTGGGAAAAACACAGAGGTTCTGCCTCCACTCTGCACAGCATTCGCTGTACCAGTGTACAGGCCTATGCAATAGACAAAATTGAAAGAATACGCTTAGTCTTTCTTGGTACATCGTTGCGTGTAAAGAAATCATATCTCATGAATTTCAGACTGCTACATTTAAAAGATATTCTTGGTTAGTCACTGTGGAATAAATTACATCTGGATGAGGTGAGAGGCAGGAAGGCAGTGGTGCACTAGAATCAGGCAGTTGGTTTGCATAATGGCTGGCCCGGTTTACGTCATTATGCATTTCTGCCTTCTGTAGCCCCACAAAGCGTCACTGTCACTCTTTCTAATACTGTTGCTGATGTTACAAAACAATGAAACTGCACAGACCATCCTCAGTCCCACACAAGCCCAAAGCCCCAGTATAAATGTTTCCATTTTCCCCTCTATTGGTGCCCTGGCCTCTGGCTGTTAACAGAACATGGAGTTTACTGTTGGGAGGTGAACTGGGTGGAAGATGAGAGGAAAGAGGCCAGAGATATAAACCGACAAGAGAGTGAGAGAAAATAGACAGGAGCTGTGAAGGTGTTGGCATAAGGGGGGAGCTGCCCACCTTGGCAGAGAGGAAGCAAAGCCAATCCTATTAGGGTATACATGTGTTATCTTTTCATGTTCTGCATTTTGTGTTCTCCTTATATTCATCTTATTTTTGCTTTGGATTATAAACCATTTTTATTTTTTAATTATCACTCCAGCATAGTGTGTCCCTTACTGGCACAAACACTGTTTCTTTCCAGTGGATGGTGTCAAATTATAGAGAAACCCATATGCCTTTTTTTGTCTTGCTCAGGAAATCGGACTTCAGCTTAGCCTAACTATTGGTTGCATTTCCTGGCACAGGCAGTAGGGCGGCAAATGATTGGTGGCACGCGTATGCCCACATCGCCCCAATGCATACAATCGCCTCCTCCACTGTTCTACTTTCCTTCTTACAGAACTGCTACTGCCCCCTAAACAGAATGGATTCCAAGGGTGAGAGTAATGGCCATTCTCAAACTCTCTAACTTAACTGGTCAGTGAAATGACGTCAAATCAAATGCAGGCCTGTGCTTCTGCTTTAATTAAACACCCACTAGCATAAAGGATAGCCTCGCAGCAAATAGTTAACAGTGCAAAGCCTGTCCCTTTATCTTATGTACAATCCATCCATTATCCAACCTGCTATATCCTAATTACAGGGTCATTGGGGTCTGCTGGAGCCAATCCCAGCCAACTCAGGGCGCAAGGCAGGAAACAAACCCCAGGCAGGGCGCCAGCCCTCCGCAGCTTATGTACAATTTAATAGATAAATCTACACTGTAGTACATTGCAATACCTGAAAAAAAAAAGATTTTGAACAGTGAATGTTGTCATTATTAATTTTTAAAAGGTCAAAGCCGTTTGGCCCTTTTTTTTTTAGGGCAGAGAAAGAAAGACAAGCAGGAGAAAGGAGAGCTAAAGATAAAGGTATGTCATGTCACCACATCCTCACGAATACTTTAATGTTAGGTTTTTAGATTAGTAAATGAGGACAGGACCAAGTAGCTAGTTAACGTTACTAACGTTACATACAGTATCCTATTACACATAATTCAGCTGAACTTACTCTTAAAGCATTGTCAGCAAGTCGCTGGCTAAACTCCATCTTAATTACATTGATTTAGCAGAAGCAATCCTCAGTTCTCACTGTGATATCTACAGGCCTCTAACTAATTTAGCTCTAATTAAAGACTAGCGCCATACGTTTCCTTATTCACATGAAAGTCTGGCTTGCACGATGACATTTTATAATAACCTAAATGCAGACAGAAGTAACTACGTTAGCAGAAAACTTTTTTTTGTATTAATTCAGATGCTCTTCTTAAATATTTCAGACCTCCCAGAACATTCACAATTACAGTTTATATCCATGAAAGGTGCACCTGTGGGGGCCATGAACGGCTTTTGTGTCTTTGACTTGGGCATATAAATGACCCAGGACTGCCAGATCTAACTGTAGACAAGATTTTAGGTCTGAGATTGGGCACCCCAAGGCACTGCTGAGCTACACCCATAAACACGTGGCACACCCGCTGCTTCATTTTACAGCTTGTGTGCATCTGTGTATGTGAAATATTGTCATTGTGGCAGACTTCTTGAAGCAAGTTAATAAACATATCAGTAAAGTTTGACAAAAGGCCCATTTTTTATCCTGAACTGTGGTGATGCTATCACTTCAGACACTGAGGCTTTCAAATGTCTGGTTCAAACTAAGGGCAGTAATCAGAGATGAACCCTCCACTTGAACCCACTGACCATCTTCTTCTAAATGATGTTGTCGCTGTCATTCATGACATTTTCCAATCTGATTCTTGCGTGCCAACATCCCATGACCACTGACATTGTCAAATAGGGACCCGTATCTTGTGTATATACAATATACACACACATCATAATTATCATGTAAAAAGGTATGTACATATTTGCTTCAGTTATGGAGCTCCCCCCTCAGGGTGTGACCACAACCAAGAAAGTAGGTTTCCTGTGAATGAATCTTTATATTGCATTAGGCCTTTCAAGTCCTAAGGCTTTTTATAAAACCCCAAAAATAAATAAATAAAAATGAATACAAGGTGTTACACATGACAGATGAAATGCAAATATTGGGATTTGGGGAAGAGCCTGCAAATGTGCTGTCATCAAGTGAGAACATGAAACAACAGGAGCGGGTTTGACAGAAAAGCAGTGCCAAAATGTTGGGATTTACTCAGTTGAACTCTGGGATTAAAGATTTCCAAAAGAATAGTTAAAATGGGGGCTTGTAGCTAATGAGTTAGTCAGCAGAAGTCTGGCAAGAAACGCTACTGGGGCTCCTTTATACCAATGGCAAGACACTTTTACTGTCCCTCAGCGTGACCGTGATTGCTCTTTTACTGTTAACCAAGTCAGAAGTTTCTTTTCATTTTTAGTAAATCTGGTGTATATTTGATTGCAGGTTGTTGTTTGTTATAATATTTATTTATTGAGCTTGTGAAGCTAAATTTCCCTTTCGGACAAATAATGTACTTTCTATCTATCATTTTGGGGCTTCACTGAGACACAGACAGGGGAGGTCCCACAAAGTGTTTGGCAAGAAATGTGCAGCAGGGCTATGGACCTGTGAGAAGATCCATGTCAAATGGTGTCAGGCCCGAATAAAATGTGTATTTTGTTGTAATCAGACAGAGCTAGAAATGATGTGGCATTAAACAGGCAGTCGGCTGAGTACTAATGCAAGCACTTAATTTAGCATGATAAGTAATTCTAGCACAAGAATTGCAGTCATCCAGCCAAGGTGGATAAAGAAGACTGAGCGTAGTGATGACAGAGAGATAGTGTTACTCAAATGAAGCATTGACGGCAATTAAGACTGAAAGTGTAGAAGGCACTGTCGAGTGAGAATAGTCGGCAGGATCAAAGAGTGAACGTTGAGATTTAGAAAACCTGTCTTGTTTATTTAAATTATTTTTGCTGCCTGAATATTTTTTTTTTAGTTTATGAAAGTTTTGTTTTTCAAAAGTATCATTTCATGGGTTAGTTTGAATTTTAATTATTTGTTTGAAAATGTTCTCATTCATTTTCATTTTATTTATGTGACACATTATCACATTGAAAGACACTTTAAGCCTTATAAAGAGTTGCTGTAGGACCTGGTTTGGTTTTTAGGGACTCCCCCTCCTGACATGAGTTGCTGACTGGCGATGCAGTGGCATTAGCTGCTTTATCCCAGATATGGATCCAACTGGTGAACTAACGCTCAAGGAAAGTTTATTACTGCATATTTGGATTTTGACAGTAGCTTCCTTGTTTAGACTTGGTTTTCGTTTTATTGTTTTGACTGTGGTTATTAAATAGGATTGTCTTAGTGGAAAACTTGAAAACTTTGCACCCTTTGCATGAGGACAACTGACTATGATCACAGTTAAGCCCTCCAGTAGCTTCTTGGTGTTTATTGTACTTAGTGGCATGAAAAGTTTATCTTTTGTTTTTAAGTGCATTTCTCAGTTTTCGAGAATAATTTGTCTTTTTGTTTTGTTTCTGAAGTAAACATGCTATCGGTCAGATGCCAGTGGAGTCATGGGACAGATGAGTTGGAAGAAAAGGCAGATTGCCAGTTTGGAAAAGTAGATAGGTGATGGGTGTCCACATTGTGGGTTTTTGAAGCTTTTTGTATTTCTCACGATGGGCGTAACATTTCATGAAAAACAACAAAACATGAATGAGCTGGAGACCCTACAGAAAAAAAAGTGGTTTTCTTAATCTTTAGATACAGAATGTGAAGAAAGAAGTTAACTACAGCAGGAGAGAAAACTGGGTAAACGGTGTACCGCTCTGGTAGCTAGTTTAAGAGAATAAGGATGTGTATTCTGTGGTGGCATATCTGAGACCTGGGAAAAGTGGCAAGCAGAAAGCAGACACAAACGGTAATGGTCTGCCCGCTTATCTGTGACATGGTCAGTAAGTGAAAAAGTTCTGCTAACAGTGAGGATGAAAATAAGAAGTGCAGTAAATTTCAAGAGTGACTTTGACATTACCTCTGGAAAGGATGTAAATGTTCACATTACTCACGTGGCATTTGAATGGCACTTCAAAGACAGAAGTAGCATTTCCATAGTACGAGAGGTCAAAGTGTACAACAAGGTAAGTGGGAGACATTTCTGTGTGGGGCAGGAGATAAACTGCTCCTACTTGACACAGGTTTATTAAAGTCCCATAGAGAAGGTGGGTATCGATTGTTCATTTAATATGAAATACTGAATTTCCTATTGACTTTCTGCAGTAAAACATATGTTGCATATTCTTACAGTTTGGTGACTATTATACCTGGTGGCATCAGGAGGTGTCACTGTAATTTAAGGTCTGTGCTTCTGGGTCATGGAATTAGGAAATCAAGTATTCAAGCAGGCCCCGCAGGCAGCACTAAAGTCACTGTTGACTACTACATGAAGCACACTGTATCAGGCCGATTTACCAGTGAACGGAGGTTGATAAGCATTTGTTTAGGCCCATTAAAGCCGCTGCAGCCTCCTCATGAAATGAGCTGGAATAACTGCTTTTTCAGTTCCTTTCTCATAACATACAGGGTAATAGCACTAGCTACTGAAGCAATCATGTCTTTTAAGATGGAGATTCTTGTTGTGCATCTTGAGAAGGTTGTGCAGGCTGAACACTTTTTAGACACTCCATAATTATTCTCTCCAAATTACCCTTCCTGTTAAATGGCTCTACTACCACACTTTACTTTGTTAAGAGGCAGAAAAAGAAAAACACTGATACATGTAGTCAAGCTGACAACTAGAAAAAAAACCAAGTTGTACTCACTGAACAATGTCATTGATGGGAATGTTGAGAAGCCTGCTGTCTAAAGTCTCAATTTCAACAGAAAAGCCAGTCAGACCCTGCAAAGAAACTGTCATTAAAGACACGGCCAAGACACTACAGAGCATGGCAGCATTGCATGTTCCAGGGTGGAAAAACCAAACTTCATACTGCACCTTTCCCAGGTCGATGTGGGTTTTGTACACCAGATCGTTCTGTGCTCTTCTGAAACGAGGGTGAGGCTTCTCCTTTACAATGAACACAATGTCAGCAGGAATGTTATTTGGGCCCTAGAAAATAATCATGGGAATAGTTGATTATGTTGCCATCACATGGACCAGTGCTAGCCATTCTGAAAATAAATAGACTTGATCAGCGCCCATCCATCTAATCATTTTTTTGAAACTCTGAACAGGGACCACTCCTGAATGGGACATCAGTCTGTCGCAGAGCCACACGCCCATTAATGAAACTAATCTGCAAGTTTTTAAATTATGGTAGGAAACTAGAGCACCCTGGAAAAACCAACATCAATATGGAGATAACATAAAAATTACACTTGTAATGAGGCAGGTCCCTGGAGCTCTGCACCTCCGTTTTCTAAACACAAGAAAGCACCACAAATTCTTACAGAACCGGTGCTTGAAAATATACTCAAGGCTAAAATTCTGGATTTGGGATTGTAGAGCACATTTTTACATTTTTCTCTAGCTATTTAACAGACTATGATAATTAAGGTCTTAAAAAACATAAGACCTGTAAAGGTGGCCTACGCTTTCTTGAGCATTTTCAATCCCACAGTGTCTTGGTGTACAATTTGTCAGAGCGATCTATCATGCATTATCTGCAGTTTTCTTACAGCATCGCTCCTTGGCAGCTTAAGGATGGTTCCCAAATCACAACTCATCACTGACTTACAAAACTTCAGTGCATAGAGAGAGACAAAGGCGCCATACCAACAGCACAGGTGAACACTTTGAGTACTGCAATCCTAAGATTTACTTCTTGTTGTTTGCTTTCTATACTCAGTCTGAGTGTGGCACAGTATGCAAAATTTCTGTGTCATAATTGTTCATTTGCAATTTGCCCTTCATTAATTCAGGTTTCCTTCTGAAGTTCTGACTTTTCCCAAATATTTTTATACAGCATTAGATATATATAAACGAAAGACATGTGTGTGGGTGTGTATGGAGCAGTCCGCAATGCTCATGCTCATCCACAGCCACTAGACGGTTACACTTTTAAATTTTTTGGCACTTGCATGCATGGAAGTGGAAGCTTTGATGACTGAAAATCACGTGGTGGGACACGTTCATAGATGACTTGTATACCGTTGACGTCACGTGGGATGAGGCAGACAGCGTTGTGCAGAACTGATCATGATAAGAGACGACTTGCCACCCAATGCGCCAAATGGTGCAGGAGGATGTAAACTTAAACTTAAAAAACACACACCTCACCTCTCATTACGAAATGTGTGTTTGTGTGCTCAACCACAGCCTAGGGAGTTGGGTGTGAATTCTATGAAAGATGTAGAAGCTTATACAAATGTAACTTGCACCTGGTGTGCTGTCACATCCATGCACTTCTGAATTTTTTCAGCACTTGCATGCACTTTGATTCTCATTCAACTAAAGCAGTCAAACTCAGCTTTGTGGTACGTACACGTTGTACGTTCACACAATGAGTTACCAAATGTTTGCCTGAGACAGGTTCTATTGTGTCCCTCTCAATTTGTGCCACAGCTGCTCTCAACAACACGTCCGTTTCGGACAAGATACATCCAGTCCTGGCCCACTTAGCTGACGCCTCTGCTGGTTCACTCATGTAGTTAAACTGTTAGGACGGTCTTAGGGTTGTTTTATGTCCTGAAGACCACACATATCTAGTATAAATATAATACTAAGGCAAGTGCCGTCTTTAAACTGGACCTGTTTGAGTGAGTGTGCATGTGTATATTAGTGTACCCCATCTTAGTCAGATAACTGAGTTGCGTCCAGTGTCTTTGGGTCAGGCCTTGGCTCTCCATGACCCTGCCTAAGTCCTAAAATAGATGGAGGAACTACAGTCTATACAGTGAAATTCATGAAGCGCTTGATGCCTTCACTTAATGTATACTCCTTTGAATTGAATTGAATGAAGGTTTGTATTATTATTGTGCACTCTTCTTGTTCAGCCATCATCTGTCCATTTTCTAATTGTACAGTCATGAGACATTAGAACTAGTCTAAGGATAAGTGCAAGCCCAGACCATTGTAGGGCACCCTCACTCGCACAACTCACCAGTTAAGTAAATAAGTATGCTTTATTATCTTTGAACAAACCTGATGAAGCCCCTTTTAGGGGTTTATACTTTAGCATTGGGTATGTGACCAAGATCTGAGAGGTAAAGGCCAAGACAAGAAGTACAGGAGAGGAACAGGATGCCTCTTAACTGAGAAGCAGGCACAATTGAAAAACTGAGAAGACTGAAGATAACCAGGGTCAAGAGATGGATCAGAGATGAAGACACAAAAATGAAGCTGAATGTCTTACACCAAAACAGCCCTTTAGCTTTTACTGCACTAGTAAAAGTTGGGGAAAGAAGGTTAACAGATTCAAAGCAAAGATGTCTGGAAAGGTGTGTGTTTTATCATGGCCACATGATGATGTCTTACCTAGCGTTGCCACTTCTCGCATGGTGCACTGGGACGTTTGGTGAGAACATTTAGGTTTTAGCAGGATTCTGTTTCAACCTTTGCCTGAACCTATTCAACATATTTCTGAAATCCTTATCTAATTAAAACAAAGTCAATTCCCTGTTGCTCATTTATATACTGTAGGTCCGTTTAGACAAACCTAAATCCAACACATTCTTAACAGAAATGGAATGAACCTTCACTTCTCCTTCTGTTATCAGTGTATATTACTAAATTTTATTTAGAGTAGCCCGGTGGGTTAACAGGCTGCTGCCTCATGGCTCAGAGTGCTGGCTAGGGCACTGACTGCATGGCGTCTGCACTTCTCTGCATGTTTGTGTCAGTTTTCTGTCCACATTCTAAAAATGGGCAGATTAGGTTAAGGATCAAATCCTGTTGGAGAGTGGTCATTGCAGTGGACTGGCACCCCATTCAGGGTTGGTTTCTGCCTACCATTCACTCCTGGCCCCTGTAACCCTGAACTAAAATTGAGTGGGTTTCAAAAATCGTTAGATTGGCTTTGAAAAATAAGCAGTTCACATCACAAAGACAAAGTCATGAATGAGGCTGAATGAGCCGCGTCTCGTATGGACATCCATTGAAGTCCTTTAGACTGATGTCTGTAGCGCACAATTATCGTTTAAAGAGCTGTATAAACAAAGCTGTGCAAAGCCTTTAGTTCTGTGAAAGAAAATGTTAAACTGACTGACATTTGTTCTCAGAAAAACTAAACAAGCCTGCAGACAAAATTAAATTGGGTCAAATCAGGAAGGAGTGAAAAAGCAGGTTGAGGAAAAGTGTAACTGACCAAAAAGACCGGATGTCACTGTTATTGATAGTTAAAATAGTGGCAGGGAACACCAGCTCTGACAGCAACTCTTGAGGTCCCCCATAACTCGATTATTATTAGCTTTAACAGATGCTATTATATCTGGACAAGGAGAACTCGGAAAAATGGATGAATGAAATTGAGTACTTCGAAGAGCCACTGTCTCACTTGATGCTTAAAGTCTACAGAGAGCACCATATTCACAGCTGCCACTTGCTCAAATGTATAAATAATTTAACCCACACAAATCTCAATAATGAACAAAAGTGAAGATCCTAAACCTGCCCTTTTTTAATTGCTCACATAGGTTGGTGGAACCGCAGGTTATGGGGTCTCTTTACCTGATCACCTTCTTCTGGGAATGTGATTCTAGTCCCTTCCTTCCACCCAGGCTGGATATCCACAACTAAAATTCTGTTCCTATAGCAGGTGGTGACTCCATCTTCGTTCAACACCTAAACAATGACATGTGACAGATCACTAAATACCGGGTTATGTTCTGCGATAGCCAAGTGAGCAAATGTCAATATGCATTATTGTTGCTATGAAAGATTCATGGATTTTGAGACTCTGGATGATCAATGAAAGCTATCAAGGGTGAAAATGATGCAGCCATTTATTTTATACAATATTTTGGAAATAAAACTGGCTAAATTTGTATTGCCATTACCCTTCTCGAGTCTTTACCATGCTGGTCCCTGTTCACCCTAGCAGGAACATTTAGAAGTGTGTTTCCTGGTAATTATATGGAGAACTGATTTACACAAGAAAGCAATTGTGCTGCATTGTCTAGGCACAGGAGGGCAGCATGTCCTCAAGATGTAGCCATGCTCCACTGCCATTATCTACAACTAAAGAGCCTCTGCTACCCCTTGTTCTGTCAGGGGTGACATTTTATAAGTGTGCGGTCAGTCTGAGGGGCTAACTTGTACAAACTGGATCATGTGCTATGCCGTACTGGGGCAATGAACATGAATGAACTGCATCGAAGGAGGATGAATTTATTATGACATGATGATCTTTACTCATGTTTTATTTTGGCTGCTATTCTATGTTACTGCTCCACTGTTACAGTGCCCTCCATAATGTTTAGAACAAAGACATTTTTCCCTGATTTACCCATACGCGACACTTTTTATACATGGTGCCCCCTGAGTAATCACGAACACCTCTGATGCCAAGTGTCCCAGACATTATGGTGCCATGAAATAGGGGGGGGGTGCCCCCATATATAATAAGTGTTGTCATTTCTATATGGTGTGATCACAATGTATGCAAATCTCTCTATTATATAAAAAAAAATCCTGGAACGGGACAAGACTTTTTAGCCTGGGATGAGAAGTGACTGTTTCAGAGAGATACTTTCAAGTCACACGAGACAAGACTTTGTGCCAAGAGATTTAACTATGCCCAGTGCCAGAAATAAAAGACAAAGAGTATATGGCAAAGTAGAACATCGTAAAGAATTCAAAAACGCTGGCGCAATACACATGCAGAGCTTAGAAATAATGAAAAGTACTAAAATTCAAAAGTCTCAAAAAAAGATAGTAAAGATCGCATTAGCGCAAACAAACGGAAATTATTACTGTGAAATAACGGAACAGTGAAAAGAGATTGAATATATTGTTCGGATTTAAACTTTAAGTTGGAGACTTGTAGATCGTCTAATTCGTGTCGCCATCAGGGAAAAGTAGTGTTTCTTCCTAATGAAAAGGCGTATCTGTAAGAATTAAAAGATTTGTTGTTTGGTGAAAGTGAAATCCACATATGCGAGCCAAGCGAGCAGGGGGCGAAGCCACCTAGTACCCTGAAATGAAAGGGTACAATATGCACTTTAATCACATCTGAATTGTTTGATTTGTAATTTTACACCGTGGAGCTGAAGGGAGAGTCAAGGAAAAATGTATCTTTGTGGCAAACCTTATGGAGGGCAGTAACTGTACATTTGTTTATAGCCTTTTTCACTTTTTCATTACATTTTTTAAATTGTTTATTTTAGTTTCACTGCTGTCATTGCGTCTCCATTCTGTGTTTCTGTTTTTACATACACACAACCATTTTGTTTTTCTAAACATTGTCATTTTGTCTGCTGGCTATGATGGTGTTGTGACTTGTAGGCATGTCTCAGTGAATCATAGACACTTGGGATAAGTGATCAAGTAGCGTGGTAGACAGTGGGACCTTCAAAACTAGATTTCATGTTATTTTGGAGGCTTAGGGCTCGTTTATACTTCACGCTCAGAACGCGTACACGCTCGCATCATGGCTGCCACGCGTTCTCAGCATTCATTTGATGCGTCCTCTGAGCAGGTCCTCAGAAATGAACGTGACGCGTGTGCAAGTTGCAGTACCAGCAAAAAGTTGAGGGGCGCAGTGTGCTAAAAGTTGGAATGTGACGTCAGAGTCTCTATTTACTATCTACATGTGACAGAAAGCGGCTTTGCGGATCCTACGAGATCGGTGTGGTGAAGCAAAATGTTGACATACAGATGCATTTGTGGTGCTTTTATATTCAAGCGTCGCATATTCCCGATCGTAATGACACGATACATTTTAAAAGTCTCAAATACCATGTTTTGTGCCTTCTTTTTTTTGCAACTTTAAAACATAAACATAATGTACAGCGCTGTATTTGAGCCACTGAGAAAAAAAATTAAAGACATGGTGAAATTGTGTATTTTGTGATTAAAGTGGAAATTTCGGCTTTAATCGCGAAATGTCCACTTTAACCTCGTAGTTTACTTTATCATTAAAGTAGATGGTCGTAAACATCATCCCAGTTTTTAATCGCTAAGGCAAGCAGCAATAGATCACCACACAGAACACATTAAATGTATGATATTCCAACTCTGTGCACATTTAGAATCTTTAAATTTATACTTGATATCACTTTCATGATGAAATGCATTAAAGTGTGTATGTTACATTTTACAGATAAATCGTTAATTTCATTTAAATAATGAATCTATACTAATAAACGGCAAAGCCCTCACTGACTCACTGACTCACTCACTGACTCACTCATCACTAATTCTCCAACTTCCCGTGTAGGTAGAAGGCTGAAATTTGGCAGGTTTATTCCTTACAGCTTACTTACAAAAGTTAAGCAGGTTTCATTTCGAAATTCTACACGTAACGGTCATAACAGTCGATAACGGTCGACAACATCCGTCATGTTGAACTTTCTTATTTATGGCACCATCTTCACGAAATTTGGTAGGCGGCTTCCCTGCGCTAACCGAAACCGATGTACGTACTTATTTCGATGGTATGACGCCACTGTCAGCCGCCATATTGAACTTTCCAACGTCACTAATTCTCCAACTTCACGTGTAGGTAGAAGGCTGACCCCATCTTCACGAAATTTGATAGGTGACTTCCCTGCGCTAACCGAAACCGATGTACGTACTTATTTTGTTGGTATGACGCCACTGTTGGCCGCCATATTGAACTTTCCAACGTCACTAATTCTCCAACTTCCCGTGTAGGTAGAAGGCTGAAATTTGGCAGGCTCATTCCTTACAGCTTACTTACAAAAGTTAAGCAGGGTTCATTTCAAAATTCTACTGAACTTTTCAACAGTCTTTGTTACTTATGGGCCCATCTTCAAGAAATTTGGTACACGGGTTCCCAACGCTAACTGAATCCTACTTACGTACATATATACGTCCATAGCCTGCAGCTCGGTCACCGTGTTAGGCGGCGTTGGGTCCCCCATCCCAACGCCTTCCACGTTGTTGGCTGGCTGCCTGCCTATATAAGGCCGTCAGTCGCGCCGGTCTCTACATTCCCTTCCTTGCTTCGCCACGGGATTCACGTCTCCCTGCTGATAACTACAGCCTTTTTATTTAATCCACGGCTTCTCCGCTGTTTTATTGTTCGTTTATTACGATTATAGTTATTGTGTAGGTATTTTAGACTTACTTTACATTGCTCAGGTGCCCATTTCCTTTATCATTCCAACCGTACCCCCATTACCATGTCTATTGAGGTGATCACCATCGATCAAAGAACTGTCACTTACCGAGTGGTTTCCATGCCCGGAGATGGCAACTACCTTTTCCATTCTCTTTGTTACATATTGCACGGCCATATCAGGCTCACTCTTGATATCCGGAGGAACATTGTGTCTTATGTATTGAATGACTGGGACAGGTTCAAGGTGTGGACTGATGACTGTACAGGAGATAATTATACTACACAGGAGCACTATAAGAGTGAAATGCTTAAGCCCTTCACCTATGGTTCTGCATGTGAGTTGATGGCTGCCGCTGAATTGTTTGGTTGTCGCTTTCAAGCTTACCGAAATGGCCAAATATTTTACACCTTTCGACAACCGCCAATGCCTGTTAAACATCTTAGATTCACAGGTGATGATTTCAGTAGTGGACACTTTGATGTTTATGAATGTTTAAACTCTCAAAAGCTGGATGTGAAGTTATTGATGAAACCGGTTGTATACTTACAACGCTTGACAGATGCCGAATGTCACTTCAACACAAGTCCTGCAAATACTGTCGTAATTGAAACAAACCATGAAACTCAAACCGATTATGACAGCAGCAATCCAAGCTGTGAGATTTGAGACAAGATTACTTTTCACATGGCCAACTGTACGTTGCATGCTCAAGAGTAAGCTCAGCGCACAGCTTGGTCATATTACAACCGGAGGGCCGAACAAACAATGTGGTATACAAAGAGATCCTTAACAAATAATTATTGGCATATTTTCCTTCAATTTAAAAAGGTTTAATTTTCTTCTTAATAAAAATTTTAATGCAGTACTTCACCGCTGCGAAGTGCGGGTATTTTGCTAGTACTGTTAATAATTACACACATGGGGGTGACACGGTGGCGGAGTGGTAGCACTGCTGTCTCGCAAGGAGTCATGCCGCTGGTATTCTTTGCTTGGATTCCACACTGTGTTCCAGTTTCCTTCCAAAGATATACAGATTTGGGGATTTGGTGCCGCTAAAATGACACTAGTGTATGTGTGTGCTCGTATTCACCTTACGATGAGCTGAAGCCTCATCCAGGGATTGTTTCTGCCTTGTGCCCAATGCTTGCTGGAATGGACACATCCCTGGATTGATGGATTTAATCAATAAGCATCATTTTCAGAGATATTGCGGTAAGGTGTCATTGGAATTTAATGGGTGTTCTAGGCAATTCACAACACAAAGAAGCCGATAATACCTCGCACTGCCACCTGGTGGATTCCTCCAGATTTACATAAAGTACGCGTGCAAGTATAAACAGTACAATGCTTGCGTAGCAGGAGCGTCCGCTGCAGCATGCGTCGCGTTGCATGAAGTATAAACCCGGCCTTAAAGTGGATAGTCGGGCAAGCATTGTTGGGCTGAATGGCCTGCTCTCGTCCAAATTGTTCTAACGTTATGTGTGTGCCATGCGACAAAAGACATTATGGCAGCTCACTTTGAGCACACATGCACAGTTTGAGACCTCTTCAAGAAATAGACCAAATCGAACAAATTCTGTTTTTGATTTTTGTTTGGTTTGGACTACGATTCTGGTTTTATGTTTTTGTTTTGGTAAACTATATAACAAATTCCTGTGCAAAAGACATAGTAGCGACTTTTACTACCCTTTTTTTCCCTAACCCCTAGAAGACACTATTGAACATCTCTGCTACATTTAATATAAAGCTCCATACAAGGACACACCTCACAGTTCTACTACTACTACTAATAATAATAATTCTTTACATTTATATAATACTTTTCTCACTATTCAAAGCGCTCTCCACTCAGGGAGGACCTGGGACACAAACTCATGATCTTCCCACAAAAACCAACACATCGAGGAACAAGCAAGGACTTACCCTTCGTGATATTCTAATCTTTTTTGTGCATCCATAAAAAAGTTCTTCTAATGAAAGATAAAGTTCTCTAACAATTGGAGGATCACGTTTTTTCTTCCCATCAAATTCAGTCGTTAAATTATCTTCTTTTTCAATGCTGAAATCTGTTTAAAAATCAAGAGGGGCTCAATAACATTTGACTAGGAGCACATTGCACCTTACATTGGCCTTGTGATTTCAACTGGCAGGCATGAATGGAACAACAGTGACCCTTCATAAAATAATCAGAAGAAATAGAGAATTAAATAAATTAAACACAGTATCTGTGTGAAGACAGTTAGAAAGAAAACAGAACTAAACGGGCAACTCTGTGTATTCCACGTAGCTGTGTTCATCAAAACAAGTGGCAGTATTAAAAGAACAGGGATGCTGTACTTACAGTCATTTAAAATATCATAGGCTTCCACGAGTTCAGCAAACTTCTCCAGAACCCCCAGGTCTCGTTCCTTCTGTGGAAGAAACATCAAGGCCAGCCTATGGTATCTAAAAACACTCCTTTATTAGCCGCTCATGTTTACAAAGGCTGCAACTCTGAACTTATTTATTTTTTTTGTGATCAACTTTCTATTAAGTAAAGACAAATTGACAGGATATATAAATAAAGAGACACGGCGTACAAAGTAACCCAACCAACGCTCCTTCTATAACTTAATATTTTTTGGATTTGTCTGCAGTGTGGATTAATGGTGTTTCCAGTAATTTAATTGAATCCTGGTCTGCTGCAACTCAATTGTGTAAACTCCGAAACGAAGCAAGTGCACAATTAGAGATGAGCAGAGTCACCATACACTAAAAGGCCATTGGGTAAGAAAATGATTGCAGTACCGTATTTACCAAGAGAAAAATTAAAAACTTTACATTTTATCATAGACACCTGACAGAAATGACTGGCAAAACCAGTTTACTTACACCCTTTTGATCTCCTCATTGTTTACATTTTTTGTGATTTCCATGATTATCATATGCCTGCAGAGAAGAGAAGAAAAAATATAAATCATCAGTCCACTCAAGCTAGCAGGCACAGAGAAAACTGTAAACTGAAACTGAAAATTATTGTACAATCTTAAAAATAATAACCACTCTGCAGAAAATTCCTGCACAACCACGAGTACATGAAATGAAACTCCAGCGGTTTCAACACAGCATAAAAACAAAAAATGGACCACCTGCATGCAAGGCAGCTTACTGGCACTACTTGACTTTGTTTCTGTGTTTAGTTATTAGGCTGGTGGTTATGTGTTGAATTGCAGAGGCAAAGAATCCACATGTAAACATTTATGAACTGTTACTGTCCTCGGAGAGACTGGACATGTAGAAATATGCACGTGTTTACAGTAGTAGTAGTAGTGCTTGTATTATCACATGTAGGCAGAGACAGCAGAGTTAAAGATGCTAAGATGTGCATTGGGCGTGAGGAGGATGGATAGGATTAGAAATGAGTACATTAGAGGGTCAGCTCAAGTTGGACAGTTCGGAGTCAAAGTCAGAGAGGCAAGATTGCGTTGGTTTGGACATGTGCAGAGAAGAGATGCTGGGTATATTGGGAGAAGGATACTAAGGATAGAGCTGCCAGGTAAGAGCAAAAGAGGAACACCTAAGAGAAGGTTTAAGGATGTGGTGAGAGAGGACATGCAGGTGATGGGTGTAACAGAACAAGATGCAGAGGACAGAAAGATATGGAAGAAGATGATCCGCTGTGACGACCCCTAACGGGAGCAGCCGAATGAAGAAGAAGAAGAGGAAGGAGGCAGAGACACTATTAGTGCAGAGGAGTGTACAGAGAGTCTTACTTGCAGGTTCAACCAACATGGCTATTTACCTGGCTGAGAATGACATCACCAAATGGTAGAGGGAACCTTCAAAAGAAAGAGAGGTATAGACAGGCTGAGATGGAGCAACTTGGCTGGCTAGTGCTGGAAGGCAGCAGCCAATAGGAAGTGGAAGATACAGTAACAGTAATGGCAGCAGTGCAAGAAAGAGAGGCCAAGTGCCAACATAAAACATTAGAAGGTAGGCAAACCAACATGGACTGATGTACCTCATGTGTTCTCATTTATACCTCAGTGAATGTGAAAACGAACCCACCCTCTCATTAGTATGAAGTGTAGAAACACCCACACTTGTGCAGTGATTTTCAAAAAAATAAGCAAGGAGGGTTCATGTATATACTCAGTAATCTCATTCAGCATTTGAGGATGAATGTTATGTGGTCCTGGGGATTTGTTTGGTTTCAGCCCATTTAATCTAAACAGTACTTTCTCCTACTTCAATTTCCAGATCACTAAGTACCTCCTTAGTGGTCCCTGTTACTGCTGGGTTGTTATCAAGTTCTTCACACATATAAACAACAGGAAAATGCAAGTATTTTGTATTTTAATCCCAACTGACTATTCCTGATCTATTTCACCTTCTCTTTGATAGTCAGTCAGTCATTACCCAACCCACTATATTCTAACACAGGGTCACGGGGGTCCACTGGAGCCAATCTCAGCCAGCACATGGCGCAAGGCAGGAACAAATCCTGGGCAGGGCACACACACACACACACACACACCAAGCACACACTAGGGACAATTTAGAATCGCCAGTCCACCTAACCTGCATGTCTTTGGACTGTGGGAGGAAACTGGAGCACCCGGAAGAAACCCACACAGACACGGGGAGACCATGCAAACTCCACACAGGGAGGACCCGGGAAGCGAACCCAGGTGTCCTTACTGCGAGGCAGCAGCGCTACCCACTGTACCACCGTGCCGCCCCTCTTTAAAAGTTCTTTTACTAAAAAAATAATGAAAGAATTCTTTAGGATGTATTTTACCTTTTTCGGCAATAGTTCTCTCTAACTGTCATTTAGTCTTCCTAATATCTCTTTTAACCATTTACCACTGGAGTTATTAATCTTCCGTGCCTTTGTGGAATAGTGAGTCCGTGGCTAAGCAGCAAGTGGTTGGTTTTTAAATAAATACAGTGGGATGCAAAAGTTTGGGCAACCTTGTTAATAGTCATTATTTTCCTGTATAAATCGTTGGTTGTTACGATAAAAAATGTCAGTTAAATATATCATATAGGAGACACACACAGTGATATTTGAGAAGTGAAATGAAGTTTATTGGATTTACAGAAAGTGTGCAATAATTGTTCAAATAAAATCAGGCAGGTGCATAAATTTGGGCACCACAAAAAAGAAATGAAATCAATATTTAGTAGATCCGCCTTTTGCAGAAATTACAGCCTCTAAATGCTTCCTGTAGGTTCCAATGAGAGTCTGGATTGTGGTTGAAGGTATTTTGGACCATTCCTCTTTACAAAACATCTCTAGTTCATTCAGGTTTGATGGCTTCCGAGCATGGACAGCTCTCTTTAACTCACACCACAGATTTTCAATTATATTCAGGTCTGGGGACTGAGATGGCCATTCCAGAACGTTGTACTTGTTCCTCTGCATGAATGCCTTATTGGATTTTGAGCAGTGTTTCGGGTCGTTGTCTTGTTGAAAGATCCAGCCCCGGCGCAGCTTCAGCTTTGTCACTGATTCCTGGACATTGGTCTCCAGAATCTGCTAATACTGAGTGGAATCCATGCGTCCCTCAACTTTGACAAGATTCCCAGTCCCTGCACTGGCCACACAGCCCCACAGCATGATGGAACCACCACCATATTTTACTGTAGGTAGCAGGTGTTTTTCTTGGAATGCTGTGTTCTTTTTCCTCCATGCATAACGCCCCTTGTTATGCCCAAATAACTCAATTTTAGTTTCATCAGTCCACAGCACCTTATTCCAAAATGAAGCTGGCTTGTCCAAATGTGCTTGAGCATACCTCAAGCGGCTCTGTTTGTGCTGTGGGCGGAGAAAAGGCTTCCTCTGCATCACTTTCGCATACAGCATCTCCTTGTGTAAAGTGCGCCGAATGGTTGAACGATGCACAGTGACTCCATCTGCTGCAAGATGATGTTGTAGGTCTTTGGTGCTGGTCTGTGGGTTGACTCTGACTGTTCTCACCATTCGTCGCTTCTGTCTATCCGAAATCTTTCTTGGTCTGCCACTTCGAGCCTTAACTTGAACTGAGCCTGTGGTCTTCCATTTCCTCAATATGTTCCTAACTGTGGAAACAGACAGCTTAAATCTCTGGGACAGCTTTCTGTATCCTTCCCCTAAACCATGATGGTGAACAATCTTTGTCTTCAGGTCATTTGAGAGTTGTTTTGTGACCCCATGTTGCTACTCTTCAGAGAAAATCAATTGACCCCCTTAAATACTCTTTCTCATTATAGGATTCACCTGTGTATGTAGGTCAGGGGTCACTGAGCTTACCAAGCCAATTTGAGTTCCAATAATTAGTTCTAAAAGTTTTGGAATCAATAAAATGACAACGGTGCCCAAATTTATGCACCTGCCTGATTTTGTTTGAACAATTATTGCACACTTTCTGTAAATCCAATAAACTTCATTTCACTCAAATATCACTGTGTGTGTCTCCTATATGATATATTTAACTGACATTTTTTATTGTAACAACCAATGATTTATACAGGAAAATAATGACTATTAACAAGGTTGCCCAAACTTTTGCATCCCACTGTAAATAGCCATCTCGATCTCCGTTGGGGGGCTCATACAGCTGCAGGACGTTGGTGGAGTGATTGAGATGGAGCGCATCTGCACGTGACGGTGTGTTCTGTCTCGATTGCTTCATTGGCTTTCCCCGGTTTGCAATTGAGGCACTGCGCCCACAGAGAGATGCAAGGAGCAGCCATTATGAGAGCAGCAAACAGCACAGAAAAGAGAGAACCGAAGAAGATGGAGAGGAGAGGTTAAATGGAGAGAAGAAGAAAGACAGTGATGGAGAGAAAGAGTGAGCCATGCTGTAGGGAATGGAGGCAGGTGGTCAGGAGTGAGCCCCAGGGCTACAGAAGCCCGACGCTGAAGAAGGAATGCTTCTAAGTGAGCGATTGTCTGGGATTAGGAGCGGCCTGGTGTGCGGTGTTCCCACAGACACAGAGGGACTGGTGGTGGGAGACGTATGCAGCTCGGCATGGCACCCCACAGTTGCCGAGTCCGGATGAGAAGGTTGGGTTGGGTGACTCTGCGGTTGCCAGACCCTGTATAGGGTAATCTGAGGAGATATTGACATTTAGATGGCAGCACTGGGGCTCAGGAGTCTGCAGTAAAAGGAACTGCCTCTGTGCTTTTAACCTGGTTTTTAAATGATTATTTATGAGCCGATTTTAACCTCCACATGCAGCTTTGTTTTTACTGGAATATTTATTTATTGAAGACTTTTTTTTACTAACTGCATAATTTGTTTGAACACCGTTTTTTTTTTTCGAATTGTCTTTAACAAAAGCACTTTATGCACTAACCCTTGCTAACCGCACGTGTCCTCATTTGCTCATCTCATATCGGTTACATTATCGATGGCAGTGGGTTCAAGTGGCTTCCTGGATGCTACAGGAGCTTGGAGCCAACCCGCACCATCACAGCCGTACACATTTGTTTTGTTTCTTCTTACCTTTCCTAGTTTATTTATCCAGTGTAGAATTCTTTTAAATTTCTTACTTCTTCTAAATGTTAGGATTAAAAAAAACCTGGTAATTCTAAACAAATTTAAATCAAAGAAGTGGTTTTGGCACTGGAATAAAAATCCTCTGCCACTGAGCACCAGGCTCAATGAACTCTACATGTGATCACCGTAGTAAACACCCAAGAGTGTAAATGTGCTGTGGTGTCTTTTTGTAATTAAAGTATATGACTGTCTGTTCTGAATTTTTTAACTTCCTTCCCTCAGAGTGGTGGCTCTGAGGCTAGGGATTTGCATTGGCAATCGGAAGGTTGCCAGTTCGAATCCCATAAAACGCCAAGAAGTGACTCTGCTTTGTTGGGCCCTTGAGCAAGGCCCTTCACCTGCAATTACTCCATCCTGGGTATGACGTTAATCTGTATCCAGACCTGCATTTAGGTCCTCCAACCGGAGGGAAAAACCTGGGGGTTGGTGGCAGAATTGGCACTCCAGCCACCATAAAAAACCTCACACTGTTCCACTCCATCTGATCGAGTGTGGTGCTGAGGTGTCACCCATTGAATGGCTGCACTCGGCTCCTAATCTGAGATCCTGAGTTGGTTTGCCATGTGGTGGGTGCGGCAATGCACTGTATCAGTGTGTGCTCCTAACCTCTTCCCTTTATGGAGTAGATGACCACAAATCACCTCAAACATCCCTAAATATGTGCCTATGGTGCTACTTCTTGGATGCTGCAGATTTTATTGTTCCCTTTTCAATGCTTGCAAGAATGGCATTAGATGTCCCACTGCTGCCCAGGTGAGCTACAAGGCAACATAAATCAGTCCTTCTCAGCTTCCTAGATAGGGTGACATCAGTTAGTTTAAGATAATCTGTTCTTTAAAACCCCTTTGTAAGGTGCATTTTTGTAGCACACACGTGTAATTACCAATAATAATATGATCCCCATTTTTGCTCATATAACACCAAAATAAATGAAATGTACACAACTAGTTCAATAATAACATTAGGCCTCAATGCAAACCCTAATAAGGCATTTTTCCTACAATTAACAGTTTAATAAGGCTGTTTGTCTCTGCGTTATTCACAAAAGAATGACTTTTCAAACTATTTTACAATTTTTTGAAAGGCAAGGTGTAACCATTGTCCAATGAAGGGTCCTTAGCTGTCTCAAAAGCTTGCATTTATAATTTATTTAGTTAGCCAATAAACGGTGTCATTTCACCCTACATTCTCCTGTATCAATCTATGGCTAACATGGTACAACACTCTACTGCTAACAATTTTTTGAAGTCAGCATATTGAGATAATGTCAGATAATGCGAGACAATGCAGAAGCAACAAACACGACAATCATATTGAACCACTAGCACACCAACACAGTGACAGCCCCGAGAACGGCTAAGGCTGGGATTGCACATCACCAACGTTCACTACCACTCCGTGCTGCAGGCTACATCGAGGAGGACTGGGACAGACTGCACAGATGATCAAGAGCAGGGCCGGATTAAGGTGGGTGCTACTGATGCTGCAGCATTAGGCCCATTCCTGAAATAGCCCCAGATGAAAACAGATGAGAATTTTCCGGAAGCTGAACAGTTTTCCTTTGCTATATTAACCTCAAAATAATTCTTAGAATGAAATTTGGAGTCCGACTTTTGGACGCCTAGACACAGCGTTACTTATTTTACAGTTACTATTGTTCTTTGCGCTGTGACACCCATATGACGTCGTTGTGTTAATTGTTAACCGAAGATTTCAAGTTAATGCTATCAATTTTACGTTAAACAGTTTACTTAGTAATTTAGCTGCATTTTTTGCAAAAGCTTGGGGATTCTTGCCACTTTATTATTGTTCGGTAAGTACCACGTAGTAAATTTTTCACCTTAAAAGTTAGTTGTACAGTAAAAATCGGTGGCTATTTAAATGGTTATCTGTGAAGGTAAAACTAAAAGCTGGCCCGCGGGCCCGGCGTGGATGTTTAGAATTTTTTAAATCCTTGACAGGATTCTGGTCTATTATTAAATCATGGACAAATTTTTACCCTAAAGAGTCTGAACTCAGTCACTTTGACCCAATGTCTCTGCAAATTCATTTTTTCTTACTCTGTTTCATAAGAGAATTGCAAAATTTTGTGTATTTCATTGTTAGGTTTTCTGCATTAAGTGCACTTTTCAGACAATTGCTATTGAATGTTGATGTTACATAGTTTGATGTTAATCTCGAGTTGTTACGATACTACGTCGTTATTATTATTCATGTTCAATAAAGGCTGGCTGGTTGCGTCACAAGCAATTAAGGCTCCTTGGTTGGTCTGAGTGCGCATGTACGGTGAGTGTCGAATGCACATGCACCAATGGCGAGAAAAAATACGCCTTTTTTGCACTGTAGCATCAGGCCCAATTTCGCCTTAATCCGGCCCTGATCAAGAGCAAGCGGGGAACATTTGAAGATTGTTCCAAATTTGGCCTTCATGTATGTGAAAATTCAACTTCCTTGTGGTTCAGAAGACGAAAACTGGTATTAAATGACTTTCTTTGTAATCACGGATTTTCAAAAAGTGTAATATGGAGGGGGTGTCTGTATTTGAAATTCCTTTAAATGGGATGAATTGAGTCAAATATTTTTCTTATTTGGTATAACAGATCACATTACTATTACCCAGAAGGACAGCTTTATATATACAGTATATCACAGAAATTGGATAACAATGGTAATATTTTAAAACATAGAAAAACTTTCAGGACATTCCCCTGACAACATCCTCCCACCATCCTGGGTGTTCCTCATGCCTCAGCCAAGACGCCTTTCCTGACTTGACTTACATAGCCACAAAGCAGACCTAGGCTTCCACATTTCATCAAAACCTGTGGTATCCTCAACTGGTTTGATGCAGACAATGAAACCCACATCTGTTTGGAGGCAGAGGCCCTGCAGGCACACGTCATGAGTGACGGAGACGGCCTGGTGCCAACTCGAGGTCTGTGTATTTCAGAACACCAAGAGATGCATCACTTCAGAATACAAGGGCTACCACACCCTTTCAGGTTTTATCATTCCTTACTGCCTAAGGCCCCATTTATAATAGACATCAAAGCACCTCGTTTGAGGGTGTGGGCATATTTGGCTCCAGATAATCAGCTACTTCAAAACCTACTACATGCATTTTGTTAGAAGTTTAGAATTAAATTTACCTATCAAAATTACAAACAAAATCATACAAAATTATTCTGACTTGTGCATGCCCAACTCCAATACACATAACATGTTCTTATTGATACACTAAGGAGACCCCTTTCTTACAATTGCTTTCCTGTTGCACTTAAAATTATTATTATAACATTATTATAATATAATTAATTATAGGCCAACCTCCAAGCTGCCCTATATTGCAAAAATTTTAGAAAACGTTTAGAGGATTGATCCATTTCAGTCTGGTTTTCAGAAACAGCGCCCTACAAAAACAGCCCTCCTTAAAAGTTTTAGCCACCTATTAATGGCTGTTCCTGCTAAAACTGCTAGAGCTTAGTGCGGCCTTCGACACAGTGGGCCATTAGAGTTTAATTAATAGGTTAGAACAATCTGTGGGGGTCTCTGGTTGTATACTGGACTGGCTCTCCTCATATCTATCTAACAGGAGTTTCTTGGTTGGTATTGCAGAATTTACGTCTCTTACTGCTCCTCTGACTTGTGGAGTGCCACAGGGTTCGGTTCTCAGATCGCTACTGTTATCCTTACACATCCTTCCTTTTTCCCAGATTATTAACTCTTTTATCACCGCTTATGGTGATGATATACAGTACAGGCCAAATGTTTGGACACACCTCCTCATTCACTGTGTTTTCTTTCTTTTCATGACTGAAGGCATCAAAACTATGAATGAACACATGTGGAGTTATGTACTTAACAAAAAAAGGTGAAATAACTGAAAACATGTTTTATATTCTAGTTTCTTCAAAATAGCCACCCTTTACTCTGATTACTGCTTTGCACACTCTTGGCATTCTCTCGATGAGCTTCAACAGGTAGTCACCTGAAATGGTTTTCACTTCACAGGTGTGCCTTATCAGGGTTATTTAGTGGAATTTCTTGCTTTATCAATGGGGTTGGGACCAGCAGTTGTGTTGTGCAGAAGTCAGGTTAGTTGGACGATCATTTATTTTTCAACAGGACAATGACCCCAAACACACCTCCAGGCTGTGTAAGGGCTATTTGACCAAGAAGGAGAGTGATGGAGTGCTGTAAATGGTCATGAAAATAAAGAAAACACATTGAATGAGGAGGTGTGTCCAAACTTTTGGCCTGTACTGTACATCTTTATATCTCATTTAAACCTAATCAAATTGAAAAATTGTCTGTTTTAGTTGACTGCTTGTCACCAATTAATAATTGGCTTGCAGTTGAACTCGTGAGACTAAGGTTCTAATTGTTGCTCCCCCTGGCCTCCACTCTGATATTAGTCTCAAGATGGCTTCCATCTCTCCAATTGCCAAGTCGAACTTCCGTAATCTGGAGGTTATTTTTAATCAGTCTTTAAGTCTAGATTTACATGTAAGCTCTGTTAGCCATTCCTGTTTCTTTCATTTAAGAAACCTTTCTAAATGGAGGTCTCCAGTTTAAAACCCCAGAGCTGGAGATGTTCGTGCATGCTTTTATCTCCTCGCATCTTGACTACTGTAATGGCCTGTATAAATTCTCTTTCTCAGCTACAGTTAGTCCAAAACGCAGCTGCTAGGCTTTTAACTTGATCGATCAAGACAGAGGGCGCATATTACACCCATCTTGTATGAAGTGCACTGGTTTCTGGTTTATTATAGCATTTGTTTTAAAGTTTTGGTGCTTAGCTATTGAGCTCTCTGCCGACAAGCCCCCCGGGTATACCACTGGCCTCCTGTACCACCATACATCCTGTCAAGCACTTAGGTCTGGACAACTGGCCCTCTCAGTCATCCCTCATATGCGACTCAAGCTACATGGGGATTGGGTGTTTCAGTCCGTTGCACGAACGCCTTGAAATGGCCTTCTGTTAGCGCTGTGCACGACTGAGGCAGTGGATTCTTTGAGTAAACAACTTCAGATATTTTTGTTTAAGTAGGTTGAACACAGCCAAGTAGCCTCTGTTCTTGTTATTTCTATTCTAGTTTTTTTCTTGTTATATTTGGAAGGCACATTTCTGTACTTTTTGTGATGTCATGTCTGTGAAAGTTGCTTTATAGATAAACTTTACTTACTTACGTTGAAGGGCATCTTCTATGAGATGCTCTTAGTTCATAAAGGCCAAAAAAAAAAATAAATCAGGAAGCAGAACAGAACATTTCATTTAAACACTTTATCTGCTCTAAATGCGATTTACTTGTAGCATAACTACAAATATTGGATATTTGATCTTTACAGTGGGTCAGCTGTGGGATTTAAGAGTTTCGAATGATTTTTAAGTGTTAAGAATAAAATATTTTCATGTATCCATAATCTGAAAATAGCCAACTTGTTACAGAGCAAAGGGGATTAACCCTTTCTTATCTCTTGAATTACAACTGTGGAAAAATAATTTTAGGGTAACCTAGCATTCATCTTTAAGAAATTGCATAAAGGGTTAATAAATGTCAGAAACAAGATAAAGGTCAAGTGAACAACAAAATGTACACTGAAATATAAGAATTGGTTTAGGAAAAAATACTGAGATGGTCAAGTAAATAAAGAATGTACCAGAAGAAAGGTTGATGTAATATACAAAATGTACTGAAGGATGACTAAGAAATCAGCAGATGTCCTATAAACGAGAATGGACAATTATTATATGCACAGAAATTTCAAGGGTGGTGGAGCAACTCAAAAGGTATAAGAGACTTTTATATTTTATATAAATCATTTGGGTGTAAACCAATGAACCAACCAGAGTAAATGTGTGCATTGATTGAGACTATATGTAACTTCATTAGTTTAGAAAATGAACCTCTGTTCTTTGTTTCTCTGACCATTCTGGCCATGTTGTCACAGAATGCTCCTTCCAAGGCATGTTGCTGAGGAGTATTCAAAAGATACAATGAACAGCTCTTCTCCTGCATGTTTACTGAATCATCCTGTTAGAGGATGTCCATCCATTATCCAACCCTAACTACAGGGTCACGGGGGGTCTGCTGGAGCCAATCCCAGCCAACACAGAGTGCAAGGCAGGAAACAAACCTGGGCAGGGCACCAGCCCACCGCAGGGCACACACACACTTGGGACAATTTAGAATCGCCAATGCACCTAACCTGCATGTCTTTGGACTGTGGGAGGAAACCCACGCAAATATGGGGAGAACATGCAAACTCCACACAGGGAGGACCCAGGAAGCAAACCCGGGTCTCCTAACTGTGAGGCAGCAGCACTACCCACTGCTCCACCGTGCCACCTGTTAGAGGAGGTTTCTTTCTTTAATAAGATGTTAAATTTCGACCATACAACACAGCAACCTCTGGATTCACCACAGTTTTGAAGACTCTTGACGATTTTTTACCTATCTGAAAACTCAAAAATGTCATTTTTTTTTTTGGTTTTAAGTCTAATTAAACATTCTAATGGGTATCACTTATTTTAATCTGCCTCCCGTATCCCAAAGGCATGCCATGTCATGTTGCACAATGTTTCCAGCACTTTTTAGTTGCAGGGAGTCAACTAAACTTTCTCCACAGCTCACTCTGACAATCTTGTTTAATTTTATCTTTAGTCTGGCAGACTTTTTAAAAATGAGAGCTAAAAACCACCGAATGTTCATTCGCAAGTAAAATGCATCTAATGCAGCGATGAGGAATATGAAATACTTTGGTGGCTTTGGACCTCACAAACAGAAGAGAGGTTTATCTGCCGGATGTCTCATGTTTTATGTACCATGACATTGGCCTCAACTCTATCAGGCAGCGGCAGATTGTGGGCTGTTGTGAAAAGGGGCACACTCCGAATACTTTCCAAAACTGAAACTGTGCAGGAAAGACATCACACAATCATGTAAATTGACATACTCAGATGACAAGATCAGCAACGCCACTCAGCAAGCCTGACATGCTGTCTACCAAACCGCCCACCCCCCGACTCCAGACCCCCGTTTGAGATAATGGATGGTAGTTCCTAGGACCCTCAGCATGACAGGAGGTGAATGGTGGATTTTAGCACTTTTACTTTTTACCATGATGCATAGTTTAGATATTTGCAAAACTCTTCTCTTGATAATCAATAGTTGCTACAATCAGCACCTTCATGTATCGTCGTAAGTGCTACATTTGCTATTTAATGTTACTGAACAATGTGATGCTTTAGGTGGCTTGTTTTATTGTGCTGCTTATACTGCAGAGCAGGGGATGAAAAAAGTTAAGATGGTTGTCTTTTCCATTTTTTTCTTCCTAATTTACAGTTAAACGCAAGTTAACTGTTACCTGTTTCAGTTTCTGGTGGTATATAATCATCACTACAAGCCACAAATACATTTTATAGCAGATGTATAAAAAGCAGTTGGCCAGCTCTGAGAGATGGGCCACTTTCATTTTAGTTTGTAATCACAGAATGATCATCTTCCTAACATCATAATGTGAAATTCTCAAATCCACTGAATTCAGTTTAGAATTTCAGGTTGCCAAGCAGGCTTTGCCAGGAGTATCACATGCAATGAGAATGGCAATCTTGGGTAGGAGCCTTCAGTTTCTGAACAGACGCACAAATGGGCAATTCAGAGGCGAAAATTCACCCAACAGGCACGTATCATGAGAAGAGGGGTCCACCACCCATTCACATTTAACCCCCTCTGACATAACAGAGCAGCAGAATGAAAATGTTTGTGGTCAATGAGAAGAGGAAGTGACATCTGGCGACCATGAAGATCAGCCGTGTGACATGCGGTGGTGGAGTGGAAGTGGGCTCTCAAAGAGGAAATGCAGTCTGGCTGCACAGGCATAGTCTGAGTAATGAAGAAATCATCAAGCTAAAATGTAAGAAATCATCTGATTAGTTCATTAAAATGCCAACTTGTACCTCTAATAACTAGAGTGTCCAGCAAGATAAAACCCCAAACGTCCATTGTTACCCCACTGACCTCAAGTTAATGCCATCCTTTAGCACCATTTGTGGAAAAGGAGCATCAGTCCAGGCATTTCAGGCTAGAGGGCAGTAGAAATAACTTATTTAAAATTATTTTGAAAAGCAAGAGAAAGTGGACCAAGGGTGTTGCCTACAACAAGATGTGTAAAAATGAATGCAGACGATTCAGAAATAAGAAAAAAAAACAACTACATTGCTCACCATCAAAGTGTCGTGACTGAAGAGGCCCACTTCATCTGACTCATTATAAGAAAGCTTTAATTTGGGAGCTACCAAGCTTGTGGGTCTTAAAGGAGGGGCAGGCCTACCAGGTTTGAAGTCATGATTCACGGATGGCTACGGAAACTTCAGATATGAGACCATTTTACCTAAAATCGTGCCATGCTCTGATTCTTCAGCTCTTAAGCCTGCCATATTACCTTTATGCTTTGTAATCAGTGTGGTAACATCCACACACCCCTCATTTTCAAACAAAGTGGAACAATGAAGAAATCACATTTGGCATCAGAGTACATGTGTGCCATCTGATGGACTGGCACCTTGTTTATGTTTTTTTTTTGGTCTTGTGCCCATTGATGCCTGGATCGGCTTCAGCTCCCTGCTGCCCTGAATTGGACCGAGCAGGTTTAACAATGTACAGAACTTCCATTACAGGACATTCAGAAAGTACTCGGACCATTCACTTTTTACAGTTTATTACGTTATAGCCTTATACTAACATCTTTAATTTTTTTCCCCCCACATTCAATACCCCAGAATGACAAAACAAAAACAGTACTCTAGAGATTTTTGCAAATGTATTAAAAATAAAAAATATCACATTGACACAAGTATGCAGACCCTTTAATTATTATCTTTGGCAGTGATCACACCCTGGAGTCTTCTTGGGAATGACACTACAAGTACATCTGACTCGGGAGAGCAGAGGATGAAAAAGTTCTTTCAATTTTTTCTTCCTAATATACAGTTAAATGCAAGATAACTGTTACCAGTTTCAGTTTCTGGTGGTGTATATTCATCGCCATCAGCTAGAAATAGGATTTTATGCCATTCTTCTCTGCAGATCCTATCAAGCTTGGTAGACCACCAATGGACAGCTATTTTCAAGTCTCCCCACTGGGTTCAAGTACTGACTCTGGCTAGGCAACTCAATGACATTCCCAGAGTTGTTCTTAAGTCATGAATGTGTTTTCTTTGCTTTTTGTTTAAGGTCACTGTCCTCAAGGAGCAGGTGTTCAAGGATATTGCTGTATTTTGCTACATTGACATTTCCCTCAACCTTGTTTAATCTGCCTGCTATTGAAAAGCAACCTGACCACCATGCTTCACCGTTGAAATGGTACTGTGCAAGAGATGAGCACTGCCTGGTTTCACTCAGACATTATGCTAATCTTGATTTCATCACATCAGAACATCTTGTTCCTCAGAGTCTGAGGCCCTTCAGGTGTTTTTTCTGCAAATTCCAAGCAGACTTCAGTGTGTCTTACTTCGATGAGGCTTCTCTTTGACCATTCTGTCATAAAGGCCAAACTGATGGAGCATTGCAGTGATGGTTGTCCATCTAAATACAGGTTCTCTGGAGCTCAGCAAGTGTAACCATCTGGTAACTGGTCGCCTTTCCTTAGCATTACCCTTCTCCCTCAAATGATCAGTATGACCAGCTCAAGGAAGAGTTGTGGTTGTTCTAAACTTCTTCCAATTGAGAATTATAAGGCCACTGTTCTTTTGGGAACTGTCAATGTTGCAGGAAATGTTTGGAGCCTTCCCCAGATCTGTGCCATTGCAGGCAATTCCTTCAACCTCATGGCTTAGTTTTTTCTCTGAAGCACATTGTCAACTCTGGGACCTCCTAAAATCCTGTTTTTGCTTTGTCATTGTGGGGGTATTGTGTGTTGCTTGATGTGGGAAAAAATGAATTGAAATGACTTTAACATAAGGCTGCAACACAACAACATGTGAGAAAGGTGAAGAGGTCCTTTTTGAAGGCACTGCATGTTACCAATTTTCAGAACTCCACATTGTCCATTAGATCATCATAGCTGCAAGGCAGGCTCCACTACCGAACAGGGTACTTACTCGTCCAGCCATCTACTAAAGGTGCTAAGTCCATTACAGGGTTGTGGGACTCTGGAGCCTATCCTGACAGCATCGGTTGCAAGGGAGGAACTAATCCGGGATGTGACAGCAGTCCTTTACATGTCACAGCCATACATATGTCTATAAGTCTTACAAGACATATAGGGCCAATTGACAGTCAGCCATTATTACTATTATTATTAATTTGGCTGACATCTGTATCTATGGTGGCTTATAAGAACACATATGGTGCAGTTATTTAAATCCATTTTTACAACTGGTGCACAAGCATGTTAAAAGGTCAGGTTGGTATTTTTCAAGTCAAAGTTATTTCTTCACAATCATGGTATATAAATTTGATACATGACTATGTTCTAAAGTGAAGCATTTTTTTTTTATAAATTAAAACCAATACATAGCTTGTTCAGTGGCGTAGCTAGGAGGGGGGCAAGGGGGGACATCTGTCTCCAGGCGCAGCATCCAGGGGGCGCCAAATTGATGTTACGAGATTTTAGAATGAAATGTTTTCCATTCTTAAATGCACTAAAAAGTAAACAAAAAACATTCGCATACTCAGTCCATCACTATGAGGATATCTTTTTCCTATGGTTTTTGTCTCTTTCTGATTTCGAAGCACGTATTAGTTCTATATACCCAACAGACAATAATTTATCCCCTCCACTGCTCTAACATGCTTGACTCCCACCCTTAAACATTTTTGACGTTATTAAACAGGTCGCACGACTGACATGAGGCATTAGCGTATCATTGTCTAAGTTGTTGCAAGCGCCATTTCTGTGTGCCAAGTGATTTGTGTTTATGTGTTTGACAGAAAATTGATTGGGCTGTGGTGAAGTATTCTAGTAGATGGCTGCAAAAGTCTAGACGTTTCCCCATCATATTTTCGTATGAACAAATTGTAAGTAATTCAGTTTTTATAAATATATAATTATTTTGCTTTATAATTTGCTATATACTTTCTTTAAAATCATTTTTAAATGTGGAAAAAATGAATTTTTTCTTACAAAAACCAACGACGGATTAGGATTTTAAAGAACACCAGGCGGTGTTATCGTTTTCGGAGACTTATATGAAATTTTTTTCTTAAAATACTATTATTGTAAATACATTTTTTAAAATTTTCTTTCCCTTCCCCATTGCATTTTGGCAAACAGGAGGGGGCACGAATTCTTCAGTTGTCCCCGGGGGCTGAAAACCCTAGCTACGCCTCTGAGCTTGTTCTCATGGACTACATTTACGTGACATTCACCTGAGGCAGCCATCCACAATATATTGGGCTGTATATCATACTGAGGAGAGTCACCCCAATTACTTACCATGTTTAGACGTTCTCTTTGTTCCACATGTCAAGACTGAAGGCAGTTCATATTTGTCAGTTTCCTGGTATGCCGGCTCCTCTTCCACTTTCAGTGGATATGAAGGGACACCATCAATTCAAAGTCTGTAGGATTTTGAAATCCAGGAGACATGGATCCTATAATAGAAGAGAGAACTGGTATGGTTATGGCCCTGAGGAATGCACACACTTCTCAGCTGCTGAGCAGGTGTTAACATTTGTTTCCTTTGAAGACAGATGCTAATGCTCAGAGTAATCCCCTTGGGGAGTGGGTTATATCATAATAAACATTGTTTTATTGGGCTTGTGTGTTAGAGATGTTTTTATGATTGACAAATTATTTTTTGGGGGTTCTATTTTTATTTAAGAAAGTTTATTTTTTTATTTCATTTGTACTGTTCTTTTTTTATGCAACAAAGGAGATGCAATACAAATATGGCGTTGACTACATGATATTCTATCCCTCAGTTGGATAAAACAAAAAATCATTAGCGTAAGTAGCTTTCAAACAGGGAGACCAAGTGGTTCAGTTTTGAACTCCTTTTCAGCCGACTCCCAATTTTCATTTTGTCCTTTTGTTGTGAATGCTTGATTACAGTAATCCCTTGCTATATCGCGCTTCGACTTTCGCGGCTTCACTCTATTGCAGATTTTATATGAAAGCATAACTAAATATATAACGCGGATTTTTCGCTGCTTCGCGGGTTCTGCGGACAATGTGTCTTTTTACTTCCTGTACATGCTTCCTCAGTTGGTTTGCCCAGTTGATTTCATACAAGGGACGCTATTGGCGGATGGCTGAGAAGCTAACCAATCAAAGCATGCAGTTAAGTTCTCCTGACTGAGAAGCTAACCAATCAGAGCACGCAGTTGAGTTCCTGCGTGCTGAATGCAGTGTTAACAAGGAAGTGTCGTCTCACTCATTCAGCATCAACGTGTTTCGCTGTGTAAAGAGTTGTGCTCTTTAGTGTTTATCTTTGTGCATAGTCAAGCCCTTCATTATGGCTCCAAAACAATCTGCTACTGCTTCAGGGGCCGTGCCCAAGCGCAAGAAGAAGATGTTAATGATTGCCGAAAAGGTAAACGTTTTGGATTTGTTGAAGGCTACGATTCTTTTTATTTAAAAAGTAGGAAAGGAATATAAGATCTACGGCCGCAGTGTCCTTTTAACCAGGGTGCAAAACGAGTTGCAAGTGGATGTAATAAGGCAGTAGTCTGGATGGAATCTGCTTTAGGGATTTGGATTGAAGACTGCCAGAAGAAGAACAACGGCAGTGCTACACAATCGCCTGAAGTGGCTCCTTTACAAGGGCTGTAACGCTCTCCTTTGTTGTGCAGTAAAATTAAACTCATTGTTATCGGACAAGTCATCGTGTCATTGTTGGTGAGTAACCATAATTAATTTTCTTCTTACAGTGCTTAGTACATGTACGTACGTTTAGTGTCACTGTACACACATTTACTGTATACTATTTTTCTTGCATTGTACGTATTTATTGCTGGTGGCCTGTCTATCGTAATGGCTGTAACATATGTGATATCGGAGACACTCAATATCTATACTAATAAAAGGCAAAGCCCTCACTGACTCACTGACTGACTGACTGACTCATCACTAATTCTCCAACTTCCCGTGTAGGTAGAAGGCTGAAATTTGGCAGGCTTATTCCTTACAGCTTCCTTACAAAAGTTGGGTAGGTTTCATTTCGAAATTCTACGCGTAATGGTCATAACTGGAAGCTGTTTTTCTCCATTTACTGTAATGGAGATGAGTGTGAAACCCGTGGGGGCGGAGTTTCGTGTGACATCATCACGCCTCCCACGTAATCACGCAGTAGGTAGAAAACCAGGAAGAGGCCCAAAAAGCGCTGAAGAAAACATGCATTATATAATTGAGAAGGCAGCGAAACAATAAGAAGCGAGCGAGTGACATATACAACCATATTCATGAGTTCTGCTACTTCGGAAACAAAGCACGATGTAAACCTAAACTTTAAATTAAGTTCATAGACAGGCTGCCGCTAGCGTTTGTAATTTAGTGCCTGCCCATATAAGGCCGTCTGTCAGCGGCAATCCAATAGAAACACTGCCACGGGTAAATATTCACAGGTGAAGGACTGTGCTTATGCAGAGGAAGAGGAGATGGTCAGGGTGGTGTTTGGCACAAACTCAGCGAAACTGCGAGAGAAAGTTTTAAGTGCCGGGACTTAGGTAACATTAGATACAGCCATGGACATAGCACGACATGGCACCAGCACAGCTGGGAAACTTCGATGCATGTACACCGAGCGGCTCACGTGAACTGACGCAGTGCACAGACAAAAAGCAACAGTTCCAAAGAGCGCTGAACAAAAAACGAATTACACAATTGAAAAGGCAGCAAAAAAATATGAAGCGTCTGATACATACAAGCATATTATTCATAACTGCAGCTACTGCAGAAACAAAGCACACGGTGGAAAAAGTGAATGTCCCGCTAAAGGAAGGCAGTGTTAAAAAAACAAAAAACCCATGCATGAAGTGTGTCAGGTCTCAGATAAAGAAGAAGACGAGCTGTTTATTGATGCAGTAAGAAACGAATCGATGAATGAAACCTGTCATCTTTACAACGATTGACAAACACGGAATGTAACTTGAACACAACACATCCTACAAATACGAACCTGATTGAAAGAAATAATGATAATCAAATCCTTGATGACAGCAACACTCTGTAAAACTCACAAAACAATTACTGTATATTGACAGTCATGTTACGTTATTTTTAAAATGTTCCCTTTTCTTTTTCATAGCTTCTTTAACACACTACGTCTCCGCTGCGATACGCGGGTATATATATATATATGTATATATATACCCCGATCTACATATTCGAATAATGGATACTTTATTCGCAATCAATGATTGTTTTGGTAAAGCCATACTCAGTGTATTCATTAGATGAAGGGTAAAAAAGTAAGAGCGAGGGGAGGATGACTTATTGAGGCATGCAGGCTGTAGTGCGCGTCAACTCTATCTGAATTGCGCGATCACGTTTGAAAAAATATATCTTTTCAAGTTCTATTTAGTCCATATGTGTCAAACTCAAGGGCCACGGGCCACATCCGGCCCGGCGTGTAATTATATCCGGCCCGCGAGATCATTTTATATACTGTATTATTGTTATTAATGGCCCGGGTATATGAAGCGCTGGTAACACAATAAACTACAGATCCCATAATGGAGCGCTTCAGCTGCCTTGCCGAACACTTACCGCGTTAATCAAGTCTAGCTTGCAAGTTATTGCGAAGCTAGCCCACACGATGCTGAAGAGAAAAGTTGATTCTGAAAATAGAGCCTTTAAAAACCGATGGGAGGCTGAGTATATGTTTACTGACATTGCCGGTAAACCCGTGTGTCTCATTTGTGGAGCTAATGTGGCTGTAATTACAGAATTTAATCTAAGACGGCACTATGAGACAAAACATCAGGGTAACCTGAAAGACCTGAATACAATGCAGAAGATACAGAAAGCAGAAGAATTAAATAAGAATCTGACACTTCAGCGGACGTTTTTACCCGTGCACAATCACAAAGTGATTTCAAGTGAAGCTGCTTTTATGGGAGACACAAATGCACCAGTGCAACTTGCCCCACTTTCCCTGTTGCCAAGTAATGTTGAACCAAGTCGTCACTACGGTGTTCCCAAATACGCACTTTGCTGATAAACTGAGCGCACTGAGTTTGCATGGCGCTTTGGTGACTTTGAAGAACAAAAAAAGTCCGTCTACATGCGGCTCGAACCTTGTGCATGTTTGGTAGCACATATCTGTGTGAGAAGCTCTTCTCAGTGATGAAGACTAACAAAACAGCACACAGGAGTCGCCTCACTGATGAGCACCTGCAGTCCATCATGAGAATCTCCACAACACAGAACCTCACACCAAACATAAACGAACTTGTTGCCAAAAAAAGATGTCAGGCGTCCAGCTCTAAAATGACATATGAGCAAAGACAACTGAATGATTTGATTTGTTATTGCTGAAAGGAACACATTTTATTTATATTTCCAGGTTTTGTTATGCAGCATGTTCATATTTGAATTTGTATAATTTTGACAGGATATATTTTTATGGAGAGCAAAATCTTTTGGGATATTTAAAATCTAAGTTTATTTTTTATATAAAATTACATAAGAGTAAAGAAATTTGAATGTTTGTTCTTTTAACGTTTACTTTATTTCTAACTTGTATAATTTAGACAGGATATATTTTTATGGAGAGCAAAATATTATAAGTTGTTTAAGGTTTGAGTTGATTTATTCAGGAATAATATTCCTGTCTGTTTTTACCATTCCTACCAAAGATATTTCTGTCGACTAAATAAAAATTCCTTCTATTTAAAATTTAAATAGAACTTGAACAAATACGATAGTTCATAATATCCACGCAGACTTGCACGTAAGGGCGGGAGTTATCCGTTTTAACAAGCAGCGTATTGCACTGATACGAAATAGCTGTGTGTGTATATATGTATGTATATGTATATATATATGTTTATATATGTGTGTGTGTATGTATATATATATGTATTTGTGTGTATATATGTGTGTGTGTATGTATGTATGTATGTGTGTATGTATATGTATGTGTATATATGTAGATATATACATGTATGTATATATGTGTGTGTATATATATGTGTATATGTATAGATATGTATATATATATGTTTGTGTGTGTGTGTAAATATATATATATATATATATATGACAGCAACACTCATCACTCACAACAGTGACAAAACAATTACATTGACAATCATGTTACGTTATTTTCAAAATGTTTCCTTTTCTTTTTCATTGCTTCTTTAACACACTACTTCTCCGCTGCGAAGCGCGGGTATTTTGCTAGTCTTTAAAATAATATTTAGGTTTTACTGTATATAAACACACTGTATGTGTGTTTATATACATACTTTCAATGAATCTTACCTAATATTTAAGAGAATATAAAGGGATTATGCTGTATAACTCTGCAGAGAATATTTATAAACAGTGTGGGAGAGTTTATAAGGGCTTAAAATATATAAAAATAACCATACAAACATATGGTTTCTACTTGGCGGATTTTCACCTATCGCGGGGGGGGTCTGGAACGCAACCCCCACGATCGAGGAGGGATTACTGTATTCACATTCTTGGTTTTGATTCTGCCTGTCCCTCACTACAATTCAGTGCCATTTTTCATCTCCTTCTCATCTCATCTCTTCTCTCACAATAATCCTCGGAGACCACAGTTTCATTACCATTTGAAGAGGACCCTTTTGATTTAAGAGACTGTCCCTTCAGTGTTCAGTCAGGTCATTCTTCAAATGTTTGAAGATTTTGGTGTGCCTTCTTACTATGGCTAAGATATGTTATCGCTACTTCAGGTCATAAGTGGTGGTCCCTCTGTGAAAGTGAAAGCAGCCGATTGCTTGCACAGCATCTGTCCGATGAAAAATGAGTGTGGTCTGCTTCCTGAAGGCTATGACCAGCTCCTTGGTCGTACTGAAGTCAAGCTAGAGATTCTTGTGCTGGCACAGATTCAGTAGGTTGACCTCTATTCCATCACTTCTCATTGACAGTGATCAGGCCTATGATGATGGTGGCATCATTGGCAAATTTAACGATGGAGACATGTCTGGCCACACAGTCAGTGGTGAATAAAAAGAGTACACATGGCGGCTTAAGTACACAACCCTGTTGAGGCTCAGTATGGAAGACATGATGCTGCCAATCTGCACATGGTGAGGTCTGTTGGTTATGAAGTCCAAAATCCAGTTGGCTTTTGATAGTACAACAGTGTTAATTGCTAAGCTGTAATTTATAAACCATACTCTGTCATAACATATCTAACTGTACCAGAATGAAATACAAAAATCATGATATCCTCTGTGAACCAGTTGTGACAACATGCAAACTGGAGATGGTCCAAACAACCTGGACTATTTTGTTAAATGCGTCTCAGCACCTGTCACTCAAGTTTTTTATTAGTATAGATTAGAATGCCACTGGTCAGACGTTATTTTAACTGTACACTTTTGTTTTCTGTGGTGTGTGAACAACTGAAATGGGCAGTAATGTCAAGAAATGTCAGGTAATTAATTGATAACTTAATACAGAAACTAAAAATACAACTGGAAATTCCATCTAGTGCAAAGCCAACAACCCGTCACTGAACATGGAAAAGACAAAGAAGATGGTTGTTGACTTCTTAAGAACTACAAGGGACCACTCTCTGCTGTATATTGAGGGTTCAAGCATGGAGATCGTCAAGAGTACCAAATTCTTGGTGTTCACCTGGCGGAGAACATAACTTGGTCCCTCAGTACTAGCTCAATAGCCAAGAAAGCCCAGCAGCATTTTTATTTCATTGAAGGTTACCGCCTATCCTTATTACCTTCTAGAGAGGGACTATTGACAACATCCTGAGCAGATGCATCATTATCTGGATTGAGAAATGCACTGTCATGGATTCCAAGACCCTGCAGATGATAGTGAGGAGAGCTGATATCATCATTGGAGTATCTTTTCCTTCCATCACGGACATGTACACCACATGCTGCATCTGCAAAGACACCAGCATTGTGAAGGATCTAACACACTCTTCACATAAATTATTTACCCTCCTGCCATTTGGACAAAGGTACCAAAGCAAATAGGCCTTCACTAATAGAATGTGTATCAGTTTTCTCCCTCAAGCCAAAAGACTTCTAAACACCAAGGGACTAGGATCCATAGAACACATAACTTCCCCCTCAACTAGGTCATGTCTTTATACAGTAAATATAATATTTATTATTATACTGTTATCTTCTTTTTTTTTTACTTCCAATATCATGTTTATATCTGTTCTTTCTATTAAGATATTGTCATATCTTGGTAGAACCCACTACTTTTTGCACCTTTAGATATTATAGATGTGTACTGCTCTACGCTGGCACTGTCTTGTTTGTATCATTGTATCACTGTCTTGTAATGTTTGCACATGCTTGCACACAAGTACTTTATGTTACATTGTTTTGTTTTAGTATGTACTGTATTACGTGTATATGGTTGAAAAGATAAAAAAAAGACTTAATTCGACTTCTGGAGAAGTCTGCAAGATCAAAAGCAGCTACATGAAGCCCCACCAGCAGACAGATGCAATATATTTGTTCAGTTATAAATGAGGTGGTAATAACTCCTGACTTTTTTCTTGTACCTTAGTCTTCATAACTGACCTTAAATAAGCATTCCTATCATAGACTTTAAATCACTCGTCTTGATTGAAGCATTTTGAAAGTCAATGTGAGCAACACTCTAGCCAAGTTCCTTCTCAGGACAAGTGGAAAAGAGAGCCAACCCCTGTTAAACACAAGGCAGGAACAAATCCCCTTATCCATCACACCCTGCCAGTTTTGAGTCCCCATTTAAACAATAACATATAGTATGTATAGTTTGAGGTTGAACTCAATGCCAAAAAAGGAGAAGGTGTATAACTGACAGTGATTACAGAAGTTTAGAAATCATGGCCATATGACGTCTTGCATTTTTACAAAAGCTTGATGTTTCTGGCAAATTACCAAAACAACATATCAAATTAAAGCTTGGGTAGGGCTTAAAATATGCATCTATTACAGAGACAGATTTACCGTTAGGTTATTTAAATGCTTCATTAGTAGTACTTACAGTGCCCATGCAATTTTTTTCATTTGTTGTTGCTTTTAACTAGTTAATAAAACAAGCTTGTTAAAAATAGAACATTAGAGCTGAGAACTTCAGAGTCCCCACTCTTGTTGATATGACCACACAGAATCCTCCTGCAGTTTTTATTCAGTGTGCAACAGTCGATACTAGGAATGTAAATATACAGGACTGATTGGCATTATCCATTCTCATCTGCCTGGAACCCACAAGCCAGGACCAGGGACTCCTAATGGCAGCTAAAAAGTCTCAGTTTCCACGATGGGGCTCCTTTCAGAATGCTGCCTTTTTTGCTTTATTTGATAAGATGTCCAATCTCAGACCAAATAACATCAGAGAGACATCTCTTAGAAGCATAAGCTGGATAAACAAGTTTGAGCAAAGAGCCATAACTCAACAAGCGGCAACCTTGATAGGCAGAACTTTGTATCAACTGTCGACTAAAAGGATTGGCTTATGTGCACAGAAGAAATCAATAGCAAGATCTATCTTCCTTCCTTTAAAAATCCTTGTAAAACCCAGATCTTCACTTTTCTCATTAAGCCCACTACTCTCAACCTGACCATATCTTTGACTGTCCGTAGTCAGACCTCAAAGTCTATAGAATGTGGTTGTAACCGAGGCTGGAGAAATCCTTTTTACTTTGAAAGGCAATTATGCTGGACTGGAATGGTGAAAGACTTATCTGTATTGGAGTTTGACAAGGGTGCCATTAGTCCAAATCTTGCTAGGATAACAAGTTCACCGGAAGGGAAAGACTGTATACGTAAAAGTCGTGCATTCATCTTACTGAAAACAGTAACTCACTGACTTCCAGTTGACGAAATGATTTGGTGAGCAACAACAGGACTGACACGTTGTGTTTAAACCTCAAATGAACTAAGCCTGCAGCCAGAAGGTGCAATCATGGTGAAGGAGAGGATGAGCTCCTAAAACAAAGAAAGCGTGCCAAAGATTCTTCCTCGAGTGTTGGAGAAAGCCAGCCAGGAAAGGAATGAAGCAATCCTGCATACTGTATTGAAGTGTGGTACAGAAGCTACACTGCAGCAGTCAGCAGGCGGCTTCAGCATGTCATCAGCGCAGCTTAGAAGATTGTCTGCCCTCCCTACAAGACTTGCATACTTCTCGCTGCCTTGGCAGAGCAAAAAAACATTTCAAAGGACCCCGCACATCCTGGTTTTCACCTGTTGCCCTCTAGTAGGAGGTACAGGTTCATCAAATCAATGACAAACAGACTCAGGGAGAGTTTCTCTTCCCAAAGCCATATTTACACTGTGCCTGTCTCCTCCCAACCACCCCCTATCACCTATTATTTGAAATATACATTAATATTGTATGTAATAATCATAGTCTACCGTAATATTACTCTATTTGTTCTATGTGCAATATTTCATGTTATTAGTATTCTTTGTATAATTATCATATCAATTAGGTAATTAATTGTGCAATACCTGCATGATCAGTAATATTTCTTGTTTAGTAATACAGTACCACATTACTTGTTTGGCAATACTGCATTATTACCTATTAATTAGTATTTTTTATATATTCTTTTTATCTAGCAGTTTTATATGTGGTACTTTATAGTTACTGTAAAATGATTATTTTCTTATTTTCCCATTGCATCTGAAGAAGTAGCTATACTGTAATTCCATTATATACTCAGCAAAAAAAGAAACGTCCCTTTTTCAGGACTGTATTTCAACAATAATGTTTTAAAAATCCAAATAACTTTACAGATCTTCATTGTAAAGGGTTTAAACAATGTTTTCCATGCATGTTCAATTAACCATAATCAATTAATTAACATGCACCTGTGGAATGGTCGTTAAGACCTTAACAGCTTACAGAAAGTAGGCATTTAAGGTCACAGTTCTAAAAACGCAGGACACTAAAGAGACTTGTCTACCGACTGTGAAAAACACCCAAAGAAAGATGCCCAGGGTCCCAGCTCATCTGCGTGAACATGCATTAGGCATGCTGCAGGGAGGCATGAGGACTGCTGATGTGGCTAGGGCAATAAATTGCCATGTCCACACTGTGAGACGCCTAAGACAGCGCTACAGGGAGACAGGAAGGACAACTGATCATCCTCGCAGTGGAAGACCACGTGTAACAACACCTGCACAGGATCGGTACATCCGAATATCACACCTGCGTGACAGGTACAGGATGGCCACAACAACTGCCCGAGTCACACCAGAAACACACAATCCCTCCATCAGTGCTCAGACTGTCCGCAATAGGCTGAGAGAGGCTGGACTGAGGGCTTGCAGGCCTGTTGTAAGACAGGTCCTTACCAGACATCACCAGCAACAACGCCGCCTATGGGCACAAACCCACCTTCGCTGGACCAGACAGGAGTGGCAAAAAGTGCGTGAGTTTCTGCATGACAGCAATGTCAGTGTTCTGCCATGGCCAGCGAAGAGCCCAGATCTCAATCCCATTGAGCACGTCTGGGACCTGTTGGATCGCAGGGTGAGGGCTAGGGCCATTCCCCCCAGAAATGTCCAGGAACTTGCAGGTGCCTTGGTGGAAGAGTGGGGTAACATCTCACAGCAAGAACTGACAAATCTGGTCCAGTCCATGAGGAGGAGATGCACTGCAGTACTTCAAGCAGCTGGTGGCCACACCAGATACTGACTGGTACTTTTGATTTTGAGCCTCCCTTCATTCAGGGACACATTGTGAAACATTTTTAGTTTATGTCTTATGGTGTTGACTCTTTTAGTGTTCATACAAATATTTACACATTAAGTCTACTGAAAGTAAAAACAGTTGAAAGTCAGGGGACGTTTCTTTTTTTGCTCAGTATATATGGTAAAATGACAAAAGGTTTCTACTCTAATCTAATCTGTGTAAAAAAACTAAGGACTGTTATAGTCTCTGTTGCATAAATAGTTATTAACTAGCTGAACTGAGATAAAGTGAGATAGTGAGCAAACAGAACAAAGAAACGTAAAAAGAAAAAGGCATCCCAATTGCAGAGGAAGACATGTACCGCAATATCAGCACTTAGCATTTAAGCACCAATCACCCACAAAAGTACAAAACACTGAAAATTTGATATTAATAAATTTAGATTTCCATGTAAACATTGACATGACATGATTCTTTATATGAAATGTTTACCAGATTTTTTGGATTTTAACATGCCTAGTCAATATTGTTACTGGTTCTTAAATTTCCTTAAACCTAAGTCATTTATCTTCAGTACACATTTTATAGACAGTAGGCTGCTTCAAAAAGAATCAAATATTTAAAAAATGTATTGCTTAGTAAGTATTATCTGAATATACAGTATTTGGCAAATTATACAGTTACCTCTAATTCTTTCCCCAGAGTTTAGCCCCTGAATAAATGAAGGAATGGATCATGACTGCTGTGTTAACCATCAACAGTGATAGACTACAAAGGGTCTGAGAGGGATTAGACTGCAGCATCGATGTTCTGCATGACACAAGTGATGCATTTTTGATCAAGATCAGGAAAAAAAAAAAAAACAAACCAACCGTCAATGCTTCTTTACAGCTTAGTTTAGATGCCATGTTCATAGGATACTTAGCTGCCGAATAATACATTTTTGAGAGTGTTATAATTCGTTCTGAATCATTCTGTATACTAAAATTAAAACTTGTATTATATACGGTATTTAAGTCTTTACAATCCATTTCTTAGACAAGGGGCAATACATGGGAGACACATCCAATATGTAAAATGCAGGACATTTGATACATTTTATCAAAGCTTGATCTGACAAAACAACATTCTACATTACAATAACAATGGCCTGTGAATTTAATAAACTTGATTATAGGCTTCTGAGGCTTTGGCATTAGATATTTTTATTTTGTGCTTCAAGCAGATACATATCCATTTAATGATTCAAGTAGTCTAAATCTTCACATATTTAACATCACATACTTTTTGTATCACGTAATTTTCTAAACTCATTTACTCTATTACTAATAAAACAGACATCAAATTCATAAAAATGTGAATTGAAAGTTAATGCTGAATATTTATTATCACAAAAAACAAACACAGGAAATACAGAGCCTTGCACACTACACATTTTCACAATTAAAAACTTATTATTCAAAACTCTGTAACAAAGTTCACATAAAGTACTGTACATTCAATTAAACTGACTCACAGTATTTTAAACATGAGGTGGCAAATTTAATACTGACGCAACAGGAACAAAGCACATCTGCTGTTACTAAGCTTGATGCTATTGTAATTTCCTAATAGATGAGGAGTTGTGATTAAATCACAGAGCTGCAAGTTCAAATCTGGCCCTTCACTCACTGAGTGCATCTGCTCCATTTCACTTACTGTATACTTTCTGCGACTACTGTGTTGTACTCCATCAGTAAATGTTTAGGAAATGATACAGTGGAATGACTCTGTTAAACATATTCAGTTATTTCAAACTTTAGTCAAATAGGTTTCATTTTTAAATATGATATATTTTGTCATAATTAATAGAGCCAAACACAAACAAATGTGGTGTAGTTCCAAAATCATTTTTGTCATATCTGCAGTCAGTTGCTGGACTGTAATCAGAACCTGTCTCTGATATACATAGACTCCAAAGACATTCAAACTGCAATGTTCATAATGTTAGCTACAGACCTTTTATTTCATCAATTACTGGTGCCTGATGTGATAATGTACCAAATTATATTCATGGTAGGGGTGAAAAGTTCTAGTGTAACAGGAAAGCAAAACGTTTTTCTTCATCCACTTTTAAGATGTGGTTGTATTTCTACAATCAAAGTAGTAAAATTTTCATTTGTACTGAATCTATATCAGCAGCAATACAAACTAAAACCTGTAATTCTACCTAGGCCTATGCCAGGTAATTTAGAACTAATCAGTTTATAGTATTCTGAATATATAAAATACACTATAAATTCATCATTCTTAGATGAATTAACTTGAATACACAGGAAAGTGAATGAATCTCATGCCCCCCAAATATTTTCATTTTAATGTTGTAGTATATTTTTCACTGTACAAGCTCTTTAACGGGATAACTACATTAGTAAAAATGTAATAGGTTGTCAGCCTCTTGTTAAAACAAGCTGGCTGACATTCTTCCAAAAATATTGCCTATTCAAATTAAGCCCGTCCATCCCTTCACAGTATTAATAATTTACAACTCAACTACTGTTTAACTTGATGTGCCCTCCACAATCGCACTTCTAACCCACCTTCCTTGAGAATAAATATGACAACTGTGACAAAGCAGCACAAAAATTATTTACAACATTAAAGCATTCACCATTGTGCAAGATTTTGACAGAACATCTGTATGTATCATACTGAGACAGATATTGAAGACTGACGATTCTTCTAGCATTGCCATACAATTTTTAACATTTATTAATTTTTTAGTTAGCATTTCTACTTTCAAGGTCCTTGTTTTTTCCCCTAGTGTAAACATTCATCCCAGAAAATATTATGAAAAACAAAAATTATGTTCAAATCACATGCGGTGAACTCCTCACCTCTTTACTTGTGACGTGCTATTATAAGTAAACCTTCTAAGATGTAAAAAGGTTGCTGTTGTTATCCAAATTTCATTTCACAGTTATACATAGACGGTTTTGAAGGGGCACTTTGCTAGACATCATCACTAGCTAAAATATAAAATACTACACTGGCCCATTTTTCCGGTTTTCCTCCCTATCAGGACATGTCTCAAAGATCTCAATATCCAGTAGCCATTAGTCATTTACTTTCATTTTTCTTCTATTATCTGTGTCCATGTTCTGTCTCATACACAAATTGCTCAGGTACAAATCACACCACAGATATAAACAAGATTATACAACACTTCCACTTAAGATAATGTATGTTACAGAAGACAAGCATCTTCATAATATACTAAATATATTAGACACAACTACTGTTCACTGAACATATTTTTCAAAACACATTAAAATACATAAGTACAACCATAAGTAAACCAGTGGGATCATAAAACATACCTCACCCTGCCATTACCTGTTAGTCCTTACAGGCTTCAGAATCCCTGACAGGATATTAACATAGGCATTTCATTTAGTCATATGACTAAATAGACAAGAACTCTTTTATATAAATTAATGAACATTTCCACCAAAACTGAATATATTTATATAAAAAAAAAAAAAAAAAAAAAAAAGCTAAAACCAAAAACATACTTGAAGTCTAAAATGTTGATCTGTTTTAGTACTTAATCACCAGGACTCCTATGTCAAATGCTAGCAGATATAGAAAGTAAATACTTTAACAAGAAGAAAATTTGCAGATGGTACCCAGACATTAAATACTATTGGCAGCCTGCACATACTGCTTATTAACCGAGTCCAATTGCTACTGCAGCAACAATCAGTTCCTACCGTATATGCAGCTGGATTTCAAAATGCCATTGTGCAGCAATATGATTTTTTAAAAGCAAGTCACAACACTTGGAACTCTTCTTCCCCTTCCAACCTTCAGCCCAGATCTTGCTTTCTCAGAATTCCATTTGTTTACAGCCCTCAAAGATTCATGGAAAACATTTTAGAGTTAATGTTGCAGTTACAGAAGTGGTGAAGTAACTGTGAGTGTTGGATTCAGTCTACTAAAGAAATAATATACAGTATACGATTGTTTCTCACTGATACAAAGCTAAGGCAGTTAACAGAGATCATGTAGAAAAATGAACAGTACATTTAATTATGTTATACAGTACTTAAATTCAAACAATGATACAATAAATGACTAGCTATACTGTAAAACTTTCTGGTTAACCCAAGTAACATGGGCAAAATATTCTCTAAAGAGGTGTTTCCCAGCCTGTGGGTTGCGGCCCAGCTGGTGGCATTGACGATTGTACTTGATTTATCTAACACTTTGGTAACAGTGTGGGGTCATTAAATACCCTTAACACCCCACTTTGATGATTGCCTTGATTCATCAAGTAGGAAGACCCCATCCCCCTCGCTCAAATGATCACACTAAATTCAGAGGTTGACCAATAAATGGACAGAGAACACGCTTGCATGTGAATAACTGGGCCATAACACCACAAAGGATGGGAAACACTGCTCTAAAAGAAACATGGTACAATTACTGTATACTGTATAGCAGGTTGGATAATGGATGGATGGATGTCACGTTATACCGTCTACCCAATCACTGACTGAGATCAATTTTTTAAAGAATGAAAAATACAGAATAGCATATCAGAAGCCTGAGAAGTAAACTTTGTAAGGATTGCAGCTTTTGGCTATAATTTTGCTAAACTTGCTATTATCCCATACAGGGCCTTGGGGTGCAAACACATATGTATTAGCAAACTGCAAGGCATTTAAAGCTGTGTTTGGCGATACTGGAAAATGGACAAACACAATGAGCAAACTGGGTCCATTTTAGAATACTTCTAAATTGGAAACTGAATAAAATGTTCACAGTTCTTCTAATTATTTTAGAACAAGTTCACATGCACCAACAAAAAGATCACATAATAAAAGAGAAGAGAGTACTGCACACTGAAAAGAAAACAATGGTTAAAATGTGGAGCTTTTCTTTTGTAAAAACATTACAATATTCACAAAACTCGGTTGCAAATCGTTACACAATCCAAGTTCAATACCAGCATATCAGCTTGATTCCTTCACTTTATAGACTTTCAGGATGTTTATCCATATCTATTCATCTATACTCATTTCAGTCCCAAAGAAGACTGTAGAGCTCTGGTAAATTGTTTTAATTAAAAAAAGAAGCACAGGTAAACAAAATGCTTGCCTTTCCATGACAAAAATTCTCAAGTATTTTCTTATTATTAAAGCCTTGAAGTCTTTTGTACTGTTCTAGATTTTTTCATCGTTTGCTGCTCATCTTTTCCAGGATGGATTTTGTACTTTGCCTGAATTTTTGCTGCGTAAAATAAAATAAAATTGGGTCTAATACACTATTCATACTAGCAAAGGGCCTGGTGCATTTGTAGATAATGGAAAAGGTCTGCTTTACCCAACATGTTGTTTCGCCCATGGCCCAGATTACCAGATACATGGTTTTAGTCAAATGAAATGGAAAGAAACTAATTGCAAACACCACCACTACAATGATAACCATTCGAATGGCTTTGTCTTTCTTCTCACGCACAGCAGGTCCAATCATTTCGTTCTTTTGGCATAGAATTCGGGTCATGCAACAGTAACAGACAATAATTGCTAAAAACGGAATGAGGAATCCAATAAATGTCAATGCCATCCCATATGGAACGTACTGTTTAGAACGCTGGGGTTCAGTGAGATCATAGCAGACAGTCCTGTTGCGCTGGATTCCTGTGGTAGCAAACTCAAAAGTGGGTGCACAAAGGACAAACACTATGATCCACACCAAGATGCAAATCATCCAGGCAAATTTTCTACCGCCCTTCTTGTGCCACATTGCCAGTGGATGGCAAATGCCAAGGTACCTCTGAAAGCTGATACATGTGAGGAACATAATGCTGCCATGGAGATTGCTGTAGAACTGGAAACGTACAAACTTGCACATGAAGTCTCCAAAAGGCCAGTAATCATGCTGAGCGTAGTTGTAGATGAGAAGTGGCAGAGAGCAGACATAAAGAAAGTCTGCAGTGGCCAAATTCAGCATATAGATGGTAGTGCGAGTTAATGCCTTCCTGGACTGCCATATCTGAAAGATGACAACTCCATTCAGTGGTAGCCCTAGCACAAGAACTACACTGTACACAGTGGGCAGAAGGATCTGCTTGAAGTCCTCATTGTAGGTGCAGGACATATCTGATGTCGATGGTGTGGTGAAATTTGACATAATGTGCTACAGGCTGCAAGTTTCCATTCTTCTTCACATCCTACAATGACAAAATAAATAATGATTACATTTCTGCTCTTTCAAACAGATTGCCTTAATATCTGCAATTTTTCTTTACTATTCACCTTGAGCTGTATATATGCACGTCTTAGTGGCAAAGTACTAGATATACTAGATAATAAATCATACAAAAGGATGACGAGTTTTTATTCATCACAAAAATGTAATACAACAAGCCCGTGCTATCTTGTATTCACCACTCCAAAAGAGATGAAAGAAAGCATAACAGTCAAAGTTACATTAGCATTGAACTCTAAGGTTAAAAAACACACACTTACATTAGTATTGAAAGCTAAGTTTAAAAAACACACACTCACAGAGGCTATATATCCATCTTTCCATTACTGAAGTTACTGTTTCCATTGCAGTGTCTGTCCTAGCAGAATATAGAGGAACTGTTCCTGGATGGGACACAAGAACACTGAAGAGCACACCCATGCATACACCCTTACTGTACCAATATATGGCTAATTTACAGTCACAAATGAACTTCTTTGGAACCTGCGAAAAAAATCAGGGTACTCCGAGTCAGCCCATACAGACACTTGGAGAACATACAAACTGCAGAAACTTCAGACAGACAGCAACCAGGTCAATGACAAACTATTTTTCTGTCAGATTAATTAGTTTATTAAAGCAGATATTTCTCTCAGTTTCCACAGTTTTAAAATGCTAGTCTGAAAGGAAAAAAAATAGAATTCACCACACCTACAAAAAACAAAAAAATCTATTTTGGTAAAAGTACTTACTGAAAAAAACTGGAAAAACTGGACAGTATCTTCCAGTAGCTGAACAAGTAATTGTAGTTGGTTTTCTGAGAGACAATTCGGCAGTGTCACCATATTAGTTTACAACATCATCATGTAACTGTTCTCAAAAACTACTGTGCTTTGTATGTTATTGCTCTAAATTGTATGCTTATGTGCTTTGTAAAGTTTCTTATAGCGGTGTTCTAAGAGAAAGATGCCTTTTGAAATAAAGTTTGACTGTTCATATGTTAGAAGATACATATGGCAGCGTGATCTGCATTGTGAGAAAGTGTTTTGAATGAAAAGCTACTCATAAGTGACATGCAAGAAATTTTAGATTTAAAAAAGGCAAAGAGACAGAGACTTTGATTTTCTAAAGGCATGCAATACTGCACCTTCTAAAATACACAAATATGCATTAGATATTTGATGAATGCTAGTAAATAAACTCCAGAAAATTCTAATACAAATCTAAAAGAATCAGTGTGACAAGCTACACGTTGTTACTTTGCTACATTTAAAAACACACAGAGCCTACAAGAATGCCATACAACTTTTTTTTTACACATTTTACACATTTATTTGTCATTTAAATGATGAAGGACATCTTGCTTGGATCAATTTTTTACATTTTGGAGGTGTTAATTTAATGTTTAACTTGGCAAAATAGCAGGTTTTTGTCCAAGGGACTATATAGTGGCCCCTTGCCTCTATATTGAGACACATGGTGAAATATTTTAGTACACCAACAAACTGAAAAACCGCACATGTGGAATATACTTTATGCTAAATGATCTTGATAGTCCCAAGGTTTAAATCTTCAAAAACTGAGCAACCTTCTTCTGCTGTCATTTCCATTCAACAGTGGAATACATTTTACTGGCATGCTTGTAACTCTGAGTAGAAAATCAAAGTCAAAGTGAACTTTATTGTCATCTCAACCATATACAAGTATACAGATAGACGAAATTGCGAAGCTTGGGGTCAACAGTGTAACAACACGACGTGCAAATAAATTAAAAATAGAATTAAAATTTAAGATTTAAAACACAAACAAGACAAGACATTATGCAAAGATAAGAGAAAGAAGTAGCAGCAATATTGACATGTAGTTAGTAATATGAACATTGATGTAATGTATGGTATTTGCAATCTAGATACATAAATATAGTCAATAGATATTTAACATAATAAATAAATAAATAATAAATAATAGATATAGATAATAGGGAAATTATCAGTGTAAACAATGACAGGTCAGAATGTTTAACAGCAGAAGAATATCAAGAGTGTCAAAATACTTGTCAGTATGAGATTTTCAGTTCTTTTTCTACATGCACACTAGTCTTTGCAGGAAAGTGGCTTGCATGTATAAATGTTCTGTTTTTACAGGTGGTTGAAGCAGTGTGGAAGATCCCAGGGGGCAGCATGGTGTTAAGGAGTCTGACAGCTTGGGGGTAAAAACTCTCCTGCAGCCTGGCAGATCTGGCTTTGATGCTGCAGTATCTTCTCTTGGATGGCAGAAGTGTGAAAAGTCCATGTGAGGGGTGTAAGGGGTTCTGCACAATGCTGCAGGCATTGCGGACACTGCGTTTGTAAAATATGTCCTGTAGTAAAGGGAGAGGCACCCCAATAATGTTCTCTGCTGTCTTCACTATCCTTTGCAGGAGCTTGTGGTCGGATATGTTGCAGTTGCCATACCAGACAGTGATGCAGATGGTCAGAACACTCTCAATGATGCCTCTGTAGAACATGGTGAGGATGGAAGGGGGAAGACTTGCTCGCTTCAGCCGCCTCAGGAAGTGTAGTCTCTGCTGGGCTTTCTTGATTAGTGATGAGGTGTTAATGTCCACGTAAGTTCCTCAGTTATGTGCACACCAAGGAACATGGTACTCCTAATAGTCTCCACATCTAAACTGTTGATGCTAAGTAGGATGTGGGCAGGATGTGATTTTTTGAAGTCCACGATTATCTCTTTTGTCTTGTCAACACTGAGAGATAGATTGTTGTCTTCACACCATGCAGACAGCCGTTCCACCTCATCTCTGTATGCTGTTTCATCATCCCTGCTTATCAGTCCCAGCACCGTCGTATAATCCGCAAACTTGATGATGTGGTTGGTTGTGTGTGTGGCTGTGCAGTCATGAGTCAGCAGTGGACTAAGCACGCAGCCCGCCCTGTGGCGCTCCAGTGCTCAGTGTGATGTTGCTGGAGGTGTTGCAGCCCATCTGAACTGACTGGGGCCTCACTGTCAAGAAGTCCAGGATCCAACTGCAGAGGGTGGTGTTCAGGCCCAACCTGCTCAGTTTTACAACCAGCTTTTGAGCGAAAATTGTGCTGAAGGCAGAGCTAAAGTCTATGAATAGCATCCTGACATATGTGTCTTTTTATCCAGATATGTCAGGGAGAGGAAAAAGGGTTTAAAAATCTGTGACTCTGAAAATTAAGAGATATCACACATATGCATGTAAAGCACAGTAAAAACAGTGTAATCTCTTATTATAAGAGCTAAAATCACCACGTTTATTCATACGAAATGTTGCAAGAGGCAGATTCAGCTGTTCTGCTAATGGCAAGTTAGAGTGTATACCTGTGTTTTAGCTTGAGTGCTTAAATCTTTTAATGCTACTCTGAAACTGCAGGATTGTGGGCGTTCTTGTAGGTGGCAGAAGCATTTCAGACTGCAACTTGTCCTTCGTTTCCTTAATGTGCAAAGACATTCCTCCTTTTTTATGTGCTGCAAAGGCTGTGTGCCTTTTTAATTTTTCTTAGGGTTGAAGGACAAGACTCTCATTTTCTGCTTTGGACTAATATACTGTCACATCTTTCAGCTCATTTTCATTTACTGCATTGAGAAATTCCAAGTTTCCAGCCAAACGGGGGTCAGGTGGGGTTAGTTTTCTATTTGTGCAATACTAATTGCATGTGAAATAATTATAAGCTTAAATAACTTTTTTTATTTATTTCACTTCTAGCAGAAGCTGTGTAACTGAAATGTTCTGCATCTTTGATTATACTCTAAAATGACAAGATCTCTTACAATAGTTAGTATTACACTGAAAAGATCCTTCTTAAATTAAAATAGCAAACTTTGATAAGCTAAAAATTAAGAAAGAGAAAGGCCACAACAGGACTGCCATATACCCTTAACCAAATTAAAGATACAGTGAGTGAATTAAATATCAATCATTCAGACAGACAGGCACCTAAAATTTCTTCTAATTTCCATCAAGTCTACTGCAAATGTAAGGAAAAAAGGTTTTCACACCATGGCTATCTCTAAAAGGATTCAGGTTGACAAACTACATAACATTATGTTTAGCTGGGATTTGTTTAAGAGAAGTACCATGTCTACAAAGAGTGAAATCCAATTAGAGTTCCCTACCAACATCACATTTTTAAAAATTGAGAATGTTTATGCTCTCTTAAAAAATATTTACACATTTGACAGCTTCCCCTAAAGAAATAGGATCTATGTTTGTTTTCATTGTTATTTTTTGTTTGTGGTTTTAAAGAATGTGTCAATGTCAAATGTAATGTAAATGTAGGCTGGTGTGTAAGATTCTTTGACGATGAGAAATCATTCTTCCAAATACACTTCTAATAAGGAGCATTGAAGTCTTTTTAAGGTGTCTAATCTAAATAAAGATGGCTACCAGATTATAAGAAATGAATGTACTATATAGAAATTACATAAGTTACGTGAATACTGTATATCAGTAAATAACACATTAATAGCTGACTACATAAAGATCTTCTAAAGATAAATCTCCCTGATTATGATCCTAAATATAAACAAATAGACAAATACATAATATTCCCCTTGTAAAAAACATAAACCAGACTCAGTTCAGATATCACAAAGTGTTTGTATTTTTCACTTGATCATGCAAAATGAAAACAAAATACATTTTAAAACAATTAGCACTACCATTCCATAACTGGGACAGAGGTAGGATTTATTTAACTCAACATTTCTAGTATCAGCTATAATATTTCCCATTTAGATTGAGAAGAGTTTGGTTTAATGCAAATGGTATGAGAAGCTACTACTTTAACTTCTAAGAATGTCAAGAATCTGGCTGAAGTCAGGGTTTTATCATTCATGTCTAAATGATAAAAAGAAAGTCCGCCAACACTGTGCATAACATTGTGTCTAAATACTCCTAGGTCCACGAACTCTGGCTCCTTTTCCACAACTGACGTTACATTACATATCCTGAAAGCCAATTTCCATTGCCAAAGTTTAATATCCTTAGATCTGTTTCATTCTTGCCTGTCACCTAACTGGCACAGCATACAACCCTCGTTGTCACCCGGCAAGTGGTGAATGAACATAACATTCTACTTGACTTATTTGGGTGCACTCTGACTACAGACAAAGAACGCAAAAGATGCCATTCTAGAGCATAATTAAAACAAATACTCATAATTTAGTATTTGTAACACATTACCACTATTTAAAGCCTGTAATTTATATATAAAAATGTTTCATATTCAATCCAAGATTCTCTACCTACAAGCAACAAACCAGCAAAATATGATTGAACAGTATTACTTATTTAGTGTATTGTGTAAGATTAGTTTTCCTTTATATCTTTATATACCCAACTGAAGAACCCTTTGATTTTTTTTTATTCCTTTCTCTAATATAGTATATTACTGTATATGAATAGTTAGGGGTATTCAGAAACCATAATAAGAATAGTGCCACAGGGGTTAAGGACCTAGATTCTAATACTAAGATAGCCAAAGTCAATGTTAAGTTTTCATATTCCTTTCATAATCCTTGTGTTCATGTGTGTTTTGTCCTGATTTTACAAGTTTTCTCCCATATGCATATTACCATGGTTCGCAGCTGTAAACAGATTCTTTCATCTTGTGTTGACTTCTTCCTCAAACAGAATGGGACCAGCACAAGTCACAATAGCCTTCCAAAAGACAGTCTGAAAAAGCTTATTTGACGCAGTTCAATTTCTCAGAATGCGTCAAATAGATAAAGTAGATAGAACACCCAGATCCGCTATTCAGCGCACATAAAATGGAGTTCAACAAAAGCTTTCCATCCACCAGACCCAATTCAGACACTGGGTAGAGTACTTCGGTCATTTTAGTTCCATTTGAATTGCTCAAATGACAGATTTACTGATGTTTCAGTTTGCACAGGATTAGGTCAACCTGGGGTTATTTTTCTGAACTTTTTAAATAAGGTAAAAGTCATAGTAATTTTTACTGACACATGAACGCACATTCAGTGAAGTTACTGACGTGTGATTTAGACCAGACTACATTTAGAACGGACCTCTGGTACTAACCACTTTACACAACTACTGGTGTAAAACTAAGCCTATCCGAATAGGCCTAACCAAAAACTAAACTTTGTTAAATTGAAGGTTAAAAACAAACTGAAATATATTTTGTGAGCCATCAATATAAAAATTAAGAAAACTGACATAATGTTAGTGTATTCATATTCAGGTTAGCTCTGCGTTTTTGGCCAATGGAAATCTGTACGTGCAAAAGCAAAGAATAATGTGTATTTTCCCCCTTTTCAAAAATGAATTTCAAGCCCAGGTAGTAGCTCTTGTCATGTACTATATGCTACTGACTGTTTGAAATATGCTTATTCTTCCTGGGTCTGCATGGGTTTTTCCACATGGCAATACTAAATTGGAGCTGTGTGAGGAGAGTTGTTGGTGTGTGCGTGAATGGACCCTATGATGGACTGGGACCCTATCCAAGGCTGTCCCATGCATAGCACCCAGTACTGCCAGAATTGGCTCTGGTTCTCTGCAACTGATTAACTGGGTTTGATAATGTTACTGTATGTTGTGTACACTAACAAATTTTCTCATTTTCTATATATACACACATACACACACATAATACAGCAACAAAAACATTTGAATTATTTACTAAAAAACATTAATATTGTATTTTCCATGAAATGTTTATATCATTTTAATAACTGCCGATTTATCCAGTTAAAAAAACCAAAAACAAAAACAATTGCAGGTATTTAAAAAAAATATGCATCAAACAAAAAAACTGAACAAACCTAAAATCACTTGTTTAAAAAAAAAAAAAAACACTCTTAGAATTCTGATCCATTTTAGTAAAAAAAAACAAAAAAAAAAACCAGCCAATAATACTTATACAAAAATATGTTAAAATGAAACTCTACTTACTGCAACTGACATTCACTTTTCAGAAATCTACCCTTTGCTTGACTCTTCTTCACGGCCTTCCTGTTGATTGCCATATTCTGAGTACTATATTGTACCTGTCTGATCTAGAAGAAACAATAAGAATTTTACAGTTCACACAAAGGTCACTTCCTTGTTTGGATGTTAAATTATCCTTGTCGGACAACCAACATGCATAATAAAAACTGACATTTCCTTAAATCATCTCCTATTTCACAAATAACATATGTACACAATTTTGCAGATAACATAGTATCACGTAAGAATTAACATTTTTGTTATGCAGATCAAGATCAGTTTTGCTCCTTACACGTTTATTTTAGTATTTGCCCTGACCTTCGTGCAATGTTAAACTGTCATAAATGGCTGAAAAGGGTCCTGCAGTGACATAACACGCAGCTTATACTTTACTTTGTTACTGTATATGTGATTATATTTTAACTGTATCACTCGCTGTAATGTTCTAGAAATGTTTTCAAATTACAGCAGTATTTGTCAGCCTTCTTCTTAAAATGTTGAGGACAAGTCGCCTAATTACTGAGAACTGCGGAATACTAAAAAACCTCTTTTATGAAATCACCATTTACAGTAGGTTTATAATAACTGCATTTTGCTAACTTGTATTTTATTCTTTACAAGTATTCAATATTTTAAGTTATAACAACTTATCATTGCTTACAAAGAAAAAAATCATTCTGAATTATAAGCTTACTGTTTTAAAAACCACCAATACATTCTAACAACATACTCTTCCACAATAACAGCAAAAGAGAATTTAATTCATTTTATATGAGACCTGTATGCTGTAAAATAATCAATTGCTTGCAGAATGAAATCTCAGCCAAAAGCAGAGAGGCTTCTTCAAAAAGACGCTGTAATAATTCAGGCTCACCACCATTCACAGAATTACTGCCAAGTCCTCCTAGACTCTAATATGTGATTTATAGCTCTTGTGACAGCCCTGTACACTGAAGAGTCACGTCACATGGATTTGCAGTTAACTGTAGTTTTAAAATAACTGACACAAGTAGTAAGTGATGGGCGTGTAAGGTCTATTTTAAACTTCTCACAAAATCTCCCTCTAATCCACAACTCATATACAAACTGGCTAAAAAAAGGTTATGTGCTCAATATCCCTGTTGTTTAGCTCACAAAGGTATTATAGTTTTTATGAATCTTGTGTTTTCCAGAGGACAAAAAGAAAACCCTTTAATAATCTACACAGTATAATTAACACATACAAAATCTTCTAGTATTAAAGATCTACTGTATTTACCAACTGGAAAACAAAAATACAAATATAAAAAAAAATTAAATAGCAAAGTTTACAGTTGCAGAAAAAGGAAAACAGCTGATAAACTTCAAAGACAGGGTAGCAAATAAAATGGTGGCAGCAGACAACACACCTTTTATCATATGAGGGAATAAAACAGCTTGTACTGAGCTGTAAACCCAATACAAATTTACATTACAAATAAAAGCATATAGTAAATCTATGCAATAGAGTACAATGATATATATTGAGCATGTATGCAGTGACAAATCCTAATTATATATGAACAAGTCATTAAAAAAAAAAAAAAAGAAGCTTAGCCTTAATGTATTTGTGTGTTTATATGTGAAGAATTGCTAATGTATATGTTAAACTTGTTCAACTGAAAAACAATCCAAAGTCCTGCCTGATTCAGGTATTTCATGTAACTTGGTTTTCGATATATTACAATGCACAAATATAAACCAGCATAACCATGCTTTAGAAATAGAAGCTTTTATTATTTTTATGGGAATTTTTCAAAGGCTTAAGGTAATAAAATATTGTTTTCAATTACACTTTAAGATACTGTGTGAAACATCAGCTAGGAGAAGAGAATATGCTTGGATTCAAAACATCCTATGATTTTTTCCACTCTTAAAACTATAAATATCTGCTCAGTAGTCATTTGCATTTTACACATTAGTATTTGAGTAATTTCCTAATAATGATTTTACATAATAAAAGCAAGTTCCTGGTCCAGCTTTTTGTTATTTTTTGTTATCTTTTGATGCCGTGAACACAAGACAAACATGTTCAGACATTTTTGACTTATATCTGCAGCAAGGCAATGCATGGCTTTTAGTCTATTGGGGCAGCAAGTATGGTTTTTCTAAAACAGAAAATCTCACATTTGTCCTATTTCTATGGTTGCCTTTAATCTTTAACTTTAGGACTTTCTCCATACGAGTTAAGATGGCCACTAGGATACCTGTTTCAAAGATGATACCCAAGCAATGTCTCATTGACTAACCTTTGGCTATGAAATGTGACATAATTAAACTGTGCAAGCAAATCTTTGCTAACTTACTGTCTATGGTGCACTTTCACTAGCCCCTGGTTGCCCATGGGGTGGCATATGGATCAGTGGAGGATGCAGTGTTTCTAGAACTTTAAGATATACTGTACTTTATAATAGCATAGTAAATCATCTAGTACTTACTGTATGTTCAGATCTCCTTTTTTCTCTTTTTATACATTTTGATACACGGATATTAATAGACATTGACCAGTAATTGTATTTTTGCTTCTGAATTTCTAGGAACTAAATGTCAATACAATAAAAAAACAGTTGCAGGACAGTAAGTGAAACAACAGAATACTGAATGTTAATCATTAGCAGCCAGAATGTAGAATTTAGTAGATAAACTGAAGCTCCCATACATCACCAAGTCAAATACTCTATTATGGGAGGTAGTTTGATATCTAATGGAAAAAGAAAGCATACCATGGGCTTTTATTTTCGAGTGTTACACAAAGAAAAGATCAATTTCTACACATTTATTATTTAGAACATTCTTATTTCTCTATAATTTTTCTCCTGCAATTTCTCGGTTAAAGTCAACAAACGGTTTGGGCTACTGGCATCTAAAATACTGGATGTTATTTCCTCTTTGTAGAATTGATCAAATCTTCCAGTCCAAAATATCTTAGCTTGTCCACACCATGACTTTCTTCTATTCACTACCCTTTCACTTGGTAACTAGATTTTTATTTATGAAATCCAGGACTACCACATTTTATAAACTGCTGTATCTACACACTGTGAATGTCAGTAATCAGCTGAGATGAAAAAGTTGGGTTGTTGCACCTTATTGGTTGCAGCAACAGAGCCAAACAAAACAAGATGCTACCCTATAAAGACCCTCTTTACCCACACCATATTCCATTTAAAAAAAAAAGAAACAAGACAAAAACATGGAGGTTACAAAGAAAAGTGACACTGGATAAACATTAAGCAAAAAAGACATACAGGAGGAACATGCAAGAAAAAAATCCTTCTAGAAGACTCAGTAAATAACGACACAACAACAGCATCTAGCAATTTACAGAAAAGATCGGGAAAAGCTGAAACCTTGTCTGTTGTACATCTGTTCTTTTACACTGTAATTTCTGCAAGTCACACGCCACAATGAACATGTTGGAGCCCCAGCATGCACAAGTCAACAAAATACACAGACACACACAAGCCTTAAAGTAGGCATGATTGCAAAAATCACTGCACCAAAACTACAGCCAAAAAAGGAGGCACAAATAAGTGCTTGCAGCATACTGGGAGTAACTAAAAAAATTAAAAGCACGGTGTAGATGCTGATAGCTGTGAAACATCACAGTTATATACATCAACTTAGCATTTCATTCTTTACATTTATGTTTCACTCTTTTTCTGTTTGTTTGTATATGGAGGTACCAGATTTACTTCCATTTACGCAGTGTTGCTAAAGCTATAACTTAATGTAAGTAAAGGTGTACACTGTAATCAGGACAAGTTTTGTATTCAGGTAAACATAACCAGACAAAGAAATTATCGCCCCCCCCCCCACAGAGTACAGAATCTACTGCACACAAGTCAACAATACTGAGTTAACAAATAAAGCCATGTAGTGTATTTTATAAGATGCCTCTAGCTAGTGTTAGCAGCTGGACTACCAAAGTACATATATTTTACAAGAGATTTTACTACAGCCTTTGGTTAAATAAAGAAATTAAATGATGAAACTAAATGAAAGCTATCAAGAGAAGTAAAGGAGAATGTAATGAGAAGTAAAACTTCCCAAATTAGCACAGTAACTCTTAAACTACAAAGATAAATTTATCAGAATGAAAGTATAATTACCACATTTGGTGTTTTACTAGAACTGGTAGATTTCACAACTAAACTTTCCTTCCCCTTTTCTAACTAAATCAGTTTAACTTTGGTTCATTTAATATCAATAATGGATGTCATTAGCATAGAAACATTTTGTTTTTTTTGAAAAAGAAAAAAAAACTATCCATTTACATATTTGAATGGTCCAGTACCCTCTCTGATATGGCATTCTGTATCTTACAGCCCAGCACTAACTTAAGTTTCCCACAAACTAGTACTGAATATGTAGATGGATCTTCCTAGCCATGGAAATGCATCAGTGGCATTTACTGATCATTTAGGCTGTACTGTTTGTATCCTTAGTTGAAAGTGTTTACCACAGGTGATGCACTGAAATGGAGAAGAATTGAATCAAATAAAACAACTTAAAGCTCAATGCTAGAAGCAGGAACAAGCCTGCCACAGATAGAAGACAAGTGCTTCAGACTTCCTAAAGCACTAGAAAATGGCCTTTAGTTCTGTCAAGTTTTGACTTAATTGTATGGAATGTAATATGCTTTTAAATTCAATACAACAATTAAAAAAAAAGGCCTTTAAGAGCTCAGTCAAAAGCAATGTGTAACTGTGATTTAGTAAAGGACACAAGCAATCTGTTTTCTGTCAAAAGCAGAGCAAAGCAAGCAGCCAGTCTTATCACCTTAAGTGTCTGACTCGCATGATAAGATCAGCTGCACATGCTAGACAATAGTAACATAAGGAAAAGCTATTTATTCAGATGATTTACACATATCATGTATCAAGGGAAACCGTGATTTGCCAAGAACAGTACACGGTTAGCTTTCATCTCATAATTTTCATATTCCAGACACACACATAATACTGTGGAAGAAGTCTTTGTAAAAAGGACATTGGCACACAAGAGTTACTACACTGCAGGGTGGGGTGCACACTGGAGGCTTTGCTTGCCCTAAATAACAATTAGAAATACTACCCAAAAGATTCTCAAATTCAGTCTCTGAAATAGTTATTTTAAACCATGAAATAATACTAACACATTTATGTGGCTGTGCAAATTTATGAACCTCTACTTAACTGTCCTTGGTCTTTTTAAACTCTTACGGTGTTACTCAGCTTCAAGGTATGCTCAGCTTATATGAAGGTAAGCAAGTTTCTTCCCCAGTTAGATATGTATTTGACTCTTAATGCAAGGAAAAGGCTTTTGTTACCTACTATAATTAGAGTGAATGTAGCATGTAAACCCCAATGACTGTTATTTATGTTAATTAAAGAGCAAAACAAATTCCCAAAATAAGTTACTGGAACGCCAACAATTACACACAAAGCTAGCAACTTGTTTTTATATTGGTGTGGACTTCACAATTCTCCCCATCTGGTACTTCTTTGAAAATATTTATAATTAAGAAATATGAACTACAATTAGCCATAGACACTCCACAACCAACAACTAACAATAGGACATCAATTGATGTATTTAAGTACTTAACTTGAGTTGGAATCTGTTGTCAATGAAAGCTATTTCAGCCACCACAAGCCTATGTGAGCTCAGTTTTTAACTACATCATATTGTATAAGTATTGGGTGGGGTTTAATTACCATTTAAAGTTAATACATTTAACTTTAATTTAAAATTTTTTAATGGATTACTGGATTGATTATATTTTTGATCTGGCTTATTTTCTATTATTTTCAATATGACTCTGTTTCATTGTTGTATCCTGTCTCTTATTACAATGCATATATCTCTCTATTATAAAAAACAAACTTGGGATTAGACATGATCTTTTGACAAGAGACAGAGAGAGACACTTCAGAAAGACACTTTCACTTCCCACGACACGGTCACCTTCGTAAGTCACGCCCTACTTACAAACATTTTCAAACAAGATCACTGTCATCCAACATCTTAGTTGTTGGATAAAACTTCAAAAACGACTAAGCAAAGAAGAAAAAGCAGCTCTAAATAAAATGTATAAGTTAAAGAAGACATGTCCACAACTAAGCGAAGAAGAAAGAGCAGGGTGTTGAAAAGAGACCCAAAAGCGTTTGAGAAAAAATAATGCTCAAAAAAAAATGCAAAAAGAACAATAATATCTATGTGCAAATTCTGATAATAAGGAAAGTAAGCAATGACTAAGCGAAGAAGAAAGATCTGCAACGTCTATCGCAACATTACATTATTAATGTGTATCTAAAAGTCGAAGCTAATCGTCTCTTCTTTATTAAATCGAATCAAGAAAAACCTAGAACAGAACATATGCAAGGACTCATTGATCACGTTCAAAATTCAAATATTAATAGTTCAGACAAATTCAAAATAGGTAAAGCAGTAATATTACCATCATCATATCAAGAAAGTCCAAGAGCATTGCAACAGTTATATCATGATGGAATGGCAATATCCCAAACTATCGGTCAGCCAGATTTAGTTATTACAATGACGTGCAATCCACAATGGCCAAAATCCGCAGATTCTTGAGAACAATGCCACTGGCTACATCGGCTCTGGATATTCCCACTTTCGTAAGTAGATTGCTTTATCAGAAAGTCTTATTTTTATTGAATAAACTCAAAATGGTGTTCAGTCAAATCAGAGCATACATTTACACGAACGAATTCCAAAAACGGGGTTTGCCTCACTTGCATTTATTGTTTACTTTGCAAAATAAATTATTAACTGCTGATGATGTAGTTCTGTTTGTCTGTGCTGAAATTCCAAACAGAGAAACCTATCCTGAATTATGGTACAAAGTCATTAAACACATGTCTCACGGACCACATTTAAAAAATTCAGTATGTTGGCACTCAAAAGAAAAAAGGGTTTAAAGAAATTTCCAAAGGCATTCGTTCAAACAACAGATATGACTAAGGCTGGCTTTCCTGATTATCACCGAAGAGATAATCGTCATGAAAAACACACTTCTCACAGAAAGAAAAATGGTAAAATTCCCCCCCGCTTGAAAATTCAATGATTATACCATATAACCCATATTTGCTCAAATGATTTGATTGTCATATTAATGTCGAGTATTGTGCATCGGTTACGAGTATTAAGTACATCTACAAGTACATTCATAAAGTGCACAATAGAGTATGCGTAACTTTATCAAAAGAATAGTCTCATGACGAAGTTCAAGCATATTTAGATACTCGGTACGTCAGTGCAATGGAAAGCGGGTTTCATTTAATTGAATTGCCAATGCACGGTCCAAGTAATTCTGCTGTTGAATTATTACCGATTCATTTACCAGGTCAGAATATGATTCAATTAAGAGGGCGAAGAAGCAGAAGCTTTAGAGGTAGCGAGAAATAGAAATAAAAAATTATTGGCTTATTTTGAACTTAATAAAACAGACGTAAATGCAAAAACATATACATATGCGCAAATTCCTCAACATTAAACATGGCAGAAACAAAAAAAAGTGTGGCATCCAAGAAAATTGCAAAAGTGTTGCTCAATTAAATATTGAAACAACAAAAGATATCAAACGGTTTCATTTAAAATTGTTGTTACGTGAATCGAAAGGAGGAACGTCATATAAAGATGTTCTAACTATAGATGGAACTAAGTACGGTCCCTTTCAAGAAGCGGCACGAGCAGCTGGGTTATGTAAATCGGACGACTATATGTTTGAAATGATGTCTGATGCCACTTCTGACAAATTAAGACACTTCTTTGTGTACTTAATTATGATGGGTGAAGTTGATGCTTTACAATTATGGGAAGCGTTCAAAGGACCATTACCCGAAAATTATTTTAATTTATTACAATTATATTATTTAATTGATTATTTACTAATTAGCGAGTCCAACACTGAAGTCGTTGCTGGTTTCATCATCCTGGGTGTCTGCTATGCTGGTTATTAATTGTCACTTTTAGGGTTAAATGAAGGGAGCAAACTACACAGAAAAAGGGGGAAATAACAGGAAAACAACAAAAGAGTGTTAAGCATTTATAGCTTTAGAAAAAAAAGAACTATTTCTAAATGTCTTATGAATGTAAAAACCATACTGTTGTGTTTTTCTGAATACAGAATAAGAGAAGAGTAAAAACTACTAGCTAATTAAATGAGATCAGTTGTTATTGATTATTATCACTGATTGTGAATCAGGTTGGAATAAAAACCTGCAGCCACAGTGGGTCCCCAGGATCGAGTTTGGTAATCACGGATATAAACTTTATAACAGTGGTCAATTAACAATGGATAAGACAAAGAAGAAAAAATCCAGTCACCACTGGAGTTAGCCTCATAATGTCCTCCCTTACTTTGAAGCAATGGTCTGATTAAGGTAGGATAATTAGCTTGAATAAACAACAGAGTTTTAAAAAGTTTTGAAACACTTGTCTCATTCATATTCCGTAGAATTACCACAAAGGTATTGTGAACTCAAGATCTTTGTTTCCTGAATGAGTTGGATATACAGTAATCCCTCGCTATATCGCGCTTCGACTTTCGCGGCTTCACTCTATCGCGGATTTTATATGAAAGCATAACTAAATAAATGCTAAATATAACGCGGATTTTTTCGCTGCTTCGCGGGTTCTGCGGACAATGTGTCTTTTTACTTCCTGTATATGCTTCCTCAGTTGGTTTGCCCAGTTGATTTCATACAAGGGACGCTATTGGCGGATGGCTGAGAAGCTAACCAATCAGAGCACGCAGGAGCTATGCAGTGTTAACCAGGAAGTTTCATCTCGCTCATTCAGCATCAACGTGCTTCGCTGTGTAAAGAGTTGTGCTCTTTAGTGTTTATCTTTGTACATAGTCAAGCCCTTCATTATGGCTCCAAAACAATCTGCTACTGCTTCAGGTGCCGTGCCCAAGCGCAAGAAGAAGATGTTAACAATTGCCGAAAAGGTAAACGTTTTGGATTTGTTGAAGGCTACGATTCTTTTTATTTAAAAAGTAGGAAAGGAATATAAGATCTACGGCTGCAGCGTCCTTTTAACCAGGGTGCAAAACGAGTTGCAAGTGGATGTAATAAGGCAGTAGTCTGGATGGAATCTGCTTTAGGGATTTAGATTGAAGACTGCCAGAAGAACAACAACGGCAGTGCTACACAATCGCCTGAAGTGGCTCCTTTACAAGGGCTGTAACGCTCTCCTTTGTTGTGCAGTAAAATTAAACTCATTGTTATCGGACAAGTCATTGTGTCATTGTTGGTGAGTAACCATAAATAATTAATACATTTACTGTATACTATTTTTCTTGCAATGTACGTATTTATTGCTGGTGACCTGTCTATCGTAATGGCTGTAACATATGTGATATCGGAGACACTCAATATCTTTAAAATAATATTTAGGTTTTACTGTATATAAACAGTGTGTGTTTATATACATAATTTCAATGAATCTTACCTAATATCTAAGAGAATACAAAGGGATTATGCTGTATAACGCTGCGGGGAATATTTATAAACAGTGCGGGAGAGTTTATAAGGGCTTAAAATATATAAAAATAACCATACAAACATATGGTTTCTACTTCGCAGATTTTCACCTATCGCGGGGGGGTCTGGAACGCAACCCCCGCGATGGAGGAGGGATTACTGTATTCATTTATATATTTAAGTAGGCCACTTTTACCATACATCAAAATACATTTATAATGTCAGGACATACTGTACATCCCTCTAGAGTGCCACATTTGCTACCACGACTATTCCTTAAAAAAACTATTGTTTTGAAACATTTTCACCAAACTTGCTGAATGTTAAAAGATAATCTAGTTCATGGAGAGTGGTGATGTGTTGTATGTTGATTATTTGTACATGCACAAGAATTTCAATGTATTATGTACAAGTGGGCAATAATTTCCAATGAATATGTTTTGCACTGTTAAAAATGGAAATACATGATAATGAGGATTCTGAGAACTGAATATACTAAACACAGGAAAACACAGGTTTAAACAAAAAAACTTCTTTTCAAACACGCTTAATCCAACTTAGGGTCACAGGTGGCCAGAGCTTTATACCAGCAACATTGATTACAAGGTCAAAGCTATCCTTGGATAGGATGGATGCAACCAGCCCACTTCAATACTCGGACACAAACCCCTCTTCACATAGTGCCAATTAAGTCATTAACCTAACATGCCCATGTTAGACATGCACAGACAACAACCAAACGTAGAATTTGAACACACTGCATCACCAGGCTGCTTTACTAAAACTATTAGAAATAAAAATTATAGAAAAACTGTAATGTTAAAGAGTACAGTGTAACCTCGGTTCACGACCAAAAAGTTCGCCAAGCGTTTGCCTCGGTTCACGACCACACACTCGGTATACGAACAAGCCAGTTTCCCTTTCAGTTTGTGCGCGCCGATGATTTCCGCACGTGTTGCATTGTTCTTGGTCAGACTGCCTGCCAGCTGCTGAGAGAGAGAGAGAGCGAGCGATGTGCCTGCTGGGGAGGGGGCGGGGGAGATGCACGTACGAGAAGTTTTTACAAAGACAAACGATGTTAAGGGAGGAATTTGCAGCTTTTCTTGCCAACTACAAATCATTTTCATTTGTAAGGTGAGAATAAAAACCTGTTTTTAACTCAAATGGTATCAAATGAAATGAGAATCACACTACATAGTAATAAGACTTGTCGTATCATTGACATTATGTGTGTATTTTGTGCTCTGGCACGTTTAGCGATCACACTGTTCCCGAATCCTCCTGAACCATGCCGAGGCCCACCTCTTCCAAGCGGTGAGTACACCCTTAAGTCGAACACTTTCCAAAAATTGACAAAGGCTACAAAGAAACTCTGACCTGACCATTAATAATATTCATTATAATCTTAATTGTTGTTCTCACATGCTCTAAGGATACTGCTGAAGTTGTCTTTTATACCTTATACAGATTTTTTTTTTTTTTTTTAAAACTTTCGGTATCTGATTCACAGTGAAGCAGACTATGATAATCTTTAAGACTAGTGTAACACACTACCACAGTAGTTGCCACTGCAGCCTCCTGATCCAGCATTTCCGGTAGGAATCTCAGGTCTAACTACAGCTTCTCTGGTGTTTACACATTCTCACCGTTTTTGAGTGGATATTTTGGGGGTATTCTACTTTTTCTCCTACAATCCAAAAACAGAGTTAGACAGATTAAATGGCGATTCAAAAGCAGTCGCAAGTCAGAGTAGGAATGGCAAAAGAACTGACTTTTGGTACAAGTAGATACCAATGTTCCAAAACAAAGGTTTCAGTTTTTTTCATTATTGATAGTACTGAATGACAGTTGGTACTGAACTCGAGTGTGACGGCAAGTAGACAAAATTACTCTAAAAGGCAAAGTAATACGTGAGAAAAATGTGAATAAGAACTACAAATAAAATAGCTAATTGTGATAATGATTCAGCACCACATCAACACATGTCAAAAATAAAAACAGAAGTCTGGAAATACTTTCTGTTCAAGGCAGCACAGGAAAATTTCACAGAATGACTGCTGGAAATATAATAAAAGCAAAAACAAACAGACTTCCATTGCCACCACTTTTATTCAATTACAGACTCAGTTCATAAATAGCTTCATGCATGCTTTGTGAGGGCAATGATGCGACTGATCAGATGTGAGTTTTAATCACTCAATTTGTAGTGTCACAATGTCTTAAGAGAAGACAAAATGATAGCATGATGAATTGTCTTTTCATACCGTGTCCTACACTGACCACAGAAAGGAATGGAGGGCTAACATTTGTTATTGGATTACGTCAAATATGTCCACAAGTGTACTTTTAAGAATCCATCCATTTTCTAACTGGTTTATTCGGTTCACGATCATGAGGGAAACACTGCATGCACCATGCATTGTTATGCATATAAGTCTCTGTGCTTTGGCAGTGCGAACAGCTGTAGCAAGTAAAAAGTTTCTAAATGAAATGGCTATTTGGCTTGCCCACACAGGCATTGAAATGAGCTACTGCATTTGTTACTACTACAAAAATTATATACTGCTCAAAAAAATTAAAGGAATACTTTTTAATTAGAGTACAGCATCAAGTCAATGAAACTTCTGGGATATTGATCTGGTCAGTTAAGTAGCAGACAGGGTTGTTAATCAGTTTCAGCTGTTTTGGTGTTAATGAAATTAACAACAGGTGCACTAGAGGTGCAACAATGTGATGACCCCCAAAACAGGAATGGTTTAACAGGTGCAGGCCACTGACATTTTTCCCTCCTCATCTTTTCTGTTTTTTCAGTAGGTTTGCATTTGGCTATTGTCAGTGTCACCATTGGTAGTATGAGGCGATACCTGGACACTACAGAGGTTGCACAGGTAGTTCAACTTTTCCAGAATGGCATATCAATACATGCCATTGCCAGAAGGTTTGCTGCGTCTCCCAGCACAGTCTCAAGGGAATGGAGGAGATTCCAGGAGACAGGCTGGAGCAGGGCCATAGAAGGTCTTTAACGCATTAGCAGGACTGGTATCTGCTCCTTTGGGCAAGGATTAACAGGATGAGCATTGCCCCAGTCCTACAAAATGACATCCAGCAGGCCACTGGTGTGAATGTCTCTGACCAAACAATCAGAAACAGACTTCATGAGGGAGGCCTGAGGGCTAAACAACCTCTAGTGGGCCCTGTGCTCAATGCCTGGCACCATGGAGCTCGATTGGCATCTGAATACCAGAATTGGCAGGTCCACCACTGGTGCCCCGTGCTTTTCACAGACAAAAGCAGGTTCACCTTGAACACATGTGACAGACATGAAAGGGTCAGGAGAAGCTGTGGAGAACATTATGCTGCCTGTAACATCGTTCAGTATGACTGGTTTGGTGGTGGGTCAGTGATAGTCTGGGGAGGCATATCCATGGAGGGACGCATAGACCTTCACAGGCTAGACAACAGCACATTGACTGCCATTAGGTATTGGGATGAAATCCTTGGACCCACTGTCAGACCCTAAGCTGGTGCATTGGGTCCTGGTTTCCTCCTGGTGCACGACAATGCCTGGCCTCATGTCGTGAGAGTTCCTGGAGGATGAAGGAATTGATACCACTGACTGGCCCCCATGCTCGCCTGATCTAAATCCAAAAGAACACCTCTGGGACAAAATGTTTTGGTCCATCCGACGCTGCCAGGCTGCAACTCAGATTGTGTCTAGAAGCTCAGTGATGCCCTGGTCCAGATCTGGAAGGAGATCCCCAAGGACACCATCCATCATCTCATTAGGAGTATGCCCCGACATTGTCAGGAATGCATACAAGCACAACAAACTATGGAGTTTGATTTTGACTTGCTGCAATGAAATTTTGGCAAAATGGACTAGCCTGCCGCATCATTTTTTCACTTTGATTTTTGGGGTGTCTTTGAATTCAGCCCTCTTTAGGTTGATAATTTTCATTTCCATCAAACAATGTGGCATCCTTTCGTTCCTAACACGTTACCCAGTCCATATCAGTAGAGATATCCAGCATGATTTTTTTTTTCCCCATTGAGATCTGATGTGTTTTCAAAGTGTAGAAAATAGATGGATGAAGGAATAAGCATGTCCATTACATTAAGAGTATTGTTTTAAAGACACATCTATACATTTCATTATCATTTTTAAAATGATAAATACTTCAATTTGCATTCAGGTTGCTGCATTCAACTGAGAGACTCTTCAAATTAAAAGCCATGGATGAAACTCCCAGCTGATTGGTCAAAGCACCATGCTCTTAATGAATATTCAAATCATGTATTTTTATTTAACTCACACCATAATGGGATATATCCAGCAATAATAAAACTGCTTTCTTTTTTTCTGTTACCTTGAAAGAGTTTCATTATGGTAAATCACTTGTGATTTTTAAATAAAAGGCACAATTCTAACAGCCTCATGCTGACATTTATTGCCCCACTACACTAGCAATTATGAATATCATTACTTAACTGTAAGCAACATTGTTTCACTTTCATAACACTCATGGTGTGATAACTGGCAAATGTGGACAGTACTGTCCAATTGGCTTGGACATTTTGAGCAAAAATACAAGTACTATTAAGCAGAAAACATCAAAAGGGTACTTACTCTAGCAAGGGGGTTATTTTTATGAAATCAGCATACAACAGGAAATATAATCTGTTATAATTACTTTAATTGACAGTACTTTTTTAATTAACCATAAACACCACCTTTAAAATTTTGTAACACTTGTACTTTTGTAATATGCACAGACCTGTTTTTTAAATACCATTTTCAGATAGTCAATGAAAAACCAGCCAAGATAGGTTACACAATGCCACTGGAAGAAGCACCTAATTAGCATTACATAATTTTCTGTTAAATCATATGATCTAATTGAGACCAGACAGTGATAAAGAACTTGATTGTGGACTTTAAAACCTGATTGCTTCTGGTCACAACCTTAATGACACAAAAATGAATTCAAGTACAAACAGAAGATTTACATAAACACAGGCACTGAACAACAGAACCGTTTTACTGCCTCCATGTTATGGTCCGTCTAGTTGCTTAACCTGCATACTTCTTAAACATGCTGTCTGATGTCCACAGCCAGCAAAAAAACAAGTCAAGGCAAGAAAGAAGCCAGGATACATTTTATTTCAAGTACTGCTGTACTCCACTAGGTAGCAGGCAGTCAGGATTTTTCATGTCTCGTTACTCAAAGGTCATTTTTTATGAAAATGATGACTTCATATTCCCTTCAGGCTTATTACCAGATAAAGCCTGTCACTTCTATTTTAAAAGATTTCTAACTAATAATACATTGATGTTCTGCTGATATAGCAATTCCCAAAGGGTGCAATTTCTAAAGTATTTACTGGCAGAAATTCCTTCCGTTAACAATAGATTACTGCTGTCAATAAACAGAATTTGAACACACATGATGTAACATGTCTAACACAAGAGACAACTTCTGTGATGTTAAAGCAGCAAATCATAAGGATAAATAATTTACAAACAAACCATTGCACTCTTTCTTTTAAAAATATTCAGTACTGAAAGGTGATCAGGGTGACACAGGCGTTCCTAGAGGACATAAGCCGCATTTATACACAACTGCATTTCATTCCTTGCTCCATTTAACAGGAGCAAAAACAATTCTCAGTCCTGTCTGGAGGCTAGTAAAATATCATCTAAAACATGAACAGCCACTTGAAATAAAGCTCTTTTTGTCTGCCAGAATATAACTTACAGCACATGGATTCCATAAGGGGATCTTAATCTCAAATAGCAAAAAGATCACAGCAGGTTCAGCAACAATTTGACGTGATGGTAGCCAACTGTAAGGATTCAGCTAAACACACAATTACAATTCCGCTACAAAACCTTTTTTCCTCAGTGAGGAAAATCAAATGGCAACAACAAAAAAAAAAGACTATCAAGTAGTTTTTTCCCCCCAAAAAGTCTTGTAATCTACTGAAATATATACATCATTTTGAAAGCTGGATAACTGTCTCTTAAGATTTTTTAGCCCAAGGGTGTGCAACTTGACTCCTGATTGGCTAAAGATTTTTTGTAAAACTATTTGTCAATATGAGGCTAGGCTCATATTTTTTATTAAACTCCTTTTATGACTATTGCTTTAGTTGTTTCTGCAATTGCACAGGTGAATTTTAAACTCCAACCTAGTGTGCCTGTTTCAATCGAATGCATTATGGTTTATTGACTGACATTTATGAATCTTCAGCATGTTTTCTAAATGTTTATCTATGCTTACATCATGTGTAAAAGAGGAATTAATTCTAGAAAACAAGTGCAAATCTGTTCACCCAGCAAAGAATCATCAAAATAAACACCTTTGCTTTTTTATTGGAAATCACCATATTTTTAAGACAAAGATTAGATTTAAATATTATACAAGCAGGACAGATAATAATGCACCAAAAGAAATGGTAAGAATCATGTACTAAAAGTGTTCATTACTCTGTATATGGATGTGGGATTATAGATATGAAAATTCTGTCTGATTAAGCAAAGATTAATTTAACACAAGAATAGCATCTCATTAACAGAATACCTAAAAAAGCAAACCTCTACTAAAGGCATCCTACAAAGTCATAGGCTTGAAATCTTACTAGATGTTGACTACTTCTCTATACATAAAGAAAAAAAATGTTCATTTTTGAACAGCAAAGAGTAAAACACCTTCAGTGTAGACAGTAACCAGGTTTCCATCCAAGGAGTTTTTGCGAAAAAATATTTAGCGCTTCAAATTTTAGCTGATGGAAATGCTAATTATCGATAAAATGTTGTACATGTCGACATAATATTTTTCTGTTTAACTTTAGCGCATAAATTCCATATCGATACTTCAGATGTCGCAAAAACTACATTGGAAACACTTTTTGTCGGAAAAAAAGGGCTTTAACGCAAATAAATGTGTCAC
>JANRMT010028174.1:109615607-109649234 GCA_026402145.1 Polypterus bichir lapradei | reverse complement strand
ATATATATATATACCTCGATCTACATACTCTCAAATACTGTAGATAAGCCACACACCGTGGCGCAATTGTAGAGGCTTTGCCTCTATCGCCTACGTCCGAGGTTCGATATGCCCACGGGTAATGCGGGATGCAAGTTTAATGAGAGGACGCAGGATATAAACGAGAGTTTTGATCACTTTGTAACTAAGTTAAAATTGCAGGTGAAGGGGTGTGCTTATGCAAATTCCGAGAGACTGTGTTTGTGGGGGATTGACAGTTAAGGCGGGTGGAGGAGCCACGTCATCATATCCCCTCCCATTTACCTCATTTCGCTCTGAGCTGAGCTCCGCGGCTAACGCCGTCTTCCGAATCAACGTCGTCACACTGCCACCAAATACACACAGAAAAATCCACAAGTTAATACACACGCTGTCTCTAGAGTTTCTCCACACTGAATCCTCCAGGCACTACTTACAAAAGGTTACATTGATAATCGCACAGCTGAGAAGCTTCGATGCATGTGCTCCATAACGCGTTAAAAATATAAAGTCACTGTCGGAATAAATAAAGTCAATACTTAAAGTCAAAACTTTTTTCTGAATATATAAAGTCAAAACTTTAATATATAAACTTAGCGCTGGAATATATAAAGTCAAATCTTGAATATATAAAGTCAGCATCGGAATATATTGTCACGCTTGGGTCACAGATTTGCACCAAAACACAGGAGGTCGTAGAAACAAGAAGGGTTTTTATTCAAACACTGCAAACACATGAGCTTAAACGTGCTCCATGACAAGTCAGAGATGACAGTTCCGCTAGGAGCAGAGAGAGAGAGCGATAAAAGCAAGCAAACAATCAATTTTCAACTGACAGGCGCTGCACAAGGCTTTTAAGTTAGCGGAGTATCGCGCGTATTTGCATTACGCGTTATGGCGCAAGTGAGAAACTAAGGAGCAATGTGAGGGTAGTCTGTGTTTCAGGGGTTGTGGTTTTCCCAGAGACGTCTATCTTCTTGGGGTCCGATCAGCCCTCCAGCTCACACCCTCCCCCTCAGCTTTATTCACATTTCCGTGAATCAAGCGACTCTCTGTACCAGGTTCATTTAGTCTTGATAATACGTCTGCGTTGACGTGTTCAGAACCTGGTCGATGTTTTACTGTGAAACGGTAATTTGTAAGCCCAGAAACCATCTCATGAGGCGAGAGTTTGTATCTTTCTGTCGGTATGACCATTGAAGTGGAGCATGATCAGTTACCAAAGTGAAGTTTCATCACCACACGTAATAGCGAAGCCCTCCAGCTCACAATATAAAGTCATCGTTGGAATATACAAAGTCAGTGCTGCAATATCCATCCATTTCCCAACCCATTGAATCCGACCACAGGGTCACGGGGGTCTGCTGGAGCCAATCCCAGCCAACACTGGGTGCAAGGCAGGAACCAATCCTGGGCAGGGCAAATGCATCATTTTCAAAACATTAACCGAACAGTGTTTTTTTAATTTATTTTTCTGAATACGTTTTTGTTAACTTACTTCAGTTCAGAGTCATTTCAATCAATATATTTTGACTTTGACTTTATATAATCAGGAATGACTTTATAAATTCCGACGCTGACTTTATATATTCAGATTTTCACTTTATATATTCCAGCGCTGACTTTATATATTCTGACGCTGACTTTATATATTCAAGTTTTGAATTTATATATTCCAGCAATGACTTTATTTATTCAAGTTTTGACTTTATATATTTAGAAAAAAGTTTTGACTTTATATATACCGACGCTGACTTTATGTATTCGGGAATGACTTTATATATTCAAGTTTTGACTTTATATATTCTGACGCCGACTTTATATATTCAGAAAATCAATGTATTTGCCTATTTATATATATATATATAAATATGACAACAACACTCATATCAATGAGAAAACAATTACATTAACAATCATGTTACGTTATTTTTAAAATTTTTCCTTTTCTTTTTCATAACTTCTTTTATACACTACTTCTCCGCTGCGAAGCGCGGGTATTCTGCTAGTATATATATATATGTTTATGTGTGTGTGTGTAAAAATATTTATATATATATATATATATATATATATATATATATATATATATATATATATATATATATATATATATATATATATGACAGCAACACTCATCACTCACAACAGTGACAAAACAATTACATTGACAATCATGTTACGTTATTTTCAAAATGTTTCCTTTTCTTTTTCATTACTTCGTTAACACACTACTTCTCCGCTGCGAAACGCGGGTATTTTGCTAGTACACAATAAATCAATCCTCCAACTCCCAGACACGTTGCCACACTCAGCTCGCCGTCTGGGAGCTCCCACAGTCCTTATATCTCTCCTGACCCATAAGTATTCCCAATCCCCAGTCCATGTGATTCTCAATCACTTCTGGGTCAGGTAAAAGTTCTTTTCTTCAACCCGGAAGCCCGTCGCTCTTCCTATGACGAACTTCTGGGTCATAGGGCACGAAGAAATCTTCGGTCCTCCCTGCAGCTCCCACTTGTGGCCCCCATGGCATCCAGCAGGGCGGTGCATAAAAACTCCATAGTTCATGAGGCCCTGCTGGAATTTGGGACCCGTCCATGCTCTCGGGAGAGCTCCTCCTGGCAGCCTGGGGGTGAGGGCCGGAATATGAAGCTGGCCATCCATCACAGGACATATTACAATGTGCATCATACAGACCAATTTCACTTCTGAATAATGATGTTAAGATACTCCCCAAATCCCTAGCAAAAGGGCTGGAGAAAGTGCTGCCTTTGGTAATATCACAAGATCAAACTAAATTTATTATAGGCCGACACTTAGTGTCCAATCTTTGACGCCTGTTTAATGTAATATATTCGCCTGCAAAGTCAAACATCCCATTGATATTATTATCCTTGGATGCAGAAAAAGCATTTGATATGATTGAATGGAACTACTTTTTAAATACACTGGAGAAATTTGGTTTTGGCCTGAAAATTTGTGCATGGATCAAACTACTGTATACCAATCCAGAAGCTTCAGTTTGTATTAACATTAATTCAGACTACTTTAAACTAGAACGTGGTACCAGACAAGGATGCCCCCTGTCACCACTACTTTTTGCAATAGCCATTGAGCCACTGGCAGTTCACTGTCGAAATGCTTATGCGATAAAGGGGATTATCAGAGAAAATTTCTGAATATGCAGATGATATTGTCCTGTATATATGCATCCATCCATCCATTCGCCGACCCGCTATATCCTAAGTACATGGTCACGGGGGTCTGCTGGAGCCAAACCCAGCCAACACAGGGCGCAAGACAGGAAACAAACCCTGGGCAGGGCGCCAGCCCACCGCAGCCTGTATATATCAGACCCACAAAATACTGTGCCTGCAGTCCTAACAGCACTAACAGAATTTCAAAAGATTTCTGGTCTCAGAATTAATTTGAATAAAAGTGTGCTCTTTCCAGTGAATTCTCAAGCACACAATATTAGATTGGACACCTTACCTTTTATCATTGCAGATCAGTTTAAATATCTAGGGGTAAACATCAAAAGTAAACATAAAGCTCTTTATCAACGCAATTTCGCTGTCTGTATTTAAAAAATTAAGCAAGACTTGCATAGATGGTCAACCCTTCATCTCACTTTAGCTGGAAGAATTAACATTGTTAAGATGAATATCCTCCCTAAGCGTCTCTTCTTATTTCAAAACATTCCAATATATATCAATAAATCATGTTTTTAAGAAATTAGATTCAACCATAACCACATTTATTTGGAATTCAAAACATCCACGTATCCAAAGAGCGACCCAACAAAGGCCAAAGGCAGAAGGTGGCATGGCTCTACCTAATTTTCAATTTTATTACTGGGCAGCAAACATACAAACTATAAAAATCTGGACATGGACACAAATAGATGAACATATACAGGCTTGGTCTGCAAAAGAAATAAAATCCTGCAATACTTCTTTACATTCCTTGCTTTGTGCCCCAATAAATGAAAGATATTGCCACTATACTAAACCCCAATTGTGCTTCACTCACTCAGAATATGGAACCAATGTAGGAAGCATTTTAAGATAGAGAATCTTTTATCGGTGGCACCTCTGCACGAGAACCACCTTTTTCAACCCTCACAAACATATGCAGTTTTTAATGTCTGGAGCATTAGAGATCTGTACATAGACAATGTCTTTGCATCCTACAAACAATTACACTCCAAATTTAACTTTCCAGCAACACATTTCTTTCAGTACCTTCAAATTAGAAACTTTGTTAAACAGAACCTGCCCAATTTTCCTCACCTCCCACCTCCATCTATGCTGGAAAAAATATTGCTCAGTTTCAAGGACTTAGAAAAAAATTACAGTCCCTCCCTTTCCAAGATCCAAGAGGACAGTGGGAAAAGGATCTCTCACTCAACATCTCAATTCACTTGAGCTCCATATGCGCAAAGCATTATTCAACTCAAAATTGTATATTGTTTAAAATTGTCCAAAATGTTTCCAGGGCAAGATCCAACCTGAGAATGCTGCAATCAAGTTCCAGCCTCACTGGGTCGCATGTTTTGGGCCTGCACCAAATTAACATTATTCTGGACCAAAATTTTGAAATGCCTTTCAGACAGGCTTGGGGTCACAATCCCTCCTAACCTATTAACAGCTGTGTTTGGTGTACTCCCGGATGGGCTTAAAGTGGAGAAGGACAAACAAACTGTGATTGCCTTTACTACACTATTGGCACGTAGACTTATCTTGCTAAACTGGAAAAATCCTAACTCTCCTCTTTTAAGTCAGTGGGTAACTGATGTTATATATTATTTGAAATTGGAAAAAATCTAATTCTCACTTAGGGGATCTGTGCAGAAATTTTTCAAAACCTGGCAGGATCTAATCAATAACATTTTAGAATAAGCTTTTAAAGCACTGAGGAAACAGATTCTCTACCCATTTCTTTTTCTTCTCCATTTATATTTATTCACTTATTAATTCATCTATTTACTTATTTTTACTAACTTTTAAGTTTTATTCTGCTGCCCATGCTCTTTTTCTCAGGGGTGGGGTCGATTTGTTTTCAATCCTATTTTCGTAAAATTGATATATTTCAAAAAATGGGATGTATTACAGTTTCTGGGACAAACCAAAGATCACTTCATGGCACTTCTTGGTTAATAATAAATAAAAAAAAAAAAAAAAGTATTTTTACCTTAGTGTCATAATTACAGTACTAATGACAGTATACGGCTTTTCATGCCAGAGAGTAGGGGTTAGGCAGTGGTCAATTAAATTACAGCTATCTGACCAGAAATGTTCTAGCTTTACAATACTGGTGTTAAACCAGGAAGTAATTATCACATTTAAAATAATTTAAAATATCTTAATGATATCAACTGGCTGAATTCCTGCCCACAACATTTAACAGATTAATTCAGACACAGTACAGGAAATAAAATTGCCATTGTGCTCTGGTCCACTGCTAAAAATAACTGAATCCAACTAATTAAATTATCAGTTAGTATGATACTAACTTAGTATGACTGCTTTTGTGGGTCAGACCTATAGAGAAAATAACAAGCTGTTTAAGAAATTATTTTGTGGCAAAATATGCAAAAAAGACTTAAAGGAGGAGGTGTAAATACAACCACCTTACATATACTGGCACATGAATTGCTTTCTGGACAAATGTGGAGCTAACATATTCTATTTATGTCAAAAGGAATGTTTTCCAGGCATTACAGTTTTCTGCCATAATACAGGAAACTGCCCCACTATGAACAAGGGTTACCACGTGAATGGGGTACTCCTAGCAGCAGTTAGGTGTCCAGTCCATGACTAGACCCTAAATATGCACAATCCTGCCAGCTTACATTTTGGCTCTGTTAGGAAGGTGCCAATAATTGGATAAACATGTAATTGATGGGAAAAAAAAAAACACACTATAATTAATTTTTTTAAACCCAAGTTGTGTTCTATATCCATGTATATTTCTCTCTTTTTAGTCCTATTTGTATAATTCTCTATTTTTACCATAAAGTGGCAGATAAAAAGACAGACTGAACTAACTCGGAGAATACACTTACTCATGTAGTAGTCCTTTATCTGAGTAGCAAAAGCATTGTCAGAACTCTATGGAGTTAACAGAAATAAGTATCTTTTTGCCAAGCCAACTATAAGATTGGCACATTCTGGCTTTCAACCTAATGACAGAAAACAGTCAAATAATTTGGATGAACCTACCTCCTACAAATGTTTTAATAAAAGGCAGCTATCAAAGCGGCTAAAATATCAAACCTGATTAATTATCTAATAATTAAATCACCCAATTTGCTTTACACAACTTAAAACCTTCAGTACAATGACATTGTCATCATCAGGCCTAACACAGCAAAAGGAGTTTCAGAAGCTTGCTCTTTAAAACATTATTGTGAAAACTAGGGGGCTCCACCCCCTGCTCGCTTTGCTCACCCACCCCCGTGTTTGGTTTACCAAATATACAATTTAAAGAGATTGGTATTTTCATGGGAATTGTTACATATGCATTATTTTCACTTTTACTTTAAAAACTTCTGTAAAAACAATACTTGTCCTTTATTTCCGGTCCCGGGCGGGGTTACATCTCGCAGGACATATAACGCTGCTCGCGTTGTGAAGGGGAGGCAGCTGAACTCATGCTAAGGAGATGCTGTCGGAACATCTGCTGTCTTTCTGCTGCTGGCGAGCTGCCTGTTCTGCTTGTCGCATGTCGTTGTTTTAAGAGCTGGGAGCACAAAAGCAATCCAACAACTGCTAGGTTAGATGTCTGTGGACTTGTTTTAAATGATGGCTCACTGACTTTTCTCGTGTGACGTTGTAAAAACAATATTTGTCCTTTATTTCTGGCCCCAGGTGTGGTTAAATCTCTTTCTCGCAGGACGTATAACGCTGCTCGCGTTGTGAAGGGGGGGGGGACGGGGGGCAGCTGCTGTCGCACTGCCCGTTGATCATTTTAAAGCCTGTACAGCTGCTGTCCTTTTTGCCACTTCGTGTCTCTGCTGCTTGCGTTGTGAAGATGGTTGGGGGGGGGGGGTGTTTTAGGGTGGCTGAACACATGCAAGAAGAAGTGGTCGGATCATCTGCTGCGAGTTGCGTATTTTGCTTGTCGCTTGTCATTGTTTTAAGAGCTGGGAGCAAGTTAAAGTGTCTCTCGCGGGTAATCGGATAAACAATTTTAAAAGCTTTTTTTTTTCATTTGGAATTGTTTCAATTTCATTATTTGCATTTTTACTTTAAAGCTTCATTAAAAACAATATTTGGAATTACCCTTTCTTCAAGATAGCATTGAATTTTGATTCCGTTTTTGGAGACACATTGTGACAATGCAACGTATAACTGCCCGTTAGTGAATATTGTTTCTGTTTCTCTAATAAATAATCCAACTATTTCTAATGTTTGTCCCTGTGATTTGGAAATTGTCATAGCAAAAGCTATTCTCACGGGAAACTGTAAACATTTTAATACGAATGGCATATCAAGATCTCCTTTGGTGTCTAATGTTATTCGCGGAATATATACATTACCTTTGTCACCTGTTAAAATTTGCATCGCTTCTCAGTAATCATAAATACATACCTGACCGAATTGTCCTTTCTTTGAAATTAAACTTGTTGCTTTAACTGTTGCGGTACCACAGATTCTCATAGTGTATGGTCCATTATTGTGTAAATCTATGTTTTGTGCATTGAATGATGTGAAGGCAAAAAGACTTTGTTTTCTGGTCTTTGCCTTTTATTTCTGACCTCGCTTTGTCCTGCTATTTTTTTCCAATTACACCTGGTCCTGATGATTAATTTCCTTTTGTTTGCACTAATTCGATCTTTACTATCTTTCTTTTGATACTGTAGTGACTGACGTAATAAAGTGTCACAAAAGTTTTACTTGAACAATCGCCGACTTCGTAACCCCAAACACAACTTTCTAGCACCTTCTCCAACCCCTCATCCTCCGGGTCTTGCCCCCCCCCAAATCAATCAATACCCTGCTATCAGTCTTCCGTGCTGTACTCCGCCCTCCCTCAATCAGACTTAACAGTCACTTAAAACAAAAAAGGCTTCAACCTGGCAGGGATGCTACAATACTTTGGAATTTTACTGCTTTCATATTCTTTCTCTGCATGTGTATCGCGCCATCGTTTGTTTGAGCCTTTCAAATTCAACTGCTTTCATAATCTCTTATCTGCCTTTTTTTCTCTCCAACGCTTTTAGGTGTCTTTTCTCCGTGCTGCTCTTTCTTCTTTGCTTAGTCGTGGACATTTCATCTAGAATGTATTGTCATTATACGCTTTATATGTGCTGAGAGCACAGGATCTGTGTGTGCTACGTGCCTTTACACGACTGAGTGTTTTGCTGGCCGTGCTCTTATTTGAAATTGTTTGTAGTCGCCCTGCTTTTCCTTTCCAGGATTTTTTTTTTTATAGCGGGATAACATAGCAAGTGCATGTATCTCATAATTTATCAGTCATAACAGTACTGCTACACACAGTGTAAAAAGTATTCAGAATTGTGTTTCAGCTTTTTGAGAAACAGCACAAGATGCCTGGAAGAAAATATGGAAGTGACAGCCATTCTCTATTTATAAAGGCAAGAAAAGATATTCACCACGCCTAAAAAAAAGTTGATTTCTCAGACACCACAGGCATTTATTTGGTCAAGTATCAATATGACAATGTATAGGAGCCTAATGGTACATCACTAGTGACTGGTTTCTAAAGTCAAAGTTTACAAACAACATATGTATGTACTAACCTCATTGCTGACAGTCTGGCACAGAATGTCTTCAGTTAGCTCTTTCAAACTGAGGATTGGATGTGCAGAAACTGCCCTGCATTAAATTGAGATGCACAAACATTTTGGTGGGCAGCAATTCAAAACAAGTGAGGGGGTTTTGTGATTGAAATGGCCCTCTTCCACACTACCAATTACAAAATGAAAAGTAGGTTTAGAAAATGGATGAATAGAAAGGGACAGAGAAAAACTGCAAAAGGTTCAACATGTCAAAATGTCAAACAAATATAGCATTGGAAGAGGTATGTGTCAACCAACCCATAACCTAGATACTATAGCGCCAAAAACTACCATAAGCTCTTTGGAAAAACACACGTAGGTGATCATTACTAACAACTACACCAAATATGAATATGCCATTAACTTTACAGACGTTTACTGTTCATTTTTAAATGTCATACAGAGTACAATGTAATCTCACATAAAACATTAATAAAAATTAAATACAGTACATAAATATTTGAAAACATTCTACCTGTCAATTAACTTAAAGCGAACATGGCTGCTGGTAAGAAAAGTGTTTAAAGAATGGATCTACTGAAGAGGCATATAGAAAACTAAAAAATTGTAACCAACTCTGACAAGAAGCCATGCAGTATCAGAAAAAAAAATATTATATGATTAACAGTTTAGAACAAAATTACATTGTACTCTCTTCCTTTAGCATGGCACATGATATTTTCACTTCTGCTCCAGGCATTGATTTGACTGAAACTTAAAAATCAAATCCTCACTTTTCCAAAAATGGTGAATTATCTCTATGGGATGGCTACAGAAGGGCCTCTTTTAGTACACAGCATCTGGATTATTATCTGAGATGACAGTAATAATTATTACATATTGACACTTTGCAGAGAAAATAACAAAACTTTAGTGTCTCAGATGAGGCACCTTATTTCCATCATACAACTTTGCTAGGCCCTGTTGAACAAACCTGCTTACCAAGAGCACCAAAAGACAACTTTGGCAAAATGTCCACTCCTTCCTTTATAACTCAGTATCAGCAAAAGGTCCCTGCTGTCTCTGCGCCACCTCAGCCTGGATCAGAATCTAGTTACTTCAGCAAGCCATCTATTAACCAGACTAAACAGGAAAGTAGTGCTGAACCATAAGAATAGAAGACAGTCTATAACAAAACTCAGTATGCATGATGCATTAATTCTAGCCTCATTAAAAGACATCAAAGTGCATAAGTAGGAGAGACCTAAGTAAAAATAACTTGTTTGATTGAAGAACTGACCAATTGTCAACTCTCAGAAACATCCATACTAGTAAGAGAACATCTGTGAATCAAAGAATATAACTGTAGTACACTCATCCAACACAGTGGGAGACAACAGACAAGACAGAAAGCATTGTCCTTTCATGTATGCCAGTGAAAATCTTTCTGTTGGCTCTGAAGCCCAAGGACAAAACAGTGCCCCCATCCCTTGAGATGAAAGGACTCACAACAAAACTCCATGCATCACTGCATTATACTTTTGGTCCCATGACAAATATAGTTTGTATCCTCAAGGTTAGGGTAAAGCCAGGGAACATAATAAAAACAAATTACACTTTGTCACATATAGTAAAATAAGTAGTGAAATGTTTACTTGCTAAACAAAACTGTGCATTAAGTAGAATATAAAAGAACAATAAATAATACACATCTTCTAAGATATCAAAAAATCATTATGTTTAATGACAGCAATAATTTATATAATAATAAAATTATTTAAAAAAAAAACTTAAGTAAACAAACAAATTAAACTTTAATAACTTAATATAGAAAAATTAACATCACATAGCCCTAGACACTGTCCTCATTTAGGAAACAGATGGATTGTGGTAAGAAGCTGCTCCTTAGTGTCTCTGAACGAGTTAACCGTGTTAAGAGCAACTAAGAACAAGGGTTTGCACTTTTAAAATTCCAGTAATTCTAAAGTACTTTCAAGACACTGAATCTAAAACTACAGCAATGCTAGATCTGACCTGGTACTTTTTCCAGAACTTGAAAGTCGCAGCAGACAGATGAAGGTAAATTTTTGTATATTGCAAGGCATTAATTTTATACATACCCAAGTTATATGTGCAGAACACCAATAAAGTAAGATTGAAATCATAGCCATCTTATTTCAAGAAAGAAGTGAATAACAGTACGGGTATAGAGTAATTACATTCTAAGTGGCAAGTTAAATCAATGTAAATTTATATGAGTGATGTCATACCACAGTGTAAGTTACAAATCTGAAAATTTGAATCTAAAAATAAATATAGAAATATAAATGGCAGAAACTTATAATAAAAGAATGAGTACAGAAGCAAGTACTGAGAAGTCAAAATACAGTACAAAGAGGTCATAAAAGATTGACTTATTTTCTTTTATCTGTCAATATTAGAGCACTATGATTTCAATGATGCAGAGACCATGGACAGAGTCATGGAATTAAAACAAACTGTCAATCCATTTTCAGGTCTTTGCGGAGCTGGACAGTGTTTCTGAAGATTCTGAGGTGGTAGGCAGGCAGGCATGAGGAGCACCAAATAGCCACCTCAAAACCAGTTCCCAGAAAGAGAGAGGTAGTGATAGTTGGGAACTCAAATCATTACAGGGATTGAAACATTGGTTTGCTCCAGAGACAGAGTCTCGCAGTGTGTGTTGCCTTTTGGGTACACGGGAGGGAGACCTCCCTGAAAGGGCTGATAGGCTCTTAGCTTTTGGGGGGTTCCTTACCTAGATGGGAGGCCACACCTGTTTGGACAGGCATTCCGACCAAGAGAGAGAAAGGTGACTTACCCGAGCCAAGGTGATTTATGGACATCCCAGACAACAGAAGGTACGATTCCTTACCCGGACAGGTAGTCCCAAACAACTGGACAGACACCCTCAGCGGGAACATGTGTAACACTTTTCCTGGCCGAAATAAAAGAAGACTGGTAAGGATTGTCTCTGAGGGGTGTTTATTCCCCCAAGGCGCTAGATGGCAGCAGCCCTCCATATTGGCACACACTCAAGAAACACCAGGGAATGCTGGGAGTTGTAGTCTGGCAGCATAGCCCCGCTGGGGTCCATGGGTGCCTCAAGAGGATGCTGCAGGGAGAGACGCTCCCTAATATATGGGACTTCCGTATGACTCAGAAGTACTTCCATCGGGCAGTAGCCCCATCACCGGAAGTGCTCCCAGGTCCCTAGTAAAAGGTACCACGCTCCCTTATCCAGGTGAGTCGGAGATGGGAGGATGGAGAGCAACACTCAACTGGAAAAAGGAAGTGCGGTGGTGAGAGGAATTGTGTAGAGGCAATTGGAAGAGAGAAAATCTGTGCTTGTGTTCCTTGAAACAGGTATTTTTGTAATAAAAAGCATCCTTGAGTTGAACCTGGGACTCTGCGTGTGCTCGTGTTGGGGTTTGGGGCTCGCTGACGCCTCTGTTTCCATTACAACTATATCTTTGAGTATAACAGTGAATATAACAGAGGGATACACATTTTTTAGGAAAATAGAATATAAAAGGAGGTGGTGTTGCTGTTTATGTCAAACAGAATTTAATTGCATGTCCTCTTCAGCTGGATGATGAGATCTGTCTTAGCGAGGACACGTGGCTCTGTCTGAAAAGCATTCCTCTTATTTAAGAAGTGTGTACTGCCCAATGCAGACATTCATTTCAGTACACATCTTTTTGGTAATATTAAAAAGGCATGTTTACAGAGGGATATTATATTCATAGGGGACATTAACTACCTGAATATTAACTGGGATAATATTGCAAACAAAGGAGCATAAGTAATCAGCGACTGTTTTTTAAATATAGTATATTAAAGCACCGATGAAGTGGGAAGCCTGTCTGGATTTAATATTTTGTAATAATCAGGATAGAATTGTGGGTGTAGAGGCGACTGAACCATTAGGATCAAGTGACTATAATATATAGTAATACAGTTCTCAGTGTTCTGAAATGTGTGGATGCAAAGACTAAAACTGTTAAGTTCAACTTTGGTAGGGCAAAGTTTGAGCAGATAAAGCAAAGTCTAAGGAGGATAGGCTGGGATAGGCTTTTAAGTGTGGAAACTGGGGAAATTCTGAAGGACTGGAAAATGGTAAATGCTATTCTGTTATATAAAAACTATAACTGGGCAGATCCAAGCAATAATAGGCCAGTAAGCTTAGCGTGCATCATAGGTAAATTGATGGAAAGAATTAAGGATACGATTGAGCAACATATGGCAAGAACAGGAGTGTTACTGAACAGTCAGCATGGGTTCAGAAAAAGGAGGTCATGTTTTACCAATATGCTGGAATTCTATGAGGAAGCAAGTAAAGGATATGACCAGAGTGGTGCATATGATAGTATTTATCTTGACTTTCAGAAAGCATTTGATAAGGTGCCATGTGAGAGATTGGGTATCAAACTAAAAAGAGGGAGTTTAGGGCAAGATTATTATAGTTAACGAAAACTAAAATCAAAACTTAAACTATTACACTATGTAACAAATTTTTATTTTTATTTTGTTTCTGGGTACAAAGTGTGTTTTCCTAACCCGTTATGCCTAAAAAAAATAGAAAATAGCTGTTGTTCCACAAAAACTTTGCTTTTGTGATCAGGACAATGATATTTTGAAATTTGTCTGTTTGAGAAAATTCTCGATTCGCATTCAATACTGAGTAGTCTTCTAGAATATTCTTGAACTGTTAGAATTGTCCAGAAGTTTCTAGAATTTTCCAGATTTAGAACTTTCAAGAAACGTTTAGAACGTTCTAGAACGTTCTCGGACTGTCCAATAGTAGTCATACAAGTATAAAAGCACAGGTGACTCAAACCAACATTTCGGTTTATGTTATTTTTTTGATTTGATTTAGATGGCATCAAGAGGTTGCTTGCACCCAGCAGATGCATTTTGCTACGTCTGTGGACAATTTATAAAGACAAGAGCGAGAAAGTATTCCGTGAAAGCATGTCGTAAGATGTGCGAGGCCTACAAGGCATACTTCAGCATGCCTGTTGGGGATCAAGACAAGCCCTGGGCACCTCATTTCACATGCGAATATTGCAAGGAAACTCTTGAAGGTTGGTACAGGGGAGAAAAGAGAGCCATGAAGTTTGCTATCCCGCGAATTTGGCGGCAACCGACTGACCACTCAAGCAACTGCTACTTCTGCATGGTGGATCCTACCAATTCACCAAGCTGCTGAACAGGACGGAGAAAACGGCTTGGAACAGTTTCGTTGCAGTGGTTCACGGCTTCCTGGGTAATCACAAGGCTGAAAACTATGTGCAGTTGGTTCGGACTCTCACAAAGAATTACGCCAAAATGGGTTGCAGAATGTCTCTCAAAGTCCATATCCTTGACGCTCATCTTGACAAATTCAAGGAGAACATGGGAGCTTACTCAGAGGAGCAAGGCGAGCGCTTTCATCAGGATATACTGGACTTTGAACGTCGTTACCAAGGGCAGTATAACGGAAACATGATGGGGGACTACATTTGGGGGCGTCTTCGAGAAAGCGATTTGCAGTACAGTCGCAAATCTAGAAAACCTACTCATTTCTGAACCTTTTTGAGTGGTTTTGACTGTCTTTGTCTATTTACCATGCAAGTGTTGTTCTTTATCAGACCGCATGAACGAAAAGATAAAAATTCCCTTATTTTGTCACTATAAATACGAAATTTTCTGGGCTGTGGTCATAAAATCAAAGTTTGTGCTGAATGTAGTCGTTTTTCCATAGGCTTTAAACATATGCAGTTGAAATATAATCCTTGGAAGCCAGGAACATAAATTGTGTTACATAGTGTTATTAAAAAAACATTTTTGTAAACTGAAATAAAATAATTAACAAAACTGAAATGAAAAACTAAAACTAAACGAAACTATTAAAGTACCTGGAAAGACTAACCAAAATAAAATAATTTACTAAACATAATTTTAGTTTTCATTTTTGAATACATTTTCTTGCTGTTAGTATTTAACCCTTATAACATTTAACTCTAAAACTGAAAGCCATCCACCACGAGCCGCCTGCACATATTCATCCAGTGATTGGCGGCTATTCACACAGCATATGTGGTGACAGAGCAAGCGATTTACGTGTCGCCTTTCCTTGCACTTGTATATCAAGATGTAATTCAAACGCCTGAAATCGGAATGTGCTGCTCAACAAAACCTTTACTGTATGGACAGAAAAATCACCAGTGAGTAACGTTTCAGTTTATATCTCAGGTGCCTGCTTTATGCTGACAGTAATTCACCTGCCACTTCACACTCAAAGTATACAAAGTATAGTAATCATGAAAAAAATTCAACCTCGACATTTTGATGAATCTTGACGTTTTAGAACTCCCCGAGTCTGAAAATACCGTTTTTTGAAATTATGTCTGTGCGTGTATAAACACGATATCTCAAAAACGCGACTAGATAGATGAATGAAATTTGGCATGTGGTTGTTACACCAAAACCGTAGATCTGTATTAACTTTTGGGCCAAATTCATCACCTAGAAGTGGTACTTTACCTGAACACATACTTGAGTCCAATTTATTCAACTTTACTTTTATAATAATTGTTCAATATATTAATTATTTGATTGGTTGTTGATGGTTCTTTAATGTACATAATATAATCATTGTCTTGTGGTTTACTCCTCAAATATCCATCCCCATATCTAAGTACACAAGAAAGTCTAGGGGAGACCAATCCCGATTTCTGAAAATAAAACGGCACTGATCGAGAGACTGACAAGGGCATCATACAAGATCAGCATATTCTTGGTAACCAATCACTTTTGCTTTAAAAACGTCATTTAACAACGAAGTGATACAAACCTTGTAAAATTCCCGAGTTGGCAATCTCTGTACTGAACTACAGGTAGGAAGAGAGTCTGCCAAGTGGTGAAAAGCTAAACATACTAATTTGTTTTTGTATTTATTCTATATTTATTAATTTATCTTTTTTAGTTCACATTCACAGCCCAAAATACCTGATATTGTGAAAATAATCCAGTAGCAGAATTATTCTTTAAAATATCTGTCCCCATTTTTTCAATGTTTCTCTCTCTCAAATCAGATAGTTGAATTATCATATTCTTTTTGTTCTTAACATCAGCCATATCATACATATTGCATACCAGGGAATAACCTGCTTCGGTAGGCTCCTGGTTCCTGTGATCCTGCTCTGGATAAACAGGTTTAGATAATGTATAAACTGTTCTTAATCTCAGATGCTGTCTCTGTCATTTTGTGCCTGTCCATATTCTTATTACCTGCTCTTTCTCTGCTCATTAAGGGTTTACCATTCTTATACATGGGCTATTCAAGTCTCACTGTCCCTAACCTTCACACTACATACTTGTTTTTCTTTGTTTCCCTCAATACAGCTAGGTGGGGTCTCCACACTTATTCAAGCGTAAGAGCCCTGTTCTTCCTTAACCCCCATGATTGTCATGGTCACACCTGTCAGAACACAGTAGAATCTCTTTTCTTATTTTTTTATATCTTGGCAGGCCTGCAGGTGCAAAATCCTGTCTATAAATTGTTTGTTCCCAAGATTGAATCAGAGATCAGTATAGCTGGTAGAAAATAAAGCCCGGTGTTTGAGATTTTTGAATGAAATATTTAAGGCATTCATTATAAGCACATTGTCGTTGGAGCAGGATATGTTGTGTTGTAGACATTTAGAGTAAAAAACCTTCACACCTTAAAATTCACCTAGTTTTCATTACAAATTGGTCCATTCTGGACAAAAAAAGGAAAAGAAAAAAGTGCCAACACTCAGCGCAGATTTGTTCATCACGAATGACATACAAAATATTCTAAAGATTATGAAATTGTGTAAAATTGTTAATATTCAGTACCTGGTTTTGATTATGCTTGTTTTTATCAGACAAAAACAAAACCAAATAGTAAAGTGTGTCGTGTAGTGTAGCAAGATTCCACTAACATTAAATTCATATTATATCCAAACCCATTAAGTGTATAGTTCTGTCTCATTGTGACACAAAAACTAAACTCCATAGTAGCTCTTTAACCATACTATAATTACTAAAACTGAACCCAATATATATAAAAATAAAATAGAAATGTCTTTGTAAAACAAAAACTAAACTAAAAATACACGATGAATGAAAACTAAAACTAAACTGAATTTCCAAGTAAGGTCAAAAAAAAAAACATAGAAATACAAACTAATATAAAAAGGCAAAACTATAATAACCTTGGTTCAGGGTGTTTGAAGATGGGTGCAAAACTGGCTCACACAGAGAAAGCAGTGAATTATGGTGCAAGGAACCTTATCAAAATCGGGTGACGTAAAGAGTGGTGTTCCACCACTCATACACACACACACACATACATAATGGAAAATAAACGTGTGTTGGGTGACATTGACGTGTCTGCCTGTCTGTGTCTGGGCCGGCTTCCACAATGGCATCCCAGATGGGACAATCCGCCTGGTTCAAGGTGGGGAACCCCATCAAAAAATAATTTTGTGGATGGCCTGGCGCAGCAGGTGCGGCGTGCACACAGCCCTGGTAAAGAGAGTCGCCCGACAGACCGCTACCGGACCGCTGTCGGAATGTGCTCTCCTGGTGCGGAGGAACATCGACGGACCTTACCGGAGTGCAGCGGTCTCCTATGAGACCGGGACGGCACGGTGTCGAGAGAGGCCATGCCGAAGCAGCTGACTCAGACAGACGGGACTCGGGAGGTAAGTTACCTGCTTGCTGGCGGCCGGCCCTGGGAGGTCGAGCGCATTTTGTGTTTTGCAGGCAGGGGCTGCCCAGGTCTGCGTCGGTGGCAGACACGCGCTGATCTGCGGGGCTTTACTGACGCGGCAGCAGCAGGAGCTGCAGAAAGGGAGACACTGCGACTCAGAAAGCCGGCTCATCACTGCACCAGGGGAAGGAGAGCCAAGATGGCCACGGACCAGAAGTCCCGCCCCGAGACAGGCACGGAATTGGATGGTGTGTCTTGCGTGCCCGCCAATGACTGCAGAGAGGCAGGACCAAGGAATGTCCATCGTGTGCTGGGGACAGACCCGATTGGGCCGGAGGAAGAGGCCCACAGGAAGTCACCGGCGTGTGTTGCTGACAGACAGGTGAGCTCACCGTCGGCTAACTTCCTGTTTTTGCCGGCCGCTCTGTGTGAGCTGGAGTCCTGCCTTCAGCCCGCAGAGAAGCAGCTTCCACAGGTGCTACGTGCCCTCCGGGCAGAGTTGCTGAAGCTGGAGAGGAAGGCGGTCGTGTCACTGGAGCCGTTGCGAGAGTGGACAGAACGGCGCGACGCTGGATTCTTCGGCCGGAGAAGTACGGTGGGGACGGTAAGTAGAGCCGACCCCGTACAGCATAAGGGAGGTCCTACCGAAAAGGCCCGTGAACTGTGTGTACGGAACCAAGTGGGGGATCTCCGACAGAGGACGCGGCGATGAGTGCTGTGCAAGAGGTGAGGGGAGGACGATCGAAGGAGCTGGCAGGATGAGGGCTGATGAGTGCCGAGTCCTAGTGGCCAACGCCCTGAGCCCGCGCCGCTCTCACGTCACTCTGTATGGACGAAGACAGGATTGGATCTGAGTGTTTGCCATGCACAGACCCAGACCGTCATGGCGTCCAAGAGGAAAAGGAGGAATCAAGGGAAGAATGTCGGTTCCTCCAATATGGTTGCTGGCCGCCCTCTGCGGGGGCAGAGGGAACCCGTAAAGTCATCGGAGAGGAATGGAGTGCAGGCGGTCCCGTCTGTTATATCAACAGGAGGGACATGGAACCCACAGAGGGGGTGCCGAACAGGCAAGTTCCGGGGTGCCAGTCGGAGGGTGGAGCGCTGCCAGTGCGTGGCGCAAAGGGATGCCAGGAAAGGTTGTCCAGGCAGCGGCTCTGCCCCCTTGTTTCTGTGTGTTGCAGGACTGGACCCTGGATGAGCAGTACGACCCGCTTCGTTGGGAACTTGCCCTCATCGGACAGACAATTTTTAATCTGCTCTGTGTAGCGTATGCTGCAAGTTGTGCACACACCTTCCATTGCGTCTCCAGCTCTGATGCGAGGTTTTGGATGTTCCCCAAATCAAGGCAGAGGACAGATGTTGCACCTTTCATTTGAAAGCATTAAACTGAGCTAATCATATTGACCATGGTTTTCTCTTTTCCTTGCAGCTGTAAGTTAAGCTCATTCAGCATGTTGGTCAGATCGGAAAAAAAATGCCAAGTCTAGTGGCCATTGATCATTATTAAGTTGCTTGTATTCTGCATGTTTAATGACAAGGAGAAACTCCTTTTTCTTGAAATCTCAGCAGGAATTTCTCCCTAGCCATCTGCCTCAACAAAGGCATCTTTTATCATCTTGGAAGGACTTCTTATGCTTAATGATCGAGTGACTCACCCGGAACAATGCTTCGGTGTGTCTGCCTTTGCTTTTGAATTCAACAGAGTGAAAAATGACGGCTGTCCGATTAACTGCGATTTTAGTTCCCTCTCCTTTCTCTTTATCAGATCGTTTTTCGGAGGAAGTCAGTTTTGTAGTTTTTATGAACAGTTCGAAAGTGCCTTTCCACATTTTCCTTCTTTGGAATAGCAATGATAGTTTGATAGATCAGACAAATGCACTTCGATTTTGACATTGTGAGAGAAAAAAATCCTATTCCAATTCCACATCCAGCCCATAACCAACAATTTTTTTTTAAAATCCCTTCTTTAGTCGATATAAATTGGAAGGCTAACTAGATCACTTAGATAGCTGGAGTTTTGCAATAGCTCACGCATTGGATCTTGCGTGCAGGATGACCAGTGTGTTAGAAGAAAAGAGATCTCAGACTAGTCGCCCTGTATGTCAATCAAGTGGCAAATGCCATAGGCAGTATATATGACAGACTAACATTTTAAAAAAAAATTTTTTTGAATGCAACGTGATCTACCTGCACTACCTTTCCGATCTACCGGTCGATCGCGATCAACGTATTTGACACCCCTGTTGTAGCTGATGAAATCACAGCGTTCTCAACATTTGTCACAATCAACTACACATATGGTTGTCTAGTAATTCTTTTATGGAGGTTGGTCTAATTGTACAGGAAGTCTTTACTGTAAGCTATTAAACCGATTTAAATTATATTAAATAGTATTAACAGTCTTTCTTCCTTTGAAAAATGTTGGTAGTGAATGGTATCGGTTAACAGGTTCCCCTTTAAACAATAACAGCAATGTTTCATGATTTAAGAAATAATTTGCCTTGTGACGAGTAGGCACGTTGTCTCCACATTTGCCAGTTTGGTTACAAACTGGGCACTTACAAATCTGGGCAAAAGACCAGAATCTCCTCAGAATCTACAAGCCCTTAAGAACGGTCGTTAACAGTGTGCGATATGTATATCTTAACACTAGAATTACCAGAGCCTACGAAAAAACTCGTAGATCCGGCCCACCTTAAATCCGTTCACACCTCTCCGCCAGCGTCCTTTGTCCTATAAATGTGCTGATAAAGACAAGCTGCAAGCAGCCGGCTATTCCATCCCCCCACCTACTTAGAACGTGCACAAACTTCACCCAGCTCGTGCCTTGTTTGATTATCTGGGAGTGAAGTAGAGTTTTAGAGTGGAAATAGATCGTTATTTGGAACACATGCAGTTCATGTGTGTTCCATTTCTACAGTAATCTGTGTAAACACATTGTTAAAACTGAAACTTTTTCATATTTTAGTAATAAATGTTACAAAATGTAGGCATAAACTATAGAATGTGTGAGGCATGAAGTCCAAACATCAAATAAACACTTTCATAAAGGGTTCAAGAACGATAGAACAGCTTCCGTGGCTTAGTGGTAAGATTTGCTGACTCAGAAGGCAGTAGGCGTGCCGTGCCTCAGAGACCTGAGTTCGATTCCCTGTTGGGGAGAAATTGTTATTGTCTCATTTAACCTAATGGGATAAACTAATGTGCGAGCAAAAAGCAAGCATATACGCGAAGAAGTCTCTTGCTGTGGGTCACAACATGATGTGGAGACAGAGGTCAAGGGAGCCTAGTGCAGAGCTCAGAGAGGTGTGCACATACACAGGCAGGGTTAGGATTTCAGACCCGTCCATATAACATTATCTGCGTTTGCTTAGTTAGATGTGGGTGGCTCTGAGCTTTCTGCTACTATCTCATCATATCTGCCGCTTCAGACAGATTTACTTTACCTGCCAAAACACTTTGTTTTCCTCCTGAAATGATAGTTTCTTAAAATGCCCAATAAGCTCTAAAAGTTATTGTACATTTTAGAACGAGTTTCTTTTTGCCATCTTCACTTTAACACTTTTGCTGTTACCCTGGTTCAAAGCCCATGAACTGTAATGATGTAATGACACATTTAAATAAAAACCACTACAATAATGACACCAGGATCGAAACCATTTAAACAGCAGCAACAACAGAACTCATGGTAATGGCTGCACAAGTTTGAGCAGGTGATGACACAAGGGAGGGAGCAAAAAAAAAAAAAAAGAAAAAATCCCACAAAGGAATTCAGAAAAGGCGAGTCTCTGAACCCTGCCATTTAAAAAGAGATCAAGAACTACTTGATGATACCTGAGGTGGACAGTGATATAAATCCACTTTAGTAGTGGAAAACACAAATTGGGGAAACTTGCAAAAAAGTACCTGTATATCCCTGCCTGAAGCAGCCCTTCCAAGATATCTTTCAGCACCAGAGGAAATGTTGCATCATGTAACCGTGCTGCTTTGAAGCCAGATGCCATGGACAGACTGGTGTTTCTATCACACAACTTGAAGTTTCCTCAGTAGAATTTTACAACTGTTTTATTTTTTCTGATATCTTGGTGCAATACTGGAAAGAGCCTGAAGTTAGTAATTTGTTTAGGTTTATGTTATAGGTTTGGGTTTTTTGTATCCTTGTGCAATATATGGCAGAACTTGTTTACAAATGCTATAGTTTTTTTTTCCTGTGCAGTATTTGACAGAATTTTACATTTTTACACTACAGTACAGTATGTTAAATTTTTCTTCTTACTTGTATGAAGGACAATTCACCTTAAAGCAGAGCAGTTTATGTTTATCCAGACGGTAATGTTCATGCCTTGTATTTCCATTTTGACTGGTATTTTATTCCTTTTGGATTCATATCTTGTTTACATTAAAGGTAAGTGTCTATTTAAAATGTTCTATTATAATAGTTTTCTTGGTCTTGGTGCATTTTTGTGTAAATCCTGTAGGCCGTTTTGAAATGGTTTACTCATACTTGCAATGTTTGATCTCAGTAATACTTGGACTGGGGATTTTAATGTTTTCGTGTTATTTTACTTCAGTTTTAAGTAAAATAAGTAAGTAAGTAAATAACACCTGTTTTCCTTAACTGTTGTTTCCATTAATCTCATTAGTAAGCTACAATTAATATCCTATTAACAAGACCAAGCTAGATCAATACGACTTATACAAACACATTTTTAAAGGACACAAAATATTATCTAATTATTGTTATCGTCAAAGTCCCAGAAAATTGAGATATAATTTTTTGATAATATTGCACCAAATATACAAATCAAGAAAAAATAAGTGGTGAAAACCAAAAACCAGAAAAAATAAAACTGATTTTATAGACCCCTAAGACAATGTACAAAAAGACAGCTATAGATGCTTTGGAGGTGGAGGTGGATAATAGAAATAACCAATGCTAAACAAATGTATTGGAATTATTACATATTTTTCATACCACTCGCACTACTAGTTAACTTTCTCAGTGTTCTTGTTTACCCTCAGAAAAAACATGCCAAAAGGTGCTGATTTTTTTCAACAAAAAAAATATTGTGTAACAGAAACACGTAAATACCAAAATGTCAACAGAACTACAGTAGGAATGATATGTCTGTGATTTGTGTGATATGTTTTGAAAGACACCAGTGAATACAGGCACTCTTCAAACAGATGTCAAAAGATTTCTTTGTAATATTTTTTCTATTACTTACACTTAACAGGGTAGAATGTCAGTGCTTAACCCTCTCGATTGACACCACTCCCTGTGTTATTATAGCTTACCACAGTGTAAAGCATAATGACTTCCATATTTCCCCTGACTCAACATTAAACGTTACTGCATTGTGAGCAGAGCTTAGAAGGCAGGTGTCTTTCTTTTCCTACATTCCATCTGATTGCAATCATTTTGCCTTTTTGTTATGTCCCTAATAAGCCACGGTGCAGCTTGATGTGTTCATAACCAGAGTTACCAGGCATATCACAGCGGTTTGTCTGTACAGTGCAGTATGCATTAGTTTCACTTTGAAGTAAAATCTCAAGCGGTTTAGGTGAGGTATAGAAACTGTCCATCTTTATACAGTCACCTTGGCCAAGTAAAGGGTCCACCAGTGACAGTACAGATGACTGAGTGATGCTGTACTGTTCGTAACTGCCATCCGTCCCTCTTCTGGTGTGAAGTTTCAGGTGTACCCAGAGCTTGCTTCGCACAGCACAGATAACTTGATATCAACTTGTGCCCATTTGGATGCAATGTGCTAAATCCATGACAGCCTTCCACTGTAACTCATAGATCTTCTGCATACTATTGCTAATTGCCCGATATAAACACCACAGTTTGTACAGTTTTGGTGCTGGGTGATTGCAGGTATTTCATAATGAATGAAAAAATAACACCACTCTTAACTTTGCAAAAAATCGTCTGCAACAACTGGTTTTGTGGACCAGTACCATCACTGTACTAGTTTATCCACTATGCACTACAGCATCAAGAGACTGAAAAACACTCACAAGTTGCCTGCAGCAACAAAATGCCAGAAACTGTGACAAGCAAATGGTTTACTGTCACCCTTCTGACACTGCTCAGCATAGTGGTTTCATTTTGGCCACTATTTTCTCCACCAGACTATCATCAACAAATTGTAAATCATCCAAATAATCATACATCTTTTGGCCGTAATAACCAGTAAATGGGTCATAAGGAGGTGTAAGATTGTCAGCAGTAGTATGAAGCCAACACCAAACACAAACATAACTAAAACCTGGCAAGTCAGAATATACCAAACAGGTGCCATTTTTGATGTCAGTGAAAACATCAGAGAACCAATTCACATGGTTATTACTATTGCTTGATTTGAACAATGGTTCAATGTCAATGTCACTTTATTTATATAGCACATTTAAAACAACATAGTAATGCTGCGGCCAAAGTGCTTTACAATAATAGAATAAAAGAAAAAACAATAAACAATAAAACATAAATAGTAATAAAATATATGAACATAAAATAAGATAGATAATAAATAGGAATGATGTTATATGATCACAAAGAGGAAAACCATCAGTATTACTGAAGGTCACTGAATGCAAGTGAAAAGAAGTGAGTTTTTAATCTTGTTTTGAACTGTTCAATTGTAGACGACTCCTTAATATGATGAGGTAGAGAGTTCCACAGGCGAGGGGCAGCAGCTGCAAAGGCCCTCTCCCCCTTGGTTTTACATTTGGTACGAGGGACAACAAGAGACAACTGACCAGAAGATCTAAGCACTCTGGATGGCTGGTGTAAAACACACAGTTCAGATAAATAGGCAGGAGCAAGCCCATGTAACGATTTAAAAACTAGCAGCAAGATTTTAAAATCAATTCGAAAACTGACAGGCAGCCAGTGTAACGAAGCTAAAATAGGAGAAACAGAGTCATACTTCCTTACCCCAACCAGAAGGCGAGCAGCAGCATTTTGGACCAGCTGTAACCTGTGTATCAGAGATTTGTTAATCCCAGAATACAGCGAATTGCAATAATCGAGGCGAGAAAAAATAAAAGCATGAGTAGCTTTCTCAAGATCTTTAGAAGATAAAAGAGGCTTTATCTTACCTAATAGACGAAGTTGGAAAAAGCAACTCTTGACAACAGAATTTACTTGTTTCTCAAAAGAGAGGTTGCTATCAAAGGTAACACCAAGATTGCGGACTTGAGGTTTGGAAAAGGCAGAGAAAGAGCCGAGAAGTCCAAGACCAATTTGGGCTTTAGCTGGTGGACCCACTATAAGCACCTCCGTTTTATTTTGATTTAAATCAAGAAAATTATTGGCCATCCAGGATCTTAGTTCAGACAGACAGTTGTGGAGTTGATTTGTTGCAGAGTTGCAAACGGGAATATAAACCTGAGTATCATCAGCATAGCAGTGAAAAGAAATGTTAAATTTCCTAAAAATCGCTCCAATAGGGAGAAGGTATAGAGAGAATAAAATAGGACCTAAAATAGATCCCTGAGGGACACCATATTTAAGAGGAACAGTAGATGAAAAAAAGGAATTTAAAGTCACTAAAAAGTGTCTACCAGTTAAATATGACCTGAACCAGTTAAGAGCAGCTCCTTTAAGCCCAACAAGATGTTCGAGCCGCATCAGCAATATTTCATGGTCAATGGTGTCAAAGGCAGCGGACAGGTCAAGGAGGACAAGGACTGCCGCATCACCTGAGTCAGTAATAAGAGAGATGTCATTGAACACTTTCAGGAGTGCCGTTTCAACACCATGATAACGCCTAAAACCAGATTGGTAGGTCTCAAATAAATTATTGGAGTTAAGGTGATTGACCAATTGATTATAAATAATTTTTTCTAGTATTTTAGCCAGAAATGGGAGCTGGGAAATTGGACGAAAGTTGGTTAAAACTCCAGGATCTAATCCTGCTTTTTTTAGATGGGCACGGACTGCAGCATGCTTAAAAAATGAGGGCACAACCCCCGAACTAATAGAATCATTTATAATGGCTAGTAAAGATGGGCCCAACACATCAAAGGCTTCCACTAAGAGACGTGGTGGTACAATATCAAGGGGGCTGGAAGCTGGTTTAAGGGTGTCAATAGTTCTTTTTAGCATTGAAAGTGAGACTTGATCAAAGGAATCTAGAACAATGTCATGATTAACAGTAGGAAGTTCATAGCTAGTTTGAACAATGCCACGGCAAATAGTATCAATTTTGCTGACAAAGAAAGATAGAAACTGCTCACATGAATGAACAGTGCTATTTAACCCCATCGTAGAATGAGGGTGAATGGCCGCATTCATTGAATTAAATAAAACCCTAGGATTGTTTGAATGGCGGGATACTAAATCGGCAAAGAAGTCATGTTTCGATTTCTTAACTTCTGCCTGGAAATTGAAAAGAGAAGTCCTGAAAATCTGTTTAGAGATAGTCAGTCCATCTTTTTTCCAACGCCGTTCAGCAGTTCGACAGGCGCGGCACAGTGATCGCGTAGTTTCATTTAGCCAGGGAGCAGGTCTTACCTTATTACTGCGTATCTTGGGCGGAGTAATTGTATCTAAAACCGTTTCACAGGAGGAATTAAATTTTACGACAGAGTCATCGATATCATTATTTTGGTCATGCATATAAAGATTAGAGAAAATGGTTTTAAAATCAGATATAGTAGAAGAATTTAAAAAGTGCGAGCAGCGTGGGGGACAACTATTAGTCGGGAGATCAACAGTAATATTCAGATCCATCATTACAGAAAAGTGATCAGTGAAAGAAACATCACATAAATCAATACTATTCACTGAAATATCACAAGTAAGAACGAGATCAAGGGTGTGACCGAGAGAGTGAGTTGGCGTATTAATATGCTGTATAAAATCAAATGAGTCCAATAGTGATAAAAAGTCTTTGACCAAAGGTTTCGATTGACAACAAACGTGAATGTTGAAATCACCAACAATAAATATTTTGTCATGGGAGAGGGTGATATCAGCCAGGAGATCAGAGAATTCAGAAATGAAAGAATCATTAATTACAGGAGGTCTATAAACCACGGCAAACAACAAAGAAGGGGAGCTGCACACTTCGAAAAGTTGAAGTTCAAAGCTGCTAAACGGATCCCTTGTAAGGCTCCGACACAAGAACATACTTTTAAAAACAGTGGCAATGCCCCCCCCCCCCCCACCCGGCAAAAGAGGAGAGTTTAAAAATGAATAACCTGATGGAACCAAGTCCGTAAAACATGAAGAGTCACCATTTAAAATCCAAGTCTCAGTGATGAAGAAGAAATCCAGATTATTTGATGTAATAACGTCTTGCAGAATAAAACTTTTATTAGACACTGATCTCACGTTCAGGAGAGCAGCCTTGATAGAAGTAGAAGAGCTTGTTGCAGGATGAGCACGGGTGAGAGTGCGAAGATTAGCAGCGTTTACTGCCCGATTGCACACCGAGGAAAAGTGATGCTGTCTTGAAATGGACAAATTAAATCCATTCAGTTTCAGTTTGTTCTAAAACTGGCTTTATGACTTTTTGTTTGCCATTGTGTTTTTGGTTTTAGGCACCACCCCCCTCCATGATATTGATGAATTAACCATAACGTGGCAGAACACACAGAAATACTTATTTTTTTGGAATTTGACATTAATTCATCCACTAGATGGCAGCAGAATACTGTCCTGAGAGCTGTTCAGGCTTAACACTGTAAAACGGATCATTACATGTCACCCCGAATCTAAATGGCTTAACCATATTACATAGAATTCCAAGTGTGATTCAGACTTTGAATTCTATGCAAGTATGGTTAAGATAGAGTCAGATTTGGGGTGACCAGTAATGATTAACACCAAGGATGTTAACAGTTGCTGTTCTGTTAGCTACTTACAGAAATACAGTCAAATCCAAATGCTCCATCCAGAGTATTATGGAGCAAGGAGAACATTTGCAGACCAGAGTATATATTTTGAAAAAGAGATTTCTGTTAGAAACACAAAATAAAAAGACATCTGAACTGTTCAAATGTACTGTGACAACTGCTATACTGATGAGAGCTTAGCTCCCCAATACTTTATGTGAAAACCTCCTTCCTCACCCATTGTGTTACATTTCAATGAGGTATTTTTCTGGGCTATTTCATAATCTCACTTTTGTTTTGCAAAAAAACAAAAGGAGATCCATTTGCCTTTGAATCAATTCCTTTTTTGCTCATTTTGTTTCTTTTCTTAATTTTGCTCTTTGTTGATTTATTTTAATTCTCTGTTAACAAAGATTCATGTTTGTAATGGTTTTTACAAGCCAGAGTTTTATAGTTTTTTTCTTCCTTTTAAGACATTTTGAACGTTCACTGCATTTTGATCTTTGAAATCCAGTTCCCCATATTTGGGTATGCTTATGCCTAAATCCGTCCTGGCTATGACATTAATCTGCATTCAGTCCTGCAAGCTGGTCCTCCAACTTGCAGGGAAAATTTGGGGGGTGGTGGCAGGATTGGCACTCCAGCCACTATATTTTAAAAAATAAAAAAAAAAAATAAAAAAAAAAAACGGATCTTGGATCTCCTTTTTTTTTTTTAACTCAAAATACAACAGTAACAACTGGCAAACCTGGACTGTATCAAAATGGATAAGAAAAAGGTGGATAGTGGTAGCTAACATTTCTGGCACCTGAAAAAGAATTAATTTTGGGCATTACTTGGGCTTTATGTTAGAAGAACAAGGACTTCAGGTGATGTCGCATTGTCTTGTCAGGGTGTAAACAGAAGAAACATTTAGTAATTAGAGATATTATTGTCAATAAAAATACAAATGAAAAAAATACCAGCTAATGCATAATATAAATTAAAATGAAACAGATAAATGCCTCAGAACAACAAAACGCTGATAATTTAAAAAATAAAAAATCCAATCTTGCAATTCCTCCTTTGTTCTAGGCAGAAAAGTTGTTATTGCCCCTTATCTCATAGCATGGGGGCATTATTCATGATAAGATCTGTATATATTCTGAAGCCCACACACAGTTATAGTCCATACAGTTAAAATCTTACAATTATATCAAATACCCCTATACCTATCCTGGCCCTTACTGCATGCAAACATTAAAATACCACCTGGATGCACAATGTTCACATCTGTCATACCCAACAAGGCACAGAGTTGACACTCTTTCATGTCATAGACCTGTATATAAACTATAAGAATTTAAACAATGCACACTTTTTTAGATTTAACTCAACTTTGTTGTATTGATTGTGATGCTTTCTGCAATTTTAGGATGTTTTACAAGACTTCTTTCTTAAGTCACTTTCTCAAAGAGTTTTAAATGTCCACAAAAACGTTTTATTCACCTACTACACTTTCACTAGTCCACTCTTCTTTGAAAGGATGCATCTCCAATATAGAAAAAGCTGCAACATTTAAATATCTAAATTTTTACATTAAACAAATAACTAAAATACCAAATAATGCCATGTATTAATCAATTTACTCCTTTAAAGAGAACCTGGTCATATTAAGCAATTAAGAACATGAATGGCCACAGTATATTACAAGAGCTTTAAAACAAACTGCCAGACAAAGACCTACATTTAAGTGGTGTGGACATTAGCCAAGAACTGAAAGTGTTCAGAGAAAGCTTTGACACTGACCAGAGACATGTCTTCTTAAAAAGGCAAAAACAAGCCCATTAAGTTCACTGGTATTCAGAACAAGAGATTATATACATTATATTGTATTATCAATCAAAAAGAAGTGTGAAAAAATCCTTACAATAATGGATGCAAACATTAGGTGAGCTCAGTCAAAGCAGTAGATAAATTTATATGTAATCACATCAAACAATTCCTAAAATACTACTAAGTATGGGAAAAAAAACTCAGTCCTCAATGTCCACTAATTTGAATGACATTAGGTTTTAAAGATGGATAAAAACTTTAGAATACTAACATTAAAAACTATGAAAAAAATAGATACTAGAATGTTTACTGAAAGCTATCTAACAGTAGAGCTCTAAAATAAGGGGCTATAATAGAAATTACTGTCAAATATTAAAAAAAATCATACTGGAAAAGATGAGTTAAAACTAGAAAGCTAAAAATAAGTAGTTATTTTAGTGAAACTATGACCACCTACTATAAATTTTAAGTAGCCATTTAAAATTGCACAACTGTTCTTTGATGTGTTTAATGTATACACATCTGCTGTAGACAACTGTGATGTGTATTTTGTATAACAACAATGGAAGCAGGGCTCTTTATAAGGCCTGAACCAAATAGCATGTTTTTATCATTATGTTTTCTTTCAGGAAAATTATATATCATATTTTTCAAAATTTTGTGAAGTAACAGTACAGGTAAATCACTTTATATAGTTAAAATCTAACAAGATCTGAAATGACTGACAGTTACTGCAGCAAGTCTTTTATGCAAAGTAAGTGTATGCAAACACACATGAAGAATTTTGATTTTTTTAAAAATGTGTATCATCATGTAAACTGCAATAAAACACAAAAACAAAAAAAAAACAAATGTTAACATAAAAACATTACTATATTTAAATGACCAACAAGTGCTGTGGCAGAAACCAGTCTGGACAAAAATATCTAAATTACTGTCAACAACTTTCAGGTCAGGATGGGGAGCATGCACTGGTACTACATGTTGCCATACCCACCACACGATGAAACATCATGGGATTCCAAATGGCAACTCCCTTGGCAGACACATGGTCCAGTCCCACCCTCCGGAAATCTCTGTCTATCTGCCAGGTGTTACGTGGGTGTCCCCTTGGCCTGGTTCAGCCGCTCAGGTCCTCAGCAATGAGCATCCTGTTAGTCGGAATCATGCCACATGGCCATAGTGCCATAACGGATGTTCCCTCACAATGCAGGCAATGTGCCTCTGGTGACCTCATGACCCATTCCCCCCACCCCCGCCAATGCTCTCCCAGTCTGTCTACTGACTTTATAGGAAAAGTCACTAGAGACAAGATTGTCGCTACCGAGGTAAGTAAACCTCTCGACAAGGTTGACATACTCTCCGCAGTCAGGCACACTGCTGATGGCTGTGCCCAAGAGGTCATTAAAGGCCTTGGTTTTTATCCAGGACACTCACAAACCCAGACACTCAGACTCCACTCAGTCTCTTGAGAGCCCTGATCAGAGCCTCCATTGACTCCACGAAGATCACAGCATCATCACCAAAGTCAAGATCAGTGAATCTTTCTTCACCAACAGATGCCCTGCAACCAATGGACCCCATGACCCTGTCCAACACCCAGTCCATGAAAGCACTGAAGAGAGTAGCAGAAAGAACACACCCCTGTTGAACCCCAGAATCAACTGGGAAGAATGCAGAGGTTTTGCCTCCACGCTGCACAGCACTCACAGTACCAGTGTACAGGCTGACCATGATATGCAGCAACTTTGGGTCATGATAGCCAGCAACTCCCGCAAAATTTCAAGATATCCCGCAGGGTAGCTCAATCAACTGAGTGAAATGCTTTATGAAAATCAACAAAGGCTAAAAATATTTATGTTTATTCTTGATGATAATCCCCAGTGCTAGGATGCGGTCAATGGTACACAGCTAAGGCATAAAACCATACTTCTCCGTTCACTGGTAGGTGAGCAAGTGATCACAGATCCTATTAAGGATGACCCTAGCGAAGACCTTACCCGGCACTGAGAGGAGAGTTACATACTGTAGTTGCCGCAATCCAGGCGGTCACCCTTCCATTTCCAGACAGGGATCACAAATCCCATTTTCCAGTCACTTGGGATGATACCTGCCTCCTTAATGGAAGCAAAGATTGCTTGCATTGCCAGGATGACAGTCTTACCAGCAGTCAGAAGACGTTCACCCTGGACACCACAGATCCCAGCAGCCATCAGCTGATTCACCTGTGCAATCTCAGAGAGTCTGGGTGGTTCACAGCTAACTGGAGGATCAGCTTTAAACAGCTGCTCAATGTAGCCAGCACAGCAGGCCATAACTGCATCATCATCCGTAAGGTCCATTCCATCACCCTGCAACTCAACAATTTTCACAATAAATTATTAGAAACACAGTCAACAACATGGGAGGCGTTGGGATCGGGGACCCAACGCCGCCTCACACGGTGACCCAGCTGCAGGCTATGGACGTATATATGTACGTAAGTAGGATTCAGTTAGCATTGGGAACCCGTGTACCAAATTTCTTGAAGATGGGCCCATAAGTAACAAAGACCGTTGAAAAGTTCAATACGGTGGCCGACAGTGGCATCATACCACCGAAATAAGTACCAAATTTCAGCCTTCTACCTACACGGGAAGTTGGAGAATTAGTGACGTGGGAAAGTTCAATATGGCGGCTGACAGTGGCGTCATACCACCGAAATAAGTACGTACATTGGTTTAGCGCAGGGAAGCCGCCTACCAAATTTCGTGAAGATGGGGCCATGAATAAGAAAGTTCAACATGACTGACATTGTTGACCGTTATGCGTAGAATTTCGGAATGAAACCAGCTTAACTTTTGTAAGTAAGCTGTAAGGAATGAGCCTGCCAAACTTCAGCCTTCTACCTACACGGGAAGTTGGAGAATTAGTGATGAGTGAGTGAGTGAGTGAGTGAGTGAGTGAGTGAGTCAGTCAGTGAGGGAGGGCTTTGCCTTTTATTAGTATAGATTTTAATACTTGCAAATAACAAAGGTTCGTCAATAGCATGTGCAATATAGGAATGTGCTGAAATATTTTTTAATTTCAGATACATTTTTTTCATTTACAACAAATCTTATTCTATTTGATTTATACTAATAAAAGGCAAAGCCCTCACTGACTGACTGACTGACTGACTCATCACTAATTCTCCAACTTCTCGTGTAGGCAGAAGGCTGAAATTTGGCAGGCTCATTCCTTACAGGTTACTTACAATAGTTAAGCAGGTTTCATTTCGAAATTCTACGCGTAACGATCATAACTGAATCCTACTTGCGTACATATATACGTCCATAGCCTGCAGCTTGGTCGCATGTTGCGTCCCCCATCACCACACCTCCCACGTAGTTGGCTGCCTGCCTATATTGCGTCCCCCATCCCCACGCCTCCCACGTAATTGACTGCCTGCCCATATAAGGCCGTTCGTCAGCAGCAATCCAAGCTGTGAGAAAACAGTAAAAAGGAGGTGTTTCAGACGTTGTGGTACATTTTCTGATGCAGCTAGACGGAAACAATTTCGTGACGCTGCCGCCAAATACTCGCAGAAAAATCCACAAGTTCATAGAGACACTGCCGCTAAATACTCGCAGGCAATTCCACAAGATCATAGACATGCTGCCGCTAAATATTTGCAGGCAAATCCACAAGTTAATACCGGGAATGCCTGTTAAACATCTTAGATTCAGGAGTAGGTGGGTGGTGAGATGTCTATCGAGGTGATCACCATCGATCAAAGAACTGTCAATTACCGAGTGGTTTCCATGCCCGGAGATGCCGCCTGCCTTTTCCATTCTCTGTGTTACATATTGCACGGCCATATCAGGCTCAATCTTGATATCCGGAGCAACATTGTGTCTTATGTATTGAATGACTGGGACAGGTTCAAGGTGCGGACTGATGACGGTACAGGAGATAATTATACTACACAGAGGCACTATAAGAGTGAAATGCTTAAGCCCTTCACCTATGCTTCTGCATGTGAGTTGATGTCTGCCGCTGAATTGTTCGGTTGTCGCTTTCAAGTGTACCGAAATGGCCAAATATTTTACACTTTTGGACAACCACCAATGCCTCTTAAACATCTTAGATTCACAGGTGACAATTTCAGTAGTGGACACTTTGATGTTTATGAATGTTTCAACTCTCAAAAGCTGAATGTAAAGTTACCGATGAAGCCGGTTGTATGCTTACAACGCTTGCCAGATGCCGAATGTCACTTCAACACAAGTCCTGCAAATACTAACGTAATTGAAACAAACCATGAAACTCAAACCAATTATGACAGCAGCAATCCAAGCTGTGAGAAAACAGTAAAAAGGAGGCATGTCAGACGTCATGGTACATTTTCTGATGCACCTAGAAGAAAGCAACTTCGTGATGCTGCCGCCAAATACTCGCAGAAAAATCCACAAGTTAATAGACACGCTGTCGCTAA
>JANRMT010028174.1:109591866-109615597 GCA_026402145.1 Polypterus bichir lapradei | reverse complement strand
AGAAAAATCCACAAGTTAATAGACATGCTGCCGCTAAATACTCGCAGGCAATTCCACAACTTCATAGAGACGCTGTCGCTAAATACTCGCAGGCGATTCCACAAGTTCATAGACACGCTGCCGCTAAATATTCGCAGGCAAATCCACAAGTTAATACCAGGAATGCCTGTTAAACATCTTAGATTCAAGAGTAGCGATTTGGGTAGTGAACACTTCCATGAATGAAACGTGTCATCTTTACAACGGTTGACAAACACGGAATGTAACTTGAACACAACACGTCCTCCAAATACGAACCTGATTGAAATAAATAATGATAATCAAATCCTTGATGACAGCAACACTCATAACAGTGACAAAACAATTAAACTGACAATCATGTTACGTTATTTTTAAAATGTTTCCTTTTCTTTTTCATAACTTTTTAACACACTACTTCTCCGCTGCAAAGCGTGGGTATTTTGCTAGTCTATTATAAAAAAGATTATCATAATACTGAAAATTATTAGCAAAAATGAGTGAGATATGTACACTACACGTCATAAGTTTTGGAACACCTCAGGTTTTCTTCTAATTTAATCAGATGAAATGCAATAAATAACCTAAAATAGTGAAAAGGTAAACAGTGAACTGCCAGAGGTTTACATTTAAAGCTTAGGTTAGCAAAAACTGAAAAAGATGTTCTGTACGACTTGGACAATATTCCAGTGATAATGGCAAGAAAACTGCAATTAACGAATTAAATGAGACAGAGCAGTATTGCTCGCAGAACTGTCATCCTTTCATTCAGAGAAATTGTAAAAAGAAAAAAAAAATTGAAGTGTCCTTGAGTATGGTGTCCTATACAATCCAAAGGCAATTGGAAACTGGAAGAAATTCTGATAGGAAGAGATCTGCCAGACCCAAAGTCACAACCCAATCAGAAGATAAGCTTCTGAGGGACACCAGATTGCGTGATAGGTGCCTAACAGCACAACAGCTTCAAGCACAGTTTCACGGTGGGCAAAAAAAGCAAGTCTCAGTTTCTATTGTGAAGAGGAGACTTTGTGCTGCAGGTTTGACAGAGTGAGTGTGCAGGATGAAAGCAATTCCTTAAAAGACAAAATAGGGCATGGAAATACTGGCTGTGGACTACTGTAGACCAAACAAGATGTTTGTAGATTATTCAGTGGCAAAAGTGAAGACCAATGTCTAGTAGCTGTTTGATGGAGCCAAGGATTGTTTTTCTGTCATAGCTTGATTTTTCCAAACTAAGCAATAATTCACAAAATCTAGGTAAGAGGATGCCAATGCTGTTAACAGGAAGTGGAGAGAAATATTGATCTTAATTGATTATACTGTGATATACCTGATGGACACAGTGCCAAAAGAAAACTACCTGGTTAATTTAAGTCTGTTTCAGAAAGCAGACTTAGTTTTAAATCTGGCCAAATTAAGTTGGGACTGATGAATACTGAGCTAATTCCATTTCAGAAAACCTGTATTTAACCAAACCTGTGTTTTTAGAACAGATTAAATCAGAATTAGATACAGATAATTTGCTAATCCTGCTTTTTGGGACAAGCTCAGGCTTTGTCTGTTTCAGAATGGAAGAAACCACATCTCAGTTACTGGGACAACCAATGCCATGAAACTAACCTGCAAAAGAGAAGACTTAATGTGAAGGATTAACACTTCCTGATCTAAACAATTAAGAAGCAGCACATCCAATCAAATCATTAAAGGTAGTAAATATCTTGCCAGAAATGCTGATGCCATATGCACTATTTAAGAAGCAGAAAATGTTTAATATTTTGTGCCCCTTTCTGAATGAATGATTCACAAAGCAGCACAACTCCTTCACCAAATTCTGCCGAATGAAACTTAATCAGACACAGATCAGGTATTCTAGCATACCCAGAGAAATGTCTGCATGAATGTTACCGTTTTTCATCTGAGACTTTAATATATTTAAGAAACTTCCTAAAGGGTGACACATTCAAAGCAACACATTGTGGCTTTTTGTGCAGATGCAAATAATAGACATTTTCATTTTTGTTTGGTATTGCTAATGGCAGCTTTCTCTACAACATGTGAGACAGCATACAGCCTAACGATCACAAAAGTGTTTCTAACATTGAAGCAGTGTATGCAGACAGATAGACAAACACACATGTGGCAGGCCGTTTTCCTTTTAATGAAACATTTCTGAACACGCCCCTAATCCCACAAATACCTATACCTAAATATTTAATAAGCAGTTTTGATTTGGGGTTCTATAACAGAATAAACCAACAATATAACTTGTGCATTGTACTGTAGTTCATTTAGCTAATACAGCCTTTTGCTTTGCAAGAATAAAGGTTGTTCCCTTTGTTTTTCAGGCTTGTAGTCAATGGTTGGTTGATCAGCTGTTGAGTGCTCGATTCATTACAGCTTATAAAATGTTGCAATGAACGCGCATTACTTCTGCTCCACCTATCCAGAATTATGACAGTCAACTGAATTCAATGCTCTAACACCAGGTAATCCACTGGTGCAAAATAGCACTATAGCAAACTGGGATTAGTTTTCAGATCTGGGATTATTGAATCTCTTTCTGGAACAGAAAGTATTGTGTAGCAGTGCAGAGGAAGAAAAATTCAGCTTTTCCAAAACGTAAACGTATACTTAAGATCAGACACAGACTTCAGTTTTGTCCCCTATGATCTCATTTTTTTACTGAGAGAATGGCCCATTTCTAACTTCTCTGCATCAGCAGATGTGTACTGCACTTTGAAACACTCAGTTTGCTGTATTCATTTTGTCAGGACTGAAGATCCCTTTTTCAAGGCTTTGGCAAAAGTATACTCAATTATAACATTTAGTTGAACTTCACTGTCTGCTCGCATACAGAAATTTACTGAGTTTTCATCATTCTTTTGGCATCTCGATTCACTTTGGGTGTGCTCAAATAGCGCTCTTGGCTGATAAACTGTGCATACCCTATATGGCAAACTTATACCTTTACCTTTTTAGAAAGCGATCTAAAAAAGCCAATGCGGACAGAAAACGTTTTAAATAAAAACGCCTTTTCAAATGTGCTTATGTTTGTGTGGACTAAATCTTAGTTAACATTCCTCCATATTACCTCTGGACTGTCAGACTGGGGATGTCACCATCATTTTCAAAAAGAAAGGCCAGAATATATGACACAGCTACTGTTGGATAACACTTTAACCTAACTGGGAAAAACCTAAATTAAAGGTGCTGTAACTGAGACTCCAAGTAACAGCCAAACTCAGCCAAAGCCATACATATATCAAGGATCAGGAGCAATTAGATTCCCCTCTGATATGCAAAAAAGAACCATCTGTTATGGATGTGGGATTTTGCCAAATCTCTCTACATGTATTTCTTAAACCTTGGAAGATATTATAAACACATATACCAAGTTATCTATTGTTTGGAACATACTGCAAGAATATGAGGTTTAAGGGCTACAGTTGTGTTCTACATTACTGATATACTTTTAAGAGCTGTACCCATATACTTGTCATTAAATAGCAACCATTTAAAAGGAACACAAGACTGTCAGTGTTCATAATTCACATGAATAGGATATTAAGATCATGCAGAGACTTGGACAGCATCCAGATTGGAGACCCAAGCAGTGCATTTCTGCAGTTTGTGATTAATGCTGTCTTCTTAGTCTATAAATATGTCTTGCCCAGTCTGTACCAAAGCAATTCATTGCCAAGTCTGATGCAAATGGAATGTGAATCAGTACCTCTAACTTGGAAGTCAGGGTCTCTTCCAAAAGAATAAAATGGTGTATTTCCTGCAGACAAACACATGTTGCTCTCACAGGGCTCGAACTAGTCTTAGTTCTTTCTGTGAGGAAACCATGACATTCTTGAGGGATTCTGAAGCTGTCCAATAGACTGATGTAGTACAGCAATGCTTTATACTGGATGATGACGGTAACATAGGAACAAAAACTCAGGTGACAGAATAAGCCTCTAGGTGCAAATGCTCAAAATGATAATCCTCTGCAGAAAGCAGTTCCTCAATCTAGAAGGAAATTACTGTATTTAAGTATAGCTGCAACTTCACAGTGAAAGGTCAAGGTGACCAGTTCATACTGTGAAGATGCCCTGGTGGCCGAAGGACAGGTGTTACGGTCACAGCTCACCAGCAGTCTGGTTTTATCTAATGGCATCCATAATAATAATAATAATAATAATAATAATAATAATAATAATAATAATATGAAGCCTTTTTGTAATCTGTCTACATAAAAAATACGATATATCTACTAATAGTCAGAATCAACTGTCTAATTCTCTGTGGCATACTAATGAAGCCAATTCTTACTTACTGGGCTTATTGCATTTTTCTATTTTTATCAGATACATGCTTTGCTAGTATGGGCTAAATATAATAAAATTCTTCAAACTAAATTTTATCTGTACATTTAGAGCTGCCTGTTTGTATTTCAAAGTGTGCAACATTTGATTTAATAGACATTGACATTCCATAACTCCATATAGCTGTTGTGCCATATTATATTACATACAATTCTAAAATGAAGTTTATTATGCTGTGATATAAATTCTTTTCACTTCTCTTCAAAAGATACAAAACAAGTTCAGCATGCAATGAGTAAATACTTCAGATTAAAATACAATTGAAACAAATGTACATACTGTATGTACCAGTTCCTGTGATGGAATGGTGCCCCTTTTAGGGTTGCATCCTAACTTGCTGTTGATGCTCTGGCTTGCCTAGACCTGGAGTGGGTTTAAGTTAGTGCTGGGAGGTATACCGGTTCATACAGAAAACCGTTTTTTATTTTTGTTTTTTTATTTATGGATTTTTCTTATACCGCAACGCAACAAATAGCCTAAACAACATTCAGAACGTGGCGGAGCGAGAAACTGTTTAAGGGGGGACCTTTTTCACTGCTACATCGCTAAACACGCATGCAGCGGAATACATGCGTTAGTGGAGGTATTGGGCGGTGAAAATGGACAGAGAACATTCCCGAAACTGAAACTCTAGCTGAGAGAGTTGAACATGATGACACAGAAGCACTTTTGCCGAAAAAAGGAGTTACGTTTGTTGTTTGGAGATACTTTGGTTTTAAAAGGTTGGATGTGGACCATTATTATTTTCAAATAATTTTTCAAATATTTTCAATACTGTGTAATGTTACCTGGGTACTGTGTAATAGTGTGACGATGCTGGTCCCCTACAGACTCCCTCTTCCCACGTGAGAGTCTGTTGAACCAATACCGTCGATAGTTATGACCGAGATGAGCTGACAAATCTCATTGAAGCCAGGGGATGGTGGTAGGTGCTCAAGTGCTTTTATTAAAAACAGTCAAAAGTAAAACCAAAAGTGTCCATTGTGCAGTGTTCAAAAAAACAGTACCTAAATAGCAAATCCAAAACTAGTGACACATTGGGATAAAATCCATAATAAATAAATCCATCAAAAATAGAGGTAAAAATGCACTCTCGCTCATCAACCGATCGCAGCCCACCACCTTCGGTCTCCCTGGCTCACCCATCACTGGTGTGGCCGGCGGAGCCTCTGCAGCACAAACTCCTTTCTGCTGACCCCGTCTTGGCTGCCGCCACACTGCGCAGCCAGACCGTCCAAGGTCGGCACACCACCCGTCTTCCTTCGCGCTCACTCAGTCGATCCATTGGGTGGTCTTACATCTCGCTCGCCCCACTCTACACGCTTAGTCAGTGGGACGAACCAGCCCCTAGAGCGCCTTAATCACACGCCGCAGGAAGCTGATGAAGCAATTGAGAACGATCGCCTCAATTACCTCCAACTCCCTGCGGTCGTGCAATCGCGCCCACGAAGACGGAAACGGCTAACTGGATTTAAAAACTGGCCATTTTTTTTGAAGCTACGGACCCGCTATACCACAAAGGCCATTTTTTTTTTGAAGCCACGGACCCGCTATACCACAAATAGCATTATAAATCCAAGTTGCAGTTTTATTATTTACTGTTGTAGCTTAGCTTGAAGCAAGGTCCATATTAATGCATTTTGCAATATGATGGTTCAGATGGTAAAGATGTCATCACTAAGATGCACTTGTTTTATTTTATTTTATTTTTATTTGGTGAACACTGTGTAATGTACCTGTGCTTGAAGCCTTGAAGTAATAGCATTATTACTGGAAGTTGCACTATTATTTATTTTATTGTTGTTATTTATTTATTAGTTTAAATATTGGTAAAGTTGTTTAAAAAGTCACTTTAATGTGTCAGTGGACAGAGATTGTTAACATTAACGGAAAGTGTAGTTGGTTTACAAAAAATATTGACTATTTATTCCTTTTCTAAGACATGTTCAGTGCAATACAACATTTGACAAATACCTCTGGATATTTTACTAAGTCTAAATGTCTCTTTGGATGCTTGAAAGTATGCTGTCAAAATTATAGTTTAAGTTGTTTGCAAAATATGTTCAATAAAAAAGGTTCTATATTTTCACTGCAACTGTCATGCAATGTAATTCCTTCTCTTCATTAGTGCCACCCCCTTGAAAACTATCACTTTACGGGGCCATGCAAACCTGTATTAATACTTGTGTGCACATTAAAATGTTTTTTTGTACAATGTACAATTCTCATGACAGTGGAACTGTTATTTTTAGCCAGTCCACTGCAGTAATTGCAGTGGAAAATGTGGTTAACATCCACTCATGCATGGGAAAAAATACCATTGAATAACGTGAAACCGGTATAATTTTGAAAAATACCGTGATATAGAATTTTGGTCATACCGCCCAGCACTAGTTTAAGTTAAACTTAGTGCTTGACCTCTAGGGATATTTTTTTTACATATTTTACACACAATAAACATACCTATATGTCTGGCAGCAAAGATGACTGATTACCAATACATATTGTACAGATATTGCTGGCATGTTAGTATTAAGTTTTCCTAGGAAAAAAAGTGAATGAAAAAGATTTAGTTCATCATTTTTTCAAATGAACATGTTTAATTTTAACATGTAAATAGGTTAAATAATAGTGTTTTTTTTGTTTAAATTAACACTAAGCACAGGGATATCTGATGTTTGTCACTCAGTTAACTGTACACTGTAGGTGCTGGAAGACAAGTGTCTATTTAAATTGATGCTTATAAAATATAATCACACGTAACCACTTATGCATGAGATATCCCACAGGCTGGACACCTCCATATTTCAAAGTTGTTTGTGTATGTTGCAATAAACCCAGAATTCAATCAAAAGCAATAATGGTATTATTACATACCCAAGGAAATCTTTTAAATAGGGCCGCAACTAATGATTATTTTGGTAGTTGACTAATCGTTCAATTTTTTTAACGATTATTTCATGCCTGACTATTCTGATGTCTGCGACCTGTGGTTGAACATCCTGTTCTGGGCTCCAGTGCATGCCTTACCTCATCTGCTCACATCTGTCCACCTGTGAATGTCACCCTGATGTCTCTGCATTAACATGATTAAAATTAATAATAATCAAATTAAAGTAACAACCAGTGAAACATATGAATTTGAAAATAATCAGATGTTTTATATTAGTGTGACCATCACAATAAAAAAGAAATACATTAAACAATGCAAACTAAAGTGCACATAGTCTTTAAACAAAAAAAGTGCATTTAACTTAACCAAAAATGGCCACTGGTGTGTCTTAAAGTTTATAAAAGATTCAGTTCATATATTCCTGATTGCAGTGCAGGAACGTGAGCATTTCAACATGCTCTGGTGTGAGGCTGGCTCTCTTCTTTGAGACAATGTTCCCAGCTGCTGAGAAGAGACGCTCAGAAGGAGTAGAGGTAGCAGGAATACACAAGAATGATTTTGTAGACAGAGAAAGATGTTTTAATCATCACCCTCACCGCTGAAGGAAAAGTGTTGTAGTTTATCACACCATGTACTATATTATGCCAAAATTTAAAAAAAAAAAAAAAACAAAACACCATAACTGAATAAAATATGTAACAAGCTAATTACTGATATACTCCAAAACACACGTTACCTAATGCTAGTTAGAGATGGTTTACTATTCATATGAACTCAGATATTATATGAAAAAAGAAGAAACTAGGACGGCTCAGCTACTCCTATTCACTCGTTAACTATAGCTCCAAACATGTTAGCAAACATAACTGAAATTATATTCATTTAAACCTTAAACCACTGCAACTTGCTACAGTCGGTTTCCTGTGCAATTTGGAAGCACGCCAAAGTCGAGTATATGCGGCGACATACATTCATTGAACTCCGCAACCAGCTAAAATTGTTTCTCAGTGCAATTTGCCAGTATGCACGGGGCAAGTATATTCGGCAACGTACATTCATTGAATCCTGCAACCGGCTATATTTGCTTCACAGAGCAATTTGGCAGCACGCCAGAGCTGATCAGTCAATGCTGTACATTCGCTGAGCAGCCAGCTCATGAGCACTGCCGGCACCGGCAGAATTGCAACAGCACTATCTCTGGGACTGCACTAGATGAGCCTGCAATCATCAGCATTTACCTCTGTGTGTTTGCGTGCAGGCCAGCCAGTTCAAGTGCAGTTGGCTTGGTGATTTACTGAATTTCATCAACGACTTTAGTTGCACCTTGAACATATAATAATAGATTTTTGCAGTAGTTTTTTTATAGTTTTTACAGTTCATTAGCAGTGTGTAAAATGATAAGTGTTGCAGTAATTGTGATGCTCTTTGCATGAAAAAAAAAATACGTGTTCCATTAAAATTTCTTTGTGAATTGTGAAGTTTACTTAAAAAGTGCAGCTAAAAAGTATGTGGCGTCCAGGTTTGCATTAACCCCCAAGTTATGTGTCGGTTTAAGGGTTAACTATTATTGTTGAAACCTTGATATACACATAGTACAAACAGCAATGTTAACATGTGACACTAACTTTACTTGCTAAAACAGCTCCAGGATGCTTGCGTTTCAGATGTGCATTCAGCTTATTTTTTCATTTTCGGTGAAGTGCTCCCACACTTTAGAAAGTTTCTGTCTCAATTTTTTTCCATCTCCTTCCCCCTCCTCTATCCGACTCACCATTGCAACCACGTTTATTTTCCTCTACATTCTTCTTCTCCTCAGAAGTTCTTCTTCGTTGGTAGGACTGTGTGCAGCCTTGACAAACAATAACAAACGATACTGCCCCCAGACGTTCATGCAGTGCAATGCAGTTACAAAAACCAATGTGGTTCTTTGTGACTGGAGCATCTGTTGAAGTTTCTGTTTATGACACGCCGACAATAAAAAATCCATGTGGATAATTTTTTGTAGTCGACGTCGTCAATTACGTCGACTAATCGTTGCAGCCCTACTTTTAAATAAACCATACATTTTCATGTTGTCTGCTCTCTTTCAATAGATAAATTTTGCAATTTCCACACGTATATGCAGAGTAGAGGAGAATATCACAGCTTGAGCAACACTGCTTTTATCAAAAATACCACCTGTGTTGCACCACATACAGTGAAAGACTCATTACCATTGAATAGCTGAGTTTCAGGCCTTTAGCAATTAGATGAAATAAATGAAAATTTAACCTCACTTTACTTTTTAATAACGTCTTTGTTTTTCACAATCGTAGATACCGTCGATCTCAACAAACGGTATGCAACAGCCATGTCCCGGATACGCATGCCACCTTCATACTTTTCAACAATCAATTCAAATTTACGTGAAAAAACACAAAATCATGTTGTGATGATGCAGGTTTGCTGTATGCTCCCATCTGCTGTTGGGGAGCCCTTGAACCCTACACCGTCGGTAATGTGCCTCACTGCTAAGCTCATCGGTAACAACAAAGCAAGGGGATGGTGAAAAAGTGCAAAGTGCTTTTATTAAAACAATCAACAAAACAAGGTGTTCAAATTAAAGTGCAGTCTACAAAGTTCCAATACATAATCCATAAAATCAGAAGTGAAACGTGGAGGTTAAAAACAATAGAAAAAAGTCTTCTTAAAAACAAAGAGGTTAAAATACAGCAGGAAGCATTCTTTAAAATAAAAAAAAAAAAAACCAAGAAGCCTGGTGCCTTTTTACCTGGAGGCCCCCCTGATTCCCAACAGCGGAGTCACCCTTCTTGCAGCTGACCTTCACTCTGCCTACTTCAGCCACTTCAGGCATGCGTGCTTGCTCGCTCACTCACTCTCTCTCTCTCTCTCTCTCTTTCTACCTCCTGTCCGTTCTTTATTTTTCCTCCCCTTCTAGCCGACTCGCACTTCTATTTATCAAGATAAGCAGCCCCAGGAACAATCACAAATGCGGATGGTCTCTCACCTGTGCACTTAGGTGAGAAAGGGCCACATCGCGAATCACCCTGAGAACCGCTTCAGCCACAAAACCACCATGCCCCCTCACCAAGCCGTGAGCGGGGTGATAATTTTAAAACTGGGCTTTGACAGGAGCTGTGGACCCGCTATACCACACATGTGAAAATTCACAGAGAGTTATAGCGTGGGTTGTTCACTGAATGCTAGCAACTGGCGCACTGATGCTCGTGGGCAGTCGTGGCTTTGTCTCGAGAGGGGTAAATAAGGGTAATACGCAAGTCGTATTCCAAACAAAGGTCATATACCAAGCAAAATTTTTCGTGTCCAAACAGGACGTATACCAAGTTGGACTTATTCCAAAGCAGACGTATACTGAGGTACCACTGTATATTGTTTATGAGACAGCTCATTTTTACACATTTGTACGCATTATTAAGCAAAAGCTTCTGTGAGACCACAAATGGATTGTTCCGTTAATGTGCAAAAAGAAAACATATTGTTGAGGAAGTCCTAGAAAAGTTACAGAATGCTAGTGATATGGAATATCAATTTTGACTATATTGAGAACAATGCATTTGATGAAGGACTGAATGATATGCTTGAATTGTAAGTACTGCTTAGTATAACCTTAAAGGGTCACAATACACACTTATACAGTTCAAACCTCATGGTTTCATCTATCATAACCAGCTTCTGTCTACTGCATGTTCTTCCTATGATAGTCTTCTAAGCAGTGCTTTTCCAGTTTCAACTTCTTTGCATACCCGCTTGAAGTTTCACACAAGGAGTCTTTACATCCGTCAAGTGTGAACTTGAACTTATATTTGTATTGTGATATGCCATGCTGCTAACTGCAGATTCACATTGACATTTGTACTACATGTACATTGTACTTCTTCTCCCCACTTAAAAACCAACTAAATGTTTCTGAATCGCACTGCCCATACTTTCATGGGAGATCACTCTTTGATCTAATGTCACTGATTTATGCCAAGCCCCCCATGTTGAATGTCACTTTAACATGACAACTTTAAGTGGATCAAATTAATAAATCTATCAACGCATTATGAACAATATATACCCTGAAAGATGTTTGCATTAATTCACTGAAATATATTTATCTGTGTATAAAATATTTACTATTTATGGAACACCATTGTAATACAACCAACTTTTTTTTTTTTTTTTTAATATTAACAGAGAAAAAGCTAAGAGTAGGCAAAAAAAAATTAAATGAGTGACCAAAAAAAGTACAAAGTTTAAATAAATTCACAGCCAATTTTTGAAAACTGTTTATTTGCATATAAAGTGATCAGTTCACTCCAGTGCCTGAGTAAATAAATGCGGGCTCTTTTGAGAGCAAAGGATATCAGTTCAGACCTTAAGGAAAGAACTGCCAATTTAAACACACATTACTGAGGTGATGACAAACACAGGTTGGCATGCATTTATTCACAAAGACAAAGTCTTATCAGGGACGCTTGTCACGATTCCAAAATTTTAGACTTCAATATGATACTAAGAAAACAGCTAAAATTGGATACTATTTCACAGTCAATAGAGTTGGCTGGTTATTACAAAAAGGCATTTAAATAAATTGCAATGCCGTTTGCATTAAAATCTTTACATTGATTAAAACAAAGAATAGATATTAAGCAGTTATAACAAAGGGATAATTAATAAAATAGTATTCCGTATCATTGGCATTAACCTTATGGTGCAAAGTCTATAATTCCCATCCTACCACAAAAAAAAAAAAAAAAAAAATTTGCTGTACTGAGCAATGCTGTTTGTGAAACTGCTCAAAAGAGCTTCAGCCAGCCAAATCCAATAAACTTTCACTTTAGTTTACCATCCCGTGATTAAATTTTTATAATACACCTAGTACATGAGCACAAGGAGGAGCAACAAACCTGTGTATGCAAATCAGCACTGAAGATTTATAGTGGCATACATAATGTAGTAAATGTTTGTATAATGTAGTATTTGTTTGATTGAGACCTGGCATAACTCCGAGGTATACTCGGCTTTCAACGAGTTCTGCCCTCCTGGGTACAACCTACCTCGAAAAGGCCCGCAGCTCTGGACGTGGCGGTGGTCTGGCTGTAATCCATCGGACAGGTTTGCAATTATCACTTCACCCCCTTCCAAAATTCTCAACTTTTGAATGCCTGGCAATTAATTGCAAGCATCCACTTTTTAGAACAATACTTCTTATTTACTGACCACCAAAACAACACCCTGATTTCATTACGGAAATGAATGAGTTGCTCTCATCTTTCTGTACAACATTATCAAATGTACTCATTCTTGGAGACTTGAACATTCATGTGGACACAGCCTCTAATTATTCTGCTGCTCAGCTCTTAGAGCTTCTAGACTGCCTAAATCTGAGGCAACCTGTCGAGGTCCCCACTCACAAGGGCCATACCCTCGATTTAGTCATCACTGACTCAGTCCTCATCTCTGACCTCCAAGTATTTGATCTGGGCATTTCCGATCACAAAATTGTCTCAATGGATCTACCCACATATTCACTGTACTCTAAACCACAGCGCTACATCCGCATCAGGAATTTAAACAAATTTGACTGATTTAAATGCTGATATTAAGAACATTTCTATTGCTCCACACCTTTCTTCTTCAATGAATTAGTCAATTATTACAACAATAGGCTCCAGAACATCCTTGAGACCCATGCTCCAGTTAAATCACGAGTGGTCTCTTTTGTAAAATCTGCCCCGTGGTTTACAAGTGAGCTTAAACAGATAAAAGCAGTTGGGTGAGCTCTTGAGCGGTGTTTTGTTGCAACCAGTTTAACGGTCCACAAACTAGCCTATCGGGAACATCAAAAAAACTACTCCAGAGCACTGACCACTGCCAGATCTCAATATTACTCAAATTTAATCAACAACATCTTTTTTCCATAATAAATCATTTACTCACTCTTTATATCTACACCTGCAATAATTCCACAGAGGAGCAGTGCAATAATTTTATTGAATATTTCAGCTCTAAGGTAGACATCATCCGCTCCTCATTGTCTGTCTCCAGCCCTCCATCACTGGATGTTTCCACATCAAAGCCAATGGGCTGCCTCTCCCAGTTCCACTGTACCACAGTTAAAGAAGTTGAGGGCATCATACAGAGGATGAGGCCTTCAACATGTTCATTGGACCCCTTTCCTACTCCTCTGGTAAAAGCTAATGTATCAGACTTAAGCCCTCTCATTGCTGATATCATTAATCACTCTCTCCAGAGCGGCTTAGTCCCACTGGCCTTGAAAACCGCAACTATTAGACCTCATTTAAAAAAATCCGCTTTGGATCCTGAAGTGTTAGCAAACTATCGTCCGATCTCCAACCTTCCATTTTTGTCTAATGTTTTGGAGAAGGTTTTTTGGTCCAGCTTCAGGATCACCTCAAAAAATTCAATCTGTTTGAAAAATTTCAATCTGGTTTCCAAACTTCTCATAGTACAGAGACAGCCCTGGTCAGAGTCACCAATGACCTCCTGATGGCTGCTGACCAGGGCTCTCCATCAATCTTTATCCTCCTGGACCTCACAGCTACATTTGATATGGTAGATCATAATATTCTCCTTCATGAACACTCCTTGGAGTGGTTCAAGTCCTATCTTACATATAGGGCTGAGTATGTGGACCTGGGGGACACTAAATCTCGTACCCACACTGTCACCTGTGGGGTCCCATAAGGATCAGTCCTTGGGCCGACCCTTTTTAATATCTATATGCTACCCCGGGTCACATCATCCACAAGTATGGAGTTTCATTCCACTGTTATGCCGATGATATGCAGCTCTATGTGAGACTGGATTCGACTTCTCTTATACCTTCATCAACTCTTTCCTCTTGCTTGGATGAGACTGATGCCTGGATGTCCAAGAACTTCCTCAAGATGAACAGCACTAAAACTGAAGCTCTTGTAATTGGCACCCACCATCAACTTTGTTCCTCTGTAAATAGTATTTCCTTTTCTGACTATACCATTACCCTCTCCCCTTCTGTTACAAATCTGGGTGTCAAGTTAGACTCCCATCTGTCATTTGAGGCACATGTCCATTACCTTTGTAAAATTGCATTCTTTCTTTTTCCAAAACATAGCCAAACTCTGTCCCTACCTCTCCCTCTGTGATGCTGAAAAACTGGTTCATGCCTTTGTTTCATCCAGGCTGGATTATTGTAATGCACTCCTCATCGGGATCCCCAGCAAAAGCCTTCAAAAGCTTCAACAAATTCAAAATAGCGCTGCAAGAATCCTGATGAGGGTGTGGAAATATGAACACATTTCACCAATCCTTTGGTCACTTCATTGGCTCCCTATCCACCTCCGTATTGAATACAAACTCTGTCTGCTCACTCACCAGTGTATCCATGGAACTGCTCCACAATATCTGAAGGAACTCCTAATACTACAATCCACTGCAAGAAACCTCCGTTTTGCAAATACCCACCGCCTTCACCCCCCTGTGACCAAACTTCATACAATGGGTGACCGAGCCTTTGCAGCCGTTGTTCCACGGCTCTGGAATGACCTACCAGAGAGCCTAAGAACACAGCAGACTGTGGGCTGTTTTAAAAAACAGCTAAATACTTTTCTATTTAGGAAAACATATTAACAAAAATGCTTAAATTATTGTTGTTTTATCTCTGGTTTTATCTTGCTTTGCCTTTGTTTAAACTTTTTATGTAGCACTTTGAGTTACTGCTAATGTAAAGTGCCCTATAAATAAAATTTTTTATTATTATTATTATAAATGTGATGAACAATAATTGTAAAATCACACGTAATAAAACCAAGAAAGTTAGCACATTACTGCAGCACATTTTAGGCAAAGGTGTAAAAATCAAGGAAGTAATGGAGCTGTAGTGCTAAAGAATGTTGCCCTGATTGAACAGCACAGAATAAGACTGTGGTCCTCGGGTAAAAATAATTGTAAATCCCGTCTTCATAAAATTAAATGTTTAACAGACTACAACAAACGTTTTAACCTGTAGAAGGACCACAAACGCAACATCCCTCCTTCAAAAGCAATCATTTCCAGACTTGTACTGATTAATGTTTCTGTAATTTAGAAATAAAATAATATACTATAAGAAATGGGGTTGCAACTATATCCATACCCATTAGTAGCATACAAAACTCAGCTGTCAAAAGCCAGAACCAAAGCAAAGTGCATTCGAAATGCAGGCTGTAGAATCAATACCACTGAGTATTGAACCAATCTTAAAAAATGTTACAGTAAATCCTTATTAATATTTTGATACTGTTGACTACTTTATTATCAAGTGAATGATGCGTATGCCTTAATAAGTCAAACCTCTGCACTTCTGAAAGTTGTAAGACTGGCCGTTTCAAAAATCTGACTAAATAACGACCTGAACATAACGTTAATAAGAAAACAAATGCTCAAATAGGAGCAAATGCTTTCTTGCAAACTATTACAGTGAATGTGTTTTATCAAGAAATCACTTAGGCAATAAGAAACAAAGGTATAACCATTTGAAAGTGAAACTTCTGTAAGTTTTTTTTTTTTTTTTTGGATAAACACTTGACCTTTGAAACAATTACTATCTTACCTACTGAATGAAAACCCATGCAGTGTCATTTTTGCCAGAGTAAAGACAATGGGGAAAACATAGAAAAACATTAATTACAGCATTTTAACAGGACAATGGTGAACCTCAAGTATAAAACTAAGTGAAGAATGGCTATATACATCTGCTAGAAAAATTCTGGAACATCAGAACAATCTAGACAAGAACATGCCATTCAGCCCAACAAAGCTCCCTGTTCCTATCCACTTACTTCTTCCAAAACAAAATCAAGTCTAGTTTTGAAAGTCTCTGAAGTCCTACTGCCTATCACACTACTTGGTAATTCATTCCAACTGTCTATGGTTCTCTGTGTAAAGAAAAACTTCTTAATGTTTGTGTGAAATTTACCCTTAAGTTTCCAACTGCTCTTGATGAACTCATTTTAAAATAACAGTCTTAATCCACTGTACTCATTCCCTTCATAATTTTAAACACTTCAATCATGTCCTTTCTTAATCTTCTTTTGCTTAAACTGAAAAGACTCTGCTTTTTTAATCGCTCTTCAGAATTCATCCCTTGTAGTCCTGGAATGAGTCGTTCTTCTCTGGACTTTTTCTAGTGCTGCTATGCCCTTTTTGTAGCCAGCAGACAAAAACTGCACACAGTACTCCAGATAAGGCCTCACCAGTGTGTTATAAAGCTTGACTTCCTTGGACTTGTCCTCTACTCATCATGCTATATATCCTAATATTCCATTAGCATTCTTAATGGCTAAAATGATGAATATACAATGAATCAATGGCTAAATGATACGAAAATGTGACAAAGTTTAGCGTACTGAAGCACATAGAATTGGTTAGCCCATGTATGGTCAACACTCAGTTCGTTACCACCATTGTGTATATCAGTCAATTGAAGTAGCTTTTCAAACTGAGGCCTTTTATACAAGATACATAGCCTAATAACCATTCTTTTCTTGGAGGAGTTTCAGCATCATATTGATGTAGGTTAATTTAATTCTTTTACTCCAGTTCAGAGTGACAGAAACTACAGCTTATCCTACAATATGATTAGTGACAATACATTAGTGGTCAAAATCATCCATCCAGTTTCTGCACCCAGTATCATTAGGTACACCAAGCTCGTTTCTTTATATAAAAAAAGACCCATCCAGAACAACAAAGTATTCATAAAAAATGTACCTCTTACTCGAGTTAGATAATACAAATGTCAGGTAGGCTCATTAATATCCCAAACATATGTATTTTGGCTAAAATACTGTGGAAATACACCACTTCTGGAAAATGCTCTCGTAGACTACAGAGATGTGCGTTTAGACGGCACTGACCTTTTCAACTGAAAACCAGCCTATCCCCCTCATTCATACGTCATCAGGTCACAACTGTAATGCTTCTATGTTTTTCATTAGCAGTTTGTGAAACTCTACCAGTGAACTGACCTTCTGTTTGTTGCAAAACCAACAACATATAAACCTAAGGTGCTGTTCAAAACTTAAAGTAAGCAGATAGATAGGGAGACAGACAGACAGGATTTTATTTTATTCCTAGTGTGAAACCTGGCTTTTTACAGAAGCTCATTAAATAAAAACATGTTTGTATTTATTAAAGGAGGGTCTGCCTGGTCTGAATAAACACCAGAATGACTAAAAAGGAAGAATATTTAAAAATAAAGAAAACTTCTGATTTAGCTGTCACAGTGAAACATTATGCAAGCCCCAGTAGCATTTCCTGATACAGTCCTGCTGAATGATTTGCCGGCTGAAAATAATCAGTGTTCATGTGTCAGAGAATAGATGTGCAGCATTATTCATAAAAGCACTCAGTTTTATTTTAACTCTCTTCTTTGCTACTACCTCCGGGAACACCAGAGTGTGCACCACAGCTGAGTCTACCTTTTTAATTTGCTTGCTGATTCAGTGGGTTTATCCTGAACTGAAGTTACCAGCCTAGCACACCACAGCTTAAAAAAACTGCACTGGCCATCACATGTGATGGATATCACTTTCCACATTAAAGGAACACAGTCTCCTAAGGAAAAACAGCCTGCTGTGCCCTTTCTTATATAGTTCCTCTGTGTTATGAGACCAGTCCAACCAGTCATTAATGTGGATACTCAAGTACTTGTCAGGAGCACATCCCCTCTAAATTCACTCTCTGAAGATTTTGCTGATAAGATGTAGACAATTCTCTTTGCACAAAGAAACAAAGTTCTCCACCTGACTTTTATATTCTATCGCAACCCCTTTTATCAATATAATCCATAAGGGCAGAATCATCTGAGAATTTATGCAAGTGACATGACCTGGTGTTATACTGTATTTATAGTTGAAGGTCTACAGAGTGAAGAGGAAAAAAGAGACAGGACTGTTCCTTGTTGTGCTCCAGTATTGCTCACATCCATATCAGAAACACAGTGCTTAAGTCTCACAAACTTTCAGTCCAGCAAATATTACATTATCCAGGACACCACAGGCCTATATACCTGCAGTATTTCTGAGCTTACTCCTTAACAGGGATGGTACTGAAGGCACTAGAGAAATCAAAAAACATAATCCTTACAGTGCTGCCACTTCTGTCCAGGTGAGAATAAGCCGTGTGAAGCACAAAGATAATTTCATTCTCCACCCCAATCTTGACTAATATGCTAACTGCAGTGGGACAACAGCATTCACAGTGTCCAGAACCAGCCTCTCAAAAGGTCTTCATGAGGCAAGATGTTAAATGCCACTGGTCTGTAGTAATTGGGTAAAAAGGAGTCTGCATTCTTTGAAACAGGGAAGATACTTCTGCCTCCTTTGGAATAGGATGTTTTCCGCAACAGCAGCACATTTATTTAGATAGACTTGGGGACAGACTGAATAGGTGACAGCGGACATCACAAAGTTGGTCAGCACAGGCCTTAAGAACTGATAGACTGACTATCTGGTCCACAACTTCCTGTAATTCTTTAGTCTAGTACGCCAGCAGAAAATAGTTATTATGTTATGATCCCAAATAATCCACATATAGCAAATGTTTATGCAAAGCACTGATTTTATCATTTATCTACAATTTGTTTGCTGAAAAGTCTTATCCCATTACAGGAATGTGAGGTATCTGTTCCTATCTCTGTAAGACTGGAAACAAAGTTGCTATGCGTCAATACTGGACAGCAGTAAAACACAGCTCACACACAAAAAAGGACAATTTACTAATATTCAGTGTTTCCCATGATGCTGAGATTAGTGGGCTACAAAGTAATCTTGATCACCTGTTTAGTAATTCATATGCACCAAGTAATGTATTGCATTACAGGCAATGTGGCATCCAATCTTCAAGCAAACTAATGCATTAAATCACTTTGATTGCTAAAAGAGGCAAATTGCAACAAAATTGTCTATGATGCTTCTTTGTTTACTTTTTCATGGTTCTCCTGTTCTTATTTCAAAATAACCACCTTTGGGCCGATTTATACTTCACGCTCAGAACACGTACGCATCATGACTACCATGTATTCCCAGCGTTCTTTTGACACGTCCTTTGAGCAGGTTCTCAGAAATTAATGCGAAATGGGCACAAGTTGTAGTACCAGCAAATATATGGGTGGCATGTGTGTGTGTTAGTACATAACGTCAGCGTCATTGTTTACTATCAACATGTGACAGCAGGCTTGCAGCTCCAACAGGATCAATCTGCGTGCTTCGATATTTGATGAATGGCCCGATGTGGTGAAGCAAATCATTAAACTTAAATGCTGACATGCAAATGTCTTCATCGATTTCTCACATAGGCAATACAAATGTTGCATATTCCCCATCGTAATGACGAGATACATTTAAAAAGTATCACATATTGTCTCAACAATCTGTGTTGCTGTTGCCATTTTTTTTTTTGCACCTTCGCAACAGAATGCAAACAATTTTTAACATCTTTTTTCCTTCAACTCACAACACAGCGAAAACAGACTTTGTTTTCTCCCCATGATAATTTCTCACATGGACACCCAGTGGAATTCTTCAATTTTCATTAAAGTACACTTGCAAAGTATGGACAGTACACAGCTGGCATAGCAACACCAACCTCAAGCTGACATATCTCGTAGCGTTAAGTACATCCATGTCCTTAGAATCACTATGAAAACTCTGAAACAATATTGTAATTGTCACATTGAGCCGTATGATTCACTTAAGGTGATAGCTCTAACAACTGAAGAGTAGCGAGATTTTGTTAACTGCAGTCCTTAAATGTGACTTGCCTTCTGTATAAAATTGTTTCATAATATAAATTGGTCATACTTATTGGAAATAACAGGACTCCCCTTCACTCCCAGAACATATGTAATTTTCGCCCCTTTTCAATAACTCAACTTGTAATGCAAAGCAAGCAACAATGCTCTCACCTGTTACTTATTAAAACAAGCTAGAAAAAGTGATTCAATGAAACATTTCTATGCTTCTTTGTATATATTACCTTATACTGAATTTTAAAAAATTGCATATATTCCTTTCTGTTCCAAAATATTTTGTTTTATTCAAAAATGTATTGTTACTATTATTTATTTATTCGTGCCTTCCCAGTCAGCACCCAACACCAACAGCTAATAAAATTTTCCAGGGTAAACAATTATATGGTTTATAACAGAAAACAATTTTAAATAATCACAGGCATTTTTTCCCCATTTATGCTCAAAATGCTGGATATTATTCAAACACTACTCAGCCTTCTAGTTGTTTATTGATTGGATAGACATAAGGCAATGGTAATCTAATCACTGCATTGATTTTAAGCATTTGCTTACATTTACACATTAACTACTGTAATCAATTTAGGTCCAAAGTTACTTCTTTCTATTCTGCTTTTGGAAGCTATACATATTCTGTGCAGAGCAGTTTAACTTTTTTATGTATACGATTCTAGCATAAAGTAGAATTTACTAAATTAAATTACATGCTACCGATGAATGTGTTGTTGAAGTGAGCCCTGCTTTAATGAAACCTGATTCAGTCTCAGATGGTACAGAATTTGTGTATCTTATCTGTATCTGATTGGCTTTTCTCTAAGCACATTTGTTTCTTCATACTTCCCAAAAAGTAGCTTCGTCACTCTGAAACTACAAACTGGCATTGTGTGTGTGAAATGCGTCCAATCGTACACTGCTGCTCTTTCTACAGTTTCATGCTGCCTTGTGATAAGAAATCTCCAACCCAAAAGTAATGGGCGAAGGGAGTAAAGAAAATAAAAAGGATAAATCCATCACCACAAGCATATTGAAAGGCTTGCTTATTGTACAGCTGGTTTATTCAATACTCAAGCTTAAGGAATGTTTTATTTTTGTTAAGAAGGCACATCCACAAACACAAAAAATACAGAGTACATCAGCATGTTAAATAAACACACGGTAAACATCTATGCAAACATGAAAATAAAGTACTATAATTAATATTGTTCTGCCCCACATGCTGTTAACTGTTCCTGTTATTTGTCAACTGTGCTCCCCCTTTGTCTTGTCATTTATTAAAACACCTCTCAGTCACGTCCCACACTTACAGTGGTGTTATAAATGTCTATGAAACTCACGTAAAGCATCGTAGGTCCCATAATAAACATTTAAAATGTCTCACAGAGGCACCCCTCTATCTCTTGTTTCGGTCACATCCGAAACGTATTTTAAGGTACATAAACCCCTAGGTCTGGTTTGTTGTGGTACACAGCAATCTGAACCTCTGTCTACATGCTTCTCTTTGTCTCGATCCGATCGTGGAAATCACTCACCTTGTAAGTATCTTTTAAAGCTTTATTGTTTAATGTGTAGTATCTGCTATGTACTGCTTTGAAAATCATTATTTATTGTATTTGGTTCTACACATGTAAATGCCTGTGTGTTTAGTTTTGTATACATTTCAGTTTACAGTGAGGTATGTCCAGTAAAAGCCTTCAAGAAAGCTCACCCTTGTCATTTTTATATGGATGTGCCGAGGTGTTTAACCGCTCTATGGCTGCATTGCACAGACAGCGCAGATTGAGGCAGAAAAAATATGCTAGATATTTTATAGTCTAGGCTGTCATAGGTTGATCATAATAGTTTTATGTTTTCAGCTAGAACTGCAATCAATATGTGGTCAATATGGGGATTTCCCCTGAATGTAATGACAAATGGTGGCGATTTTATTAGTTTGTGGGGTTCTCTTTACATCACAGAGTGTATAAAGAATGGTATGATCATCAGAGCGTGTATCTTATCATGTGCACTGACTAAATTAACTCAATCATATTTTCCATTCAGTAAGGAAAAATAAACACTTCTTAAAAATCAAAGCTAAGCAAATAAAAATTTAAATATTACATCAGTGCTACTGGAATTATTGAATACCAAGATTATTTAGTTTATTTTCATTTATACTTTTACAGCCCCAAATCAGAAAAAGATGGGACAGTGTGGAAAATGTGAATAAAAAAATAAAAGCAGTAATTTACAAATTTCCCTTAACTTTTATTTCATTGCAGACAGTATGAACACAATATAATTCATGTTTTTTTATGGTCAGCATCATTTGATTTGTAAATAAACATCCATTCTTGCCATTCAGGCTTGCAACACATTCCAAAAAAAGTTGGGATGGGGGCAATTCAGGGGTAGTAATGAGGTATAATAACTAAATAATGATGTGATTTGAAACTGGTGATGTTTACAGGTGATTGCAATCATGATTCGGTACAAAAGCAGCATCGAGGAAAGGCCTACTCCTTTAGGAGCAAAGATGGGCAGAGGATCGCCAGTTTGCCACCAAGTGCGGGCAAAAATCTTTGAAATGATGAAGAAAAACGTTTCTCAAAGACAGATAGGAAGAGATTTGGGTATTTCTCCCTCTACAGTGCATAACATAGTGAAAGGAATCAGGGAATCTGGAGAAATTACCGTGCGCAAAGGCCAAGGGCGCAAGCCTAAACTGAATGGCCGTGATCTCCGAGCCCTCAGACAGCACTGCATTAAAAACCGTCATTCATCAATAAATGATATAACTGCGTGGGCTCAGGACTACTTCAGGAAGTCACTCTCAAGCACTACAGTACGTAGTTACATTAGGAAACGCCAGCTAAAACTGTACTGTGCCAAAAGGAAGCCCTACATAAATAGTGTCCAGAAGCACCGTCGACTTCTCTGGGCTCGGAGGCATCTGGGATGGTCCATTGTGCAGTGGAAACGTGTATTGTGGTCAGACGAATCGGTTTTTCACATCTTTTTTGGAAGAAATGGACGCCGTGTGCTGCGGACCAAAGAGGAAAAGGGCCATCCAGACTGTTACCAGATACAAGTCCAAAAGCCAGGGTCTGTCATGGTATGGGGTTGTGTCAATGCCTGCGGCAAAGGTATCTTGCACTTCTGCAATGGCACCATCAATGCTGAGAAGTATATCTCAGTTTTGGAGGAACAAATGCTGCCTTCAAGACGACGTCTTTTCCAGGGATGCCCATGCTTATTTCAGCAAGACAATGCCAAACCACATACTGCGCGCATAACAAAGGCATAGCTGCGTAAGAAGAGGGTGCGGATGCTTGACTGGCCTGCCTGCAGCCCTGATTTGTCTCCTATAGAGAATGTTTGGCGCATTTTGAACGAAAAATGCGTCAACAAAGACCCCGTACTGTTGCGCACCTAAAACGTTGTTTGCAGGAAGAATGGGACAAACTAACACCTGCAACACTTAGTCACTTGATTTCTTCAATGCCTAAACATCTTAAGTGTTGTTAAAAGACAGGGGAACTGTACAAAGTGGTAAATGCTGTACTGTCCCAACTTTTTTTGAAATGTGTTGCAAGCCTGAATGGCAAGAATGGATATTTATTTACAAATCAAATGATGTTGACAAAAAAAAAAAAAAAAAAAAAAAAAAAA
>JANRMT010028174.1:109554961-109586087 GCA_026402145.1 Polypterus bichir lapradei | reverse complement strand
TCTATCTATCTATCTATCTATCTATCTATCTATCTATCTATCTATCTATCTATCTATCTATCTATCTAGTACCACTCAGTGTCTAACTATGTTCTTACAGTGTATCTTTATCTCTCAATCTCTATTTATGTAAACATAATAATACCAGTTTATGGTTATGGTAGTCAGAGAAAATCCTGCACAGATTACCAGTTTAATTCAGGGCACACTCCCACATGCAGATTATCAATGAACATAACCTGAACATTATTAGGATGTCAGTAGAAAACCAGACTGCCCAGAGAAATCCCCTTATGGACATGGTGGAAAAAGGCCAAACTCTACACTGGCAGTGATTCAGACTCGGGGTTCTTGAGCTGTGATGTGGTAGTACAAACCACTGATCCACTGTGCCATCCATGATAACAGCAGTTGTCCAATTTATTTGATACATTTGAGTGCATTTGAATTGATTTCTTGGGGGTTAGTCAATCTCCTTTCTTTAATTTCATTTTCTTTGGGCAATTAATTTTGTTTCAAATCTATAACACATTAAAGACAGTAATGTGAGCCATGTTAACCCATTCTTTCCAGATTTTAAGTGTAAATATGTGTTCTGTTTATGATATTTTGCTCTGTCTCCTTTTTGAAACTATCCACTGAATCAAAAAAGTTATGCTTTTCTTATGTGTGTAAATAGACAAAAGAGATAAACAGTTGTTTAAAACCATAACACACATGTCATTCTCAAGCAGTATAATAAAATAATGTGTATGGAGTGAGAGAAACATATTGTATATTACTCCATGTTTTCTTATTGTTACATATTACTGTCACATTCAAAGTGATTTGCTATTATTATTTAGACTGAATCCACCCTAAATGAACAAATAACAGATACCAGATAACCACCTGTTTTACCACTTTGCTAACTAGATTATTTAAAAAAATACTTTTGAAGGGAATCAAAGCTATTTTTAATATCAAACTGTTACTTTACCACTGCAGCTCAACAAATGACAGTCTAACATAGGCTGTTATGCCAGACTGCCATTTAATATGTGTTGTGGTGTGAAATTTTGCATATAAGTTGATAAATATTTTGTATGTCTTTATTGGTAACTTGTAACACTAATGTCTATCATTGATAAGAACAGCAATGGTTAGATGGTTAAGAACCCCTTCCCCCTTTTAAGAACAAGTCCTTTGTAATTTTTATGATAGTGTTAGGGGAAATGCCTCAAACAAGTTTGGCCAGTGATTCTCTGCAGGGCTGTCTCTCAATCAACCCTTACAGAAAAGCCAGGCTGCCTAACTGGCAAGCTTCACAGGGGCAGGTGTGAAGGTGTTTTCTGTCCCATTGGTCTGAAGTATGGCTGCTTGGAATTGGCTTGTATCAAAAGCCTTTAAGTACCACAACGCCCTATTGGCTATAGGGGTTGGACAGAAAACCTATAAATTTGCTTGCTTTACCTCACTGCACATGAAGGAGCATCTCACACCATGAACTGAAAAGGACAACACAAAGAAGAGCACAGCTCAGCAGCCATATTGAGACAGGCATGCAGCCTGTTCTGAAGAAACTGACCACAAATGATGCCTTAACTAGAGACATTTTAAGTAACTAACAAGTCTGTATGCCACCTGAAACTACACATCAGCATTTATCAGGTTGTGTGGTTGCCAATATTCAAATGTACTTTGCATACTGTTATTATTTATGAATATTATCAATAATACATTTTTTAAAGTGTAACTTAACTCCTGCTTGTCCTTAGTACACCTAATTGCCTGAGGTTATAGATGTAGAAGGGAAGGTGGGGAGAGGTTATATGGTACAATACCTTATAAGCAGTGGTAAGTCTGTGAGATTTGAGGCATTCTCACAAAGGCTACATATTAATAATACAAAAGGGGAAAGTAGAGTAATATATAACTCTACCAAGACAAAACAATATGGTTTGAAAATATTCTGTATCATACATTAATTTTACTTTACAAACCTTGGGACCATACTTGAAAAGTTAAAATGGCAGGCAGGGTGTTGATTAGCAAATGTTAATGTTTAAGATTAAAAAAACAAACAAACATAAAATACAAATTTAAAGGCATAGTGCTAGGGAAATGCACAGTAATGCTGACTGGGTTTACTTGGGTTTTGTTTCAGGCACCTCAGCTCATTCCCAAAGATGTGCATTTTAGGGTGAATGGTGATTCCAAATCATCCTTCCATGAGTACACGTGAGTGAGCACCATCTGATCTGACCCGCTGCCCAGGGTTAATTTCTGCCTTGCACCCAATGTTGCTCTGGCCTCAATGACTCTGAAATATATTAAACACATTTCAGAATGTCACGAGTTGTGATGTCTTGTCATATTGTGTTTTCATTAATACTTATTGCACCAGGGCACACTTGACTGCGTGAAACCATAACACCATAGGGTTGTTCACAAGAAGTAAAATAAAATGTAATTACAATTTTTTCAATATGCAGCATTAATGAAAATATTAAAAAATGAATTGGATTTTTTTTCCAGCTTTTTTGCTGTTGTGAAATTTAACTCACTACAAGACCTATGTGTTAAAAAAGTCTTGAGCAACCTTGTCACATGTTCCTTTTTTACCAACTCCACATTATCTTCTCTTCTGCAATCTTCTCTATGAGGCTGAAACTGCCACACGCTGACACTGAACATGCATCTACTTCAATCCACTCTTAACAATGAAAATTTACAATCTATTCATTCACATTTTTATCATGGATATATCTGTTTAAAGACAGTTTATCATACTAATATTAAGGGCAATCAATGAGTTTCCTCTGCTGTGTTTCCTACTGTTTGCCAAGTGGCAACAAAATACTGTCATAATGTATCCTTCTTCTTTAGATTTTTTTTTCTGTTAATATTTCTGTGTTGCCATCCCTTACATTCTGGCTGCCCTTACAATAGTGCATATCCATCATGGATACAATAGCTACGTATAAGTCCTTGGTGTCTGTGCATTGGGTATGACTGCTCTTGAGAGTTCTACATGACTGGTGAAGTTGTCTAAACAAATCAAACATCTCAGTTTTTTAAGTTATCATAGGAAGACAGTAGGGGTTTCTCTCCACAAAAACAAAACATTGTACTCATGCTCTGTGGTCTAGAACAGATTTGTACCTCCTGGTCCTTGCTTTCTCTCTCATTTATTTCAAAACCTTGTATTAACACAGATACGTCATGATGCATATACAGAGGTTTAAATGGAAGTGCATTAGCTGGAGACGTGGTGGTTCCTTTGTTATTTACACCTTATTATTAACTGATGGCTGCTTTAGGAAACAGGCAACAATTACAGCCTAAATGCAGCTGTTTAAAACTAAAATAGGCAATTATGGGTTCTGAATTGTAACAAAGGAGTCAAGTAAAACTAATTTCAAAAAGTTTTAGTAGTTAAAAACAGGTTCTAATTAAGAAATTGGTTAAAGTGAAACTCTGCAGCCCTCCAGAATATCACTGATGAGCTGTGTCCTAAGGGTTTATTTTTTCCAGAATCCCATTGGCTGGAGTTTGTGTTATACTCTCTTCATTGGCCATGTCACCATAGTATACAATATCAAGCAGGAATCAGAGTTTTCCCCCATTATAAGTCAATGTCAATGTCAATTTATTTATATAGCACATTTAAAACAACATATGAATGCTGTGGCCAAAGTGCTTTACAATAATAGAAAAAAAGAAAAACATACAAATAACATAAATAGAAATAAAATAAATGAACATAAATAAAATAAATAATAAATAGAAATAATTTTACATAATCACAATGAGGAAACCATCAGTATTGCTGAAGGTCACGGAACGCAAGTGAATAGAAATGAGTCTTTAATCTTGTTTTGAACAGTTCAATTGTAGACGACTCCTTTATGTAATGAGGTAAAGACTTCCACAGGCGAGGAGCAGTAGCTGCAAACGTTGCCCCCCTTAGTTTTACACTTAGTACGAGGGACAAAAAGAGACAACTGACCAGAAGATCTAAGCACTGACTGGTGTAAAGCACACAATTTGGATAAATAGGCAGAAGCAACCCCATGTAAAGATTTAAAAACTAGCAACAAGATTTTAAAATCAATTTGAAAACTGATGGGCAGCCAATATAAAGAAGCTAATATTGGAGAAACAGAATCATACTTTCTTGCCCCAACCAGGAAGTGAGTGGCAGCATTTTGGACCAACTGTAACCTGCATATCAGGGATTTGCTAATCCCAGAACACAGCGAGTTGCAGTAATCAAGGCAAGAAAAGCATGAGTAGCTTTCTCAAGATCCCTAGAAGATAAAAAAGGCTTGATATTACCTAATAGACGAAGCTGGAAAAAGCAACTCTTGACTACAGAATTAATCTGTTTCTCAAAAGAGAGGTTACTGTCAAAGATAACACCAAGATTGTGGATTTGAAGTTTGCAAAAGACAGAGAAAGAGCTGAGTATTCCAAGACCAATTTGGGCTTTAGCTGATGGACCCACTATAAGCTCCTCCATTTTATTTTGATTCAGATCAAGAAAATTATTAGCCATTCAGGATTAGTTCCTGAATAGTTCAGAAAGACAGTTGTGCAGTTAGCTCCAATAGGGTGAAGGTATATAGAGAATAAAATAGGACCCAAAATGGATCCCTGAGGAACACCATACTTAAGAGGAGCAGTAGACGAAAAAGAGGAATTTAAAGTAACTGAAAAGTGTCTACCAGTTAAATATGACCTGAACCAGTTAGGAGCAGCCTCTTTAAGCCCAACAAGCTGTTCAAGCCGCAACAGAAATATCTCATGGCCAATAGTGTCAAAGGCAGCAGACAGGTCAAGGAGGGCAAGGACTGCAGCACCACCTGAGTCAGTAATAAGAGATGTCATTGAATACTTTTAGGAGGGCCGTCTCAACACCGTGATAACGCCTAAAGCCAGATTGGTAGATCTCAAATAAATTATTGGAGTTAAGGTGATAAACCAATTGATTATAAATAATTCTTTCTAAAATTTTAGCCAGAAATGGCAGTTGGGAAATTGGGCGAAAATTGGCTAACACTCCAGGATCTAATTCTGCCTTTTTTAGACAGGGACGCACCGCAGCATGTTTAAAAAATGAAGGCAGAGATCCCTCACTAATAGAATCATTGATAATGGCTAGTAAAGATGGACCCAAAACATCAAAGGCTTCCACTACGAGGCGTGGTGGTACAATATAAAGAGGACAGAGAGCTGGTTTAAGTGTGTCAGTAGTTCTTTATAACTGTGAAAGTGAGACAAGATCAAAAGATTCCAAGATAATGCCCTGTTTAACAGTAGGAAGTTCATAGCCAGTTTGAACAATGCCACAGCGGATAGTATCAATTTTGCTGACAAAGAATGAAAGAAACTGCTCACATGAATGAACAGTGCTATTTAATCCCATCACAGAATGAGGGTGAATGGCTGTATTAATTGAATTAAATAAGACCCTAGGATTCTTAGAAGGATGGGATACTAAATCAGCAAAGAAATCTTGCTTTGTTTTCTTAACTGCAGCCTGGAAGTTGAATAGAGAAGTCCTAAAAATCTGTTTAGAAACAATCAGACCATCTTTTTTCCAACGCCGTTCCACAGTTCAACAGGCGCGGCGCAGCGATCGCGTAGTTTCATTTAGCCAGGGAGCAGGTCTTCCCTTATTACAGCATATCTTGAGCAGAGCAATTGAGTCTAGAACCGTTTTACAAGAAGAATTAAATTTTAAGACAGAATCATCGATACTATCATTTTGGACATGCACATCAAGACTAGAGAATATGGTTTTAAAATCGGATATAATAGAAGAATTTAGAAAGTGAGAGTAGTGTGGGGGAGAACTAGTAGTCAGGACATCAACAGTAATATTCAAATCCATCATTATAGACAAGTGATCAGTAAAAGAAACATAGCATAAATCAATATTATTAACTGAAATATCACGTGTAAGAACGAGATCAAGGGTGTGACCAAGAGAGTGAGTTGGCATATTTATATGCTGGATAAAATCAAATGAGTCCAATAGTGATAAAAAGTCATTAACCAAAGGTTTCGATTGACAACAAACATGAATGTTAAAATCACCAACAATAAATACTTTGTCATGGGAGAGGGTAATATCAGCCAGGAGATCCAAGAATTCAGAAATGAAGATATCATTAATTACAGGAGGTCTATAAACCACAGCAAACAACAAAGAAGGGGAGCTGCACACTTAGAAAAGTTGCAGTTTGAAGCTACTAAACAGACCCTTTGTAAGGCTCTGACACAAGAACATACTTTTAAAAACAGTGGCAATGCCCCCACCATGATGAGTCAGCCGCGGAGAGTTTAAAAATGAATAACCTGATAGTACCAAGTTGGTAAAACATGAAGAGTCACCATTTACAATCCAGGTCTCAGTGATGAAAAAGAAATTCAGATTATTTGAGATAATAAAGTCTTTCAGAATAAAAGTTTTATTAGATACTGATCTCATGTTCAAGAAAGCAGCCTTGATAGAAGTAGAAGAGCTCGCTGCGGGATGAGCATGGGTGAGCGTGTGAAAATTAGCAGCGTTTACTGCCCGAGAGCACACTGAGGAAGAGTGATGCCACCTTGAAATGGAGAAATTAAACCCGGTATCCAGCACCCATGGATCAGGGATGGAGTCCTGTCTAGGAGCAGATATTTACTACTATACTATACTATATAATATATAATAGTAGATATTTAAAAATAGTCAGAAGTAATTCAATTTATGCTTAATTTCACTAGGAACATTTCCATTTTGTTTATTTTTACCTTTATAATTATAATTTTTTTTTACTTTCTGCAAAGCACTGCGGCGGGCTGGCACCCTGCCCGGGGTTTGTTTCCTGCCTTGCTCCCTGTGTTGGCTTGGATTGGCTCCAGCAGACCCCCGTGACCCTGTAGTTAGGATATAGCGGGTTGGATGATGGATGGATGGATGGATGTAAAGCACCTTGAACTTCACTTTTTGCAGAAAAATGTGCTATACAGATCGATTTTTATATTTTTACTTGTCCCACTTGTTGCCATGGTACATTTGCATTCACATGTACTATTCTAGAGTAATACATGTTAAATCATCAGTTGCAAAAGCTGATGAGTAATCCTGCTGACAGCACCATGTGCTACCTTATGGGACAATAGTCCCAGGGGGTTCATACCCTGTGTATAAATGCCAAGAGTTATAGCTACTATATCTATGATGAATGTACAGTATTGTAAGGGCAGGCAGAATGTAAGGAAATAAAAACAAAAAAGAAAGACCACTGCATAGTGGTGACAAAAATGGAGATCTCCAGTTACTGATTCAAGCTTGGAAAGGTTTGTGAGACACACCACAATGTTAAGAATATCTGGTCAGCAGGAGGTGGTCACTTGTAACTGCACTACACAGTAAAGGATGCAACTAGGAGCTTTGTAGTGTGTAAGGTCATATCTGTCAGGTCTAAGGAGCAGGAAAAAAAGACATGGCATCCTGTCCTTGTTAGTGCACACCTAGGCTATTATTATTAAGTCAGAGAAAGGCATTGTAGCATGGCATTAGTAAAACAAGGCCTAATTTTGGGGATACGTTGAAGTTACCTATCAGTATGGGATATGAATGGCCTTTCAAGACAGAGAACAACAGCTTGCTTGTAGAGAAAAATGCGTCATTTAGAAAGAAGAGACATGGGGACAAAGGAAGGCACGCGTGTTAAATATATACTGTATCTTCCTTTAAAAACATAAATGTCTTTGAGTCAATGTTGTGTTTGAAAGGTGAGGCCATGCCTATTTAAACAAATAGTCTGGTTTGTATTGTTATTTTACTGCTGTCTTACATTACTCATATCCCTAACCAGAATAGATAAAATGGATTCTTGGAATACACCACTTCAGTTTACTGGGCACATCCAGGGTTTTTATCATTGTCATTTCCTGTCTACTCTAGCAGCTTTCTCAGGGTAGACTTGAATAAAGAATGATACATGTATGTTCAGTATATATTTAAAGATACAGACAGTAAAGAAAACAAAAATTTAAATAAATCAGAGCTGCATGTTGGCAAAGTGTAACTCTGTTTAACTCACAACTATAAAGATGAAGGTTCAATTTCCAACCCAAACACTGTCACAGTGCAATTATTTTTAATTTTAAATTCATCTTTACTTAAAACACCTACAAATATCAAGAAACATTACATTTGTAACACAGGTAAGTTAAGTGACTTCCTGAAGGTCATACAATGTCTTCTGGTGATTTAGCGTCCATTGCCATAGGGCACACACAACACAAAGTGCAAAGGTAGTTTTGTTTTAACTTGTATGAATAAACCCAATGGCTTTGGAGTAAATGATCTTGTGACATTTTATCACATATCTCCTGTTTTCTCTGCTTACTCCATTTTTCTAGTGCATCTCAAATGTTCCTGTTGGATTAATTGGTGACTCTTAATTAGTTCAAGTGTGCTTCTGTGTGCGTGAACTGATGCACTGAAACAAACTGAAATCTTGTCTTACTTAAAATACTTACTTAAAATAATCAAGCTATATAGAAATAATTTTCAAAAAATGACTGCAAAAAAGAGAAACACCCCTGCTTTTTCCATTATGGAGTCATATGGAGCTGCAGTCTTATTTGGCAGCCCTGGGTACAAGGCAAGAGTCGCAAGTAAATGGTATACTAGTCTATCACACTATACTTCCTCACACTGAGTCTGGGCCAATCAAGAAACATTTTGGGATTTTTAAATAAACTTGGAGTATTTGCAGCAATTCTAAAAGGACACAGCAAAACACGGAATCTCAACACATGCAGTGCTCAGTCAGACAGCTCACTTTTAGGTTCCTGTTGTCAACTAAACTAGTGAGATTCAGATGATATAACTTTACAATACATTCAATGTAAATTATACACACCTTTACTCCAGAAGTAATTGTTCACCCTTTTTGTTTTTTGTAGCCCTAGTTACCCTGCAAAAAATACATGTGCGAAAACTGGACAAAAAACTTTGAGTTGTTTTGCTGTTATTTAGCAAACAAATCTGCCAATGGGCTAAGCAAAATTTACTTGGCAAGATTTCTTAAAGTAAGCTAAATAATCGTAATTATACAAATGTTTTTGATAAGTCAATAATTCTTGCAATATGGAAAACAAGACTTAATGTCATGATGTAAATACTTTTCACTTGCTTAGATTTCATTTTTGCAGTGTACAGATTGTTCTGCCCAAAGCATCCCCTCACATTTACAGATTGGTGCTCACAAAACTAAGAAAAAGGACTGTCTGGCTATATGTTTCTAAAACAAATATTATCTTTCCCCTATAGCAGGGGTCCTCAATCATGGTCCTGGAGAGCCGCAGTGGCTGCAGGTTTTTGCTCCAACCCAGTTGCTTAATAAAAAGCACTTATTGCTAAAGTAACACTTCTGCTTCACTTTAGTGATTTTGAGCCCTTATTGCTTAATTTTGTCTTAAACAGCTATTTTAATTGCTCCTTATTATCAATAACATGCAAATGACAAGAGAGAGCAGCATTTGTCCATTTAGCTTATTTACGTTTACACCTGTGTGTATTTATCTGCACTATTGGGTTTAATTAAATACTTGGAAGAAAAATGAAGAGAAAAAAGTGAAGGACTGAGAATTACTCGTCCATTTTAGCCTTCAAATCATTTGCATGATAGAAAGGGAAAGAAAATCTAGGATATGAGAATGACCTGACATAGCAGAGTTAATTTAATTTCATAGCTTGTTAGTGCTTTATTGGCAAGAATTGCTTTCTAATTAAGCAACCAGGTCAGAACAAAAACCTGCAGCCACTGCGGCTCTCCAGGACTGAGATTGAGGACCCCTGCCCTATAGTAATCTTGATAAGAAAAATGAACATTTGCAAAGGTATGTTGTATTTCTTAATGTCATGTTTCAGGCAGCATGTCTCCCCTGGCTGGGGTTCAAAGTGTTATTTCTTGTTGGTTTTTCATTATTTTATGCATTTTATTTGTATGAATGTTCATTTAATTTATTATGTACATCTTTCTAATTGTATGTTGAAAAGGAAAAGGGCTTTAATTATATCCTCTGTGCTTTTTGGTGGTGTCACAGGGGATGGGGCCACCTGCCCATCACCGCAAGGAATGGCCCTCCACCCTATTTAAGGTAGGCCCTCTCATGGTTCCTGGTGGTTCATTGAACACGCTTGGAGTGGAGAGTTCTTGTGAGTATCTGTTTCTTTGCTATTGCCTTTTGATTTGCAGAATATCGAACCTGTGTTTTGTTTTTTGACTTTGTCTTTGGATTTTTGTATTGGGTCTGTGTCTTGACTTTGATTTTTTGGATACTGTATTGGGACTCTGTGTTTATCCTTGCCTTTCAGGCAGCTGTTTGTGCCCTTCATAGCTTTGTGCCTACACATGCTTTTGTGAAAATAAACCTTTTATAGTTATCAAGATTTGTCTCGGCCCTTTGGGATTCTAGTTGGGGTATTTTGATGGTATTTTCCCTCTCTAGTGGGCAGCATTGGAAGTGTTTTTGCAGCTGTGCTTTTTGAATTTAACCACTTCATGACAATTAAAGTTAAGGTCGTGTCACATTTTACAGCTTTTACATAATCTTAGGCAGCTGGTAGTACACTTCTGTAATCTAGTCTGACATACCCCATAACTCTCATTCACTAGTCTGTGACTTGCCCTGACAAACTCTAACAGTCTTTAGTCATAGGGGTGGGTTCTGTGTGAATGAGAGCTGACAACCAATGAATGTTCATCTGGAAGGACAATGCATATAATGCAATAACAAGGAAAAAGGAACGCATGTTTTACTTGCCACAAAAGAAAGGAAAATAGAAAAAAAAAGGACAAAGATTGTGGCTGACCTCACTGTACCTGTTAACCCTTTGTATAACAGCAGCCTTGTCAGGCAGCAAGTTATTGGCTGTCTCAAAAAGGAGCGAGCACAACTGTGCTGGAAAGTAAAGAATAAGTCGATAAATGTGACATGTCCAGTGATTATTTGTCATGTAAACTGATATGGTCCAGTGACAAGATCAGTAACTGCAGCCGGCAAGTCTGACATATCCAACAACTAGAAGTCACATAACGTGACAATGGCTTAAAGGCTAACACTGCTATACCTTTCCAGATCAAGATATCAAAAGTATGCCAAACTCTGCACTCTGCAATAAACTGTTAAAGAAGATATCTGGTGAAATTTACAAAGCCAACAGTCACAAAGAATGTTTGCTCTACAATATACCATAATACACATTTTAAATAAATAATCAGAGGTGTGAACTGCTTATGTTCAAAGAAACAAAAACAAACAGGTATCAGAAAAAAAGAAGCCTTAGTCAGCCAGTGACACCCTAGGGCTCTTATACTGCTAATATTATTATTAGCTTATACTGCTAAGCTAATAATAGAAAGGTAGAATAATTCTACTGATGATCTACTACTTGTTTTACTGAAATAGGTGGCTTTATGGAGTACATGAGATTAGAATCAAGGCTTGATGCTTCTATAAATGTGAAATGGAGAACTAGTGTTGGCCCCAAGCTTTTTACAGCACCGCAACTCCCACTAGATATTAGGGATTCCTCTTCCTTGGCCTATAAAAGTTACAACCCAGCACAGGGTTAATGCCTAGTAGATCCTTGTGTCCCAATCCATACTGTAGCCATGGACTTTTCATGTCCTGGGACCCCTCTTTCCTATTTCTCTTGTAGGTCTTTTATCTGTATAAGGGAGTGGATTGCCCTGATTACACCGAATACCGCATTTTTGAACAACTGCCCATAAGCCCTTCCCTTTAATGCTTGTTATAATATGTTTCGTTTTACTCAATTATCCTCTTGGAGAAGATTATTTGTATTTTTAGCTCACTTTTCCATCATCATTTAGCTATTATGTTTATTGAATATCATTTTTAAAAGGCCTTGAGGCTACTGTATTTCCAGAAAGAGCTTGGAAACAAGCATCTGGCATGCTGAATGAGCTCATTGCATCAGGATAATAATGACAAGTAAACACTGGCCAGGAGAAACACTTCAAGTGGGCGCTCTTGTCGAAGCCTTTCACTGGAGATGAGCACCAGTCACTCAATAAAGGCAAGAGGAAAAAATATTAATATTTGTCATGTGATCAAAGAAGTGTGCAAAACTCTTTTTTATGATGTGAAGAAAGAATCTGCAAAACTCATGTCTGAGTCTGTTAGATGAAGGTCATCTATGTAAAACATTTAGTTTATAAGCGTTTATGAGAATATCTGAAACTGTTTAATACAACTTTAACTAAAGCATAGTAAAATAAATTCTAAAAAGGCTGCAAAATTCTGTTTCCAAGATGTCATCTCATTGTGTCTAAGCAGGGGCATATCCAGGCTCAGAAGCAGAAACATATCAACATTAAAGGTAAAAATAATAACCCTATTTATAACCCCTAAACTATGTTCTGTTTGCTAACTCAAATAAAGGAGACTCAGCTTTAAACCTTTTAAATAGACTCTCAAATATGTAAAAGAAAAAAAAAAACAAACTTGTATTTAAGATGTCCTTAATCCAAACACTTTACAATGTTCAGTGGTCATGAATATGACAACTCCACGTCTATGCTCTAGCTTTTATCACTGTAGTTTAAGAGATTGTGCAACACTATTAAACCCTTATGAATTCACTTTAACTGTAAATAAATTTGGTTTGAGAGGCAGGACTCCATCTACAGATCTATAACTGTGTGTAAACCAATTTATGTTTGGTTGACTTTGCAAGGGAAACAAGTTACTGCAACCACTGCAAGAAATAAACGTACACATTATGGGTGTCTGCAGATTTGAAAGTACAGTTACAAACTGTTTATGAAATATAGCAAATAAAATCAAAAAACATGCAAAAGGTTGGGCACCTTCCCACTAACTGCACTATTATTTTTATGGCAATTTTTAAAATTTCATTGGTTGTGAGAGTAGCTTCAGAGCATAATAAATTTTCTGATCCTTCATCCCTTTCAGGGTGTTGTACTTACACTCAGCAGCCATGAGATCAGTAGCTTCAGAGCATAATAAATTTTCTGATCCTTCGTCCCTTTCAGGGTGTTGTACTTACACTCAGCAGCCATGAGATCATCTAAGCAGTTCTGAGGATCTGAAAATAAAGCTAATTGACTCTTAGAAAGCAGGATGAGGCTAGAAAAGGATATCTAAACACTTAGCATTTGTAGTTTCCATTGTCTGAAATGGTACTAATGGTTAACAGCTAAGGGAAGCTGTTAAACTCAAGGCAAGATGTGGAAGCCCAAGACAAATCTCCACCACTGGTCAGTTATGCTAGCCCTGCAAATAACCTGCAGGAAGGTTTAGCTGGACACAAAAATATTGATGTAGACACATGTATACAATGCAACACTTATTGCAGATAAGAAAATGTATTTTGGAACCAAGCGCTGTGGTGTGATGAAACAAAAATGGACTTTGTCACTCGTGTGCAGTTGGAAGACAGTTTATGGGCTCAAAAACCTGCATGTTCCCGTCAGACCAAGGGTTGGTGCTGCCCTCTAACTCTTTCTCCTCTTTCCCTACAGGCCAGCTGACAAACCCTCAGCCTAAAGCCTCTTTCTGATTCTCAGAAGACAGCCCACTTCACTTCCTCTTCCAGTCCTCAAGATCCCACCTTTCTCTGATGTCATTTCCAGTTCCCAGAATTGCATCAACCCATTAAATCACTTCCTATCTGCTAACTATATATGTCACCCATGTTCTCTTTTATGTTCATTTCTGATTTGAGCTCACGTCTGTAAAGACATACTAAACCCAACCTTTTTTCAAGTATACAGGGTGTATCCTCAAACCTTTTACTTTGTTTTGTGTGTTCTTTTACAACCTTTTTAGCTATAATCCCTAAAGGTACATGATATTTAGATGAAAATTTTGGAACTGGTCAAGTTTTTATGAGATGAAATTGAATTATGTTTAAATTTTTATTGTACCACCCTGATGATGAAGGAGGGATGACATGCACTTTATTTCCTTGTTTGTACAGACATGCTGAACAGACTGTCATACTGAGCTGGACTTTTGTAGGTTTAACAATTGGATTTGTCTTAACATTCCTATTTGATTTGGTTAAGATTTAACAATTTATTTTTTTATTTGACAAAATCCATATGAATTTTTGTATGAATATTCAAATATGAATATTTTGTAACTCACATATTTATATACAAAATATTTGTTTGTTGTTTTCAATATATTATTTAGAGTAAACATAACAATGAGGCAGCATTCAGTGCCAACAGGATGAGCATCTATCACCTAAAAGGTAGAATATCTAAACCAGATAAGAGTCTAATGAGGAGAGTCTCCTTGTCTATCCAACAATGACATAAGTCTGTGGCGAGTCTGCATCTGGAGAGGCTCTGGAACTAAGAAATGAGCCATTTAGACAGAAAATGAAGATCATCTCAACACTGCAGGAGTCCATCTTGTTATTTTGTCTAGTACTTCTATCTATGCTTCTGCATATGGCACACTATATGACCAAAAACATGTGGGCACCTTTTCAAATGATTGAGTTCAGGTGTTTCATTATTAAAAGGTGCTTAAAATCAAAGCATACATCCATGAACTCTCTATTGACATGCTTGGCAGTAGAAAGGGTTGTAATGAAGAGCTGAATGATTTTAAACATGGCATGGATTTCACCTTTGGCACTAGTCAGTATATGCAATTTCTGCTCTGCCAGATTTGGTCTGGTCAATGTAAGTGCCATTATTGTGAGGTGGAAGTACCTAGGAGCAGCAACATCTCAGCCACGAATTGGTAGATCATGCAAACTCAAAGAGTGGGGCTGCTAAGTTTTTAAGCACGTAGCATGTAAAAATGTTCTTTCCTCTAGTGCAGCAGTTCTCAACCTGTGGGTCGCGACCCCGTCAGGGGTCCCTAAGACCATTGGAAATATGTAAATATGTGTAAAACTTGTTATTGTACACATTTTTTCCATTGGTAGTTACTAGTTTTTTACTATAATTGTCATTCGAGGATAGATGTTGCAGACAATTGAATCAGAATAATTTCAAACGTTTTAATTGTCTTAACTTTATTATTTTTAACTGTTTACATTCCTGTACACAGAAACGGCCGTTGCAGGGATTTACGCACTTCTTCCATTTCCAACAACATATCTTTGAGAAATAGGGTTTTCCAGCTTGTTGGTTATCAAGTCTAAATACAGAAGTAGACTTGTTGCAGAAGATGATCTTCGTTGTGCTCTTGCAAAGACTGCCCTGAGAATTTCTGATCTGGTGAGAAAGAAGCTGCCTCAACCTTCGCACTGACGTTGGCTTTTTACGCGTACTATCGCAACAATTTTGTAGCAATGTAGTTTACTGTTGTTATATTGAGACTGTTACCCATGCTACGCCATGGTTTTTACATAAGTTGTGAACGGAACCCGGGCACAGACAGGCAGACATGTTGTTTTCCACCACCACACGTTTATTTACAATATTTACAAGTTTAAAGTGCACACAAACCCCCCAAAGTCCTGGCCACACAACGCCTTTCTTCGGGCCGCCTCTACTCTCTCTTCTCCTGCCTTGTCCTGCCTCAACCCGACTCCAGCCTCGAATGAAGAGAGGCGGCCCCTTTTATCCACACCCGGATATGCTCCAGGTGCTCCCCGGCAATCACCCTCCGACACGCCCCAGTGTGGCGGAAGTGCCGGCTGTACTCCCGGAAGCACTCCGGGTGTCCCTGCTTCTCTTTCCCCCAGCACTTCCTCGTGTGGCGGAAGTGCTGAGGGCCAGGGCTCCAAAAGCATCGGGGCGCCCCCTGGTGGTGATCATGGGCCCCTACAGGGTTGGGCTTCCAAGCCCTCTACCCGTGGCCCCCAAAGCAACTAGGGTGGCAGCCCCCACGTGATCCCAGGTGGGCGCACGCCCTCTTCCGGTCCTTCATGGCATCCCAGCCGGGTTGTCGCCCCTGGCATCCCTGACAATTATTGACAAGTCAATAAAACAAAATTTCATTTATTTGTAATTAGAAATAAATATTTCACAATATATAAATTACATATTGTTTTTGTTATTAATCACTACGCTTTAATTATGTTCAATTTTTAACAATGAAAATACATCCTGCATATCAGATATTTACATTACGATTCATAACAGTAGCAAAATTACAGTTATGAAGTAGCAACGAAAATAATTTTATGGTTGGGGTCGCCACAGCATGGGAAATTGTATTAAAGGGTTGCGGCACTAGAAAGGTTAAGAACCGCTGCTCTAGTGCATCACTCACAACAGGATTTCATGCTGCCTCTGGATACACGTTAAGCACAAGAACTGTGTGTCAGAAACTTCATGAAAATAGATTTTAATGGCCAAATAGCCACACACAAACATAAAGTCAACGTACACAATGCCAAGCATCACCTGAATACTACCATTGGACTCCAGAGCAGTGGAAATATGTTCTCTGGAGTGATAAATTACACTTCACTATCTGGTGCACTGATGAACGAATCTGGGTTTGGCAGATACCAGGAGAATGTTATCTTCTGGACTGTATGGTGCCTAAAGTAAAGATAGGTGGAAGAGGGACAATGGTCTGTGGCTGCTTTTCAGGGTTTGGGCTAGGATTCTTGGTTCTAGTGAAGGGTACTCTGAATGCTACAGCATGCAAAATCATTTCACACAATTGTGCACCTCCGACTTCATAGCAAAAATTATGAGAAGGCCATTTTCTGTTCCAGCATTACGTTCTGCCCTTGTGCACAACGTTAGGTTAATAAAGGCATGGTTTGATTAGTTTGTTGTGGAGTGGCCTGCACAGAGCTCTGCCCTCAACCCTACTGAACACCTTTGGGATGAACTGAAATGCCACTTGCAGCCTGGTCTTCTCATCCAATATCATCATACCTTACAAATGCTCTTTTGGCTAATTGGAACAAATTCCCACAGACACACTCCAAAACCTTGTGGAAAACCTCTCCAGAAAAGTAATGCACATGGCTTTGGAATGGGATGTCCGACAAACTCATATAGGTGTGATGGTCTGTTCTCCACACACATTTGGCCATATAATGTATTAGATGTCTAGATTATATTGAATAAGAAAATGCTTTGGTGGCACTTCTAATTTGCCAATGGTTTCTTGCTGTGGAAATTAAGAGCTCATTAGCTACTTCCAGGTCAGTAGAGGTGGGAAAGCACATCGTCAATAGAGTATATGCATAGTATTATCTTGGGCGAAACAGCACTAGAAAAACAAGGGAGTACCTTAGTGTCTGAAACCCCAACTACCTTGTAGGCATTCTCTGACTGATGATCTTTGAGCCTGGCAAGCAGAAACACATCCACACTGGTAAAAGAGCTATATAATACTTTAGCTTTGGAGTATATATATTTATTTAAATAAATAAATACTGTACATAAATATGTAGATAAATAAAGAGCTACTCTAAAAAGCCAAATTCCCCCCCGGGGACAAATAAAGTTCTATCTATCTATCTATCTATCTATCTATTTATCTATCTATCTACTGTATCACATAGCAAATAACCTAAGGTTTAGGTGCAAGTGTGAAAAGCAAAACATTTTTCACAATATTACAGTAAATCTGGAGAAAATTAACTCCTTGAAAACTGCTGTGCATGGGTTTTGATCTGTAATGATTCAGGGACATGTGGCAGCCAATATAACAGGAAATATTGTGCAGACAAGACAAGATTGGATTCTACTACAGTAAGTATCAATAAGTCCTGGAAGCCCCTATCCACCAGTCAGTGAAGAAACAGCAACTGAGATGACATTGGATATTACTGTACATCAAAATAATGCTCTCAAACATAACTGCAAACATCGTGAAACAAACAGGCTGAGATTTTGAAATGGCCTTTGCAGTCTCCAGACATGCGATTATTGAAAATATGTCAATAGATCCAAAACTAGAAGTGCAGGGAAGATGATTTAAGAATATTTTTAAAATAAAGGCATTCTGCACTGAAGACTGCAAAAGAATTTCTAAAGCAAGAATAGAAAGCCTGTTAGCTGCATACAGATGGAGGCTGTGATTTCTGTTAAAGGGGAAACTACCAATTATTGATTATTAGGATGCCCAAACTCTACTAATCCACATTGATGTTATATGTTGCATTTTGTTGTTATTTTACTGCTATCAAATGCAACAAAACACATTACAATTATTCAGAAATATGTTATATTTAAATTTATTCCCTGCAGAATGTGTATTAACATCGTTTCACAGGGGAAAATTGTAATTTGAACACAAATTTATACAAATGTAAAACTTCATTCAAAAATGCATTGCAGTTTTTTTTTAAACTGATATATCGTGGTGTCATAGAAGGCTGTGGTTCTTATCCGGCCGGGATGCCTCTTCATTGTATGGACCAGGGGAGCAAACCTGGTCAGGATAGTACCTCCCCCAGAATGATGGATGGCAGCCCCCCTGGGTTGCATTGGGGCCACAGGCATGGGATTTTGGAACTCAAGCCTGTTGGGGTCCATGGTCACCACCAGGAGGCGCTGAAGTGGTTCCTGATCCCATGTGGGCAGTTCTTCCACCACACCCGGAAGTGCAGCCAGAAATGGGTCATCAAACACCTGGAGCACTTCCGGGTGGGCTATAAAAAAGAGCCAGCAGACACCACTCCAAGACCCAGAGTCGGGAGGTGAGGGACTTAGCTTGCCGGAAAGGAGTGGAGTAGAAAAAGAAGGAAAGTATTGTGTGCAGTGGTGCTTTGGACTGTGTTGTGTGTCTGTGGGAACGGGGAAGGCGTTGCCCACAGGCGAAGAAAAGAGAAAATAAAAACACTTTATTTTAGTAGTGTGCCTCCCGTGTCTGTCTGTGTTGGGTTAAGTGCTGGCATAGCGCCATCTACAGTCACAGTGGTCTCATGTAGTAGGCAAAATCTGAGGATTTTAGGCTGTAAAGCCTTACAATGGTTTCAGGATTTAGATCAGTGCTACTCAAAGTGGTAATCTGTGGATTGACATCGGTCCAGGAGCCACCAGCTGCCAGGCCACAGTGAGATGCCTTAAATAAAACAGCATCATTTTAAAAACTGCAACAGTTTAATTATTTTAAGTGCTATTATACTTCTCATGTAATGTTTAGCTTTCATATTTTCTAAAAAAGAACTATCAAGACAATGGTGATCCCATTTTTCAAAGTTAAAGGGCTTGTTAATAAAGAGTTTGATCCCTATGAACAAACTGCTAATCAACAACATTGCAGTAAACTGCAGAAGCATCTGTGGGAAAACACCTGGAAAAAAAGTCAGGAGCAGTGGTGCATACAAAACTACATTTTGTACTATGACAGCACATCTGCCCACATCAAATCATCAGTCAGAGTCTTTCATCAAAAACAATGCGGTTATTGCTTCACATGTTCAGTATTTATTTGCCTGACATTTGCTACCTGTGATTTTTTTTTATTTGTTCCTGAGATTAAAATTGAGACTGAAGAGACATTGAAATCCAGAAAAAAGTCACAGTAGGCTCTAGACACGGTAACAAAAGACAAATACAGGAACCGTTTCCAGCAACGGAAGAAGTGCTGGGAAAGTGTGTTACATCACAAGGGGAGTATTCTGAAGAGGACTAAAATGGAATTTCTGTAAGTTGTATAATATGGTCTTTTTTAAATTATTTTGGGAATTTTTGGGTCTGCCTTCATATTAGGATTTGTTTTGATGGCAATTGTTATTAATCTAATTCTATCAATTTTTACGTCGTTTAGTTTTATTTGAACAAAAATAGAGTCATTTTTGGGAACAAGGAATGCCTGAAAATGTTTTCCATTTAAATTAATTCTAATTAGCATTCACAGGAGCTTTCAGGATTAGTTTCCTCTTAAAGGCAGGCACCTACATGTCTGTCTTCACTCCAAGACCCTATCAAATAAGATGTCCGATCACAATGAATGGCCTCAAACTTTAGTGACTGTAATATGACTCACATGCAAAAGAAAGTTTTAAAAGTTTTTAAAAATGTAAAAGAATTATTTTAATTTTGTAAGAACTCTTTTTTGATTGTGTGCACATAAATATATATATACTGTGTATATATATATATATATATATATATATATATATAAGTATATATATACACAGTACATCCGGAAAGTATTCCCAGCGCATCACTTTTTCCACATTTTGTTATGTTACAGCCTTATTCCAAACTGGATTAAATTCATTTTTTTCCTCAGAATTCTACACACAACACCCTATAATGACAACATGAAAAAAGTTTACTTGAGGTTTTTGCAAATTTATTAAAAATAAAAAAACTGAGAAATCACATGTACATAAGTATTCACAGCATTTGCTCAATACTTTGTCAATGCTCCTTTGGCAGCAATTACAGCCTCAAGTCTTTTTGAATATGATGCCACAAGCTTGGCACACCTATCCTTGGCCAGTTTTGCTCATTCCTCTTTGCAGCACCTCTCCAGCTCCATCAGGGTGGATGGGAAGCGTCAGTGCACAGCCATTTTAAGATCTCTCCAGGGATGTTCAATTGGATTCAAGTCTGGGCTCTGGCTGGGCCACTCAAGGACATTCACAGAGTTGTCCTGAAGCCACTCCTTTGATATCCTGGCTGTGTGCATAGGGTCGTTGTCCTGCTGATAGATGAACCGTCGCCCCAGTCTGAGGTCAAGAGCGCTCTGGAGCAGGTTTTCATCCAGGATGTCTCTGTACATTGCTGTAGTCATCTTTCCCTTTATCCTGACTAGTCTCCCAGTTCCTGCCGCTGAAAAACATCCCCACAGCATGATGCTGCCACCACCATGCTTCACTGTAGGGATGGTATTGGCCTGGTGATGAGCAGTGCCTGGTTTCCTCCAAACGTGACCCCTGGAATTCACACCAAAGAGTTAATCTTTGTCTCATCAGGCCAGAGACTTTTGTTTCTCATGGTCTGAGAGCCCTTCAGGTGCCTTTTGGTAAACTCCAGGCGGGCTGCCATGTGCCTTTTACTACTGATTGTGGGACTACTGCAGAGATGGTTGTCCTTCTGGAAGGTTCTCCTCTCTCCACAGAGGACCTCTGGAGCTCTGACAGAGTGACCATCAGGTTCTTGGTCACCTCCCTGACTAAGGCCCTTCTCCCCCGATCGTTCAGTTTAGATGGCCGGCCAGCTCTAGGAAGAATCCTGGTGGTTTCGAACTTCATCCACTTACGGATGATGGAGGCCACTGTTCTCATTGGGACCTTCAAAGCAGCAGAAATTTTTCTGTAACCTTCCCCAGATTTGTGCCTCGAGACAATCCTGTCTTGAGGTCTACAGACAATTCCTTTGACTTCATGCTTGGTTTGTGCTCTGACATGAACTGTCAACTGTGGGACCTTATAAAGACAAGTGTGTGCCTTTCCAAATCATGTCCAATCAACTGAATTTACCACAGATGAACTCCAATTAAGCTGCAGAAACATCTCAAGGATGATCAGTGGAAACAGGATGCACCTGAGCTCAGTTTTGAGCTTCATGGCAAAGACTGTGAATACTTATGTACATGTGCTTTCTCATTTTTTTTATTTTTAATAAATTTGCAAAAATCTCAAGTAAACTTTTTTCACATTGTCATTATGGGGTGTTGTGTGTAGAATTCTGAGAAAAAAAATGACACACTAGGGCCAATTTAACCTTTGTGGATTTAACCTCTGTAACTGCAGGAGATTTCACTGTTAACTTTCATAAACGTTTAACTTATGCAATGAGTCAAAATGGTGACTAGAACAGGAAGACTGTTTTAGGGAGCAGAACCCAACTATGAACACAGATCACTTATTTACTGGTCTTGCAAGTACATTAAAGATTTTGTTCATCCCGTGAAGGTTCAGAGGCAAACATTTACATTTATTTGCTTGACTGATGCTTTTATCCAAAGTGACTTATAACACAGGTAAACAATCAAGTAACATTAGACTAGGACCTATTTGTTCAGCAAGTGTAATAGGACAGGTAACTAAAGTTGATTGCCTTTAGTGAAGAGATGTAATAACTAATAATTTACAATCATAGATTGCAATCAATACAGCAATTAACCAACAATATAAAATATCACAGAGCCAAGTTTTTTTTCTCTTAATTTGACAGATATTAACAAAACACATGGGTCTTCAGTTGCTTCTTTAATAACATTGAGGGAGTCAGTTGTATGGATGAAGGTGAGCAGCTCATTCCACCAACTTAGGAACTACACAGGAAAAGACTCTGGATTGAGACTTGATAACACGTTGAGGCGGCATCACTAGACACTGTTCGCTGGCAGACCTGAGTGGGCGAGAAGGACTATAGCACTTCACCAGTGTCACTATATACTCACGTGCTGACCCACTGAGTACTCTGTAGGCAAGCATCAGGGAATTGAACTTAATGTGTGCTGCTACAGGGAACTAATATAGTGGCCTGAAGAGAGGAGTGACATTTGCCTGCTGGTTATATACAATACGGGCCACTATGTTCTGGACCATTTGCAGCGACTTGATAGCACATGTGGGTACTCCTGCCAGAAGCGAGTTGCAGTAGTCCAGATGTGACAGGACCAAAGCCTGGACCAGAAGTTGTGTTGCATGTTTTGTAAGATAAGGTCTAATCTTTCAGATATTGCAAAGTGTAAACTTGAATGAATGAGAGACAGTAGAACTGTAGTCAAAAAAAGATAGCTGCTCTTCAATCACCACCCCAATGTTGCTTTCTGACTTGGCGGGTGTTAGCAGCACTGAGCCAAGGTGTACAGAGATGGGGAGTTGAACAGACTGGCTGGCCAGGATCACAAGAACCTCGATATTTGCCAGGTTGAGCTGTAGATGGTGGTCCCTCATCCAGGTTGCAATATCAGTAAGACAAGCAGAGACTTTAGCTGATACCATATTGTCCTCTAGAGGGAATAACAGGTACAGCTGTGTATCTTCAGAATAGCAATGATAAGAGAAACCATAGGACTGTGTGATGGATCTCAGCAAAGTGGTCTACAGAGAAAATTGGAGGACCCAGCACAGATCCTTGGGGCACCCCATGCCTGTCTGGTGTGCCTTTGACAACTCTCCTCACCAGGAAACGCTGTAGGATCTGCCTAAGATGGAGGACTCAGACTATCTGAGAGCAGTCCCATGATGCATGGGTCAGAGGGGATGGCAAGAAGGATGTCATAGTGGACTGTGTCAATGGCAGAAAAGAGACCTTGCAGGATCAGAACCGATGATATGTTGGTAGCTACTGTATAGCAAGTTGTAGCTGGTTGACCACAGTTTAGGAGAGCATTCTCGTTTGAGTGGCTCCTCTTGAAGTAATCCATTCTGTACAAGGAAGGAAGAGATCTGGTTAGAAACAGCACACTCAAGTGTTTTGGACAGAAATGAAAGTAGAGAGACAGGCCTGTAATTGGTAACTTGGGATGGATCGAATGTTGTATTTTTAACGAGTGGAGTTATAAGAGCGTGTTTGAAGATGGTAGGACATGTAATTGAGCTGAGTGAGGTGTTAATGATGTGTGTAATTGCAGGAATGAGTGAGGGTGAGTTGGCCTGAGGGAGATTTGACGGGATAGGGTCAAGTGGACAGGTGTGTGTGTTTATTAGATAGGAGGTCTCAAAACAGAATTAAAATAAATAGAGGACTGCTGCTTGGTGTCCCTCACATTTTTTTCAGCTGTTTCCCCTCTCCCAAATGTAATAAGGCCATTAGGACTTCTTGTTATCCTCAAAATACAGATTGTAAAAACAAGCAGAATGCACATATGTATCAAGCAGAAATTTTATCGAGTCAGATAAAGTTGACGAGAATGAAACTGACATTTTAACTAAAGCAGAATCTGAGTTGCCTTTGCTTGGAAATAAAAAGGTGATCTGATTGTAAGGGTCAAAATAAGTGACGTTTTTATTAGCAGGGCTGGCAGTAATCAAGCCTGATTGTGTTCAGTCAGCTTTAATCTGAATTGATCCGACTACAGAGAAATTACTTTTCACACTGTGCCAATTGATGTTGGACAACTCTATTCATTAGAGTCATTAAGTAAGTTAAAAAAGGTTTCAGTTGCTCATTCAGTTGCCCTTTATCTAGTGTTAGATTTTGTTTAAAGATTTGAAAACATTTACTGGTGAAAATTTTTGAATCAGAATCAAAAAATGTTATTAATCCCAAATGAAATTACTTATGTTACAAGTGTATAGATAGATAAAGGCACAAGTAACACGAAGTGTAAATATACTCATAGATACTGTACTTCAGAGTCTCTTAAAAAATCCCTAATTTACTAAGCAGTAATAACACATTGAGCTGAAAGTATTTCACATAATAGAGTTGCACATATAAGAATAGTATTGCACCTTCTGAGAAACTAAAAACGTTTTTCACATGAGAAAATTGAGTTATTGCACACCTAAGAAGTTCTGGGAGATCCATTAAGGAAAGAGAGAAGAGCTTATTATAGGGAAGAGTTATTACATGGAAGAGGAGTTATAGAGTCTAATGGCTGTGGAGAGGAAGAATTTTCTGTGACATTCAGTGGAGCACATTATGCTAGTCAGTCTACTCCTGAAAATGCTCTTCTGTCCAAGCAAAACACTATGAAGTGGGTGATTAGCATTTTCAAAATTAGACTGACGTCTAGACAACATTCTCCGATCTGGCACAGTTTCCAAGCTGTCCAGTTTCTCTCCAACCACTGAGCCAGCCTTCTGAATCAATTTGTTAAGCCTTTTAATGTCTGCCACCTTCATACTACAACACCCCCAGCACACCAAGGTGAAAAAAAATGGCACTGACAACCACACACTCACACAGTAGAACATCTGCAGCACAGTGTTGCAGACCCTAAAGGATTTAAGTCTGCATAGGAAATACAGCCTACTTTGACCCAGTGAGTTCTTAGACCAGTCTAACTTACTGTTCATATGCACCCCCAGGGACTGAACGATCTCCACTTCCACACCCCTAATAGACAGGGGAGTAAATGGAGATCATGTTCTTCTCAAATCCACCACCAGTTCCTTAGTTTTACTGGTGTTGACCTGCAGCTGATTCAGCTCACACCATTCAACAAAACTGTCCACTACTCTCTAGTCTATGTCATCACCATATCTGATACTTCTCACTGTTGCAGAGATATCAGAGAATTTCTGCAGATGGCAGCCTTCTGTGTTGTTGCTAAAATCTGCAGTGTACAAGGTGAAAAGGAACGGTGACAGAACTGTCTCTTGTGGAGAACCAGTACTACACAGCAATGTGTCAGACACACAGCCCTGTAGGCACACATACTATGGCCTTCCAGTTACATAGCCCATGATTCACAAAACTAAGAGAGCATCCACCTGCATTGACAGCTTTCTCCCTAGTCTGGCTGGCTGGATGGTGTTAAAGGTACATGAGAAATCAAAGAACATAATCCTAAGAATTCCTCCTGGTTTGTCTAGGTGACTTTATTCTATTCTTTTATCTAGGTGCAGCAGGTAGAAAATGGCATCTTCAACCCCAGTTCTCTCCTGCTAAGCAAATTGAAGGGTATCAAACGCAGACTTAACTGGGGATGAAGTATTTCCAGGATCAGTCTCACAAGAACTTTCATTATATAGTATGTGCAGTGAATACCACTTGCCTGTAGTCAGGCTCGTGTTGAAAATCCTTAGTAATACTCAACAGAGCTGTGAGGCACAGATCTTAAGCACCCATGGGCTGATGCCATCAGGGCCCGCCACCTTGGCCGAATGAAGTCTGTGTAATTCTCTTATGACTAGGTCTTCAGTAAAGGTGATGGATGGTCTGCTTATGTTAGTTTTATAGACAAAAGAGGGAGTGAAGGTGAGTTCAGATAGTAAGGGGGGAAGAGTCAGTTATTCTACACACTCCTTCCCCTGCAATGTTGTATGCAAACAAAGCTCTAATGGTTTTATCCAGCGGTATGTTGTCAGCCACAGAGATTGAGCTGCAGGCAGTCTGGACTGAGACATGTTGTCAAACCAGTTAAAAAGCTGGTTAAACTCATTGGCCTTTTCTCTGTCACAGTCCGCTGGCAGCTGGAATTAAAGCCATTGATTGTCCTCATGTCCTTCTACACCTCTCTGGTGTTGTTCTGCTGCAGCTTTTGCTCCACCTTCTTCCTATAAGCTGTCCCTCCCCTTTTATACTTTGTTTCTGTTCCATCTTCATTGCCTCCCTGTCACCTGATCGAAATACTTTCTTCTTCTCATTCAGATGGGCTTTAATGTCCTTGGTGAACCATGGCTTGTTGTTATGGAAACAGCATAGAGATTTTAAACACACAGTATTGTCCACACAGAATTTAATGTATTCTGTGACACAGTCTGTGACACCGTCAATGTCCTCCAAATTAGACTAGCAAAGAAGACCCCAATCTGTTGCTTCAAAAAAGTCCTGCAAAGGTACCCTGATTTCCTTTGACCACCCACTCATTGTCCTGACAGTGGCTAACTGCCTCTTCACAAGTGGCGCATAAAGGGGAAGGAGATACAGCAGGTTGTGGTCTGACCTACGCAGAGCTGGAATGACAGTACAAAAGCATGCCTCTTTAACACTAGCATATATTAAATCCAGTGTTTTATTCTCTCTGGTTGGACAATTCAAAAAACTGGATGACGGTACTAAGTGTGCTGTTTAGGGAAACGTGATTATAATCTGTGGAAATGAGGATGAAAACAACCAGGTGTATTGCTTGGAGTCTTGTGGTGACTGAGTGTATGACATGCATGAGAGAACTCCCTGGGCATGTAGTATGGGTGTAGTCCCATTGATAACAGCTCAGTGTCTGGGCTGCAGATACATTCCTTAATCACAATGTGACCAGGGTGGCACCATCATTCATTTACAAAAACAGTGAGCCCACTGCCTCTGCACTTTCCACATTTACAATAACAAAGGAAAATCAGAAAGAAGCAAATGTTCTTCGTGACACTGTATGACTCATTGTATATTCAATATGATTTTATACTCATGATGATGGATTTATAAAACCACCACATCTCATTTATGGAGTTTTATTATCAAATAATGTAATGAGGTCCTCAAAACTCAAGAGGCCTTTACATACAAATCATAATGTAAAGCTCAAAGAGTCATTTGAAAGAATGCATGTTGATTTTAAAGACCTCCAGAAATGTATCTGTGATATGTCACACATAAATATTTATGCTTTGCAGGCTTCTAATAAAGTAGCACTTCAACCATCTACTGTTAAGAAGCCATAAACTATTAATGAGAACCTGGCACAAGGTGGAACAGATGTATGATTGGAAATGTTAGCTAGGTAAAATGGCAATAAAAAGAAGGGGTTCAAGTGTTGCTTTTAAGTGATTCTGTAGCTTGACATGTTCACAAAATGGCTCACAATACGGAAAATCAGATCACAATTTTGAATATAAAGATGATTTGATGCAAGACTTCCATTTTCCTTCTTTGATATAATGTATGAGTTCCTTAGAACTTTGAGTGACTATATCATGAAGAGATACAGTATGAACGCCATTTCAAATTCTGTGTAGGCATATACTCTGGTGGCACTGCTGGAAGGATGTGGGTGACATTGAGGAGTATCAGATGAAGGCACTTGTTGTTCTATCAGTGCACTGGCAGATAAACGTTTTGAGCATGACCGGAAGATGGAGAAACAAAAAAGGTACAAGAGTAAAAGGAAAGCAATACCAAAATGAGAGACAAGATTGGAAGTCGAGAGGACAAGCAAGAGATCAAAACCGGAAGTAACATGCAAGAATTTTTGCACAAGGCTTTTTTGAGAGTTTAGGTATCAGCAGAACAGATAAGGAAATGACTTCCCAGCTGTCCTTTTATTCCTTCAGTGGCTATGCCACTAGAAACAAAAGGACGCAGAACTAATGACATTATTGCAAAATGGCTTCAATTCAGAACCTAAAATGGCGTCCAAGACTTTGTAAAACAAAGAATTACATCTTGCCTGAAGAAGGGGCCTGAGTTGCCTCGAAAGCTTGCATATTGTAATCTTTTTAGTTAGCCAATAAAAGGTGTCATTTTGCTTGACTTTTCTCTAAAACAAAGCACAAAATCTGAATCATTACAAACTACAAGCAAATAATAAAAAGAAAAGAATAATCAACCTCAATAACCCCAATACAATTACAAAAGTATACTAAACAATTGCATACAACCCAATCATGACACTTGTATTGCAAGTGGACAAAACTGTTTTCTTCATTGAAAATTGCACTCAAATTCATAAGAAGAGTGAATCATGTAAAGAAAAATGCTTTAAATTCAATATTCACTGTATTATGTGATGATATGGTGTGAAGGGTGTCCCACGTACTTATCTAGGTGGTATGCCCTTGAGGTGGAAGGACAGGAGGAGACAGCTTATAGAGGGCTCTTAGTCTCGGATTCCTGCATGGGTACCAATAAGGCATGCCTGGTATGGGAGTCCCAGGGGATGTCCTTCCTGTGTGCTGTTAAGGCTGCCAAGGGGAGCTGCGGGATTTAGTAGTCCCTGCTTCATATGGCCCCAACCTCACCTGGAAGAGCTTCAGAGCTGCAGCGTCATGTCACCAGAAGCACTCCCGTGGATTAAATAAAAGGAATTGCCTACCTCATGTGGATGTGCCAGGGTCGGGTGGAAGGTGAACAAAGCTTTCATGGAGGAGTTGAGGAGGCAGTGATCAGTGACAGACAGATAGTGTGCTTAATTGTACTTGTGGCTGTGGTGGTGGGAAACATTTGCTTGAGAGAGTTTTCCCACAATAATAACTCTTTGTGCCTCTTAAACTTGCTAAAGGAGCATCAATTAAAAGTGCAAGATTGGAGACAACTGTCCTAAAGGAAGCAACATCTGAAAATGATCTAGGAGTGTATGCTGATATAACATTTTCATTGTCTAAGCAATGTGAAGAAGTTATTAAAAAGGTAAATAAAATGTTAAGGCATATGATAAAAACTGTTCAATATAAATTGAAGGATGTTATTCTCAAATTAGGTAATGCACTACTGTGTTTCCCTGAAAATAAGACCTACCCCGAAAATAAGCCCTAGCATGATTTTTCATGATGCTCGTAATATAAGCCCTACTCCGAATATAAGCCCTAGTTACGATCCCACACAGGCGCCTTTGGATGAGCGATAAACACCTACCGCAACTGTATGTACACCGATTAACAGGAAATAATACCGGTATTTTGACCCCCCGACAAGATGAGTACAAAAACAAAGAGCTATTCTGTCGAGCACAAGAAAGAAATTGTAGAGGAGTCCCAGGGCAAAAATCTTACTGCTTTCTGCAAAGAGAAGAAGTTGGATATCCAAATGCATTATGAGCAGGCTACATGGACAATAGGTGCTCATTTAAGGAAAACTCTATTGCTAGACATGAGAGATTGGAGCCAATTGTTCTAAAGGAAATGGAGTCGCAAGAAATTCATAATGGAATTTGGGGTTTGGAGAGTTATGATGATGTTCCGGAAGATGATGACATGACTGAATTTGAACAAATGTAGATTTTTGTTCCAAAATAACTGTAGATTTTTGTTCATGAATAGTAGGGGGTTGTGCCAACCGCTTCGCTTCACTCTCCCACCCCCCGGGGCGCGCTGTGTGCCAGGCACTTCGCATCTCTGCCACTCACTTTCTGAAGGGGGGGCTGAACGCACGCTAAGGAGACGCAATCGGATCAGCCGCTGTCTTACTGCTGCCAAGCCGCGTGTTCTGCTTGTCGCACTGCATGTCGATCATTTAAAGGCCTGTGCAAAGGCTGTCCTTTTGTCTCACTGCCTTGTCTTGTGGGTCGTTAAAGTGTCTCCAAGAAAATCACGTATCGTCTCCTTCCAAGCCTTCCAAAAATTTTTCTTTTATAATAGAGAGAAATGTAGATTTTTGTTCAAGAATAAATGTAGATTGTTGTTCATGGAAAAACAAGACACCTCCTGAAAATAAGCCCTAGCGCGTCTTTTGGAGGAAAAATTAATATAAGACCCTGTCTTATTTTTGAGGAAACACGGTAGTGAAAAGACATGTTAAGTATTATGTTCAATCCTGGTCATCATGCTACAAGAAATACATAGCAGCACTTGAAACTGTGCAGTGAAGAGCAAGCAAGTGCATCCTAGGACTTAAGGACATGTCCTACTCTGAAGGACTTAGAGAATTAAACCTGTTTTGTCACAAGAACAGGAGACTGCGTGTGAATTTAATCCAGGTCTATAAAATCCTCAAAACACTAGTGGAAATTAAGGGGAAGTGCATTTAAGACTGACTCAGGATGCACTTCTTTACTCAAAGAATTGTGGGAATCTGGAACAAAAAACCAAGTCATGTATTTGAACCAGAAACCTTTAAAAACTTTAAGAAATGTCTTAAATGCAACTCAAACCACTTACACCTGAACACCAGCAAAACCAAGGAGCTGGTGGTGGATTTTAGGAGACCCAGGCCCCTCATGGACCCCGTGATTATTAGAGGCAACTATGTGCAGAGGGTACAGACCTATAAATACCTGGGAGTGCAGCTGGATGATAAACTGGACTGGACTGCCAATACTGATGCTCTGTGTAAGAAAGGATAGAGACGACTATACTTCCTTACAAGGCTGGCATCCTTCAACATCTGCAATAAGATGCTGCAGATGTTCTATCAGATGGTTGTGGCGAGCGCCCTCTTCTAAGCGGTGGTGTGCTGGGGAGGCAGCATAAAGAAGAGGGACACCTCACACCTGGACAAACTGGTGAGGAAGGCAGGCTCTATTGCAGGCACAGAGCTGGACAGTTTGACATCCGTGGCAGAGTGATGGGCACAGAGCAGGCTCCTGTCAATCATGGAGAATCCACTGCATCCACTGAACAGTATCATCTCCAGACAGAGGAGCAGCTTCAGCGACAGACTGCTGTCACTGTCCTGCTTTACTGATAGACTGAGGAGATCGTTCCTCCCCCACACTATGCGGCTCTTTAATTCCACCCTGGGGGGGTAAACGTTAACGTTATACAAAGTTATTGTCTGTTATACCTTCATTGTTATCACTCTTTAATTTAATGTTGTTCTTTATCAGTATGCTGCTGCTGGAGTATGCGTATTTCCCCTTGGGGATTAATAAAGTATCTATCTATCTATCTATCTATCTATCTATCTATCTATCTATCTAT
>JANRMT010028174.1:109490803-109554951 GCA_026402145.1 Polypterus bichir lapradei | reverse complement strand
TATCTATCTATCTATCTATCTATCTATCTATCTATCTATCTATCTATCTATCTATCTATCTATCTAGTTGAGTTATTGGGATGGCTTAGCCATCAGCTAAACAAATGAGCTTGATTGGCTGAATGGTCTCCTCTCATTTATCAAATTTCAAATATTCTTATAACTTAATTATGATCCAAGCGTGACAATTTTACAAAATATTTTCAGTAAACACTTGCTGGATTTTATTTTCCAGTTTATGATGTTGCACAAAAAGTGACTGGAGGGATGTGAACCCAAATCAATTTATTTCATTAAAAGAAAACTTATCTGTCTGTAAGGTGGATAAAATTATTAGAGCAGGTTGCTTATAAAGTGTGCTAAGTGTGATCTTTTATAGGTGTAAAGGAATAATATGAATGTGCTTATTAATTATCTGAAATTATTTAATTGGCAGTAGAGATAATTGTGTTTTAAATTCCAACAAACCTGCCCAAAGAAGAGGCCTCATTTGCCTTGAAAGCTCATATATTATAATCGGTTCAGTTAGCCAACAAAAGTTGTCATTTTGCTTGACTCCTCACTGCATCCATAATGGCTAAGACGGTACAACACCCTACTACTACAAACATCACTCATGATAACTAACTGAGGGTGAGTTTTCAGACTACTACATTATTTACTTCCTTTGGAATGAAAATGGAAGCAATATAGCTGAACTAACAGATATTTTTCTGAAAACTGTTCTCCTAGTTCCGACGACATACCTGTGTGGGTCTGGCTTTCAATCTTATTGTTATTACAGTCAGACAAAGTATAGAAACACTGTGAATATTCGCTCTCCACTGTGTGTGGCACTGTACTACACTGATCCAGAATTAGGTAAGCTGGCAAAGGAGACAGGATCACCTTGGTAAAGGTTTATTCAGTGTAATATTTTGATTGTACTACTGTTTAATTTTTATTTATTTATTTTAGATTTTTCTGGTATATTTTTGTAGATGTTGTGCTAGAAAAATAAAGTTATGTTGCATTTTAAAACAGGAGTTATTTGTTTGAGAATGGTCCTTGGGGAAAAACAATTGCCTCTCCACCACATGGGCTTGTTTGAGAGATTGTTCTGATTCACCTCATATTTAGTGGTGAGAGCAGAACTGAATCAAAGATCATTAAATAATAATCGGAAATGATTTAATTGGCAGCAGAGATAATTGTGTTTTACATTCCAACATCATTCATGATAATTAGACCTAATATATGATTGTGAGAGCCTTGATCCTTTAACCGTTTGGAAAATCTCAAGTACAAATAACAAAAGGCCTGCTCATTACTTTGGTTTTGATATTCTTATAAATCCATTCATCCATTATCCAACCCGCTACAGTATATCCTAACTACAGGGTCACGGGGGTCTGCTGGAGCCAATCCCAGCCTATAATGTCACTCATAAATATTACATTATCATATTTTTTTCACGGTTAGTTAGAAGACTACTAAACTGACCTAAGTGTGATCTTTTATATGCGTAAAGGAATCATATGAATGTGCTTATTTTTTCAGTATCCCACATTAGAATGTCATTAAATTTATAATAGGACAACTGAAGTCATCTTTAATAAATTCTGAATTAGCAATTGATGTATACACGCGGTGTCTGGAATCATTAGTGATGTGGCATGCATTGTAACATTTTTTCTGTTTCATTAATTTTTTTCCTGATCTGAATTTATGACTTACAGTTGGTTTTGAACATCAGGGAATCCTTTGGGATGATACTTTATATTTAATGTTATATATTGTGTTTATTGTGCGCTATTTTATTACTTTTTAGGTGCTGCTGTTTAGCAGTTTTGTTACCATTATGCTATGGACAGTTACTAGGGAGCACAGTCCACCGAAGTTGCTCTTATAAAGTGGTGTCGTGAGTTATGCAGCATCCAACATTACATTTAAAAACTTCACTGGTGTTTTGAGGTGTTGTTAAAATTAATGTTTTAGCAAGTTAACTATTTAATTTCAGCTAAACTTTAGGTTTATGTTATGGGCTTTGGTTACTAGGTTTGGTTTTAATTTCTGTTTCCACTAAAGCATGTTCTTAGACTGCGATTCTTGTAATGTCCATCACATGATACTTGCCTTCTCATCTGCCTGTTTCCAGCTGGGTATAACATCATAAGGACATCCAGATGTGCTGTATGTATCATCCAGACACTTCATAAAGGCTGTCAAGGTTTCTGCTTCAAAAACATGAATTTTGTAGATTCTGTAGATTTTGTAGAGTCCTACAACTTTTTGGATAAAGAAGTGCTTTCTGGCTTCGGTCCTAAATGCACTTCAATTTAATTTTCGCTGATGTCTTTGAGTATGTGATTCATTCGTAAGTTGAAATAGTTCTGTTATAAATGGCCCTTGTGAAATTAGAAGACCTGGATTAGGTCCCCATGCAGTATCCTTTGCTTGAGACTAAACAGGTTTATTTCTCGGAGGCTGCCAGAGTATGACATGTCCTTAAGTCCTGGATGCACTTGGTTGCTCTTCTCTGCACAGCTGCAAGTGCTGCTATGTCTACCATGTAGGATGAAGATCTGATATGGACACTGTACTCCAGATATGGTTTCACTAGTGCATTATACAGTATAGTCAAAGCATAACATTAATTAATTTATGTTCAGCAGTTCTTGCGATGTAACCTAACATTTTATTTGCCTTTTTAATTTTGTCTGCACAATGTTTAGATGATGGAAACGTGTCAATATAGAACCCCAAATCCTTTTCAGATGTTGCTTCCTTTAGGACAGTGCCTCCCATCTTGTATTTATAATTGCGTTTCCTTCTGCCCATGTGTAGCACTTTGCACTTGTCTAAATTAAATAGCATTTGCAGAGTGTTTGCCCAGTTCTTAAACTTTAAGACTTCTGAATTGTTTTCACTGCCTCCTCAGACTCTGCCATTCCTCGAATTTTAGTAAGAGCAGCGAATTTCACTTTAATAACAAGAGTTAGTGTGGCGTTAGCCTAACAAGCCCCAACTCTAAGTCTCATCAGAAATAAGTTAAGGGTCTTCTTCATACTCTAGAAATATGAAGCTAGAGCCGACCCTAACACCAGTTCAAAGAAAATTTATAGAAAATCAGAAGAAAAAAATTGATAGCAACACAGGTAGGAGAAGCAAACATGAAAACTGTCAATCTGAAATAATTGGCAAGAAATATTAAGGAGATGGCATCTAGCAGTTTCAAAAATAGATGAGGAAAAAAATATAATAACTAACTTGTGAGTGACCTGCTCTGCCTAAAAACTGTTTGCTGGAACATCCCACACCTGCACTGAGCTCAACAGAGCATTACCACGCATACGTTCAAAGAGCACACAAGCAGATGGGATCGCAGCAAATCTTATAGTAAAGCTAAGAAAAGCAAGTTACAGCAGTGTACATCTAGTAAGAAATAAAAGGAACGCTGTAAAAAATGTCCGTAAATTTAACGGTACAAATACTGTAAATGGTGAAAGTAAAAGACCTTTTCTGAAAAAAAGGAAAGTTACCTTATGTTCTACTGAAAATTACCTGTATATCTTAAACAACAAATTTCATTATTTTTTACAGCCAAATTCTGTAAAATTAATATTTTTCTACTTTCAAAATATGCTAAATACCGTTTATTGATGCATTACAGTTACTGTATACTGAAAAAAAGTGTTAATTTTACAGTGTAAAACTGTTAAATAATGAAGGTAAACAACCATAAAATGTAAAACGGTAAATCACTGTTTCAGTAAAACCGGTTACGATATTTGCATAAGGACATGCCCCTTTTTACAATATTGTTCCTGGTGAACCGCATACCTTTGAATAGTAGGGAAAAAAACTTAACCTAAGTTAGTTGAAAGCAATTCAATGTGTATAATTAAACGGTACATGCTTGCTATTGATTGTTGTTATTTTACTGATGCAAACTGTGTACTGGGGTTTGACCCTGCCAATACATATTGTTTATTGATTATCATATTTATTACACAACATGAAATTCTGGTTATGGTTAAATTCCCTTCTGTTGGAATTTGTTGCAAAGAACAAATAGTTTTTACTACAAAATTAAACTGTAGACCTAAAAATATTGTCACCTTATTTATTACAGTAAAATTTTGGTAACCCAGCTGCCAGTATTTAACCGTAAATTTAACATTATTTTTTAAAGTGTACCGTAGACCAAAAAATATTGTTACCTTCTTTTTTACGGTAAAATCCTGGCAACTCCAGCTGCCAGTTTTTTACCGTAAATTTAACATTATTTTTTTTACAGTGAAAGAAAACCTTGAGCAGACAAGGCCACCTGCGTAACCTCACAAAAGGTAAACCGACAGCTGAACAAAAGAAGATTGGGTGAGCGTCTCTCGTTGTGTTGTACAAGGCTTTGCAGTTAGTATGATGAGTTAGTATAACCACAACAGCTTCATTTTCCATTAAGATACTATTTAGCAAGTGTACGGGTGCAGTGTTATGATGATAATACAAAGAAAGGGGAAATTGTGAGCCCAAAGTTTCCCCAAAGTTGGCCAGATCTAAAGCTAACTGATTAACTTAAATCAGATTCAATTTTTAATTTTCTAAATTAAGGATAACAATGCAAAATAATCCAAAAATACAATCAAGATGATACATTAGATCTAAAATATAAAAGGCTGAAATTTATAAAATGCTGAAATACCTTAAAGATCAAAATACAAAATACTGAAATAACTTAATGGTATTGCTAGTAATAAAACATAGCTGATCTGACATGAGAAGGCAACAAAGAATGTTTAAATAAAGGGCCAGAAGAAGACACAAGAGTGTCTCGCCCATTGTTCCTTCCCAGCTGTGTACAAATACAGGTTTTATGTTTCTTTTGTACATTTTTGATTCTTAGATGTATATTGTTTGCACTGATGGCATTTTTGTTAATTATGTGCATTATTCTTCTTGTTTTTGATTTTAAGTATGCAAGTATGTAAGCGTTATGCTGAATGTGTTTTTTGGGTGGTCCTCCAAGAGGTGGTGCCGCCTGCCAATCAGCACCTGGAACTGCCCTCCGCCTTATAAATCCAGAGGATCTCCCACAGTACATTTAGAATGGCTGGGACTTGTGTTTATTGTAAATCCTGCTAATTATTGGGTCTGTGACATTTCGCCTTTCTGCTTTGTTTTTTTGACCTTGCCTATGGAATCTATTTTGGGATGATTTGGATTGTCTTTGTGTTTCTGCCAATTCCATTTTACATTTTTGCCCCATGGAGCTTCATTGTGACTGGAATATGTTTTGTGAAGAATACATTTCTTTATTTTATAAAGATTTGGAGCTTGCCTTTATTACTAGCTGGGATTTTGACTGTGATATCCTCCTCTATTGGGCATTATTGAAAGTCCTTTGGAACTCTTTAGTGCATGCGACTCCTAGTACACAAAAGAGAGTTAGAAAAACAAGAAAAGAAATGTTACCAGGAAGTTCAGCACAATCGTCAAGCTAAAATCCAAAACACAAAACAGGAGTCAAAAAATACACATCAAGAGCATTAGCTAAATAAATAAGTGTTATTCTTTTTGTTATTTGCTTTCACAAACTAAGATACAATATGGCCATCGAGATGAACTTTTAACATTTAAGCAAATGACCCCTTAGTTCACACCCCTGGCAACTGGGACCTGCATCATGATGATGGGTTGCACAAAATGGCATCAAAGAAAAATGCTAATAGATAATAGATTTCTTCAAAATTACGTTAATGCTAATAAATAATATATTTCCTCAAAATTACATAAAATATAAATTTTAACTTCAGAATCCCTGAGCATGAAAACCCCAGAAAAGACCCATAAATTGACATGGTCCATTCTGGATAAGGCACACAAATGAAAGAAAAATGGACATTATAGCAGCGGTGAATGAAGAGAGCTAGCATCACAGAAAACCTTAGTCAGTGCCCCTGCCATCAGTGCAGTTAAATAGGACTCAGGGGCAGCCCCTTTAGCTACATATCTTCAGCAGTGAGAAGCCGTGCCCCCGTGCCCAACATAAAGAGGGAAAGGCAAGAAGTAAAAGAACAATTACAAAATCAATAAAAGAAAATTACAAAATGATTAAAATGAGAGTCTATGAGTAAAAGTGTCAGAAGCACGTGGTTGTGCAACGTTTTGCATTTTATTTATTTGTCATGTCATTGTCAAGCCCACTTAATCCAGGTTAGGGTTATGGCTAAGCCTATCCTGGCAGCAGTGGGCACAAGACAGGATACGTCCTTGGACAGGGTGCTACTGCTTCATGGACACCACTTGTGCACACACCCACACTCATACTGGTGCCAATCAGGAATCACCAATCAGCATGGTCAGTGTGCCTTTGATGATGTAGGATTAAAGTGGAGTATGTGAGGAGAACATGCAGACTCCGAGTCCACATGGACAACATCTGGGTGGGATCTGTGCTACTGCACTGCTTAATTAATTTGTTTATATTCCCATTTCTTACTGCTTTTCATTGCTTCAGTTTCATCATGGTCAGGAACATGTTAGTATTTATTTTTTGACATTTTAATTCTTTTCTGATTTTGTATTCATTTTTTTTTCTTGTTGTCTTGACTTTATATACTACTTTGTGTTTTCCAATAGGCACTGCCATTTTGTGGCCAAAGACGTGGCACATTGTGGGGCAGCATGTTGTCAATCAATCAATCAATCAACATTTATTTATATAGCACATTTTCATACAAAAAAATGTAGCTCAAAGTGCTTTACAAAATGAAGAATAGAAAAATAGAAGACACAATAAAAAATAAACATAAGTCAACATTAATTAACATAGAATAAGTAAGGTCCGATGGCCAGGGTGGACAGTTGTGTATCAGTGTGGTGTATGTGTGTGTCGTTGGCACAATTGAACTTCAAAAGATGGCGTTGTGAGCTACAAAGCTTTGATTACAAAGAAAAAATCTGCACAAGAGACACAGCACTCAAGGAATTAAAAGGAGAAGCAAGAATTCCAGCTTTGAACTTTATTTAGGGTTGCTTTGACCTTCAGTTTAGTTTAGTGCTAGGAATGTGCAGAAAAGATAAAGGATTTTTTTTAACAAATCCTGATTCCTTTAATATTTGGTACTAAACACAAAACTTTTGAAATCTCTGCTAATCAAAATAAATGTGTTCCTTAAAGCTTCCAGCTTGTCCTACTAAAACACATTAAAATGTCAGAGAAGTAATGTAATAAAAATAATATACAGCCAGTAAAACCTACAGCTACAGCCTGAATGGTGCCTTAAATGTCACAAGACTCAATTTTTTAAAAGTTTTGCAATGTGAAGTCAAGCAAAATGACACATTTATTGGCTAACTAAAGAGAATACAACATGCAAGCTTTTGAGGGAACTCAGGCCACTTCTTCAGGCAAATCCATTTTGCTTTTGTACTCCATGGAGCTTCATTGTGATTGGAATACTTTTGGTGAAGAATAAATCTTTTTATTTTATAAAGATTCGGTGCTCACCCTTGCCTGAAGAAGGGGCCTGAGTTGCCTCGAAAAGCTTGCATATTGTAATCTTTTTAGTTAGTCAATAAAAGATGTCATTTTGCTTGACTTCTCATTACATCCATAATGGGTAACACAGTACAACATCCTGCTACTACAGACATCAGAATTTTGCAGAAATACAAGAGATCTCTCATTGGATGGGGTGAAGGACAGGTTTTGCTTTATTTATTTTGTGTTTGCACTTCGAAATGAAGCTTACAGTACCTCTGTGTGCTTGCGTGCAGCCAACTCAAGCGCAGTTGGCTCAGTGATTTACTGAATTTCATCCATGGTGTCAGTTGCACTTTGTACATATTGTTCCAGTAGTTTTTAAAATAGTTTTTACAGTTCATTAGCAGTGTGTAAAATGATCAGTGTTACAGTAATTGTGATACTCTTTGCATGAAAAAAAATGCTTTCCAATAAAATTTCACAATTTTCTTTGTGAATTGTGACGTTTGCCTAAAGTGCAGCAAATAAGTATTTGGCATCCAGGGATGCATTAACCCCCAAGTATGTGGCAGTTTAAGGGTTAAAGCCCCAAGATGCCGCTGAAACGAGCTGCACCGTCTAAGGCTTCTGGCAATGAAAATTCGCTTGCATGAATTACAGTACATATAGACGTAACATCTGTATTTTACATTCTAGCACTGCGGGTGACATATCAGTACAGTACTGTACAGTATACGGGTTTACCTTTACATTCTTTTTTTAGGTAATATATTAAGCTGAGTTTGAAATTAAATTAAAGTGTTTCGGGGGCATATTTAGGGTTTAAACTATGAAAACGGTTTTTTTTAACCACATCCAAAATTTGCGGTTTTTCACAATTCACGGGTGCACTAGGAACGAAACCCCCGCGAATTTTGGGGGTGTACTGTATATATATATATATATATATATATATACTGGCCTAGCGTGGAATTACCTTCGCTTGGTCCATTCAATGTCCTCCTACTCGCACATGAGTGACACTATATATATATATAAATATACATATATATATGACCAATTTTTGTTTGTTTATGTGGTGCCAAAGAGCCCTGGTTTTCTGTTTTTGCAAGATTAAACAGGGTGGCTCCTCAACTTTTGCCCCGGACTTTTCTGATTCAGTTGGCCGATTACACAGTATAATCAAAAATAATCAAATAAAAAGTTATTTGATACTTTAAGAAGACTTATTCCGTTTTAAAATTATAAACTAAAAAATATCAAGAACTCACATCCCGTGAGATGAGACTTTGTGCCAAAAGATTTAACCACGCCCAGGGCCGGAAATAAAAGACAAAGAGTAGGACAGCTGCTGTACAGGCTTTTAAATGTTCAAAGGACCACGCAAGATCCAGATCACGCGGCACGGCAGCAGCAGCAAGTCAGCAGTTGATCGAGCAAAGAGGAGGTAAAAAAAAACTGTATTTGTTTCCCATTGTATCACCGTTTAAAAGGGGGTTTCGGAGGAGCGACCACGTCTCCGTGGGGTGTGTTCAGCCCATCTCTTCACAACACAAGCAGCAGAGACGTGAAGTGGCTGGCGCATAACGCAGGTTGGGCGGGTTTGCGAGTAAAGCAAGCAGGGGGCAAACCCCCTAGTGATATATAAAAATGCACCATTTTTGAGGGAAGCAATTCTTTACAGAAATGTTTGCCTTTGTGCAATCAGTGTTTGAAAATTTTAGGATTATGTGGTTTTTATTTGAGTTCCTTAGCGGCAGTGTGTCTGCCACATATAAGCTTGTCAGTGTAAATGCCAGCATTACAAGTTACAAACTGGAAGAGTGTCATTTAAAGGCTAATTTATCACATGGCAAAATCACAAAACAAAATATAAAAAGTATTTCGTCTGGAACTAGAAAATATTGTTGCACAAGAAGTGTGAAGCAATACTAAAAATGTTGCCACAGGAGTTACAAAGAGGAAAGACGCATCCTTTGTCTGTTCTCAGCCCTGACGTTGCCTAAGTTTCTCCAGCAGATATCTTTCCGGTTTCTCAGTGCATTACTTAATGAATCACTATAATGTTTAAGAGGACTTTCAAGCTCTCAGTGTCTCATGACACTGGAGATGCACTGTATTTTCTGCTGTCCTGTGACAGCAAGTACACATGTGATTGCAATGTCATTTCATATGAGATAGGAGTACACACCAGAAACACCTAGCATTCAGCCCATTGGCTCCTACTGCTGTCTACCTGTCTGAAAATTATTTTTGTTAATTATTCATTACTAGAAAAACAAACCTATCAAAGACTGGTAACAGAATAATTTTAAAAGATCTGTTCTCTCTAGCCATACGTGTACCTTAAGCGCCTTTCCTCAGTATTTGCTTGTGTATGAACTACTCTTGACTGGAGCTCAACCTCTCGACTGCATTCTCATAAAGCCTGCTTCCCAGATTCTGTCATCATTTTCGAGGTGCGTTTCTTGACTCTTGTCCATTTTTTTTTTCTCATCCTTGAAGGTGACTCTTTCAGAGTACGTCCTACACACTTCTCTCCTGCTTTAGCGTCTCACACATAAACCTTTGCTTTTGGTCGCATCACTAAACCTAAACTGACCGATCAGACCAAAGCCAAACTGACCAACCAGATTGCTCTGGGGACTTGACACACAGACCTTAATGTTTTATTAAAAAGTAGAACTTTCTCCCCTTTTCAGGCTTGAATGTCTCTGATTTATTTGGAATTATATTATGTGTAAAATCACCTAGGGTTTGTCGTGGCAAAAAATTCGTCACCACAAGGCTTTTTACCTGAAAATGAAAGCTATTAGGACTCGAGATAGACAGACAGAGTTTTAAGGCTTTATTGCAATAAAACAACACAAAAAATAACAAGGACTCAACCCAATACGGCCAAATTGAGCTGAGCCCCGAACATTTCAGCAATCGAAGTTTATATAACAATTTCTTATCACTTTGACCTCGTTCAATTAGCTCATTCTGCACCTGTCTATACTGTCTATTGTTCACTCTAGTTTCTGCTTTGCTTATTTTTGATTGGTTCTTCAACTGGGCAGATGTTCCTTATTCCATATTTGGTCTTTCATGGTGTCACTTCCTTCTCTAGCCTTTCAAGCTATGTTATAATGGTGGCTTAAAGCTAAGCTTTTAAGTAAAAGGAAATATGGTATATGCTTTCATTAAATCATTTGCTTGGCATGCTTGACTTGCCTTAATTTCTACGCTAAACTTAATTTCTAATATGTTCTTCTATATTTATTGCTAATGCCTGAATATACTAGTGTTTCTTTCATGCATTACATCAGTGTGACCTTGCTTACAGCAAAAGCCTTTTGTTGCCTTTCTGCTGATTCATCAATCCAACTGGTTTCTTTACGTGCCTACCAGAGCCATCTTCTGTCTGTGGTATCGTTCTTTTAGCTTCTCAGCCTTGAACACATGTGTTCTCAACCTCCTTATCCTGTTCTAAGCTGGTTTCTACACGTTATTTCTGTTCCTTCCCACACTAGCAATTCTGCTGTAAGCTTAAAAAATAATGCAATATAACTGATTTTTTAGTTAACTATTTACTTGACCTATCTTATTTGCTTAACATTCTAATTTATGCTTAATATAATGTTTTGGAAGCTTTTAATTACTTTTTATGGCTCTTTATGTTAATTTGCTATTTTTATGCTAATATAAAAAATTTTCCTTCTACAGGTTCCCTGTTAGGTACTGTAGAAAATGGAGAGCAAGAGAAGTAAAGAACAAATTCTTCATCAAAGTTGTTCCATCATCTAGTACTTTTACAGCTTTTACTTTATATTCAAAACTATTTTTAACTAACTACACATCCAGAGCCATCTTAGCGCATGTGCATGCTGGGCAGTTGCCTGGGAGCCCCATGAGCATAGGGGCCCCATGCTAATCAATGTGTGTTGTGACATCCTGAGTGGTTGGGTAGGTAGGGGGCTGTTTTATCTTGGTAGAGTAATATATATATTGCTCTACTTTCCCCTATTGTATTATTAATATGTAGCCTTAGAATGCCTAATCTCACAGACTTACCACTGTTTATAAGGTATTATTGTTTATAACTTATCCCCACCTTCCCTTCTATATCTATAACCTCAGGCAATTAGATGTAGTAAAAAGACAAGCAGGAGTTAAGTTACACATAAAATAATGTATTACTGATAATATTCATAAATAATAACAAAATGCAAAGTACATTTGAATATTGGCAACCATACAACCTGATAAAATGGTGATGTGTAATTCAGGTGGCACACAGACTTGTAGTTACTTAATGTCTCTAGTTAAGGCATCACTGATGCTCAGCTTTTAGCCACATGTCTGTTCAGAAGCCTGTCTCAATATGGCTGAAGCTGTGCTCTTCATTGTGTTGTCTTCAGTTCATGGTGTGATGGTCTTCTTCAGTTGTTAGCAAGAGAAAGATACTTCTGCATCATCACAGGTTAGCAAGAGAGATGCTTCTTCATCATATGTTGGTTAGAGAGAGAGAATGTGGTTGAGCAAGCAAATTTATAGGTTTTCTGTCCGACCCCTCCAGCCAATCCAGACAGCCATATCTCAGACCAATGGGTGAAATAGAACATCTTATCTCCTGCCCCAAAACCATATGTTAAACATCCTGGCTTCCTTGCAGGGGGGTTGAAAGACTTTAGCAGAGAAATACTCATCAAACTGGTTTAAGACACATCCCCCCAAATCATAAAATTACAAAGAGACAGCCATAAAGGGGGGGGGGGGGGGCAAACACAAATACCTCTCACCAAAGTAACACTAAATTACATTGGTTTGCCTAAACTACAAATAAAGACAAAACATTTATCAAGTTATATGCAAAATCTTACATCACAACAGGGCCCCAGTGCACTGCTTTGCCTGGGGGCCTAAAATGCTGTTAAGATGGGCCTATACACATGACCACCCCAGCAAATGCCCACTCTGTCAAGAACAGAATTCTGGTCATGCAGTAGACTTTCCTGTGCAACATTTCTGCTTCATGTCAACTCAGTTAGTTAAACCTTGCAGCTAATCACTTTACTTCTCTTTTTCATCAATGGAATATCAGTATTTGACAAACAAGTCTATCACATTTACTTCTATTTATTCTTGTTTGCTTAAGTTCAAATTTAACTTTTTGTCCTGAACTAGGGGTATTAAGCACAAAAGCCCCATAAAATGTAGCATAAAGCCCCGGCAGTGGAAAGATCTGACAACCCTTTTCTTGGAGCAAACAGGGGCAAATAAAGACATTTTATAAATAAAAGATTTATTTTCAAAAAAATGCTATGAAACAAGGGAGCTCTGAAAAGAACAAAAGGCCCAGAAGGAGATGGCTTACACAGCAAAGGCAATCCAAGGTAAGTCCTCAAGGAACAAATGCAGAAGGCAAATCAAACACAGAGCATAGGAGTAAAATACAAAAATTCAGTAATTCCACAAAATAACTGTATTAATGAAAAGTGACACTTACCAACTCCAGCATCTTCGATGAACCACTAAGGACTGCGTGTTTCCTCGGCCTTCACAGGGTTGAGAGCCATCTCTAAATGGAGGTGGATGGCTAGCCCTGCCTTTTGGGGAAAATAACCTACAAAACAACTGGAATATAATAGAACAAGCACAGACACATAGGAATGAAATGAAACACAACAAAACACACATAAAGAATGCAAATAATTAACAAAAGCAACAATATTAACATAAACAAAAGAATCAAAATGATATGTATCAAAGAATTCTTCCTTCTGTTTTTTTTTTCTCTCAGCAGCAATACAACAGAAAATATTATTAAAGACAACATAAAAAGGTTCATACATCCATTCATCCATCCATTATCCAACCCGCTACATCCTAACTACAGGGTCACAGGGGTCTGCTGGAGCCAATCCCAGCCAACACAGGGCGCAAAGGCAAGAAACAAACCCCCGGGCAGGGCACCAGCCCTCCACAGAGGTAAATACATAGTATTATTAAAAGTTTTTTTCTTTACCTTTCATTTATTGCCTTTTACTTCTGCTTGGAGGCTCCATGTTAGTTGACTATAGGCATGTGCAGTTCCACTGCACATCAGTAGTGGCTGCTGTATAAATCTCTACACTATTGAATTTATGCATGTTTATTGCCAGAAACTGTGAGGCTGCTGCGTTTATGACCAATACAGAGTGGGTGGAGCTGAGAGAACAGTGTTGGATTAAAATAATTACAAAGCAGAGGATCTGTGAAAAACATCATGCCATACAGTTTATGACAAACATCATAGGTTACATGTAGTAGACAACCACAGGTGCATTGTTGAAGGGGGCATTTGACATCTAGCAGCAGAAAACGCAAACACAAAAAAATATTTTCATTTCGTTTAGTTTAATACAGTTTGAATGTAAAAGGTTTTAATTTTTTTGTTAATTAGTTCATGTTGTTATGAGTCTTCGGTTTGCATTTGACCTCTAATGTTTCAGTTCTATTTTGTTTTTTAGCTTTTCATTATTTTTTTCTTTATATTAACTACTCTGGGTTTTTCATTAATGGAGAATTTTTTCCTATAATGACTTTGTGGTTTCCAGTTACTTTTGAATAAGTTATTCATTTTTTAACATTTCTTTTTTAACATATAGTATTCCACCATTTTGTTTACTTGCTGGTGCCACCAATTTGGGCTGTTTTGTTTTCATTGCTATCACATGACAGCCAGAAGTGATTTAATTGGACTGTCACTAATTGTTATTGAAAAGCTTGTTCAAGTGTCTGTTCTTTTTATGCATTCATTTGTCTTTTAAATATTATTTGGTTAATTTTGTTTCTGTTTTTTTTTCTGCTTATGTTGTTCTTAGTCAATATTGTTTTGTTTATTTGTTACTTTTTATTAATGGGTTATGTTATGTTTTTTGTAGTTTTGTGTCTTTTGTTGCTTGTTTTTTATATATTCAGCATCCCTGTCACTCCAGCTGTTGGACCCCCTCCAGGCCTAATAAGTGTGAGAAAGCTTCAGTGGTAAGCCTTAAGACTTTATTTTGTAAGATCTTATTTCTATTTAATCTTTGGTTTATGGACTTTGGCTCTGTTTATAGTATTTAAATTTATGGATCAAGGACTGGTTTTGTTTGCTTAGGAGTTTTCCTTTTTGGCATGTCCTGTTAGATTACATCTTTCTGGTATTTAGTACTTGTTTTATTCTGAATAAAATGCATACTATAAATGAATAATGTTTTTATTTTTTGGGGCTAGGGGCTGTATGTTTCCCTACTCCCTTTAGGGAATGCAATTCAGTCTGTGAAGGCCTCAAAGTCTGATTCTCAAGTTTGGGGCCAGGCTGATTTTGTGTCTAGGCAGCATTGAAGCCTAGTGGATGAGTTTCTGTGTTGAATCCCTTTTCGAGTCGTGAGAGCCTGGCAAATCCTAATACTGTTTAGGACAGTGGTGCCCTACCACCCTTAACCAAATCTGTGGACATTCCAAAAACACTTGCATGTGTTAGGTTCCTAGGGAGTTATGATGTCTTATGTGCTCTCTGGTGGTGATTGGGCTTTGGTATGATGATCTGACTGACCTTTTGGCCTTTGACCTCTTTTTTTGCTTCTTCCTTCCCTTTCATCTTCTGGTCTACAACTTTTGTTTCTGTTTGTTTGTCATAATTCACATTAACAGCACAAGTTCCTCTTATTAACAGGAAAAAAACCCATGAGTAACCAGGCTGACCTCTATAGGGTTTGCTCTTAATTTTTTAAAAATACAAATTCTCTAGGACATCACTCTCTATATGCTGTTTTTTTTTTTTTATAGATGTAAGGGGGTTTAATCTCTTTGCTTATTTATTTCTCTTTTGTTCCTGGTTTGGCACAACATGGTCATCCTACAAATAGTCAATTTACCAGGACATTAATTGCCACCCAGACCTGTATGGTAAACAGTTTCACGCTTTTGTAGATAAGCAATACGTACCGGCCTTTTTTAAGACTCTTATTTATTGTAGATGGCAGATGCATCTCCAGGAAATCATATTGGTTGCCAGCACACCACAGATAGGACCACATCTGTGTTACAAAGGTGAACCTGTGATGCTGCAACACTCACACTGGGTAACAAAATTAAATTAATCAGCACACTTTGTCATGTATGAGCTACTGCATGTATGGTCTTTGATATACTGGGTTTATATATGTCGCATAAATTTAAATCTGACAGAATCCACTTAAAAACAGCTGTAATTACGGTATATCCCAATCCTAAAAGAACTGATTTTCCAATTGTGTCAACAGTAGATCCCTGTTAGCTGAATGCTCTTAGGAACTTGTTACACTTCTATGTTATTTGCTTAGTTTCATTTTTTTGATGTTGGATGTCATTTTTGTTTGTTCTCATCTTCACTCATATTTGAATGTTATTTTTGTGACACTGTTGTCACTGTTATTTTTGGTTGCTGTCTTTCTGAAAGTGGTTTATCATTGATGCTTACATATTGTTTACTGGCCATGGAAGCTGACAACATCTGACACTTCATGACACTTATTACAGATCTAACAGGCTGTAGCTGATGAATCCCACTCCAGATCCTTGTAATTCCACATAAAAACACTATTTCAAGAACTTTTGACTTTGAATTTTTGCTTTGGATTTCTGACTTTGTTTTTAGATAAAAGCATTTTGGTTTTGTTGAAACATTATTCTGTATTTCTGACCGCAACTAGTATTTTGCTGTTCCCTTTAATAACTTTAGCTGTGCTCTATAAAATATTAACTAGTTTGACAGGGCACCCGTAGTCCCATTCAAACATAACTCAGACTCAGAATAACACTATATATACTGTAACCACTGTTGCCCCCTCCATAGCACAGCTATATGGAGACAGCCAATTAGGCGGTCTGCTGTGCCGTCATACTGTCCGCTGATGGCAGTTGAGTATCATCACGCAACTTGCCCATGTTACAGCATAACGCTTAGAACATTTAAAGCTAAGCACTCACCTACCCTTTTGGCTCCTCTGTCTACTGTTTCTAGATTGTGTTTGAGTCTGCTCCACCCAGTGTTTCTCTGCAACTGAACCCACCCGAGGAATGAATTCTTATAAAGTGGAGGAAATGGCTGGAGCAGGATGGCCAGCTAAGAAGCTGATGCTTTTGCCAACTGTTTGAATAAAAGCTTTTTTTACTGAATAAAGACATCTGCTAGTCCCAGAATAAAGTTCTCTCTGCCCAGTACTTAACAACTGCCTGTCTTTTGTGCAACTCAGAAACCCAAGCACGACAAGACGTATCAATTCAAAACTCAATAACAATATGCTTCAAAGCCACCTTGTACAACTAATGCCCCAGACCCTCATGTGCCTTAGGACAAGGCAATAGATGACCAATAAAATATACAAAAATTAAAAATACATTGATAACTCAGCATGCCAGGCTGTGGTAAATATATTGCATTTGGTAATGCCGAAACATTGTGTAAGGTTGGAGTGGATGGATTGGCCCAGAATCCACATCACAATATAAATCTTGTGATGGTTTTGCTAGATACCAGTATAATGTACCTTTACATACCTTTAGACCAAGCCTTTCGTATCCAGCAGGGGGTGTTAGCTCCCTTGTTGGAATAGGTTCTTTTGTAATTGCGGAGTGTTACATAACCCAAAACTATATAGATATAATATAAAAAGGCGATGCCTCTCCCTTAGTGATACAGAAGTAAGAAATCACATAGGAGAAATAACTTAGCTTTCTTTAATGATGGTTTACACTGCATAACAGACGAAGGAAGCCAATGGCAAGAACTCAGTTCGAGAGTGGGGGCCTGATGTATAGAGTCCGCCATTTTTGCCACTGCATTGGAAGGATTTTCTGGTTCAGATGACGTTATCTCCTATCTGTCTGCTGGCTTCAAAGGTGTGCCGGGCAATTTTCCAAGGATTTATACTCTTTCTTCATGTGCAGGCCCCCACAGGTGAATCACGCCATTCCAAACAAGGCAAAGAGGATACAGTTTCATGCTGAGCTTGACACACAGAAGTAGTATACAATGGTCATTGGTCTGACTGCCCATTTCGTAGTTGTCCTTAACTTGCCTTGTCTTAAAATGCTTGCCTAGCAGTTCTTATATGGTGAACTCCTGTGTGCTAAATCTGGCTTTGTGTTAGCTGTGCATGTGAGTAGAAATAAAAATAGATTTATAAAATATTTTTTGTACAGAGCACAGTGATATATTAAACATAGACACTTATTACACCATTTAACAAATAACAAATATATCATTGATTAATGTATTAACAAAGACACACTGCTCATTCATCAAAAATACACAGAAATAGAAATAGAGGTGTTCACCTCTCTTGAATAATAAAAGTAAACCTTTGTCTCTTTCTCTCTCTGTCTTTTTTGTTCTTCCTCACTTGCTGATGCCACAGCTACCAAGCAGACACAGCAGAGGATGCGACTTCTTCCTGTCCTCTCTTCTTGTCTGCATTGACTAATATGTAGGTAATCTCATTACCCTAAGACATAACACACCAATATCAAATCACATTTCCTCTTTCCTTTGACATTCATGTTTTGTGTTTTATGTTTAAATTTGTTCACAGCTTTATTCACTTATTTTAAACATACCAGTAAAATGGTTTTCTCACTCTCCATACTGGAAGAAGAATTTCATTTGATGTTTCACACCAACCAGTATATCAGGATTGCGTGATGAGCACATTCATCAAGTCTAGAATAGTTCTTTAGAAGAATGTCTTGGTCAGGGTTATTGAAGGAGGCCATTAGTAATGTGTAAAGGATATGTTGCAGTCGTGTGGTTAGGTTAAATCAAATTCGAAAGGTTCAGACAGGTACGGGTCAGTCAGAGTACAAACAATATGCTCTCAACAGGAGAACTGAATTTGGACAAAACAGAAGAGTTTTTTGGATAAATGCTTAGGTTGCAGCATGGCTAACCTGTGGTTACCTTCTGCCTCATGGATCTGGTGTTCTAGATTTGACTGTTATGTCTGGTCAATATCTGTGTTGTGCTTACACATTTACCGAATGTTTTTCTTGAGATGCTTTTGTTATCCACACACAAAAAAAGGATGTGCATGTACAATTTTTGCCATTTCTGAACTGGCCCCATGTGCCTGACTGGACCCTGCAATAGAGTGGTGTCTCATCTGGCTTGGTTCCTGCCTTGTGCTCAACAATGCTAACCAGGTTTCTGACCACCCATGACCCTGAATTAAATCAAGGAAGTCTGAAAATTGTATTTTATGTTATGTGTTATAAAACTCTCTGTGGTTCTGTGAGTCTTATACCCCATGAAGTACTGCATAAGCATAAGGTGAACTAGCTGCCCAGCTCCTTCCTGGATTTTATTAAAAAGAAATAAGCTGGACTTTGGGGGTCTGTTGTAAGATGAAGGATGGGGTATTTTAATAATTTAATATACTGATTTAACACAATCCATTTTATCTCATGTGAGCTAAAGGCGCAGCAGCATCTGAGCAGCATTGGGGGGAGCTGGGGTGACTGACTGAGGTGGCAGCTACAAAACTGTGGTGGACTGCAGTGCTGAGTCACAAGGTCCTGACAAGAGTTACTTCTCCATGAACCGATGATTTTAACATATTTATTTGGATTTATTCCTTGGTACCCAACTAATTGTTTTAATTTAATGGCACAGATTTTAAAGAAGAATTACTTATTTACTTTTTTTCTTTGAAAACTCCTCTGTTTTGCACATTTTATGTGCGTTTATTTAACTGTGCTATTGCCTTTGAAAAGTAAATCTGGCTTGTGTTCTCAATCACCCTGGTTCGTCCTCAATTAATGACTGTTGATGCCCGCATAAACGATTGAGACAATGGCTGGGGGTCTGGGGCATCACAGCATCAGTCTGCGATGTTGACACGTTTATCTTTTCTGAGGCAATGTCTCATGGGTGGAATAGGGAATTGGAATTAAGTTGGCCAGGAGGCATAGAAGAGAAGAGCATAAAAGTTCATTAAAGGAGTCTGTGTGCGCCAGTGTAGCAATGAGCAGATCTCACCACATGACCATTTTGTGCCATTCTTACGTCTTATGCTGTGACCCAGTCTGCAGCTCACTATGATGTGAATTTTTTTCTTCTCTAACTCAAAGAAGGTTCTTAAAACAAGGAATGCCTTTGCAGGTAAATAAAAAATACCTCAGGCCTGTGAACATTTCAGTTTATTCAGTTCTGTTGACATTTCAGAATCAAAAGAATTCAGGGCAACCAGTAATACAAGAAGTAAATGTTTTCAACCGCCTACCTCTTTATGTGTGGCTTCCAGAGCTGTAGCTTTTTAATTTAACACTATGCTTTTTGACAGTCTCTAACAATCGACATAATTACAATAAAAGAAAGACCGATGAGAGTGGCAATGCAGCTTCCCACGTTTACACAGCTTTCACTTACTGAATATTTCTGCTGTAGCATCTAGTCGCAATAGACTCTACAAGGAACAAAGACATTCCTGGGAGGCGGGGGGTGGGAATGTCACTAGACGCTGTGCTGAGAAGTTTATAGTAGCAGAATGGTCACCATTTTCTATTCAGCGTTTTCTCACAAAGCTGAAAAGCACAAGGTCAGTGTAATTCTCTTTGCATTTCCTGCCATGTAGCAGATAAACAGAGGCAGCAGATTTATTACATTACAGCAAGCCTGATATAAATGCTTGTCTCCCCGATATCCTGTTTTGCTGTTGTTTTAGTTTTTGGGGAAATAAATATGAAAAGGATACAGGAATTGGTCTGAATCACATCAGGAGATGGGAGGGAAAGTTTCCCAAACTTTGATAAGTTCATCAAACAAATTAGGAAAAGGACTTAATACATTGAGATAGTTAGTAAACTGTCGAGAAGTAAATTATGCAAACCATTCACTAAGAAATCTTTTAGTCTTTTATGATTAAAGCATTATATAATAACAACAATAATAATAATAATAATAATACAGAAAAATTACATCAACAGAGACAAATATCATGGAAAGGCTTAAAATTCGCCCATGGCCTGTTCTGTCATGTATACTTTGTCCAAAATCCTACCCATGTCAGGCCACTCTTGATATAATTTGGGAATGGAGCATTAAACTGAGCAGAGCGGAGCAGCACCTCCATGAACCTGCCTTGCTATGTAAGCTATGCTGTTATTTTAGAAAGTTAATACACTGTGAGAATCCACTGAGTCTTCTTAATTTAAACAAAGAAGAAAAATGAACAAGAAGTCAACACACGGTCCCTCCACTAACTTGAAAGGCCCTAAGATGAATAGAGCTTATTGCCATGGTTTGTGGTGTTCACTGGACTTTTAAAGTCAGTTGCGAGCACCTGTCTAACATACACTAACTAGCTCCTAATGGGCATGTAGCAAAAAGGAAACACAATGTTGCAAACAAACAGGAGTTCAAAAGAAAAATATTCAAATAGATGAAAGAGAAAGGTTCAGGAGCACAAAACCAAGCTAAATGGACTAAAAAAAACTGAACAATATGAAAAAATGATGAAAAATGCAACAAGGACTATATCAGTCTTTTTAGCAATTATCAGTAAAGCTATCAGTTCTCCAGTTTTGCTAAACTACTTTTAAAATAGAAAAGTAAGTACAAAAAGCATACTTGACTATTGTTATGAAACTGCTCCAAAACAAAGGCCAAAAGGAGCAGGAAAACCCCCTGGCCACGCAACAAAACCTAATGATAATTAAATAAATGTATTAAGCAGTTAGATTAACACAAGGTCAAAAATTCAAAAGAAAATACAAAACCAAGAAACCAAAAGGGTAAACAAAAATGGAATGCAAAAAATCCAAAAGTAATAAATTCTAAATTCAAATATATTAAAACATTCAAAAGAAGAGTGGCAAAAAATAGGAAAACTCAAAATAAAGAATGCAACATTAAAAATCTCAGTCTCTTAATCCAAAATGCATGGTCAAAAACTACAAAACATTCAGAAGACACAGTGCAAAAAGAAGCAAAGGAACACAGCATGAAGCTAATGCCACTTCACCAAGGCAATGGCTGTAGCAGCCTTACACAATCAGCAGGTGCCTTGAAGCAGCTCATTTAGGCACCTGAGTCCGGCAGTGTAAACAGGGATTGTGCTCCTTAAGTGTCAAAGGCAAAAATAAGAAGGAAATAAACTAAACTAACAAAAAGATATCCTGAAACATAAATAATGATTACAGACCAATTGATAGAAACAGAACATTCTGGGAATATGGAAAAAATACACCCACATGAAAATATAACACAAACCGAGGTGTGCCAACCCAAAGGGAGGAGCCATGATAAAGGCAGGAGATTTATATTTTTTATTTTGTCCATTATTCAGAAGCATAAGCAAAAGTTATCAAGATGCAGAAAATCTGTCAAAATTCCATATAAAAGTACCGGTACTTAAAACTAAAGTATTTGAAGAGGCGAGTGACACAATGCTAGAGCACTTCTTAACATCATTTTCATTTTCTCTGCTCCCTATCTCTTTTGACTGCTGTATCCTTCATGCTGACGTGGAGCTCAGTCCCCTAACTAACAGATGGAGATCCTTTAATAAGAACTGCACTAAAGTCAATAATGCATTGAAGAAGAGTCCTGTTAGATTTCAAGGCAAATTTATTTTGTTGTAACTTAGTAGACTGCAAACTCTTTTCAACTATTATGCAGCAGTCATTGTTTTCTCTCAGTTTCGTCCATTATTATTTGTTTCGTTTGATATTTCTTTGTAAACTGTATTAGCTGTTTGTGTTAATTTTCTCTGTTAGGTTTTGATTATTTTATTTCCTGCAACCCTGGATGCAAATAGGGATAAGAAAATTTAAAAATGGATGAATGGATGATTATCTTTTTTGTTAATTGTTCCATAATTATGTTTTTCATGTTTCTTACCTTATTTTACTCTCCCTTTTCATGTTGAGCTCAAGGTATGGACCCCAAAATCATGCAGTTGTGCTCCTAACCAGTGAACCTAATGGGTTTGTATTTAAAACTTTTGCAGGCCCCAAGTGATATGATTTGGGTTCATTTTTAATTTTTATCTCATTATTCTGAATTGTTCTCCATAAATGTTTTTTTTTCATTGAAGGTCTTCGGAACACTGATTCTTCTTGTTCTTTCTCTATTGGCAGCAGGCAATACCAACTATAAAGGTGCACTACCGCCACCAACTGAACTGGAGTGTGAAGAAGAGTTAGGAATGATAATCCAATACCCACAGTACCATTGACATACATGCAGAACCTACTTATTTAAATTGCCCCCCCCCCAATATCTAATATAAGCTTCAAGCATTTACAATTTTTTTATCATTCCTTTGGGATCCTCATCCACATCCAAACAGGTATCTGGTGTGCCATGTGTATTTCCTGTAGTCTGCTTTCTCTTCTTTTCATAAGCTTTGCATTTTTATAATATATGAAAAGCTGTCTCTGGAAGTCAGCAATTATTTGCATTTCCTTGCTTGTATTTGCTTGTACAGTGCATCCGGAAAGTATTCACAGCGCATCACTTTTTCCACATTTTGTTATGTTACAGCCTTATTCCAAAATGGATTAAATTCATTGTTTTCCTCAGAATTCTACACACAACACCCCATAATGACAACGTGAAAAAAGTTTATTTGAGGTTTTTGCAAATTTATTAAAAATAAAAAAATTGAGAAATGTACATAAGTATTCAAAGCCTTTGCCATGAAGCTCATAATTGAGCTCAGGTGTATCCTGGTTCCCTTGATCATCCTTGAGATGTTTCTGCTGCTTAATTGGAGTCCACCTGTGGTAAATTCAGTTGATTGGACATTATTTGGAAAGGCACACACCTGTCTATATAAGGTCCCACAGTTGACAGTTCATGTCAGAGCACAAACCAAGCATGTAGACCTCCAAGACAGGATTGTCTCGAGGCACAAATCTGGGGAAGGTTACAGAAAAATTTCTGCTGCTTTGAAGGTCCCAATGAGCACAGTGGTCTCCATCATCCGTAAGTGGAAGAAGTTCAAAACCACCAGGACTCTCCCTAGAGCTGCCCGACCATCTAAACTGAGCGATCGGGGAAGAAAGGCCTTAGTCAGGGAGGTGACCAAGAACCCGATGGTCACTCTGTCAGAGCTCCAGAGGTCCTCTGTGGAGAGAGGAGAAACTTCCAGAAGGACAACCATCTCTGCAGCAATCCACCAATCAGGCCCCTATGGTAGAGTGGCCAGACGGAAGCCACTCCTTAGTAAAAGTATATAATATTTTTATCTCTTCACTGTTCTTCATTATAGTATTTTGTATCTTGGTTGTTTGTGTTGCTTGGACTTTGCCTTAATTGTATTTTTGCATTAACATTAATATTAATATTTTGACTGTTACAATATTTTGTATTATCCCATATATGGTGAAAGCAAAGGCAGGCAATAACTGGCGTTATAAGTATTCACTCCCTCAACTTACTATTGGGTAGTGGCAACTCTGACAGACAGGTGATCAAGGTGAGAAATGTTGGGTTCGCAGGGTGTTTTGAATAACCAAATGAAACCTTTTTTACTTCCTGAAAGCCTGGAAATAAAAATTGTGGTGGGTTCCTGAAAAAAAATTTAAAGAAACGTGTTATAAATCGCTTAGTTGGTCTAATCGTTTACTACACATTCATTGACTCTAATACTTTTTCCCTAGTCTTTCCACTGACTTCTTTATCTTCTTTATGGAGCTTTTGTTAAGGACTGACCAACCATGAAATTTCCAAAAATGAGAAGCTCCTCAACTGCACACTGGTGTAAACCAATGAATCACAGTGTAAACATATGAATTGGTTGACACTGTATGTAAATTCAGTCAGTCAGTCAGTCATTATCCAACCTGCTATATCCTAACACAGGGTCACGGGGGTCTGCTGGAGCCAATCCCAGCCAACACAGGGCACATGGCAGGAACAAATCCCTGGGCAGTGTGCCAGCCCACCGCAGTATGCAAATTCAATTGTATATAAAATGTACATCTACTCTTTGTTTTTGACCATTCTCACCATGCTGTAACAGACTGCTGTGATGGATGCTCCCTTCTCAGCTTGAAGCTACAAGTTCAATAAATGATGCAGATGGACAAGCTTTTCTCCTGCCTGGTCACTGACTGAAAGTTTTTATCAGACTTGTCTTCCTAGAGGATAAGTTTTTTCTTTAATTAAAATGTTGATTTCGACCACACCGCCAGGACGAGAGGGGGCGCTATTGCTGATTCCATATCTTTCTTCTTCACAGCTCAGAGGGACATTGGCTGAACAATGAATGACCTCACTTCTGGTTCTCTGTAAACCCCGCCCCTTCCAGGAAAAAGTGCCCTATTACCGCCCAGCACTGGTAAGAGACATTGAGTCTTGGAATCAACAGTGGCTGAGTCAGTTATACTCAGGAATGCACCTTTCTTTTGTGTATTAACACCAGCATGTGCAATTTATTTTCTCTCTTTTGCCGATTAGCAACTGCTGGTGTTAATTGGTGGCCCTGTAGTTCTCCAACCCTTTGTTTGATTTGTGCGTTTTATTGACAAGACATATTGCAGCACCATGTTCAAGTTGGAGTTTATTCTCCTGAGTACACACGCTTGTATGTTTCTGACAATCTAGTGACATTAATACAAGCTGATATCAACAACAGGTAACTAATACATAAAAAATACAACTACCTGTACAGTGATCACAGCATCAAAAGTTAAATGCAACAACTATACAAGAAACACTCACCAAAGCCTTTATTTAGCTGTGATATGGTAAAGGAGTGAAAATGTATGGCATTGGTATTTTTAATTTTAAAATTCAATTTGAAATACGCTGTAAGGTTTTATTTTCACTTTAATGTTTTCCTTTTTTAATTTTACTCCTTAAGAGTTTTAATAGAGTTTTAATAAAATGTATAAAAGCCCAAGGAGGCAAGTATTTTTTACAGTCTCAACATGGCAGACAACCTGTAGCCAGACCCCTTCATCTAGCTAATAGCCTTTCATATTAATTCCTGAAATCTGAAGTCATCACCAACTGCATGTGTGGAGCAATCAGCAGCTGGGCCAGCAACACAGTTGAAACAGCACCTCTGATCCAATGAGGGACGGAAAGCAGTTTCCAGCAGTTGTGTCTGTGACTAGGCAGTCTTCCAGCTGGCTTCAGCCTGTGCTCTCACAAGCATCTGCAATGTTGGCTGTAGGTTCATAATTTCATTTCTTTTTTTCATTCTTTTCAAAGCAATCAAAACATGAACCTGGTGTCAAATATCATCTATTCATGTTCTAGCCAAACCATTATAGCTGCCTTTTCAATTTTGGTTCAGAACTGAAATATCCGAATGATCATTCAGCAGTTTGGTACACAGGCAGGCATCCACTGTCGTTGGCTTCTAAGCGTGGGAGTCTTTTCATCACATGCTTTTCCTTCGTTTGTTTTTTAGTCTCCCTTTTGGCTGACATAATGCTCTCAACTCAGCAGCACGCTTATAGGTAATTTTATTTGTTATTTTGATGAATTCACTGTTCGTATCACACCCTGCATTCAGACATTTGTGGGCCTTGTCACTCTAGCAGCTCTGTAGTAGACTTAGTGGATACCAGGAGTTTCTTCTTTACATTAAGAATCTCCTGAAGGTTCCCTTGTGTCTTTATTAGGACTTCCATACTGTATATAACAAAAGGGTGTGAGGCCTTTAAACAAGGCACAAGAGCAGGCCAGAATCTCCACCGGCTTGTCCAAAGTAGCCTCACCCCAAACCAGCTAGCCCCGCAACTACTAAGTGCAGGGTTCAGCACACACATGCCTCATAGTGGAGAAACCGGCTTTTAAAGTTCAAAATATATTTTAAAGTCCCATAATATCACAAATGCCTCAGAGGAGTGAGAATTTGCTAAAAATCAGGTTTGTCAAGACAAACAATGAAAGCAATGAAAAGTAAAGAGAGAGGTTCTTAACGAAAAAAGAACACAACAGTATATATGTCCATAAAGGTAACTAGTCTAAGAACACAGTGCAACAAGCAGAATCCAAGATAGAAGCAAATAAACTAAAAAAATCAGGAAAATCTGAATTAAAAAAGCAATACTTACTATACATTTTCAGCCTAACTCAATGTTCCTCTGCTGGGTGGTCTTATAAAACCAGACGGAGGATCCAGCATCTGTAATTTCAACATAGTGCTGGAAATTTTGATCTTTTTACATTTCTTTGCACCTTCCTATATTCTTTTTCCAACTAATGGCATTCGTTTTTTGGGGTTCTTATTGCAAGGAATCTATTTGTGATATCTTTTTTTCATTATACATATACCTTTTGATTTCAAAATATTTTCCCCACAATACTTGTTTATTACCAGATGGTTCAACTTTGTGCTCACATTGTTGGGAACACTCTCATGTTTTTTGGAGTGTATGTTCAGAGGTTGTGACACATTGCTTGCGACACAAAGAGATAAAAAGGTCATTTTTTGCTCACTTCCCTAACTGAGTTCAAGGATTCCTAGATCCTTTAATTTGAAAACCTGATTTTCTCTCAGTGTCGACTTCTTGCATTTGAATCTTTTGATTTCAGTTCTTCCATTGGTTGCTGTGCTTTTGTTCCCACAGTATTCAAACCTTTTTCCTGTCTTTTAGTTAACATGCTTCCATTAAAGTCCACAGGTGGACCGGCCTCTTGGGGCTCCACCCACAAAATAAATGGAATGGCCTCACATTTAAAGACATAGTATTTTTTTTAACAAGGAATCACAAAAAACATCTTCTTGGAGCTCTTGATATCATTTTTAAGATGAAATGCAGTAAAGCATGTTTATTACATTATACAGATAAATTTTAAACTTCGTTAAAATAATGTGTATTGTTAATAATTAAACATGTGAGGACACGGTGGCACAGAGCTAGCGACGACCTGGAGCCCCGTTCAGGGATTGTTCCTGCCTCGTGCTGTATGCTTTCTGAGATTGGTGTGACCCTGGATGGATACATGGATAGAATAACTAAACATGTACTGTGAAGATATTTCAATGTTTTATAAAAGTTTTGAAGAATCAGCGTTCTAAGCTTACAGATGGCTTGGCATCTATTACAGAGCTCATCGTGTGGCGATTGCTTACCTGGAGAAAGAAATGTAAGGACAGGAATAGGAGGTTAGTACGTTTAAAAGAGACAGTACTGCTGCACTAAATTATTTCATTGAGGGTTGCACACGGCACAGCAAGCATCTTGCAGGAGGCAGAAACAATTTCTAGACAGGGCGCCAGCTCATTGCTAATACTGCGCAACCATGTCTCCATGTTTAATATATGGTTTAATTCCTATCATTCAAAAAATCATATCAAGTATACATCTTAGTATTTAAATTGTTCAGCGAGGTGTGATATCATGAATATAGTGTATTCTGTGTCCTGTCGGCGGAAGAGAAAGCCCGTTTAAGAAGCACATAGTGATTCACATACATAGAGCACATAAAATAACACATACAAGGAAGCATTTAACATGTAACTTTAGTTACGATGGGATCTGAGAAACTAGTAAATTAAACGATTTTAAGATTAAGTTTATGACGTTTTACTTTGATCACAAAATAAAGTACATGATTAAAGTGGAAATGTCGAGATTAAAGTTAATATTTCGAGCTTTTTTCCCCACTGTGTCCCTATTTTGTTTTTGTTTTCTCTGTACCCTAATACGCTTCCATATGACACTCAGACGGTGGGGTACGACTCGCCTTTTCACAGCGACTTTGATATCTGAGCACTTCTTGTTTATTTCAGACACTGTGCGACTTTCTGAACTTGAACTTTCAAGTTTCTCCGTCCCTCTGTTACTGATCAACTTCCTTTTGTTGTTTATATCATTGCTTAAACCAACAAATAGTACATTTCTCCTTGCCTCCACTTGGTATTTGCTGAAATTCATCTGTTTCCCCCATGCTTTTGCCATTGTCTTTTCACAGAACACTGAGCTTAAGGGCTATTTATATTGATTTGCATATTCAAAGTGGTGGAATTCTGGGAGGAGTTGAGGAGTGGCAGCAGGTGGGTGCACGTGCGTTACTTTTCACTCTGACCAGGATTTATGTAGCGGAAGAACATGGACGTTGGAATACGCACAGATTTATGCATCTGGATTTTTTTGTGCGTACGCACATTTCCGCTTTTGTCCTTACACCATGTTTTAGTGTGAATTCTACGCACGGCATTATGCATGAGGCCCCAGGTCATCATAAAATATAAAGTTTATTTTCACAAAATGCTCTGTTACATTATGAAGCTCTGAAGAGAACAAAGTGTTATGGCCTACTAAAGAACTATGGGAACAAAAGTAGGCCATACACAAATGAGAAAATAAATACTAAACCATACAAAAAAACAGACTGTTTATTTTCAAAACAAAAGCTCACAAGAAAATAGAGATAGTTCCACACTAAAACAGACACAAGGAAGGAGGACAACACTATCTTGATAATCTAGCCAAACAGAATTTACACAACTAGACACACTTCACAATTCAAAGAATTCAAAGACCAATTACCAACAGGGTGGCTAGCTTAAAAACAATTACACTTCTTTTAACAACCAAAAACAAAAGCCATATCATCCAGTCCAAACTCTCCATAACTTGCTCTGTAAAACACAAGTCCTTCTCTTCTTGCTCTCTACCCCAAAACCCAAACAAGCATTTTTATAACTTACATCTCACACACAAACGCGGGTGATTTAATCATAGTAGGCAGGTAACTACGGCAGGACTCAAATCATCTGCTCAAAGAAAAAAAAACACAGGCTTGGTTCACAAAGCAATAGATAACACAAAGACATCAAGAAGTTGCCAGCAAAGGTAATGCCAGATGAGCAAAGTCCCAGTCCAGAATCCAAAGCAAAGTCAAAAAACAGAGCACAGGTTCAAAATATCCACAGAAAAAATACACAGTTACTTACCAAACCTTCTAAGTGCATTTGAAATGAACCACCAGAAACTGTGGGAGACCTGCTGAATATTGGGCACTTCTTAGCAGTGATTAGCAGGTGGCCCTGCCTCTTGAGGGACTACCCAAAATTCATATGGAACATCACAGGCAAAGAAAATACAGTAGATAATTAACAGAAGTAACATTAGTATAAATAAATGCCTCAGCAAAGAACAAAAAGGACACAAAACAAGATGTTGAATCCCAGCCTGGGGAGGAACCATGGCTGAGATATAACAAGTATAAAATGAAAATGTAATAACGAACATTAATATAAATGACACTAAAGCAGGAGAATTAATAATTAAAAACTGATCAAAATAACAATAAAACAGAAAATAAAAATAAACATAACACCCTGGATGTCAGCCAGTCAAGTGTCCACAAACAAGATAACATTTTTACTCCTGGGCACCTTTTGGTTGGCAATGCCCTCTTTCAGACATGTATAAATAAAGGATAGATTTAAAGAAAATGGAGAAGGATACTTCAATGCACAGACTGACTGAAAAGATGAACAAGACTAAATGTGTAGTGTCACACATGTGCATCTGGGAGACAGACTCAGGGCTCATTTAATAACTGTTAAACTCCAAGCCAGAGGGTGGCGCTGTTGTCTAATGCCTCCTCTCTTGTCAACTCTACAGAAAGAATGATTGAACGCTCCTGCGTATCTGACATCACTTCCGGTTTTTGCCCTCCTGAACCCGCCCCTTCTGACTTGCAGATGTTATAACTGGCTTCAGCTACATCTTGAAGAAGGCTCATGTCTGGACAAGACAAACTTACTATTTTTTTCAAACATTTTTTCTTATCTGTTTTTGACTACAGTGCCCCAACTCTTTATGGTGTTTCTTGTGTCTTATTGCAGTAGGTATAAGCCACTTTTAGTTCTGCTACCATCAAAAAGATTAAAAGTCAAATGCAAGTATCCAATAAATGCTGGAGTTACCGTAATAATGATAAATCAATGTTACATTTCAGTTGACATTTATTTTTAAAATTGTAATTGATCAACATAACCCACACTTCTTGCTTCTGTTTCAGAAAGATCTAGAAATGACTCAATGTATTGAAGTGGCTTTAGGCAGATTTTGCTTTATTTCCAACCTGCTAGTGGTAGCATAGCACATTAGCTCAGTGGTTAGAGCTGCTGTGTCCTGGGTATGAATCGCATGCTCAGTTTGTGTCTGTGTGGAGTTTGCATGTTCTGTTTTAGACTTGCTGCGTTTGCTGGCTGATTCCTAAAGAGGTGCAGATACTTTAAATGGCCAGATTGAAACAGGTCCAGCATGAGTGAGTGGATTCTGTGATGGACTGGCATGCTGTCTCCTGTGTTGCTGTCAGTGTTGCGAAGATCCATGCTGTACTGTAACTTTGATCTGAATTAATCAAATTTGAGAATGGCTAATTAAGATTATACATCACAAAACAGAGAAGAATATTATGAAATAAGTTATGTATTTGAGGCACTGATGTTTGGGAAGCCCAGTTGGGATGAAGTTTAACATATAGCTGATACACTCAGCAGTGAAGTGTTACAAATGGTAAAAAGGAATGTAGAATATAAACCCACCACACAAGTCAGAACATCACGAAAACGTGATAAATATCTAAAGATTTAATCAGAACAGTCCAAAGCAAATATCAATCAGTCTGAGTGCCAGAGTTCCTGGGCCATGGGTTTGATTCCTGGATGGCGCACTGCCTGTGTGGAGTTGGCACATTCTGTCTTTCCAGGCTTTCTGGTTTTACTCTCACATACCAGGTGACATTCAAGTTTTTCAATTTTAAATTGGTCCTAGATGATTAAATACCTCTTGTAAGCACTCACAACATTTGAGGTTGGAGAAAGAAAAGTCATAGGATGCTGCAATTTATGCACTGTCATCAACCAAAAGGAATACACAAGTCCAAACGAAACACCGATCACCTCATTTGCTGAAATAATAAGCTTAACTAACATAACAAGCGCTTGTTAGTGCAAAATGCAACAAAACGTGGCTTCAGCTGTTGGCCTCAGTGACAAGGCTCTGAAGAGCAGCCAGGCTTCATGATGGAGCTCCGTCCAGTGGGTTGCTCGTACCCAAATTAGAAACATCCATCTGGGAATGTCCTGCTCTTAATAGTCCATAGACTGGAAGGGACAGAGTGAGTCACCCTCATTGGGTGTTTTCTTAGAGCTGTGGTTGCAAAAAAAGAAACAAGACAGTCAGTGATCGCACCCCCATGTGTCCTGGGGTGGTAGTGCTTACCTCTGAAGGTGACACTCTGTTGTGCATCAGTGACAGCACACAAACCCTCATTAATTCTGAAACTGAAGCCTCTAAAAGAGTCTAAATCAATCATGTAGATCACAAACACAAGCAGCAGGCAGTTAATGATCTATAAAATAGCCAGTTTCTTTTTCTGTATTTATTAGTTTTAAACTGCCTGTTTTTAATCCTCAACACTGGACTGCCTGCCCTCCATAATGCACACCCTTGTACTCCCACCATCTGGACTGAGGGAAATTGTTCTACCTCTCTGGTGACCCCCCATTTCTTTTCTCCTACGTTGTTGCCACTGGGGCACTAGTTTAGTGACCATGTCACAATGTCCTCTGGTGGAAGCCTTTCGTTTCCAGTGGCACGATGGCACATACCACCACTGCCAGCTCTTTGTTTTTAGTTTCTTGGCCTGTGCTGCCTTCTTTTACAGTCTGTAGTTTTCTTGACCACCAGGCACCCTTAAACGTTTTAATCAAGAATTGCTGATCTAAGGAGAAGGCACATGGCCCAAGCAGTAGGGAGGCATTTTCAGTTAATAAGGAAAAGATGTCAGCTAATGGACAGAAGGCAGTGAATCACAAGAAATGACTTGAATCTCAGCCAGGATGAGCTCACATACTTAATGAGAGGACTGCCAAGTTCCTCTGCAGCAAGCAGGAAAGAACCAGACCAGTAGCAGCTTGCTGGCTATGGTGGGCGTCGTGGAAGAATGCATCCTTGAAGCCTGTGTCAACAGAGAACCTAACTGGAAATCTAGCATTGCTGTCAGTAAGTACACATCCTCTCATGTTCACCATGGTGATTCTTAGAAAAGTTGCCCAACAGATGTATCTTAGAAGAACAGCACATGAAACACCAGAGTCAATGGCTGCAGTCGAAGTGAAGACCTGGGCACAGCCCTACCGGCTCATATCTACTGTATAAGACCATTTAGCATTTCAAAGACTGTTGTCCACAAGTGGGTTCAGGATTGGGCTGTAAATGCAATCTGCAGCACAAGACGTTATATCTTGTGATATTATTGGAATGAGAAGCCACTCCTTCCTTACTTGCTTTAGGCAATGCTGCAAAGGTAAAATGGAACTTATTTTAACACAGAAATTAAAGGCTGGGCAAACTAACGACAATCTGTTCAATCTGCTGCCCCATTGAATGCCTGTCAGAGGCAGGTGTGCTGTTGCCCTTTAATTTTACTTACATTGCACGTCATGTCATTGTCATATTTTCCAAGTAATGGAACTCCAGTCGGGGGCTCTTCTTCTGTCTAGTGTAGAAAGACACAAACACAAGTGAAAAGAGTTGAGGATCCACCCTATATTTTGTGTGAAAAAAAGAAACGGTTGAAAAACTTTAGACTGAGCCTGTACAACGTGTATTGACTGCTTAACTGAGGGTTTTGACAGTTTTATAGCGGGAGAACAGGAAGGGCATGCTTGCAAGACAGGAAGTGGAATGAGGTCATCAGTAGGTGTCAGAAGTGAGGTCAGGAATGGAGGCAGAAGTGATGCAGTCAGGTGGTTTTCTCCTCTGAAGGTCTGTGGGAAGAGAAGAAGAGGCTTTAGTCCTTACCACTAACCCTCGATCCAGCTTGTCAATACCCTGATTTGAGTCCTTTGACTGCCTCCCAAGCGCACGTGTGTGACACTATCTAAGCGTAAACACTGAATGAAATGTTGACAACTCACTCCTCTAGGACTGTGGCTCAATTTCCACCTGGGAAAAGAGTTTGCACCCATGTTTGAATGGGTCCTGTCTGAAGGTCTGTATTGTCCATCTAGTTTAGGGTCAGCCTCACAAAAACTCTTTGCTCTGTGAAAGATAGACATACTTCTATAAGTGTTTTTTCAGGGGCATACCATAGAAACAGAACTCATCTGAGTAGCATTTGGTGCAAGGCAGGACTAAGGGACAAAAACAGTGTAGGGTACAGATACACAGAGAGCCACTTGGGGTTATAAAGACCATGCTAGTGGAAGATGCCAGCAATCTTCAGAAGGAACTCACAGAAACACAATGGGAAATGAACCCCTTTAAGATAACAAAACATTTTCAAAACTGCTTAATCTAACACAGCGTTTCTCAACCTTTAAGTATTTGTGACCCGAGTTTTCATAACAGTTTTAATCGTGCCCCCTAACGTTTTTTTGAAAGGAGCCCACTAATACCAATTTGTTCTTTTTTAATTAATGATATATCATAGATGCATATTTTATTATACCCACTTAACTTTTATTGACATTTATCTAACTCTATATTTAATTTTCTAGTATCAGAATGTAGTTTAAGTTAATTTGTTTTGGTTTCAATAGATGTATTTTTCATATTTTTGATCTTCGTGCCCCCCTTTTTGTTACTTTGCGGGGGGGCCTGCCCCACAGTTTGAGAACCACTGATCTAACATATGGTCAAGTGGAATCTGAAAATAACAATACTCCATGTGTGCTCTTTCAGAGGCAAAACTGTGAGTAGTCCATCTTCTGTGCTCACATCCTCCATATTGGTAGATTCCTCACTTCCAGACAGCTATGGCCTTTTTCAGTTGATCCTCAAAGTATTTCCCCCATAGTTCATACTGAAATCTACAAACACTGAGTCAGTAGCCTTCTTGTGTTTAACCAGCACATGACCCAACACTGGTCACTGCTGCATGAGATCTCAAGTCTTTCAGTTTTATTCTTCTCAACTCTTTAAGAGGGAATGTCCACATCATAAATTTGAAGGTAGATTTAAAATGTTACTTGTTTTCATGTGAAAGATAGAATTGAAGATTAGACACACACATTTTGAATCTGAAAGGATAAAAATAATCACATACCCCTTCCTTATGGTATTAAGTAGGTCTTGAGTCTCTTTGCTTCAAGAATTTTAGCATTGTAGTGGATTAAACCAAGACACTGTTCTTGGGTAGCACAGAGCTACAGGATGTCACTCAACAGTAAAACATATGAGATCATCTACATCTTTTATTAATCATTTTTGCCAAATAGGCAATTGTGATCACAGTAAACTGGACAATAGTGATCTACTTGTTGTGTGCCCCAGGTTAAAGAGACTAATGCTGACTCCAGATGGTCTCAGAAACCATTCGTGGGTGCCTTGTAAATGGTGTTCTTAAGCTTCAGCTAAACCTCCTTGCATGGCTGAATCCACTTTGGTAGGAAACAACCGTCCTTGGGTTTGTCAGAATTGGGAGTACTGCAGCATTTGTTTTCATGAACCCTTGTGTTCTGGATGAACCACCTTCTTCTTTGTTGTTTCTAATCTAAAATCCATGGCATGCATACCAGAAATGAGGAATGAGAAAGTGTGATATTCAAAACCCTTACAAGGTACAGTAAAAATGTGTATGTTTTTCACAATTGTCTACTTACTGTTTTTGCAAGCAAATTTTGGAAAAAGAAAGGATGGATAGGCTCACTCTCTCATTTTTTTATCTCTATAAGTGTAAACACTTCAGGTACCATAATTATGGAAGATAAGCCTCTTACTGGGAATATGTTTAATTGAACGCTGGAGGAAAGAGTTACACTGACTACCACTTCATCATCAGCCAGAAAGACCAGACCCTGGAAGAAGACCCACAGGCCAACCTCCATCTCCACCCCTTCCAGTCTTTCCAGCTCAACAAGGTCCAGCAACACAAGCCATTTTAATTTGCAAGACCACAGAGTGAGAGGAAGGATCCCTCCATATTACCAGATGTTTGAATTGACTGCTAAATTAGTGTTTTCCAACTGCCATCTTTTAGTTGACTGGCTAATAAGCAGGGTTACCACCTTTTATTTAATCTTCAGAAGATAAGCAGCATGCGCCCCCTCTCGTCCTGGCAGTGTGGTCGAAATCAACATTTTAATTAAAGAAAGAAACTTATCCTCTAACAAGACAAGTCTGATAAAACCTTTCAGTCAGTAACCAGGCAGATGAAAAGCTTGCCCATCTGTGTCATTTTTTGAACTTGTAGCTTCAAGCTGAGGAAGGAGCATCCATCACAGCAGTCTGTTACAGCATGGTGAGAATGGTCAAAAACAAAGAGTAGAAGTCCATTTTATATACAATTGAATTTACATACTGCGGTGGGCTGGCACCCTGCCCAGGGATTTGTTCCTGCCTTGCGCCCTGTGTTGGCTGGGATTGGCTCCAGCAGACCCCTGCGACCCTGTGTTAGGATATAACGTGTTGGAGAATGACTGACTGAATGACTGAAGATAAGCAGCACACATACACAATTTTTATATTTATTGAATATTAACAGAGAGGTTGTAGAATTAATTTGTGCTTGGACCCGGCTCCAGTTCCTGGAGCACTTCATTTGAGGAATTTTAATGTTCTTTCTTGGATTTATCTTGATTTCATCCAACTGTTTAAAGACATGAATATGCACGAATGGTAGCTCAAAAGAGCTCTTTGGCCATGAATGTCACTTTGACTTTGATAGACTGGCATTTGTTTTCCTTTAGGGGCTGTTAGCTCCCTGGTTGGAATAAGTTCTTTTTAATTGTGGTGTTTTAAGCAACCTGAAACTGAATAGATATATTATAATGAGGCGATATCCCTCCCATAGTGATACGGCGGTAAGAAATCACATAAGAGAAAATAACTTAGCTTTCTTTAATGACAATTTACGCGGCATAACAGATGAAGGAAGCCATAGCAAGACAATTATCGAAGTGGAATCTCGATGTATACAGTCTGCCATTTTCGTCGCTGTGCTGAAAGGATTTTCAAGATCAGATGACGGTATCTCCCATCCGTCTGTCGGCTTCAAAGGTGTGCCGGGCAATGTTCCAAAGCTTTATACTCTTTCTCCATGTTCAGGCCCTTACTTAGGTAAATCATGCCATTCCAAACAAGGCAAAGAGAGGATTCAATTTCACGCTGACTTTAACACACAGAAATAGTGCACTTTGCCCATTTGTCTTTATCTATCTTGTCCTATGCTTGGCCTAGCAGTTCTAAATTATGAGCCCCTTTGTACTAAATTTGGCTCAGCTGTGCATGTAGAAAGAAAAGAAAACAGATTTAAAATATTTGCACAGAGGACAGTGACATTAAACATATTCTGATTACAGCATTCCATCCCTTCCATCCCTTTTGTTATATAGCAGATAATGCAGATATCGGCCCTAGATATGCATGTTCATTAAATTATTGGATCGATGGAAGAGTATATGCAAATAGTCATCAGTGTAATTTTACAATGCATTGAATTCAATCAGAACTTTGTGACTTTTAGACCAGATATATGAGAATGTTTTTACAAAAAGTAACAGATATGATAAAGTATTGCAACAATGTTAATTTTATGGTATCTGCCATGTTAAAATGCTAAATGCAGAGACTTGGCAATGCAAATTTGTGAATTGGGAAATGTCAATGCATTATTATTATTACTACTACTACTAATAATAATAATATTATTATGAGCATTGTTATTATTAGTATTATTATGGATAACTTTCAAAACAACAAAAGCACATAGAGCGTGTAAGATTAAAAAATATGGTGACCAACATTCGCAGTTAATCAGTACCACAGTCAAACATTATGCTAGATAAGTATGCATTTAAGCCATAACACAGTTGTCTGACGACTGATAACTTCAGAAGAAGAGCAGAAGGTACGCTGCAAAGTATTGTGTATTCATGAGGCACCAACTCAGAACATGACAGACTACATACTTGATGGTGGTAGCTGTTGTCAGAAGTTAAACACGTGATTGTACAGAGCTCCAGTTTTTCCACATAGGCAAGTCTAAAGGCACTGACACAGCAGAAAATGATCAGCCAATTGTAAAGTTGGCATCATTTTTTATTTTCTGCTGGTTGATATGGCACTGTCTCAATTGGTTCATCAATTGTTTCATAACCTAAAGCTAAATAGCACTATAAGCACCTTGAGCTGGAACACTTGGACCCTTATATGACTTTTTCAAAATACCGTAGAGAAGTATTCCACAACTTGTAGTATTCATGTGTACCATCAGCAGAAATGAAGTGCTGTCTTCACTGTGCGAATAGCATGATGGGTGGCACAACTGTATGCCGGGACATTCCAGAAAAAACAAAGATAGCAAATAGTTTTGTTTCTTAAACACACATGGAGGCAAGGGGATATGGTCAAAATAACAGAAACTATGAGATCAAACGTGTCTGCATAACCCAGAACAAGAGGTACTACAGAACATGGTGAAACTGTACACATGATTGATCTTTGATAAACAACATACAAAAAAATTGGATAATCAAATAATGAATACAAAGAAACAAATCAAACAAAATGGTCAATATACTGATATTGACCCAGAGAACCTAGCACATGAAACGCTGTCATATTCACCTCTCACTCCCTCCCATGTCTCTCTGTTTCTCTGCAACCAACTGCCATCCTGAATTTTCCCCCATTTTATTTCCTAGGCCTCAGCTCAATGGCTCGTTTGTAGGGTCAGGGTTACCATCATTATATGAAAGTTCTGGGGCCATCCCAGCAGGTCTCCATCTATCACTGTCATTCATCCTTGAGACAGAATTCCTGATTAAAGTGCCAAGCTGTCTTGGAAGTTTCTTTGCTTCCTACAAACCCCAGTTATCCCATGAGGCAACACTTTGATAACCTCTACGGCGCTGGACTAAATGCATAGGCTCACTTGAAGTACTATTAAAGAAGAAGGGCATACTACTCATCGGGATTCCATTTTTTCCACACTGGTATTTAGTGGCGTGCTGTAGTCACCAGTGTAGGGTCTTCTTTTAAAGCTGTAATGGATGGCAGGCATGGGCTGGCATTCCAACTGGGATAGGAGATGATTCATTACCTGGCCAGGATGCCACCATAGTGAATGGCCAAGAAGAAAGTCACCTTGTTTACCAGGAGGCTGGTAGGAAGTGACAACCTTGGAGTAAATATGCTGATGTCCTGGCAGGAACAGACCAAAGTTCTTTACCTGACCGAGAGGCCATTGAAACTGATGAACAGAGGGAGTCGATGTTAGATGGCAGCATATCCTAGGGGCATGCTGGGAGCTGTAGTCTCATGGGGCAGCCCTGTTGGGTTTCGGTGGGGTCTGCCAAGTGTAGCTGCTATGATTAGTAATCCGTATTTTGTGGGGCTTCCATTTGACCAGGAAATGTTTCCTATGGCTATGCCCTGGTGCCAGAAGTACTCCTGGGTCTAAGATAAAAGCAGCCACTTGACCTACATCCAGGTGAGTCGGAGTCGGATGTGGAGGATGGACAACCTTGCCTGGCAGGAGTGGAGAAGAACCAAGAAAGGAAGAGGGGAGAAAATAATTGGGATTTGTGTTGGTGTTTATTAAAAGAAGCCTTTTTGTAAGGTAATTCATAATAATAATAAACCTTAACATTTGCACCTAGGACTTGTGTCTATGAGGTTGTGTTGGGGTGCTGCAATGCCCCCTACTGGTCACAGATCTTCTTATTGTGTGCCACTCTTACATGTTTTCTGACTCTGGCAATCACTGTCAGACTAACCTGTTACAGCAGCAAAAACAAAATATAATTTATTATTTATAAAGTTATCCATATATGATTGTAAAATTAGCACATCCGAGTAAAAATCTCACTGTACTCTGTACATGTGACAATAATGACCCCATAAACCTACGAATGTATAAACCTATAAAATCAAAAAGGTGCTTACCAGCTATTTTAGTGGAGATGCAACTGCCTTAAAAAAGAGGAATGAAGTCAGCAGATGTGCGTAGTTCGACGTGATAATATTCAGTTGTAAAAATGTCAGCAGTAAAAATCAACAAACATAATGGGAATTTATATCTTCAGCTTTATTACCAAATAAAGTAATTTTGACTTTTCAGCAAGTTCACATTTATCATCTTGCAGACCCTTTATTTTGTCTCAAACAGTGACTTGCTTGACCTTCTTGGCTCCAGGTTCCTTTCAGTAGAAGAGATGCATTTATTTTTAGGAAGTGTTAAGTTAAAATACAGCATACCAGCGCTGGTTGTTCATGAGTTATGCTTAGACCTGAATTGTAAGGTGATCACTTTGTTTCACAGCTCATGACATTTGGCCATGTTGACATCTCTCAAGGCTGTTATCAAACATACCTTATTGCAGACTGATCTCTCATTCATTGCAATGTTGATAATAATAATAAAAATACATTTTATTTAAAAGTGCCTTTCAGTTGCAGTATCAGAGAGTAATGGACGCATTGCTTAAGGTGGAAAAAGACAATTATTATTAATATAAGGATCAAAGGAGAGTATAGGATCAAGAATAACACCAAGATTTTTAACCTGTGCAGAAAAGGATGTAATAAATCCAGGGAGTTTTACTCAGGAATTGTCTATTTTCTTTAAAGTGCCTGGAGATGCAACAATTAAAGCCTCAGTTTTATTACTATTTAGTCTGAGAAGGTTTTCAGACAACCAGTGTTTAATATCAGCCAGATTGGCAACCAATAATAATATAATAATATAATAATAATATAGTAATATTTGCATAAGCCTAGTTTGTAAATAAATCTGTGTATTGTCAGCATAACAGTGAGATCGTAGACCATGCAGTCTAATAATGGCACAGAAAGGAAGCATATAAACGATAAAGAGCAGAAGGCCAAGAACTGATCCCTGATGGACACCCTGGAACAATAAGATGGCTCAGTCCTAAACCTACCAACAGCAATACATTGCTGACAGTCCTTAAGGTATGAGTTAAGCCATGCAAGAGCTTTTCCAGTAATATTGAACACATTCTCAAGTCTAAACAAAAGCATGGCCTGATATACCGTATCAAAAGCAGCAGTGAGGTCTAAAAAGATCATTAGAGTTAAAGGACCATGAGCTGCTGCGATTAGGAGATCATTAGTCACCCTGACATGTGCTGTCTCTGTATTGTGATTGGCCCTAAAATCAGACTGGAATTCCTCATCAAGGTCATTAGAGGCAAGATGGTCTTTCAAGAGGCCCAAAATAGCACATTCTAGGATTTTACTAAGAAAAAGAAGATGAAATAGTTCTATAGTTATTAAAATCCTCAGGGTCAAGTCCAGGTTTTTTGAGGACAGGTGCAAAAACAGCTGTCTTTAGGTTGGAGAGGACCAATTCAATATAAAGAGATGTGTTGATGATACTGGTGATAAAAGTAAGAAGAAAAGACAAAGCAGTCTTAACCAAAAAAGAAGGAATGGGATCAAGAATACAGGTAGTTGGCCTGGTGGTCATGACAAGCTTATGGACTGCAAGATCGTCCAGAAATGGGAAGCTAGATAAATAGCTGCTAGATAAGTTAGGGGATGGACACAGCTTTGACTGAAGAAATGGACCTTTTTGAAATTCAGAATAAATCAGATCAATCGTGTTATTAAAAAAATATTAACTTTGCTTTAGTGTCTGCCTAATGTAAAAAGTCAGATCTAGACCCACGCATTCTTGATAACTAGACCCATTTCAAAATTACCCTTTCTCTCTAAAATACTAGAAAAAGTAGTCGCCAATCACCTTCCGTCACACCTTATGCATTAAAATTTATTTGAGAAATTCCAGTCTGGATTCCGCACTGGTCATAGTACAGAAATGGCACTGATGCGTGTTGTAAACGACATTCTGATATCCTCTGATGAAGGAAACTTCACTGTAATTATGTTGTTAAACTAAAGCGCAGCATTTGACACCACTGACCATTCTATTTTACTGCACAGGCTAGAAAATGATATTGGGCTTACAGGCACTGTGCTCGCTTGGTTTAGTTCTTATTTTTCAAATTGATTCCAATACGTACAGAAATATGCTGACAGTACTCCATCATTATCAGAGGTGGGTAGTAACGAGTTACATTTACTCCATTACATCTACTTGAGTAACTTTTTAAAAAAATTGTACTTCTAAGAGTAGTTTTACTGCACCATACTTTTTACTTTTACTTAAGTACATTTGTGAAGAAGAAACACTACTCTTACACCGCTACATTGGGCAACACTCAAATCGTTACTTTTTTTCCATTAGATACAGTACGCTATATTTTTGCCAGAGAGAATCCGCCAGTGGATCTACTACATGACTGCTTCACCAATCAGATGTAGCAACAATAATCATATGGCTAAGTTTCACAAATCAGACGTAGCCATGCAGTCTCATGACCACACACAAACTGTTGCATCCTAGTGGCACAAATTCCTCAGAGACAGCGGACAGGGAAAGAAAGAATACTGTACATGAAAAATGAGAGCCAACTGTTGCTGAAGCTTAACTATCACTTCACTGAGTGAAGAACAAGCACTTTTAACCAAAGATGCACAGACACAGTCAAGGTAAAGTGAGACTTCTTGTACGTGCACAAGTTGCCTTGTTCTAATGTTATTTTCTATCAGCTGTGCTATTTGGAGGGCAAGTGAATGTGCAGTATTCTGTTTTAACTTTACATGTTTCCACTGGGGTATATCATTAGAAAACATAATGTTAATTTTCACTCGTATGCAGATGACACCCAGTTAAACCTTTCTTTTAGATCAAAAGTTTCTCCAAAGTTGTCTTTAATTAGTTGTGTTAGTGAAATAAAGGAGTAGATGGATGAGAACTACTTGTCTTTAAACACTGATAAAACAGAGATGTTAATTATTGGAGGGAATGACGCTGATCACAACAATATTCTGTCATCATTTAACACAGTTGGAATCATCATTAATTTTACTGAATCAGCCAGGAATCTGGGAGTTATCTTTGACTCTAGCATGTCATTTACAGTGCACATTACAAAGATGTCCAAATCATGTTTCTCCCATCTTAAAAATTTTGCAAAATTAAGGTGCTTTCTAAATAGACACGAGTCTGAGAAATTAATTCATGCTTTTATTTCTAGTAAGACATTTTTTTTCCTACAAAGGTTTTTTTTTTCTTTTTTTGGGAGTTTTTCCTTGTCTTCTTATAGAATCAAGGCTGGGGGGCTGTCAAGAGGCAGGGCCTGTTAAAGCCCATTGCAGCACTTTTTGTGTGATTTTGGGCTATACAAAAATAAACTGTATTGTATTGTATTGTAAAATGTCTTCTAAAGACTGCAGTTTTGCTTTATTTTTATTGTCATGAAATAACTAGAGTCTAAACCCATACACCATATTCATCTGTGTAAGCTCAAATTGTCTAAAATGTACCCAAGGTCAGACTTGACCTGTATGAGTTGTAACCAGACCATAGCCTATGTTGACTCACATCTGACTAAAATGCTACTTTTGAATCTCCTGCCTTTGTTGATCTGCTTAGCATCCTATTTGGACTGAACTCTGTAGGACAACATTGGCATCGCCCCTTCTAAGCAGACTTACATTTCAGCTAAAGGCCTCAACACCAACCTCTACAGCCAAAGCTTAAAAAATTAAAAAGACCTGTCTCTTTGGAGATCTGTGGCACTACAGGCCTTTTGGTGTAGACATTTTTCTGTCTAGCAACTACATTCTTCATTTTTATTAAATCTTACCTTTCTATTGTAAAATATCCAAAATACTAAAAGTACAAATTCAGAAGTGTAAAAACTGTAATAATGATACAAATAATAGCACTAATAATAATATCCATCCATCCATTATCCAACCCGCTATATCCTAACTACAGGTTTACGGGGGTCTGCTGGAGCCAATCTCAGCCAACACAGGGCGCAAGACAGGAAACAAACCCCAGGCAGGGCACCAGCGAACCGTAGGGCACACACACCAAGCACACACTAGGGACAATTTAGGATCGCCAATGCACCTAACCTGCATGTCTTTGGACTGTGGGAGGAAACCAGAATACCCGGAGGAAACCCATGCAGACACGGGGAAAACATGCAAATCCCACGCAGGGAGGACCCGGGAAATGAACCCGGGTCTCCTAACTGCAAGGCAGCAGCGCTACCCACTGCGCCACTGTGCTGCCAAATAATGAAAATATTACTAATGATAATAATAATATGCACAGCACACTGCCAGTGCGAGTGTCACTTTCTATTTCACTGTCTGTTTCAATTTCATTGCCTGAAGACAGATTCACCTTGTAATCACTGCTGATGAGAAGCATTTCTTACGAGACACCATTATGAAGGTAGGAGAAGACATGTCCACACCATTACCCGGGTAACGCCCAGCCCTGTCGCTTATGCAAGACGCATCTGTTGCCTGAATAACGCTCGACTCAAATGCGGTTGGCATTTCTACAGCCCGAGTAAACCTCTGTTGTGATGTAAGATTTTGCATATAACTTGATAAATGTTTTGTATGTCTTTATTTGTAATTTAAGCGAAGCAATGTAATTTAGTGTTACTTTGGTGAGAGGCATTCGTGTTTGCCACCCCCCCGTTTACGACTTTTCTTTGTAATTTTACGACAGGATTTGGGGGATGTGTCTTAAACCAGTTTGATGAGTATGTCTGGATTGGCTGTAGGGAATGGACAGAAAACCTATAAATTTGCTTGCTCAACCACATTCTCTCTCTCTAACCAACATATGATGAAGAAGCATCTCTCTTACTAACATCTGAAAAGAAGCATCTCTCTTGCTAACCTGTGATGATGTAGAAGTATCTTTCTCTTGCTAACAACTGAAGAAGACCATCACACCATGAGCTGAAGACAACACAATGAAGAGCACAGCTTCAGCCATTTTGAACAGACATGTGCACCAATGATGCCTTAACTAGAGACATTAAGTAACTACAAGTCTGTGTGCCACCTGAATTACACATCACCATTTTATCAGGTTGTATGGTTGCCAATATTCAAATGTACTTTGCATTTTGTTATTATTTATGAATATTATCAGTAATACATTATTTTATGTGTAACTTAACTCCTGCTTGTCTTTTTACTACATCTAATTGCCTGAGGTTATAGATATAGAAGGGAAGGTGGGGATAAGTTATATACAGTGGTAAGTTTGTGAGATTAGGCATTCTAAGGCTACATATTAATAATACAATAGGGGAAAGTAGAGCAATATATATATTACTCTACCAAGATAAAACAACCTCGGTTTAATGCTTACGCAAGACTGGTCTGTACCATTGCCCGAGTAGCACTCGGGTCTAATGCTAAGGAGGTTAACTCGCTCAGGAAGCTCACTTCCTTTTCCCATTTGCAGATTCCAAACCTTTCTATTCAATTATTCTTTTGTTCTAAAAACTTTTTTTCTAAAAGATTTTTCTGATCTCAACTTGACTTTAATTTTTCTTTTTCAAACTCGATTTGGTAACGGTGTATTTGAATTCCCAGTTTTTTGAGTCTTTCTTGGCTTTTGACTGCATGTTTTCTTCTGGCTACTTTTCAAATAGCTCTTGCTAGTTTCACTAGCATGACAGATTTCCTTTTCAGATAAATGCTGTTGCGTTACTTTTGCCTTGCTGCTTTTTTTGCTTTTCCAATATTATATGAGACTTGTCACTCAATCCCAGAAATGTTATAGTTCCTCTCTTGTTGTGGTGTTTTTTTGGACATTTAAAGGTATATTTTTAACTTTAAACGCCAAGGCCCCAGCCTAGGCCTGTACAGCCTGTGTGTAGAATTTGGGAGGCTGGCTGCTTGGGGTTTGGCTACATCTGGGCAGTTGGTGAAAGTCCTGGCCTGATCTGTGAAACTTTTAGGAGGCATTATGCCATTTATTCATGTTTGTGTTTTCTTCTCATTATTTTTAAAAGAAATGAAGGACCCTATATCTTAATCTCATTTAGGAACATAAAGCTGTCACTTTACCTGGGAGAAGTACCCAATGACTGGAAACATGAAAATGTGACCCCATTCCACAAAATATTCTGGTAAGTAAAGATCGATTAGTGTTATTTCTGTACTATGCAAAATTATGGAAGCCACAATCAGAAATAAATTAGAAGACTATTTTTATGAAAATACAACGGACAAACGAAGAGATCATAGCTGAATGGGAGGAAGATCCTGTCAGAGCAATCTGTGAGTCTTTTTTGAACAGACTGCTAGAGTAATACACAAAGTAAAGCATGTGACATAATTTATAAAGACTTTCAAAAAGAGCTTGGCAGAGCTCCACACCAAAACTTAATTATGATAGTAAAAGCCATTGGCATCAGAGGAAAATTACAAAACTGAATTTCACTCTGGTAAATTGGCAGGAGACAAAGAGTGCAGATCGGAGGAGAGTGCTCCCTCAGGGATCTGTACTTGGACCATTCATCATCATCATTTGTTTGATGCCTGTAGGGAGGTCTTGGTCATGCAATTCCAGTTCCAATTTCTCCTCTCTTGTGCATTCATTTTCACTCTCTGGTAATTTCCTTTCTCTATTTTCCAGTAGCATCACTTTCTGCTCTCCAGGATGTATTTTTCCTTTCTATTTACTCCTTCAATAAGTCTTAACAACATGTTATGCCTAAATACATGTCTAACTTCTCTGTCTCAATTGAATTGTCCTTCCCTCAGTACTTATTCAATAAGCTGGACAGAAGGAATGAGTACCTCTCCATGCTTCTCCACATTTTTGTCCATTTCAATTGTCAATTTAAAATTTTCCTCATTATAATCATGTTCAGGGATTAGATATTCATACTAACATACTTGTTCCAAAACCTGACCTTTAACTCTTACTTATAATTTATCATATCTGTTCTTCATTGTCTTCAAAAAATGTCACCTTCTTTCTGCTAATATTCATTAAGAAGTTCTCCTCTCTGATGTTGAGAGAGTCTAATATAGTTTGTAGCCCTTGTCTTGTGGTTAGTATTATTTCTTAATCATCTGCAAATATGATAGATTTCCTCTTTTGTTCACTAATCTTTAGTCCTATATTCACATTCTATAGGGTGGTCCAGATCTAATTATGCAATTTTCATTACGCTATAACTTATTAAGTTTATTACATAGAAAATCACCTGAAAAATCCCGGACCATCGAGAAGTGTGCGAACTGACGACATGAAGAATCATCTTCGCACCGAACTGGAATCGTCCCTGCATAAATCAAAGTCATTCAGACGAGGATCTGCATAATTAGATCTGGACCACCCTGTATATGGATCGGACTATTATATTTTTTAAATTTGTAATAACATGAATTCAGATGCAGTTAGTAAATTTGTGACTTTTAGTTTAATTGGAGGGATCAAAATATTGAGAAAAAAAACAATTCAAAATGACCTGGATAATTCTCTCAAAAAGGCAAATACTTGGAAAATGTATTTTAATTTTGAAATGAGCAAAGTAACACAGAATTTTTATTAGAAATAGAAGACGGGGGACATTGACCTACAGGAAGCAAAGGTTTTACAGCAATTAAAAAGGCATGTAAAAGGATAGGTTATACTGTGTGACCTATACAGGATGCCACAGAGCCCCAAACCCCAGACACAACCTTCACGGACACAAGTCCTCGTTCAAATAAAAGGTTTATTGTAACAAATACCTTCAACAGGCTTCTTCTACAGCACAATTGTAGATTCTTTTCTCTCTTTTCCTCCACTCCTTCCAAGCAATCTTTGTCCTCTTCCACCCAAGCTATGGTGGCAAGTGAGGGAAAGTATATTCACTGTTCGTCTATGGCACGGGTGTCGAACTCCAGTCCTGGAGGGCCGCAGTGGCTGCTGGTTTTGATTCTAACCATCTTCTGAATTAGTGACCAGATTTTTCTGCTAATTAACTTCTTTTGCTTTAGTCTTAATTAACTTGATTCGGACCCCTTAGTTGTCTCTTTTTCCTTAATTAGCAGCCAAACAATAATGAGACACGAAACAAGCCGCCACATGAGCAGCTCACCTGTGCCTGTCACACAATATCTGAAGATAAAGAAAGGTGACGGTCTTGGTAAGGTTGAACTCTCAGGTCACCAAAGGATTTTGACAGTGTTCTTAGAAAAAACAGAAAATCGACAGTTTGGGAAATGTTTGCTGTGGCAGAATGAGAGCAGCAACTAGCCGTCGAATTAAGTAATGGGTTTAATTAACAGCAAGAATCGGCTTCTCATTAATAGATTGGTTGGAGTGAAATTGGTTGGAGTTTGAAGCCCCAATTTAGCTGGTCATCTGTTGGCTCATTTCACATCTCATTTCTGTTTGGCTGCCACTTAAAGAATAAACGAATCAATTCAGAGGACTGAATCCTTAAAAACAGAGCTATTAAAACGAAGGGAAAAGAAATGAATTAGCAGTGAAAACTGGTCATTGTTTAGGAAAAAGGGTTAGAATGAAAACCTGCAGCTACTGCGGCCCACCAGGCCTGGAGTTCAACACTCCTGGTCTATGGAGTTGAGCCATGTGTCGATATCTGACAGCCTTCTTCACTTTCCATTATAGAAATAGAAAAAATCTTTGATATCCTTCTGCTGTGAAACATTCTGACCTGTCATTGTTTACACACATCTTAAACAACTATTATCATACACTGATAATTTCTGTATTATCTACATCTATTATTTATTTATTATATTACATATCTATTGACTATGTATCTAGATTGCATAACACCATACATTGCATCAATGTTCATATTGCTTATTACACGTCAATATTGCTGCTAATTCTTTGTCTTGTCTTTGCAAAATGTCTTGTCTTATTTGTGTTTTAATTTAAATTTAAATTTAAAATTTTAATTCTATTTTTAAGTTAATTTTAATTTTTTAATTGCACTTCATGTTGTTACAGTGTGGACCCTGAGCTTCGCAATTTCGTCTGTCTGTATACTTGTATATGGTTGAGATGACAATAAAGTTCACTTTGACTTTGACTTGATTTTGTCTAGACCAGGGGTTCTCAAACTCAGTCCTGGGGGACCCCTGTGGCTGCAGGTTTTTGTTCCAACCAGATTCCTAATCAGTGACAACACCTGATAGCACTGATCTCATCTCATTAGCTGGTATTATTGATCTTTTATTCTACAGTCAGAAAAGCACGGCAGCATGATTTTTACATTTATAATAAACTTAGAAATATTTGTTTTTGCTATGGATTTAAATGTTTAACTCTCTTTTTATTATATTTCGCCCTTTCTCTGTGCAGTTTGCTCCCTTCATTGAATCTTAATAATGACAATTAAAAACAAGCAGAGCAGAAATCCAAGCAAGCAACACTCAATCGTGAAAGGCTGCAACTACTTTAGCGTCAGCCCCACAAAGTAATAAATAACAGATTGATTAAACAATTAGAACACCTAGAAAAGTAGAATGACAAGATGAAAATACTGTTAAAATGAAAAAAATACATGTAACTGCTTAGTACATTTTAATTTATTTTTTTTTTAACCAAACTTAGTTTCCTAATTTGTATATTGTTCCCAAAACAGGGAATCTGGGATACAACAGTTCACTTAATTAGCCCAGGAGTCCAATTAAAAACAGAGGCTGGTTGGAACAAAAACCTCCAGCCCCAGGGGTCCCCCAGGACTGAGTTTGAGAACCTCTAGTCATGCTGGTGGTAAAAGTCCTCCAATTTTCTGTTGAAGAGGAGTCAGAAGCTGAGGTGAAGAGGTGTTACAGGTGCTGGAAGGCTGTTGACTTGTATAAGTAAGCCTTTGGCTAACTCCATATGGGACAGAAGGTGCTGCAATGCCTGGGAAATTCCTCTAATTGAATATAGGAGTGGAGGCAGCAGAGGGAAGAGGTGAGGAGAGCTAATCGTCAGGATGAGCTGAATATCATCTCTTAATGTGTGAATGAAGTTCTCTTGTCTGGAGTTTCTAATGAAAGAAGAGTTAAGGCAGTAAAGGAAGCAGATGGGTTTTTCCATTTATTTTTATTTTCATTGGGCCAGTGCATAAGAACTTATTTTATTGATAATTTATTGCATGACACAAGCAAAATAAACAGTTATTGTATTTTTCATGACTTCTTTTGTTTTCATGTCTTTCCATTTTTTTTATTCTGGTTACTTAGGTACAATTACGGAGCTGGACAGTTTGACATCCGTGGCAGAGCGACAGGCGCTGAGCAGGCTCCTGTCAATCATGGAGAATCCACTGAACAGTATCATCTCCAGACAGAGGAGCAGCTTCAGCGACAGACTGCTGTCACTGTCCTGCTCCACTGACAGACTGAGGAGATCGTTCCTCTCCCACACTATGTGACTCTTCAATTCCACCCGGGGTGGTAAAAGTTAACATTATACAAAGTTATTGTCTGTCTGTTATACCTTCATTTTTATCACTCTTTAATTTAATATTGTTCTTTATCAGTATGCTGCTGCTGGAGTATGTGAATTTCCCCTTGAGATTAATAAACTGTCTGTCTATCTATCTAATTACAGATGCCCATAGTCCAAGTGAAGTGCACGGTTGCCATTGCATACAGCATCAAATGGGTGTCAAAGAGATCAGCCTCGCTGAAGAAAAGCAAGGCGCACAAGTAAAGTAAAATAAAAACACTAAGGGTTAACTAAGCCTCAAAAATTAGCATTGAAAACAATATGAAATCCTTAAACAAACTACTATAAATAAGAATAAAATCAACTAAAGCAGTAAGGAACACAAAAAGGAAGGAAAGAAACACTTAAGGCTATCCGAAAACCTACAATAGAATCTCAAAGCAAAACAAAAGGAGGAAACCCCAGAACTGCAAACAGACTCAACTGGATTTAAAGACAAAAGGAACCTAAACAAAGTCAGGGAGTAAAATGACAACCATCATCCAAAAGCAAAACTCTAAACAAGAAGGAGGAATTACTAGAAATCTCTCCCAATAGGCAAAGCACAGCAAGAGAGGGAAAGCAGCTGTAGGCAAACAGAATTAAATGTCAGTACAGTGTCACAAGACATCACACCTCTGAACATTGAGCAGAGCCCTCCTAAGTTAATCACCACATAAATACTAAAATCGGAGCCCACCTAATAAGGTCTGAGTGTCATTATTAGGCTTAAGCTATCCATCCCAGTTAGCACAGGGCGCAAGGCAGAAAACAAACCCTGGGCAGAGCACACACACCAAGCACACACTAGGGCCAATTTAGGATCGCCAATGCATCTAACCTGCATGTCTTTGGACTGTGGGAGGAAACCAGAGCACCCAGAGGAAACCCAGGCAGACACGGGGAAAACATGCAAACTCCACGCAGGAAGGACCCAGGAAGTGAACCCAGGACCCCTTACTGTGAGGCAGCAGCGCTACCCACTGCACCATCAAGCTTAAACTAAGTGGTTCTTTATCAAAGGAAGTGGGGAAAATCTCCAATACCGCCAGAGAGAAGGAACAAACTGTGACTCCTTTAAAAAAAATATGCAATCATAGCTTTGCTTATTGTATGTACTGTGACACTGTGAGGGTATCTGTAGACACAAATGAGGAAAGGAAAATCAAGAAGTAACTGTTCGTTGGCAGTGGGCCACACACTATCAGATGACCTCAGCAGAATGTTGAAACAGGTCAGTCTGAGAGCAGCTGAGAGAGTGACTTGTGAGTGACTGAGATTCTAACTTGTGCTAAGGACAGAGACAGATCTTTAGAAAAGGGCACTGGAGGTGTTACTTCAAAAGTGAGTTTGAGCTGAAGAGACAGACAGCAGAAAACGGGTACAAAAAGTTACGAGATGCTGACGTTAACATCCTGTCATTTTCTTATTTTTGTGATGGTCCTTTCACATCAGTGGAGAAGATGATGGGTAGATCGATGGGGCAGCAACAGCAGTGTAGTGTTAAAATGTTGACTGTGATATCAATACGAGCTTTCGGATCTCAGTATCAGTGCCAAACCAGTTCCAAAGCAAATAACAGGTAATTCCAAAACCTCCCATTTAACTGAAGCCTCTCTGCTGCGCTGCACAATTGTGTGTTTTGAAGCAATGGCGGGGTTGTCTGATTGTGTCGAGATAACGGGTGGGAGAGTGAAGCCCCAAATGAATCTTTGAAGATGAGGTATGTAGTTTTGTTTTGAGAAGTTTACAAAATGGACATTTTGCAACAACAGTAATAGTGAGTGTTGAGGGAATCGAGAGGAAATCTAATGTTCACTTCCGGATCTGAAAATCTAGAAATACTGGTACCATAGGGCATTTTTTTCATGCTTTACCAGTACCAGTACCAGTATACTGCACAACCCTACAGAAGTGACACCAGTATAATCAGGATCAAAAGGCTGGAACTATTCCTATTGCTTAATCATCTACCATTTTTCTTTTGCCTGAGTTTTAGTGATTCCTGTTTTGCATTCAAACTCAAGGCAGTAAGAGTTAGTTTGACAGATGAAACAGAGATAATTTGAAATGAGATGCTGTTTTGAGATGAATTGACAATACACTGGATGGATAAATGCCTTTCAAAGTGCAGAGGCTGATGGCAAGTTCATCAGTAGTTTGAGCACCATTGTCCACACAGAAGATGCCCATGAAGAAACCACTGAGGCGGGTAGTGATGTTTGATTTCCACAGCTTTTAATTATCCATCTGTTGTTGGGGTCTTACATCACCAGACCAGACCAGTGGTCTTTTACATGCCTTTTTAATTACTTCTGCACATTTCCTAGATAATGAGAATGTCGCTTCAATGTAAAACCTTGCTTCCTGTAACTCAATGTCCCCCGTCTTCTATTTCTATTAAAAATTCCTTTTGCCTACCTGCATTACTTTGCTCATTTTGAAGAAGGGGCCTGAGTTGCCCTGAAAGCATGCATATTGTAATCTTTTTAGTTAGCCAATAAAAGGTGTCATTTTGCTTGACTTTTCACTACTTTGCTCATTTCAAAATTAAAATACATTTTCCAAGTTTATCCCCACCCGTTGGTGTTCTGAAGCGAACAGCGTTGGCTTTAAAGGAGCTGTTCGGAAATGTGCCTTTCAAAAAAGTCCCATTATTAAATTAAAAGCAGGACACTTTTAAATAAAACCAGCAATAATTAAATTGAATGTTACTACATTATTGAAACTCAATAAAATGACAAAACAGCATTACATGATTAGATGACTTTTATTTGTCATTATTTAGTTGGGCCTTTTTCCTTCAAATTAATGACTCATTTATATGCAGCACTTTTTTCATGTGATTATTTATTTCATAATTGCCATTTGATTTCATTTGGCACCAGAATTCTGTATTCAATGTGTTCAAGATAAACATTAAAAATGAGCTCAAGTCTAATGTGTTTAATGTTTCTGGAAGCCATTGATGATTGTCAGGTCCTACTATACAGCAGTTAGTCTGCTGTTTCTTTTGTCTCATTCAGATTTCACACCGCAGACACGAAGATTACACCTCCATGAAATGTCAAGGGACAAAGGAAGCTCTCAGAAAAGACTGTGCTGAGGGGAAATCCATATGTGTGATTTAGGGGGCCCTCCAGGTGCACGTAAATACATCCAGAAATGGGAGACAAATTCCGCACTTGTGAAGGTAGTAATGAAGGTACTAATGAAGGAAAGGCTATGGGTGCTGTTCAATAAGTCTGTCGGTGTTTCTTAACTACAGCAGGCTGCAAGGCAGGTGGGATCCAACCAGGCCCGCCGCCAGGGGGAGACAAACGGGACTCTGGTCCGGGGCCCTAACAGAAGGGAGCCCCTTCATGCTTGATTTTTTTTATGCTGATGTTGTGCGCGTAGATATATATTCGGACAATTATTCAAGTTACATGTAATAGAAAAGTTAAATCATTTAGCTTACAACAATACAAGTGAGTGTTTTAGTAGCCGCACGCTCCATGCAAGTAGATATCGTGCTCGTGTCGTGTGAAGCACGCTTGTCAAAGGGGGCCGGCAGCGGCATGCTTCTCAAAGACGAGGGAGAGCCGACACCGACGTCCTTGAACTTGACGTTGAGTAGTATGTTTGTTGTACAGGGTACGTGGATAATGGATTGACTTCGCCGCTGTAATTGAATATTTCCGTTTCACACACACAGGCGCTGTTTTGTCTCAGACAACAGCGATATTGTTGTGCACTATCGTGGATGTTGACGAGTATGGTGTAGCAGAAGTCCATCTCCGTAGTTTGATAATTCATTCGCTTGGGTGTTTATTGTTGCTTTTAAAGCAGTGACGAGTGTGTGTTGGTTTTGTGTGTATCACTAAAGATTCTGGATCACCTGGATTTTTTGAAAACTTTGAAGTTTGATACAGCAAGTTACCATACTGAGTGTACACCATGTAGATAACCCTAACCGTTAGTATATATTAAAATGTTCAGATGTTACACCTATTCATTGTATTGGTATAATTGTACCGTTACACGTTAGATAATACATAGGCCTATCTCATTAATGTATTGTTTCAATTCCGCTACGAGCTTCCGTTAGCACTGGCTTTCCTTCTCGCAGTCAAACTTTGATGTGCGAGAAGGCTTAACTCATCAAGTATGGTATTCATAAATGCAGCATTGATAAACTACATTTCGATCATTTTGTATACGTATTTGAAGGTTTTGGCATGTGGGGACCCGGGGGAAGGCAGAGGGGCCCACACGTACCTAGTTGTCTGGGGCCCAAACCAACCCAACCCTCTTTTACAAAAGGCAGGCAGGCCAATGATATACACCTTTGAATTCTGTTTTGTCTCTGACTACAATTTGCTTTTGTCATTTTGTCCCAGTTACTTGTACTATTCGTGTTATTGATCTTCAGTTACTATATCTCACATCTTGAGTTTTGTTTATTAGTTTCCAGTCCTCTCAGTTACAAACTGAACTTGCTTTCTCCGACTTCCCCTGATTCCAGTTCTCAAAAAACTGCTGCCTATTTGTGCAATCTGTAAATTTGATATGGTTTGTACTTATGTGGGGTATTGACTGGTGATGTTGGACCACTGAATTGTGACGCAGCGGCACGAAGAACATGTGTGTAATTTACATGCCCAATCCCTTTCGATCTGGAGCTTCAATGTCTCCTCCTTACTCTCCAAGAGCGTCAGTTTCCTATCACCATCTAAAAAAATTAATTTGTGGGGAATTGGAGACACTAACTTGACCAGATATGACTGTCTAATGGGCCACCAGTCGGAAGTACAGTAGGTTGGCTTCTGCCAGCCTGCGTTTTAGTCAGTGCTCACAGGACTAGTTCTGACCCCACAATGTTGTAACAGAAAAGCGACGGTGGATGGGAACTGAACCTTTCCATTCAGTGTAGTTTCTCTGACCTTCGCAAACACTTGTCTTATGTTAACATCTGCCAAAGCAAGAAGGGTCATTCTTCTAATAAGTTTTCATTTTTAATCAATATTCTCCTGAAGAGCTCATTGCAGCTTATGTGTGACCATGCTAATAGGTCAATGGCTATTGACTAAACAAATTAACAGCCGAAACAATGATGTGCAAGTCGTTGATCTCATTTTTAAACAAGTGTTAAGTGAGGGCCTACTGGAAAATTTGCAGTAATGGCTTCAATGATGTGACAAAAGGAAAATCAGACATAGCTTGGGTAGAAGCACAGAGAAAAGACTAAAAAAAATGAGAATGTTAACCGAAATATCAGAGGTACAAAAAAAAGAGAGGCATAAACTCAATACAGTAAAAGCGTTCTTTCTTAAGCAGTTTGTTTGCATATCTATTTAGTACAGTCTTCCTTTATTTTGTTAAACTTTGAATAGCACAACAACATGAATAACAATGGGGGGTCATTTCTATAATCAGTACGGTGGTGTACATGTAAAACAATAGTCAAAACAGAAACAGTGATGAATAAAACCACCACCATGGACACCCACTGCCTGTCTTTTTATCCAAACCAGACACCCACCTTCTCTCTCAAATGGACTGCTCCTCTTCTTTTCCACACTAATCTCTCCAGGCTTTCCATTGGCTCAGTGTTTTATGAAGCCAACTGGGAGATCTGCGTTTACCTCCGAAACAAAATAAAATAATTTATCTTTCTAGAGGACAGACAAATTCTCTCCAAAACAACAAATAATCTTTTCAGAATTCAAAAACTTGACAAAATAACTCACTAAAGTCATTCACCAAGAAAATCCTATTTAATAACCAGAGCCATAAACACTGTCCCAGGTGGCTGGGGAGGGAGCGACCCGGCTGGGATGCCCAGGAGGACCGGAAGAGGGTTTACGCCTTCCTCAGACCACGTTGGGGCGACTGCCCTGGTTTCTATGGGGACCAACCCTGTAGGGGCCCGTGGTCACCGCCAGGGGGTGCCCGGATGCCTTGGGAGCCCTGGACCTTGGAACTTCTGCCACACCCTGAAATGCCAGGGGGAAGATGAGCAGGGACACCCGGAGTGCTTCCAGGAATGCAGCTGGCACTTCCGCCACACTGGATTGTGTTGGTGGGAGATTGCCGGAACAAACCTGGAGCACATCTGGGTGCCTATAAAAGGGACCACCTCCCTTCATAAGATGACTTGAGTTGGGTGGAAGAAGGACAGGGTCTGGGAGGAGAGACGAGGAGGCAGCCTGAAGAGAAGGCATTGTGTTGTGGCCAGGACGTTTGTGAATAAACGTGTGTGGGGTGATTTAGACATGTCTGCCTGTCTGTGTCCGAGCCAAGTTCCACAACACTAAGAAGAAAACAAACAAAAGATCAAAAGTTAAAATCAGAATACGGAATGCTAAACTATCCCCAAGCACTGGCTCACTGGCTGAGTCCATATCTCGAACTTTGGGGACAAATTTATCAGCTCATGTCTGGAGGGTGATCCCTAGCAACACATTCCCTGCTTATGGTGGGTGGGCTTTTAACACAAGAATGTGATGTGGTTAGAAATAAATTGAGACGGAATTAAAAACACTTCAAAACAAAGAAATAAAATTGAAATTGATTCATTAAGTGAAAGTTTGAAAAGTAAACGTTTAAACTATGAAACTCTTGAAAACAAAAAAACAATGTAAACAGACAAGACAGGTTTCCCGTCTCAACACACGCTTGTAACTGCACCCCAATCAAGGCTTGAAGGATTTTTCAAGTCAAAGTTATTACTTCACAGTCCTGGTGCATATTTATTTACCACACGAAATCGCACTCTTAAGTGAAGCATCCATCCATTCATTATCCAACCCGCTATATCCTAACAACAGGGTCACAGGGGTCTGCTGGAGCCAGTCCCAGCCAACACAGGGCGCAAGGCAGGAAACAAACCCCGGTCAGGGCGCCAGCCCACCGCAGGACACACACCCACACTAGAGACAATTTAGAATCGCCAATGCACCTAACCTGCATGTCTTTGGACTGTGGGAGGAAACCCACGCAGACACGGGGAGAACATGCAAACTCCACAAAGGGAGGACACGGGAAGCGAACCTGGGCCCCCTAACTGCGAGGCAGCAGCGCTACCCACTGAGCCACCGTGCCACCCTAAGTGAAGCATATATTATAAATTCAAATATAATAATAATTAGCCCACTCTTGCATTTTATAATGTAGCTAATGGCTATTGTAGTCCCAATGTGTTGAAAGTTACAGAATATGTCCATTTCTCAAGCCAAACATGTTATCAAGTATTAATCTGCAACTTTAGATTTCACACATATTGCCAAGCAATGTATCCATGTCATTTTAATAAGGTAAAAAAAAGCAAAATATAAAGCATTGTTGTGAGATTCAGCCTTTTTAGGAGACAAGCCGTGTTTTAATCAACACTCGTTCATTTTTGTTCTTTTATTTCAGTGCATTTGTTTATTTCCAATCTTTATTGTAGTACATTTTAAACCCATTTATTTTTGTTAGTTTATTTCTCGTTGTTTCTTGTTTCAGCATTCTCCTTATTTTTATGTAAGGATTTTAATTTTCATTTAAGAAAGTATTTTTTTTATTTCATTTCTTGTGTCAGGTGATGTTTAGTAAACAATTATTACTTATTAAGTCTTTGATTATTGAAGTTTGAGTTTTTTATTTAAATTTATGTTTGTTAAATAAATTAATTTACTAGTTTTGAATTCCAAAATGTTTTTTTTTTTTTTTGGCCTTCCCTTTTTGGGTAAGAATCACAGCAATAAAAATTGCAAAAAAAAACCAAAAAATCCATCCATCCATTATCCAACCCGCTACATCCTAACTACAGGGTCAATTGTCTGCTGGAGCCAATCCCAGCCAACAAAGGTCGCAAGGCAGGAACAAATCCCTGTGCAGGGTGCCAGCCCACACACAAGGGACAATTTAGGATTGCCAATGCACCTAACCTGCATGTCTTTGGACTGTGGGAGGAAACCTACGCAGACACGGGGAGAACATGCAAACTCCACGCAGGGAGGACCTGGGAAGCAAACCTGGGTCTCCTAACTGCAAGGCAGCTGCACCATCATGCCTCCCAAAAACAAAAAATATAATCATTTAATTTGTGATAATAAGATATTGGAAAAAACAGAATAGAGTTAATTTATCTGAATGATGCTGGCAGTACCCCAATTGCACCACATATTTCTTCACTGATGCAGCATTCAAAAATGAAGCAGAATGCGTAGAGTAAACAGGTATGTGAGCTGCAGGGAATTCTTCTCTGATCTACAGTAAAAACAATGAATGCTGTTTACCTAAATTAAAATTCAAAATAACATAACCTTCCGAATTTAAAACAAGTTCTTTTGGGGGCCGAAGTCTATCCCAGAAAATTTGGAAGGCAGACTCCCATCTTGAGCACCCAGTGCTGCCTGGCTAGGCCTTGGTCTCAAAGAACTTGTTTTAAATTGAGAAGGTTATTCTATTTTAAACCACAATTGATTGCAAAACCCACACACACACACACACTTACACACACAAATACACTCAGCCATTTTGGCATCACCACTTCACACACACATCTTTTAGCTGTGGGAAGAACACAAACCAGACGTAGGGATAATGTGCCAACTCCACATAGGCGACTTCCGGCTGCGGGATCTGTAAGGCAGCAGCTCTAACTGCTGCTCCAGCCTGCCAGCCCAGCTTGAACATATACTGGCCCACATACTGCCGTATATCATGGAATGCTATTAGATTAACGGGCTGCCTGCATTGCTCCAGAAAACTCTGCCAATTTCATATTTTAAAAGTCAAACTGATTTACAATGCAGTAAGAAGAAAAGTCAATGCATTGCTGATAAAAACTTTAAGTGAGTCAACATTTCCCAAATTCTATTTTCTGGCTGCACTTTTAAGGACCTCTTGTGATTACCAAGCCATGTGTTGGTCTTTACCCATCTCCATCAACAATCACATGCCGACCACTTGAAAGGTTTGTGTTGCCATCTGTGTACAAATTTAAAAGCAGCTTGCAAATTTGTTACCCCCTCTTGCCGAAGACTTTTTATCCTTGGAGCCATGGTAGGCATAGGTTTGAGAAGAACCTTTCAGACTGAAAGACCCACTATTGGCCAGTTCTGTTTAATTGTTTATTTGGTTTTAACACAAAATCAGACCTGAAGTCCTCTTTTGTTAATTTTTATGGGCCAGCCCAGCCATACATCAAATGTGCAGGAACTTTTTATGTCTTGGTACCCTTCTTATAGTTGTTTAGATGAACGAGTTTGGTCCCCTTAGTGATGCATGAAATGCTGATAGTCAAATGTAACAAACGTAAATATATATTGTTAATCAGCCATGTGAGGCACGTGTATTGAGTCCTTTTGCTGATGAAGAGTAGGCCAGGACAGACAGAACTGCCATGTCACTGGTGATGGAGGAGTGTAGTTAGCAAGGAGAATTACATATGGCGGAAGATAAATTTGGACACTTTCTAAATCTGGCATAAGATGCAAAAATGTAATTACACTGCAGAACTAAAATTGGCAACATGTTTGATTAAAAACCCCCAAAATTTTCGGGCCTAATAATGACTTAAAGAGTGAAGGAGCTCCTCAGCATTTAATACAGAAGTGATATGGTGGACATCTCTCTGAAAAGTCTACATACCTGGACCTCATCTGTCAAACTTATTAACTGCTAATGTTAGGTTGCGTTGGTATGTCACCTATTTTCCTTTAACTTTTTTAGCATGGGAGAACATTTATGTGACCCACACATGAAGATTTTAAGTATAATTGAAGAGAATGTAACAAAGATATCTTCAGCTATCATGTTCACTGCATCTTTTGAGATTCTTCATGAGGCTTCTGCAGTTAACTAGTTATTACTTATTATTAACAGTACTTACTTCTAATGATAGGCCTGTGTAAATCTGGTGGACATTTTAGGCTGAGATGACTGTTTTGATTTGGGTTTTTTGTTTTTTGCATGGTGTTTTAAATTTCATATATGTGCATAGTATATTTAATTTACAACACATGTAACATGTTTATCAAAACGTGTGTTCATTTTTTGGCGTAATCTGCGTATTAGATGTGCAATGATACCTACTACACTTTAGCACCCTTTACTTATCTTTACTTACAGGTTGTCTTTTATTTGGCAGATTTGCACATGGGGTTCAAAGGTATAGTAAATTAAATAGGCAATTTGCTCTGATTTAAAATTTCAGAAAGCAGGTACTTTTAACATAATTGTTTTTGTTTGTATTTTATGTTTTATTTTAGAATGACAGCAGGATAGAACAGGCTGATCATCTTTGACACCCTAAGTGTGAAACGTTTACCACTGAGGACACGTCACTAATGTCCATGGAGGGTGACTGCATACTGTGCGTTGGAATGACTCTGTGACTGAAACCAAAAATGAGCTCTAAACTATTAATCAATCTCATATGGTCCTGAAGGATTACACTTCGTATGGCTTTTTTTAATTATTGATGTCTTTTAGGCTGTGATGAGGTGTAAATATATGTGCAGTATAAGCTGAATATCACTCTTCAAGACTTGAATGTAAAAAGAAAGGCTGCACGTTCATTTGAATTAATTTACAAAAGAGAGGGCATACAACAATTATCTGAAAAATACACCTGTTATAACAAATTACAAAACCACAATATCAAGTTGATATGTTTCAAAATGGCAGTGCATCTGTTAGTCAATTACTGCTGTGTAAGAAGACCTTCAAGGAATATTAAAGTATTTCTATATGTTACTTAACCTATTTAGTCTGGATTGAGAACCAAGAAAGATTTTTGATTCTCATATTTTATTAAGAATGGAGAAAGTTTCTGATATAATGAGTATCGATGGTGATCAATTCTAAATAACAGCAAACAATATCGAAACATCCATGAAAAATATCTCAGGTTACTCACTTTACACAATCCACACGTCAAGTTCCCCAGTTGCACGCTCACAGAATCCCTAACAAATGTATTTTTTATTGCAATATTGTTAAATAAAACACTTCTGAAAAGCAGCCTTGTGAATGAAAATAGAATGAGCTCAGATCCCTCTGAGACTTTGAATTGACTGAGTTTTTAAATTAGAGGCTGGCAACAGTTTAAGACTAATTGAGCACTGAAGGAAATTCAACCTTAATACGTAAAGACCAAGGAACTGGTAGTGGATTTTAGGAGGCCCAGGCCCCTCATGGACCCCGTGATCATCAGAGGAGACCGTGTGCAGAGGGTGCAGACCTATAAATACCTGGGAGTGTAGCTGGATGATAAATTGGACTGGACTGCCAATACTGATGCTCTGTGTAAGAAAGGTCAGAGCCGACTATACTTCCTTAGAAGGTTGGCGTCCTTCAACATCTGCAATAAGATGCTGTAGATGTTCTACCAGACGGTTGTGGCGAGCGCCCTCTTCTACACGGTGGTGTGCTGGGGAGGCAACATAAAGATGAAGGAAACCTCACACCTGGACAAACTTGTTAGGAATGCAGGCTCTATTGTAGGAATGAAGCTGGACAGTTTAACATCTGTGGCAGAGCGACGGGTGCTAAGCAAACTCCTGTCAATTATGGAGAATCCACTGCATCCACTGAACAGTGTCATCTTTAGACAGAGGAGCAGCTCAGCAACAGACTGCTGTCACTGTCCTACTCCACTGACAGACTGAGGAGATCGTTCCTCCACCACACTATGCGACTCTTCAATTCCACCCGGGGGGGTAAATGCTAACATTACTCAAAGTTATTGTCTGTTTTTACATGCATTTTTATTACTCTTTAATTTAATATTGTTTTTTTTTTTTTGCATCAGCATACTGCTGCTGGATTATGTGAATTTCCCCTTGGGATTAATAAAGTATCTATCTATCTATCTATCTATCTATCTATCTATCTGTGTGTCTACAGTGTCTGTTTCTCCATGGATACCTTCTGTGTAGACAGGGTACTCAATCAATTTTAAATGACTAAAGACGCCATTATCAACGTCAACATTCTGAAGGGCATTTACGTGTCTGACAATTTCCAAAATATCATCAATTCATCTCGAAATAGTCTCTTGTGTTAAGGGATCTCTTTTTATTTCATCTGCAAAATTATCGTAACTCTTAACGGCCTCTGTTGGAATGCAAGATCGTTGTAGTGTACCACCTAGAAAAGTAAAGGATTAACCAATAGGAACAGGTTCAGCCTGCAGGTCTTCTGTGACAAGTGACAATACCATCATGAAAAGAGACATTTTGAAATAAACAGTGCTGCCATTTAAAGAACCATTTGGAAATATGCAATTTGGCAAAGTCCCATTTTGATATCAAACCTTCAGTAATTAAATGTATGGTAAGTAACCACATAATTGAGCCAAAATAAAATGAGAACATTACATAGAATTATTACATGCCTTTTATTTAATTATACTTTTTGATTGACTCATTTATGTATACATAGAGCACTTTTTCATGTGATAATTTATTTCATAATTGCCATTTTATTTATTTTATTGTAGCAAAAGCTGAATTGCATACAAACTTTCTTAGCTAGCAGTTGAAAGCATCTGCACTTTAGACGCGATCTTAAAATCACCACACTAAATATGGCTGACAGACTTTTTAGCGTGGAAACATCTAGTGTTCATAGATGGTGCCCAGTATAAGACGGGGATGTCCCACATGTTGCTCCATTATGGTAGTTTTTGTTTCTTTTCACACTTTATGCTTAGTACTAAATGGTTGAAGCACAAATGCACCAATACAATAACAGTTGATTGAAGAGTGGGGTGGGGAGGTTTGGGGTCTCACGTGAAAATTAACAAACAGGTGGCAGTACTCACCTGTACACAAAGAGAAGGTGCTGGTGCTCCATCTTGAAATTGGAAGAGGTGCTGGCACTGCATACCAGTGAATACCGGACCACTTCAAGCACTGCACACTGCACACTGTTCTGATGTAGATCCCAATGAGTCCACTACAACTCCTAGATCCTTCTCATATTGGTCACTTTCACTTTTCAGACCTCCCATTCTGCATTCATATCTAATGTTTCATCTTCCTATGTGCAATACTTTATATTTGCTTACATCAAGTTTCATTTGATCACAAATCTGCCCATATCTGTATGCTGTCCAAGTCCCTCTATAACAATTTAGCTGACTCTGCATCATCGACCCCTCCACTAGTTTGGTGTCATCTGCAAACAACTTATTGATTATTTTCTTGTTCATATTGTTTATATATATTAAAAAAGAGCAGTGGCCTTAGCACTGAACCCTGAGGAACACCACTTTTAACATCACCTAAGTTCTGAAAATGTTCCCTTCTCCATAACCCTTTGCTTCTTGTGTCTGAGCCAATGTCGTACTCACTGCGGCTTGAATTCCCACTTGTTTTAGTCTGAATAAGGTTGTACTATTAAGTTAGTGGTGAAAAACTACTGAAAATAGTTTTCGATGCAAGTTCATTCTTTTTGAATAAACCAGCCAGCTTCATTTTTTATTACATCTTTTCCACAGTGAACACCACCTCAAGGAACTTTACGGGTCCACTATTACTGTTTGCATTCTTCTGCACTTGGTTCACTGGGAGGTTAACAGACTCTGGGTCACACAACAGGAGTTGGCATTGTTGGTTCAACTGGCTGCCTTCCAGCCCCTTACCCAATGGGCTGCGCTGCTTTCTGAACCTCACTGGGCTGCTTTGTATGACCAAAAGTGAGCTGCTTTACCTCAGTGGAGGTAATACGTAGTTCTTACTTTTAAACTTTGTATTCATTTTATGCTGGCCTCTTCCATTTTTGATGTCTGGCTAAAATTTCACTATAGTGAAGAACATCGAATACAATACAAGAGAAATGTACAGCATAAAAGCTCATTTCCAAGGTGAGAAAAGATGGGCTGGGTGAAAGGTTGTGAATGACCCAATTACTGTTCTTAATTTTTGCCAAAATGAAATGATACATTTTTTTTCCTTTTCTGCTGCAGCATTTACTCCAAAATATTTGATCACAATTAAAATAAATAAAAGCTCATTTCCTTTACTAGATATACGGCACACATTGCCGAAAGAGGAACAGAGTGTTTTACTTGGTTTGACTTCATTATTTTAATTATTAAAATGATTTGGCTTGACATTAGTAAATATTGAAACAATCGTTTGCCACGGCAGACTTACATTGAAACAGGCCGCTTTAACGTTTTATTAATATGTGACCTATTCCTGCGTCTGACTCCATTAAATCCTGATCCCTATTCCAATAAAACAAACAAACAGTCTTAGAACTAAGAAAATGTTTATCTAAAGGCATTGTTGGCTCCATTAAGTAGAAAGTGACACCTAAAGCCAATAGTTTGCATTATGATTTAAGAGAAGAGCCAAGCAAAATTACACCTTTTATTGGCTAACTAAAAAGATTACAATATGCAAGCTTTCG
>JANRMT010028174.1:109392754-109480803 GCA_026402145.1 Polypterus bichir lapradei | reverse complement strand
GGAAAGATATGAGATAATCTGTCCTCTTAAGAAGGCCTTAAGAGTTTCCCAGAGTATCCCTGCAGAGATCTCGGGGGATGTATTTGTCTCTAGAAAGAATTTGATTTGTTTGGATATAAATTCAGTACAATTCTCATCAGCTAATAGAAGCGGGTTGAGGCGCCATCTGCGGGGTGAGTGCATGGGGCTTAGTAATTTTAGCTCCAAGATCATAGGTGCATGGTCAGAAATAACAATAGCATCGTATTTGCAAGATTTAATCTTAGGCAAGAAGTTATTGTCTATAAAGAAGTAATCGATCCTTGAGTAACAATGATGTACTGGTGAGTAGAAAGAATATGTTCTTGAATTTGGGTTTAAAAACCTCCAGGGGTCTGATAAGTTGTGATCAGTTATAAACTTTGTAATTATTTTTGCAGTGTTAGATGCCGTTCCCCCTGTGGAGGAGGTCCTATCTAAAAGTGGATTCATAACACAATTAAAATCCCCAGCCATTATAACTTTATGAGTGTTCAGATTGGGAATGGATGCCAACAAATTTTGTATAAATTCCTTATCATCAACATTAGGTGCATAAACATTTATCAAGATCATTTTACAGTTAGATAAGTCTCCCATAACCATTACATATCTCCCTTCAGGATCCAATACTACATCTGATGCTACAAATGGAACAGTTCTATGTATGAGAATTCCCACACCTCTAGTTTTCTTCGTAAAGCTAGAATGGAACATTTGGCCAGTCCAGTCTTTTTGCAGCCGGAACTGATCCTTGCTTATTAAGTGAGTTTCCTGTAAAAATACTATTTTAGCATATAGACCTGTTAGGTGAGAGAGTACTTTCTTTCTCTTTAATTCGTGATTCAGGCCTTTAACATTCCAGCTTACGAAGTTAACTGTCCCATCATGGAGACACTGATTCTGAGTTTTTGATGTCATTTTATAGTCTTATTATAATTATAAAGACTGATAGAATAGATTAGGTATAGATCAGGCCTGCTCTCTTTCTCTCCCCCCCCTTAACCCCCCACCCTCCCTTTTTGCCTCCCCAAGTGAGGCTAAAACCCACTTCACACAGTCCCAGTCCTCTGACATACCCAGAGACAGAGTACGTCCAAAGCAAAACAAGCTCCAATGCAGCGGCGCTTTAGGGTTAAAAGATAGAGATATCTCTAAAAAAAAAAAGAAAAAAAAAGGAGTTTTGCACTTAAAATATATATATAGTCTTCAGCAATTTTAGTGCATTAAGATGATACACCCAGATAATAAACCCAGGGGATGGTATTAAAAATGTGTCCAGAAGAAGCATAACCAGTCTTAATGCAGTAATAGCAATAACAGTAAACCTAGGGTATGATATTGAACAGTCTCGTTTCGGGTAGAGATGAGATAATTAGAAAAGAAAAAGAGAAAAAAAAAATAAAAATAAATAAATAATTAAGCACAATAAAACATAAACAGATAGCGCCCTAGTAATACTAAGTAATAATGAGAATATATGCTGATAAAAACCCGTATTTTAAAACGAATGGATCAGACAAAAGATTATTAATCTTTGCTTTATCATTTTAACCGCCATGACTCACTATTATGTATCAAAATAGTCCCGGGATCAGCTTTCTTAATTCCTTTTCTGCTTCTTCCTTGCTAGCGAAGATATAGAATTGACCCTGCCATTCCACTTTCAGTTTTGCCGGATACAGGAGGCTGTATTTCACACTGGCTTGCCGTAGCCGCTGTTTAATATTATAGAAGGATGCGCGTTTAGAAGCTGTTGCTGGAGAGAAGTCAGGGAAGATAAGAATGTGGTTATTTTCAAATATAATATCTTCCTTGTTTCTGAGGAGTGCCATCACCTCTAGCTTAAATGATAATCGTTCAAAACGAACTATAAAAGATCTTGGTCGGGGTCTGACGGTGTTTGGTCCGCGTACGCGGTAAGCCGCTGCTATCTCAGATTCTGCTTTAAAGTCGTCCCCGATTATTTTAGAAAAAAGTTCAGCTGCGAATTTCACAGGGTTTGAACTTTCTCGATTCTCCGGCAGACCTTCAATTCTGACATTATACCTTTTACCCCCATCTTCTAAAGCAGCCAGTCTGTCTCAGTTTTTCTCCGAGTTTTTTGCATTCGGAACTGACATTTATTGCTCTTTCTTCGGCACTGGCAGCTGAATGTTTGACCATTTCAATCCGATTCGTGAATGTCTCCTTGAAATGCTCCAATTGATCAGTAAGCGTGCTCAGTTTAACCGAGTTTTCCTGAATGCGCTCTTCAATTTTAACCAGCACCTGTCGAAGCTCAAGTTGCACCTCTTGACGCAGCCTTTCATTTGCCTGTTGGAATTCCTGTCGCAGCCATTCATTGGCCTGTTTCATCTCCTGTTTCAATTCCTGTTTCAGTCTCTCATGTGCCTTTGCCCTTGCTTTCTTATTAGCCCTCTCGCTTTTCTTTATATCTTGCGTGAGCTCAGTGAGCAACACCTTCAGTTCAGATAGTTCAGTTGTGCTTTCTTGTACCGTAGATGAAGCAGCAGACTTTGCTGTAGCCGGTGTCCCCGCTGCTCCAGGCTCGTGCAATTGTGTAATTGAAGCCGCGGACTTCAAGGCCCTTTCCAGTTTCATGTGATCTTCTCCAATCGGTGAGCTATCCTGATCTGCACTCACGATCGCACCTCCGCTCCCCTTTTCGCCCTCAGCCGGCGACAATGTAGCGGACCTTGGTCCCGAGGAGTCTGTGCTTTCGCCCATCTGATCCAGGTCTGTCTCTGAAAGGCCGTATCTAGAACTGGGGCTTGCTGATCGCAGCTTGGGTGTAGCTTTAGTTTTCGATTCTTTTGAACCCCCCTTCTTGTTGGCCATGTTTATATGTGCTTACATATACTTTAGCAGCCCCTCTCGGGTTGAATAAATACAGGATATCTCAGGATAATAAGCAAATAATATGAAAAATAACACCACTGCTAGCGGAGCTTCACTTCAGACGTCCATCTCTCGCATCGGACGAGACCAAATCCTTCTTCTTTCTACTTTTTAACTGCACCGAGCTGTAAACAATGTGAAGACGACACCACCTTCAGCAGCGAGGGGTCATGAGAACAAAGTGGACACTCGGAGGCGCGGAATGTCGGGCTGCTCTGCCTGGTCAAGAGCTTCGCAGTTTCGGGCGGTGTCCTCTCTTCTCGCACTGTTTGTGACACTTTGAGTGCCCTGTCGGCTCCTGGGAGAGTGGAAATCATTGCGAATGAGTGTGATCGGCGCCATCAAAGCAAAACTCTCTTTGTAAATTGCGCTTCATGACTACTTACTATTCCCTTAATGTGAGTTCAGGTCACTAAAACCCCGTAACATTCAAGGTTGCTTTTGTAATTAATTCTTTTAAGAAGGTGGAGGGTTTACATCTAAGAAGATGTACCAACATCTTCATGTTAAGTTTTGGACTTGGGAATTGTTTGGACCTTCTGCCCGTTAGGCACGGAAGGGCAGCGTCCACATTTCTCAGAATAATTTTTCTCTTAAATCACAGGCACGTAGTGCAAGGTTGTCAGGCAGAAATTTGCAGGATCGCATGGAAAATAAAATTTCTATACCACAGCGGTCATGTAGCACCTTTCACAAGGGATCTGCTACCGAGAGATGATCCAAATACATTTAAGCTGCTGTTAGTGCTACTTACCTGTTGTGTTATAGCGCCTTTAAAATGTACTTTACCCGAAAACACTCCAGTACTGCTCAATGTATCTTTACTTCTTACATGTTAATGTTTTACTGTTTAATAATTTATATACTACATTTTATTTTTTTCCCTTGCACTCAGTGAACAAAGCCACTGGGTAATCAGCTAGAACAATAATAAAAATGGGTCAACAAATCAATTAAATGACAAATTCATGAATATTACCTCAGTCACTTACGCATTGCCACGGAAGATTCCATAAAATTGTCGAGTTGCAACAGGTAACAATCTGTAACGCGATGAGACGCTATGCTGCTGGCGATGCGCGTACATTTTCGCATGATCCGGAAACTTCCAATTCAGCGAACCGAGAACCCCAAATGTGCTCGAAAGAATGAGAATAACTTCTGTTGATATAAAAACGCCGCAATCAGATAAGAGAGAGTAAAGTCAAATTGAATCGTACGAGGTGCTTAAGAACTATAACATCGATTGACAACACACAGACGTTGATGATGATTCTTAAATATAGTTTTTAATTATCGTGTCAGTTTCTCATTAGGTTCTCTTAGTAAAAGACCAAAATACCTTTTTTTAAGAACTTCCTTTTCCTTATAAAATCCCACCCACAAACATTCTACAGGAAATTACCAACAACAGGAATATCAATCAACATTAATATAAATTTAACTTGTTACTGAACATACAAATACACAACAAGAACCACGAGTGATTTTAATAAGATAAATTGGTAGTGCATATTGAGTGTAAATAAATTACGATAAAGACTTTTTACTTAAACGTGTGCACATCGAACGTGAAAGTGAATAATTATTACTCTGAAATTTTATTATGGATCGATGTTTAAAAACGGGTAGTTTTATCAAGTCTGACAAAAAGCTGGACAAGCAATCAATTGCTTCTTCTTCTACTTCAATCCCTGATTTGGTACCAACACAGGGTGACGATACTGAAAGCTGTAGTGAGCTACCGTCTCTCCAGACTGAAAGCAAGGAAAAAATAGGCGAACATAGTAAGACAAAAGAGAAGAAACGAAAATATGACAGCGACTATTTACGAATGGGTTTTTATTTTACCAGTGATGAGTCAGAACCTAAACTGCTTTGTGTAATTTGTAATGAAGTCCTGGCCAACAGCAGTTTAAAATCATCACATCTTCGTAGACACATTGAAACAAAACATCCAACGTACAAGGATAAACCTATCATAATGACTACACAGGGGGTTCGCCAATTTATTCCAGTTTTTTGAAGGGGTTCACAAGGAGAAAATGGTCGAGAATCGCTGCCATAGGAGATGCAATAACAATAAACAGTTCAAAGTCACTATGGTGTGGCCATACGCCAGGTTGTTTTACTAGGTGTGTTACAATCTCCGGTCTATGTAGTGTGGGGAACGGCCCGGACACAGACAGGTAGACATTGGTTTTATCACCTAACACATGTTTATTTACAGTAGTTATTTACAATAAAGTGAAGCACCCAATCCAGTGCTGCAGCACCCATCACCCCCAAGTCCAGGCATCACAATGCCTCTTCTCTCTTCTGTATGCCTCCACTCCTCTCCTCCGAACTCCATCCTCTTCCACCCGAATACAGCCATTGAATAAAGGGAGGCGGCCCCTTTTATGCTCACCTGGACGTGCTCCAGGTGCCTCCCAGGTGTGGCGGAAGTGTCAGCTGTGCACCCGGAAGCACTCCAGGTGTCCCTGGTCTTCTTCTCCACAAGCACCTCCGGGTGTGGCGGAAGTGCTAAGGGCCAGGGCTCCACAGGCATCGGGGCGCCCCCTGGCGGTGACCATGGGCCCCTATAGGGTTGAGCTTCCCGTGGTCCCCAAAGCCACCAGGGCGGTCGCCCCCTCGTGGTGTGGAGGACGCGTAATCCCTCCTCAAGTCCTTCCGGACGTCCCGGCTGGGTATCACCCCCAGCCGCTCACCACAGTAGACAAACGTTGGCTTCAGCAGCCATGGCCCAGGAAGCTTTGTGTGATTGGACAGTGCCAAGATAGGTTTTGTACAGACAAGGCCATCTTTTCAAAGCCTTCATGTAGGCTGTGTCTTTAGAACTTGGTGCCAGCTGTCATTTATAGAAAATATGCTGTGTCAAACATGCAAGACCCGTGAGCCAGCCTCAGGCTCTGCTGTCAAATATGACATGGAAGCATGTGAGCGTAACACAGTGAGTAATGTCCTTTATCTGGTTTTACTAGAATGGAGGAAGAAAAGGCAAGAACACTCAGAGTCACTTCTGCCTGATTATTGGATGTTCCACTCCACCTGATCTGTCTCTTATATAAGAACATGGAAAACTGGAATTCAATATTCATTCTGAACCCTACTTCCATTGACACAAGATCTCCCATGGAGACAGCCTTATTGTGTAGCTCAGCTATCGTGACAAAAAAATCCTGGACCAACTCTCCTGATGTTTGTAATCTGTTAACTTTGACTGTCCTAAATGGGGTTTGAGAAAGACTCCATCACTTGGCTACCTGCAGTAGCTTGGTGTCTTTTTCTCTCTGGCATGTTTCTGGCAAGGAGAAAGAAAAGTAGGGTCTCGATTTTGCAAAACATTTGTCCTAAAGACTCTTATAGTTAGCTTGTGAGCATTATCAGTGCAAACGTCTAACCCCTAATCCATCCTAGATCCAAACACTGAACAAAGGGCGCATTGTGGGGCCCACTGGTTTGTGGCATCATTATGTGTACTCTTATCATGTCTTTCCCCTGTAAGATTTTTCTCTGGCACCTGGTTCCAGCTTAGGTATATAAGATGTCACAGGCCTTAAGTGCTTAGGAAAAAAGGCAGTCTCTGGTGAAGGAATCTCAGTTCTGTTACTCATTATGTCATTACATTTCAATAAGTGGAGGAAGGCCAAAGCACTGTTCACTTTTCACTCCTTTCGACATGGAAGCCAGTTGCTTTGCTGCTAGCACAAGTCTTCATTAGATATGCTATCAAGCTACCCTGGATTTCAAACAGTTTGAAAACCTCAGATCTGGCCAGTTGTTCTTATCATCAATTATAACATATGTTGGGAAAGAGAGTTTCCATTGACCTTGTGGGTAAACCTGTACCAAGAATACCTTTGAACAGAATCAAGCTGGGAGGCTTTCACCACATATTACAGTACATCGCAAAGTTACCTCTGGAAGGCTTCTGTCTTGTTGCTGAGTGTTGGATTTGATTCTGCCACATATGAAAGATGATTGTGCCCCATCTTGTTTCTACAGTTAGTATAACTTTGTTGTGTTTGAAGAACCTGAAAACCACTCAACAATGAAAAACAATCACTTCTCAGCTGGATACTGCTGGTCAGTGAGCAAGATGACAAAAGACAAGGCAGAAAGTGGAAAGTCATGCACGTGCAGTAAACAGGAAACAAATGGCTTTCTACTTGTGGAAAGAGTATCCTGGAAGGAATTATCCTGTAAGTACAGAAGTCACAGAAAGAAAAAACTGAATATGCAGAAAACTAAAAGATGAAATGGGAATCCAATAAACTAGCAAGGAGTTTCAATATGTACTGGTGCACATTATGAAGGATAGGAAACCTGGAGACTTCATGGGTGGGGGATACAGGGATATTTGAGGCCACCAGAGAAGACTTGGAAGAAAAAGGAATTCCAAAAGGTGTTTCTTATCTTGGAAGAAGTTCCAAGATCTGCACTGGAAGTATCCACTGTGTGGGGTTTAAAGTTCATTACCTGCTGTTGACAAACTGAAACTGAAGGAGGTGGTGAGAAGAGAAAAACATTTGAGTAGCTGAAGGAAGACAAATCAGAGATATAGATAAATAGACGGGTAATGAAGATGGTAAAGGATAAACTTTGATGTGGCGTTTCGTGATGGTAAACCAACAATCCATCCTACCTGATAGAAAATCCAGGAAAGGTAATATGGCTTGCTTGATCATTTTTCATATTGCATTATGTTCATGTCTCCTTCTCTTGTATATATTCTTATGTTAAGCACTGCTTTTTGACAGGCTTTGGCATTCTTGGCATCGTCCTGGATACTGGCCTATGATGAGAGTGACCCCTATTATTCACACACACTCTTTGTTTTAAATGGCGCCAGTAACAGCATATCCTTTCACGGGCCGCGATTCAGGGCTAAAAAGGCAATAATGATTGGCAAAGTCTGAAAAGAAGCTATACAGATCAATCATATCTACAAAAGAAAGTAAAAGAACAATTGGGTAGAGAGTGGTGTCCATGGGGTATTGGTCTACTTGGTCTGCTTATTCACCTACAAGAAAGTGGACTCTTGAATGTGAAAGGTTAACAGACCCAGTTAGTATCCTAAAGTGTACAGAACAATCCAGACGAAGAGCAGAGATCGTTCAGTAACTTGTTAATAAAGGCTTGATGGAATCATTTTGCAAGAATGAAATTGTTTTGGAGGAAGTAAAGCTTCTTTAGTCATTCAAGTGAAGTTATTCAGTTTTGTTTGCAAAGCTGCAGGAAGATTTACACATCTAGGCACTGAGGTCACTGAGAAAAGCAGTCATCATTTTCCAGCAGTCATTTTTCAAGTAGAGTATGGGTGTTGGCAGCTTAACAATGGAACAACATGAGGTCATGTAGGTGAAGATCACTGTGACCGCAGGCAGTGTGGTTAACCGCTCAAGGCAACTGCATGCAGCCATGGAAAGCAAGATCCAGCAGAAGTAAGATTCTGTCCATCCATAACAGTACTGTAGCTGGTTCAAGAGGGTCAGTGGTGTCAAAAGTAGCACTGAGGTCGAGGAGTTCATTGAATCATTGCTTCAAAATTAGGCTGTCAGATTTCACTGAAACATGAAATAGATATGTTGAGAAAATGAAAAAATATAAATAAAGAAAAGAAGAGGCAGGACATTTTCAAGAATTTCTGGTGTTCTCAGATTTGTGAGTATGTTCTTTTTGAAAACCTGCATAAAATATTTACTGCTTCATTCAAACATTAGCCTGCACAGTCAAAAAAAAAAAAAAGATAATTGTGGAGGAGCCTTCATTTGATGGATTGACAGCTTTTGCAATTCAAATGTATTACACCAAAAGAATTCTTCACAGTCTTTTGGCTAAACTTAAGTGGGTTACTTAAAGTCCTATTCAGACAGGACTAGTTTTACACCAGAAGGTGGTGAAAAGTAATTTTTACTGGAGGACCGTTGTAATTTTAGTCCCAATCGAAACTTCATGTCATGCATGTTCACATCTTAGTAATGATTACAGAGCCTTTTAACCTCTATAGAAAGTCCATAAAAATAACCTAGTCCTATGCAAACCAACAGGTCAGCATAATACTGTTATTTGAATGATTTGGATTGGACTAAAATGACAGAAGTCCTCCGATAATCCTTTCCCCAGTGTCTGAAGAGGAAAAAAAGAACTGCTGACACTCCTTATTAGTGATGAGCAAATTCTGTTGAATTTGTTTTGCTGTGAGTTTAGATAAATCAAGGAAATGTTCTTTACCAATCTTTGCTAAATTTGTTGAAGTAAATGGGGTAGGAGGAACTGAAGTAGTTTCGTGTGGTCTATAATGGTGCAATGATGTTTTAATTGTCCCTGAGGGCAAGGGAAGCGTCTGCGAAATATGCTGTACTGCTTATTGTGGAAAAAATGTGATCTGAGCTTGACCACTACACCACCATGCCGCAAACAACAATAACAGAACAATAGCCACAAACTAACTACAAGAAATGGCCACACATTAACCGTGTCATGAAGCAAGGTGACAGACTGGCTCAATCCATTGCTTGGGTTGTGGCAATGGGTGTAGCAGAAATGTGTTTTTTGGTTTTATATGCAGATGCTTTGCACTTTTTCTTCCATGAAGAAGGTAGAAACACCTTCTTTTGTTGTTATTATTATTATTATTATTATTATTATTATTATTTCACAGTGCCGCCTGTGTTTTCTTTCTTGGTGAGAAGGAGAGCTCTTTAAGGCTTGGTTTGAATTGTAGCTCCAGCAAATGGCTAATTATGCTTGAAAATTAGCAATGCTGTGCTTTGCTGCCAGCAACATGGATCAGTGTTATATATCCGGTCGCAGTACTTGTAATGTTTAAATTAGGATTGGTTAAGGTACCTGCCTCAAATTTTTTTTAACACATGCAGGGTGAAAACCTGAAGTTCTGATCAGGTTGTGATATCTTTTATGCCTGCCTAAAGCAGCACAGCAAGAATCTTACCAAGAATGAAAGTTCTGCGCATGGCTACTACACCTCTGTTTTATCATAATGGCCTTGCAAAACATCATAGGGTGCTCGGAAAAAAATCTTCATCTAAGCCTGTAAGGCAAATTTCCAGAAAAAAATTCATCAGATAAGGTCAACTGTGAATCCAGTATATTCTCTGCAAAAAACACTTTTCCCAAGTTTGATGATCAACTCCAATCGTTGTGCATGCTGAACACCTGGGAAGTGGGGTATCACCTTGGAAATCCAAAGTCATGCTGATATTCATATTTTTTATCAAAATGTTGTGGGTGCGGGTCCCCATTCAAGATGCAGACAGACATATTGTCTGTGAGATAAAAGAGGGTTGCTAATGTGGTCAGAACTAACAGCATGCATTGGTACATACTGTAGTGAGAGAGAGAGAGAGAGAGAGAGAGAGAGAAGAAGATGACAGGGACACGGGCATTGCTTGTGCTGCGCTTAACTGTACTGTTTTATATTGCAGGAAACACGTGCTGGAAGAGTTTCCCACTGAATAAAGAGAGTCTTAACAAAAGATCAGAAAAATGGTGTAAGAGGAGACTGAGATAGAAAAGGGAATGAACTGAAGTGATGCTGCTTGTTCAAAAATGGAGTGGGTACTGGTATGTTTTGTTGAAGTAGTTAGTGTATATGATGGATTCTACAGTTCAAGCCCCTACAGATGCAATATCTATTTCAATTCCCAGGAATGAGCTCCTTTGGGCTCATTTTTAAAATTTTAGTCTTTGATTATGCTATACATAGAGTGATTTGAAGAAAAATGTGAAATGCAAAACTCCTTAAAATTACATTTTTCTTTTTTGAAGGATGGAAAGCAAGGCCCCCAAAGGAATATTCCACAGCCAAGAAAAATGACTTCTTTCTCGGTTGCCCTACAATACCTTTTCTACAGCTCCTTCCATATGACTCCACACAGGGCTGGATTAAGGTGGGTGCTATTGATGCTGCAGCATTAGGTCCATTCCTGAAATAGGCCCAGATGAAAACAGATGAGAATTTTCCGGAAACTGAACAGTTTTCCTTTGCTATGTTAACCTCAAAATAATTCTTAGAATGAAATTTGGAGTCAGACTTTCGCACGCCTAGACACAGCATTACTTATTATACAGTTACTATTGTTCTTTGCGCTGTGACGTAACTATAACATCGTTGTGTTTATTGTTAACCGAAGATTTCAAGTTAATGCTATCAATTTTACGTTAAACAGTTCACTTAGTAATTTAGCTGCTTTTTTGCATCTTGGGGGTTCTTGCCACTTTATTATTGTTCGGTAAGTGCCACGTAGTAAATTTTTCACCTTGAAAGTTAGTTGTACAGTAAAAATTGATGGCTATTTAAATGGTTATCTGTGAAGGTAAAACTAAAAGCTGGCCCGCGGGCCCGGCGTGGATGTTTAGAATTTTTTAAATCCTCGACAGGATTCTGGTCTATTATGAAATTTAAACCGTGGACAAATTTTTACCGTCAAGAACCTGAACTGAGTCACTTTGACTCAATGTCTTTGCAAATTCATTTTTTCTTACTCTGTTTCGTAAGACAATTGCAAAATTGTGTGTATTTCATTGTTAGGTTTTCTGCATTAAGTGCACTTTTCAGACAATTGCTATTGAATGTTTATGTTACATAGTATGATGTTAATCTCGAGTTGTTACGATACTATGTCGTTATTATTATTCATGTTCAATAAAGGCTGGCTGGTTGCGTCACAAGCAATTAAGCCTCCTTGGTCGGTCTGAGCGCGCATGTACGGTGAGTGTCGAATGCACATGCACCAATGCAGAGAAAAAATAGGCCTTTTTTGCACTGCAGCATCAGGCCGAATTTCGTCTTAATCCGGCCCTGACTCCACATGATCTCAAACCTCATACCCTGCACCTTTACACTGCTGATTCTACCTTCCACCACTACACACCACACCATCTGTGTTCAATTCCCCCAACTGAGAGAAAGACAGAGGAGACTTCGAGAGAACAAGTATAGACAGGAGCTCCACTCACTTTTAGTGCATTCTTTGTGAGAATGAAGAATGTGGCGGTGATTGCTGATCCTGTGGTATCTATCTACAGTGTCCGTGTTGAAGGGGAGCTGCGTGAGGCTAAACTGGTCTTTTTCCAGTTTGCATTTATTGTATCAGAGACATTTTATGTTATCTCTAGGAAGCAGAATGTTAAATAAATTAAATAATTAGCCTAGGGGTCTTCACCTCCAGTCCTGGAGAGCTACAGTGGCTGCAAGTTTTCATTCTCTTTTCTTAATTAGTAACCAGTTTTTGCTTCTGATTAATTATTTCCCTTTGTTTTATTTGACTTTTCTTGAGACTCAGACCTCTGAATTGATTCTTTTTCCTTAAATGGCACCTAAACATAAATTTGATGTGGAGTGAGCCAAAAGATGACCAACTAAGTTGGGCCCTCAAACTCCAACCTTCATTCAGTTTCTTAACTTGAAGCAAATTCTCGTTGCTAATTAAGCCTATTATTTATTTCCATGGTGCTTATTCTGCCATGGCAGACATTTCCAAAACTGTTGATTTTCTTTTTTAAGAGTGCTGTGAAAATGTTTTGTGGACCTGAGCAGATCAACATTACTGAGGCCTTCACCTTTCAGTTATTGTGTGATGGACGCAGGTTGTTGTTTATGTGTTGGTTCATTTTGTGACTTAATATTGTTTGGTTGCTAATTATGGAAAAAAAATAATTAAGGGGCCTGAGTCTTAAGTTGTGCATCAGTTAAAATTAAGGCAAAGAGTTAATTAGCAGCAAAATCTGGTCACTAATTAAGAAAAGGGTTAGAGTGAAAACCTGCAGCCACAGTGGCTCTCCAGGACTGAGGTTGGAGACCCCTGAACTAGACTCGTTTGCTCTTACAGTATGATGTTGTTCTTTCCTATTGTCCAATAAATAAACCTGTTATTTGGATAACCTGTTATTCACTAGCAACAAGGGACGATTATCCTCTTACTGATAAAAGGAAACTTATGGTATTGTAACAATTGGAGAGAAATTACATTATTGTCTGTACCGACCAAGTAAAGTGTTTTGTCATACTGAATTGGCTTAAAGCTAAAATAAATAAAGTTCTGCAAGATGATCAAACTGGTTTTCAATCTGGTTAATCATGTAACAACCACATATTTACATCATAAAGCAAAGTGTGGAGTTCAAAGTCACGACATACATCAACATTATTGATTTCAAAAAGACTTTTGACTGCATTCTTGATGATTCACTGTGGCACATACTGAAATTGTACAGCATACCAGAAAAGTACATTTATATCTTCAGGGCACTCATCATTCACACTGCTATATTAGAACCGGTTCTGGCAAAATCAAATTCTTTGATATACAGTAGTTAAAGCTGTCAGACAGAGATGTATCCTCTCGCCATTTGTATTTCTCATTTTACTTGTCATTTCATGATGAAGACAATAACAGACACCGCAGTTAGCAGTAGGTTGAACACTGCATCATGGGCACACTTGTCAGACATTGACTTTGCAAATGATTTTGACTTGCTGAGCCACCATCCCGACTCTTTACAGCATTTGATCAAAGATTTGTGCCAAACCACAGAAAAAGTTGAACTGAATCAGTAATAATAAGTTAAAACCCAGCATAGTTGAAACAGTTATTCGGCTTAACTTCAAGCTACATCACAATCTCACAGAGAAAGTTGACAGTTTCACTTACTTGGGTAGTAGCATCATGTCACGTGATGGTGATGCTAAGCAAGATGTGAAGCACCTGCAATATTTCAACTCTTTTGACCAATTTGTGCATTCAATACCCAGACTACCCCAATCAAATTTGTCTATATCTCACAATACCTACCTTCCTGTATGTCAGCAAGACTTGGAAAAAAGATAGTAAGGATAACCAACCACCTTGAAGTTTTCCATAGAAGGTGTCTCAGAACAATCCTTAACATACCCTAGATCATGTTACAAATGAAGACGTGATGGAACATTCTAAAGCAATGTGTGTTCAAGACATCGTTTTAAGATGCAGTGGGTGAGACGTGTTATGAATGTCTACTGAGCGGCTACTGCAAGGGGCTACAGATGGGGTTCTAATCAGTCATAAATGCAGTGATGGAAGACCAAGAGAAACATTTAGACAGACATTTTGGGAAGATCTTCAGTCATGACCACTGTCACACACTTGAGCATGGGAGGCAGCTGAAAGGCTCACAAAGGGATAATTCCATGCCAGACCAGGAGGTGGCAGGGTGTACTTATCTTTCTTCTTTTTCATCGGTAGACAGGAAATTTCGCCTGGACTCGACGACGTCACTTCCAGTTCCTGCCCTGATGACATCACTTTCCCGCCCAGCTTTAAAACCGCCATGTTTGCCTGTCTGTGTTGGACTGCAGTCTGTTAAGACCTGTACCATTTTGAACCACAAACCTCCGTTTTGGCATCTCAAGTATATTGTCGGCTGCCCCAAAACCCTTTTCTGTGTCATGTGGAATCCTTTCACACCAAGTTGAAGATATAGCATTGAATTGTGATAAGGAGGAGTCTCTATGTTTCATAAGGACCAAAAGGAACTAAGGGAGAAGAAATTATTCACTGTGTCCTTTGTGGGCTTGTTACAATATACTGAAATATGAATTAAGTAAAAGGTTTTTGTTACGGTGTATTCTTTCATTCTAGCATTTTATTTTACAGTTTTTGAGTTTTCCTCACTCTTAACCAGCCAGATCTGCTGCACTCGTCTATGGCAGGATGACATTGGTTCACAGCAAATAATTACATTAATCCACATTATGAAACATTTTAGTTTATAAACACAGAGACTAAGTGTATATATGTCATTAAAAGCGGGGATTTTCGGTCATGTTAGTCAGAAGTTCAAGGTGACGTGTCTTTTGCTTGTGGAACACATATCCATGTATGATGAGATATGTCGACTTAAAATAAGCATATCCTATCCGATCGCATTCCCCATGGGTAAGATAATATACATGTTGCATTGCACCAAAATTGTTGTGTTAAGCTAACACTGGAACACTAATACCACTCACTAATAACAACAGGGGGTTTTGCATTCTGGTTAAAAATTTACAGAATAAATTGCTTTGGATAAATATTTTAAAAACAATGTAAGAATTGTCTGCATTCCTGTGTAAATTATAGGAGGATGATTTTAAATAGAAGAAGGTGATTGATTCATAGAAGAGAGAAGAAGAGGGAAAAGAAACAGAGCAAACAGGAGACACAGTTAAAAAAAAACCACAAGACTCCTTTCAGAGAAGAAAACCAAGGAGGACCTCACCAGTAGAGGGAGACAGAGAAAACCAAGTGAGAGAAATAACAACAGTGAAGTTAAAATAAAAAGAATTAGGAGGAATGCACAAACGTAAGGCAAAGGAATCTGATGAAGAAAAAGAAAGAGAAGAAAGGATGGGTGTCAACAGTAAAAGGGACAAAGAGCGGGAAGTTAAGGAATCATAGAGAAACAGGAGTGTTAAATCACTTTCCAAGGAAACCACTTGAAATGTGGTGATATGGCAGTGCAATACTCTGTTCCATAGAGCTCCAGACTTCAAGGCCCAAACCCTACTCTAGTTTAACCTGTTATGTTGGTTTTTCTTCAGGGAATTTGGCTTTCTTCATAAAGACATTCATGTGAGGTTAATTGAAGTACCCGTGTAGGTGTAGGTGTAGTTTCAATAGTAGTATTGTCACGTGTACACACCACAGTGAAATTCTTTTTTATATGTTCAAACATAACTTTGCCCTGTGAAGAACTGACTTCTTACAATTACTGGTTCATACTATATGCATGATAGTCCACACAGACTCAGCCCTAGGTTCAAATTAACATTTATTTTTAGGAAAATACCTTACGCAGGCTTCCTCAAATACACAGTAAACAATACGATCCTTTTTTCCTTCTTTTTCTTCCACTCCTCCCAGGTGAGTTTTGTCCTCTTCCTCTCCTAACTACAACTCCCGGAGTGAGGTGAGGTGGCTCGTTTTATGCCTGACCTGGGAGTATTTCCAGTTCCAGAACATTGCACCCAGGAAGCACTTCCAGGTCAGGCGGTGCCCTCTGGTGGCACCCAGGGAACTGAACAGGGTTTCCTTTCAGAACTACACTTCCCATACAGCCTAGCAGGGTCCAGACCAGAGGCATGCCAGAGGAGAACTAAAACTCCCTCTGTCCATCCATTATAGCTTTGTCCTGGCTTAGAAAGGGAGTAGGAACCATCCCAGCCAGGATGCACATCCATCCATTACATGTATCATAATATACTGTATACTTATATATAATATATTTCTTTGTATTTTAATTGGAGAGCAACTAGTGAAATTTCCATACATTTTTAGTCCTTCTGACTAGACAAAGACACCCCTAAGCTTATATAGGCATAGATAAGAAATAACAGCCGAAGAGTTATTAATCATCCTATACTCTGAAAAATAAGAAACTTAAGGTACACTTCTTGTCACATGCTCAAAACATTCTCCATGTTTGAGGTGAGGCTGGTAGTGATGCCAATATGAGTATACTTACGTATAAAGATTGTAAAGTTAATATAGAAAAAAATACATAAAAATACAGTACATAATTAATAAATAATAAACAAAGGCAACAGAAATAACATAGAAACATTAAAAATAATTCAAAGTTAGCAAAAACAAAAGACAGCAAATATAAGCGAGGGAACAAACCCTTGCTGTAATACAATAGACATTGGCACAGGTTAAATTAACAAGAGGGCAAGACCTGTGTGAACAACAAAAATGTCCTGTTCAAAAAGGAAAATTGTATTGTTGTTGTTTTTTTTGTTTTCTGAGTGGCAGAAACTGAAATACAAACTAGAACTGAAACCTACACAAAAGAAACGGTCGATGAATTAAGTGAAAAAGTTAAACAAGAATCACATCAAAAGAGAAACCGGAGATTCTTAACAAAACAAAACATTTATCTACTTGTAAGACAGAGGTTTTGTTTATTCTTAGTTAAATTCCACAGAAAGATTATGCACAACCCTTATATCAGTCCATGCTCCCAACCTCCTCCTTCTCCTCTTCAGTCTTAAGTAAGATGGCCTTCAGCGCATCAACAATTGGATGCATCTGTCAAGTTCACCGTGCGTTGAGAGAGTCACACATAGCAAACAATGTGACATAACTTTAGATGATGTCATCCCAGAGGCAGCAAAACTTTAAATAACGATTAATTTTTAAATATCTAGATAGGGCAACAAATCTAAAATACTCCAGAATAATCTTGTCAGAAGAAGGGGCCTGAGTTGCCTCGAAAGCTTGCATATTGTAATCTTTTTAGTTAGCCAATAAAAGGTGTCATTTTGCTTGGATTTTCTCTACAGAATAATCTCGAATAACTAAAGATTATGACACTTAAGTTACCTAGTTTCTCTTGAGTGCAAAAGGGGAAGACTGGACATTCATCCATCCAAATTTTGAACCCAACTTATTGCAATAGGGGCCAGTCGATGCCAGAAATTGTAAAGTGGGTGGGCATAGAAAGAACTTGGTGGGCAAGCAATAAGCTGTTCAGTTGCAGAGTCCCCCTCGAATTAAGGTCTCCCTTGAAGATTATGTTAAGGAGTGACTTTGCTCCTGAGAAGATGGGCCTGGCCCTTCATAGCTTTGTCACCGGTATGGTGGTCATGGAGAGTGGAGGACTTGTTTTTTCCTTTGTAATTTTGACAGCTCACAACCATTGGAAGGGTGCATCTCAGGCATCTACTGTACTAGAGTGGAAAGTATGATTTTTAACATTTAACCATTTTAATTAAAAACATGACTATATCCCTATATACATTTTACCTGCTGCTAAAATATATAAACTATCCAAACTAAATTGATGCCCTCCCTTTATATTCCATAACATCCTTATATACTGAATTTCCCAAAGTGCTTATAACATACACAATAATGATCACATGCTCTTCTGTTTCTGACCTCCTCTCACACCACGCCATTACCATGTTTCCCAGTTATAGCCGAGCTTGAATTCCTACCTGTGTGCCCAAACCTTATCTGTGCTGACTGCACTTACTAAGCCTAACTACAGATGCCTCTCCTCCATAACTAGCTGTGCTACCCAGCTTAACACTTGAATTTTCCTAAGTCAGTGAGCCTCAGTTATAGCATGATTGTTTTAATTTGACATATCAGAAGTACTATGTAACTAACAATGTATTTTTCTCTGTACATCATTTGTATTTTTTTTTTACCAGGGGCTAATATTAGTTCACTTGAACTGCTTACTGTTGAACATTCTCCATATAGTCCTTGGTGGTGTTGGTGTGAACGAAATTGCAGCAGATTTCTCTATTAAAGTGGCATGCGGTAAAGTTACAAAGGTGATTTAATGCTGATTCATTCAACACTAAAGACTACTAAAAATCTTGACTCTCCATTAGCATCAAAGCCCAAAATTAGTACTGCCTTGGTACTCAGTGGGTATTAATAAAGGTCTACCAACAAGAAAAAACATTCATAAGTAACATTTTGTTCTCTTCTGATCACATTCTGAAAAAAAAAAAAAAATATGAAAAATCAAGCTTCACTCTGTTCAATTGTGGCTTGGACCTATTGGTTATTTTGCAGTGATTTTTATTTTATTATTATTTTTTTTATTTCCTCTTTGTTTTTTTTAAACTTCAAAAAGCACTTCATGTTGATCAGTGATTGGTATTGCGAACTTAATGATGATTTGCAGGTAGACAACAATGATGCATGAAAGAAATGTGTTATCAATTTATCTTGGATTTATTATCACACGTGACACACTATTGCTGTGCAATATTCTTCCCCATTTGTAATTGTATTTGTTTCACTAAGGAGACTCCCCTCCCCTTCGTCTGTAGCAGTGTACTGGATGATGGGAATTATAGCCCCTACTTGTGGAGGATTTCTGAAATTGTTTATTCTGCTCTCTTATGTTTCTCTCCTCACCTACTGTTTTGACTAATCTTTGCCATTACCATTTCCTTATGAAAAAGCAATTGAAAATGCTGAAAAGTAGTTGCAGGCCTTACAATGCCCGAAACTAGGCCAGAACTCACCTAGTCTGGAAACCAAAACCAGGCCTCAGTCATTGCAGACTGGCCCCAAACTCATCAGGCAGGCTTCAAGACCTGTACAGGCCAAAATGAGGTGAACGCTTTTAAAGATCATAAATATATAATTTAAATGTTCCTGGTCTACAAACGAGTATTTCGAGTGAGTGGAAACTTTAAAAAATGAGCAACTTATACACAAACATCAAAAAAGAAAACACAAATGAAAAAGGCAAAATTGGCCAATAAGAATCTGCCTATGACAGCATTTCAGAGAAAGCATGTCCAAATCCAAAATTCATGCACTAAATACAATAAGCAGTATCAAGAAATTCACAGAAAACAGAAAATCCAAAACAATCTTCATGCTGTAGATCTTTAAACCACAAACCTCAATGAACCTCTCTGGGAACTCGGTTCCTCCACCTGAATATAAATGCTGATGGCAGACCCTGAGTGGTGATGTGGTGGTGGCCCCACTACATGAAGTTCTATTTTAAGGGGTCACAGGACTGACACAGGGCCCATAAGTAAATATATTAAAAACACAACAAATAAGCAAAATACTATTCAATAAATAATGAAAAAAAATGAATAAAGTGTACAAAATAATGTTAAAAAAATGCCTTTATAAGGCATCTGTTGACCTCTTTCTCATGCTCTAGCATATTTCTAAGTTAGGACATTACATTTGTCAAAATACAATAATGAGAAGAGTCAAAACAATTGGACTGCCATATTCATACTGTCATGATTTAGGCTTAAAATTGATGATCTGTAGCTTTTTCCTTTAAGAGAAGCCACATTGATTACCATAGTTACTGTTTCTAGGGGTGTGGTGTCTGGGATCATGACCTTAACTTAATCAGCAACTCACTTTAAAGGTCAGCCTTTCGTTATGAGCCTTATCTGATCAGCAGATAAAATCATTACTTTCATGTTGACTTCTAGTGTGATTACATTTCTTGTACTGTCTGGTTTTCAACTTATTACATGGTACTTGACTTTGAATTTTACCTTTCATCTGGGTTACAGTTGTTTTGATTTACTTTTATTTTCTTTTGGTTTTGCCTTTTGCTCGTATCTCCTGGTTTTCTTAAGAAATTAGTTAACTGTTTTTTTGCCAAGTCAGGACACATATGCATCCAAATAGTCAGGCCTGAGGTCTATCTTGAGAAAATCAGATGCAGCACAGGAACCAGTCCTGGACAGGTTGCCACTCCATTTCAGGTCACCTTACACAGAGTCGATTTGAGTGCTGCCCATCAACTGAACATGCAAGTATTTGAGTACCCATCTTAAAGATGCAGACTCAGGGAGCATGGGTAACTTCGACACAGATAGTAATCAGACCAATTTGTATCTCGTACTCTGGTCCTGTTATCATTGTGCTACACATGTAAAATAAAATAATAACATGTAAGAGCCACTCATTTAATTTAGTGAAAGAGCTAGTGGCAAGGGGGCTTCTTTTCCATGCCATGTCCTTAGAACCCTTCCAAGTTTATGTATGAACCTTAACCCTTTGAAGGAAGTCTTTTCACAGATGGGTACACTGCTGTAATGATGAAAGGCACCTGATTGGTAACATCATCCTCAGATATCCTGTAGCTATATTTATGCTAAGACTGCCATGAAAACACAACTGGCACCATAGCTGCACTGGCATAAGCCACTCAGGGTCCATTTAGCTTTCACCTGGTCCTCCCATCAGCAGGAGCCAATTTCATGAGAGCTGAGTGGGGTTTGTTCCTTGTAGCACTTGTTGTCAGTTGTCAGCTCACACACACTACCAAAATGATGTTTATTATAGAAAGCAGGAAGGTGAACCAATGAACTTATGAAAGAAATGGATGGGCGCTGCTGAGATGGAGAAGGAAGCAAGTCAAGAGGTCAGCATGCCTGCCAATGGTTAAGGTAGACAGAATTTGGTTTAACTGTCCATGCCCTGTGTGTACTCAAAAAAGTCAGAGCTGCAGTGGTTAGCACTTATGCCTCGCAGTTCAGTGCCTGGGTTCAAACACTGGCCCTGTCCATAGCAATTAGGTTTGTTTTTAGTGTCTGCATGGGCTTTTTTGCATGGGAGATCTAAATACACTTCTGCTGGAAATCCCCAAGTTTTAACCATCCATCACTTAAAGTTAAACGTGATCCAGGAGCACTAAAAATAGGCCTTAACATGCACGGCAAGTAAGAAATTGCAGTAAGTGCAGGCAGACTTGTAGAAGGAAATCAAGAATAAAAGAAACTGATTTAGCACCCCCCCCCCCCCACCGGGCTTATCGGAAAAGGTGTGTAGTTGAGTGTGCTGAGCTTATGTGACATAAAAAGAGCTTCTGACGATATCTAAAGGAGCCGAGCGTCAAGTGTTAAGTGCATAGGCAGAATTTAAATGGGGGTGGGAGGGGGGCAGATTAATGCACTATGTTACTAAAAGAAATCTCCAAGAAAGGGTTGTTTTTATTTCTTGAAAGGTTTTTATTGCCACAGCTAATGTAAATATGTTAATAATTAATGAATACGATCATTAAATACATCCTACTTAAGCAACTCTCAATTACAGCTCACCAATGCTTAAAACAGAAAAACTTTCTGTACTACATAAACTTCATATTAGTTTACTGTTTTAAATGTAGCATGAGAGAGGTCACTTCAACTTGCATACTGTATTTTGTATTCAGTATTTTCTTTCCTCTTTTACATGTCCGAAAGCTACTGCTGGGGAAAAAGACTGTCAAGCAGCTATTCAAATGACTGCAAACTCACGCGTGTGTTTATGTGTCCTTAACCTGAATGTCCAAACAGTGGTGCTGCAGTTTGAACACACCCCAAAAACACAACACACACGTTAACACTGACAAAATATTTAATAAACAAGCTATTTTCTCTTTGATCAAGTAAACAAAAAATTAAATTCAAGTTTTCATTTGTCCATCCATTTTCTAAACTTACTTATCCAGAGAGAAGCTGGAAAGCTCATTGGGGGCAAGACGGGAACAACACCTGGACAGGATGATAGCCCATCGAATGGTAAACAGACACTCTTACACACGCGTGCGCACACACAAACAAACACAGATGCGCACACATCTGGGGCAATTTAACATCGCCAACCCAATGAACCTGCATGTCTTTCAAAACAGCCCAGCCCCAGGACACCTGATGCCATGCCTACATTTTCTATTTTGTTTAAAATATAAGAACTTCTTTATTGTGCCACAAGAGCAGAAACAAATCTGACAAATGAGTGGAGACCATTCAGTCCATTAAGCCTGCTTGTGTAGCTAATAGGTAAGCTGTCACAAAATCTCATTCACACTCATTCATTTCTTAAATAAGCAGACGAAAAAATAAAGTCTGTTATTTTTTTATTAATAGTAACGGGAATAGTGTACTTTTTCAGAATTTTAATGTTTTAAACTTGTATTGAAAAGTGAGATTTATGTTATATTATTATTTTACATGTCAAACAATTTATGTTATTTGACCTGGTTTATGATATAAACATGTAGCATTACGGTGGTGGTTCTAAAAAAATGCAATTATTTTTATGATTCGTCTAAAGCTTAAATGTCAAATTACATTGAAGGTTAAGTGCTAAATGTTTCAAACAGGAATTTCAGGTTTGCATGCCAGCTATTGGTGCTACTCTGGAAACTCTGCAGGAAGTAAAGCCTTCCAGTAAGGATAGTGACCCATTAATGCTTACTGAATCAAATCATCACCCAGCTGACAGTTCCCCTCAAAATGGAGTTCACTGAAGTTTGCAGTGTACTGTTTATTTACGGCACTTGTTCTAAATCAGAATCAATGTATTACACTATCATCAATTATTCAGTTTTTTTGTGGAGCACTAGAGAAAATCAGCCACACGTGGTATAAACATATATTTCCACTCAGATTGTACCCCAGCTTCACCATATTACAAACCAGGCAATATCTGTTTTTTATTCATTCATCCATTTACTGAAACAGCTTAATTCAATTTTTTGGATCACAGCAGCATCTGGAGCAAGACAGGAAGCAAATGTGGATGAGACATTCCAGACAATCACATCTATTTTTTATATCGTCTCCATGATCAGAAAGAACTTTACAAAGCAACATGACTACTCAGTTATTTTTATAACAATATATTATATAGTACCTTTTACATGGACCATCAGGCCAAACAAGGTGAAGAGTAACATCTTACTTCACACATGCTGACATTTAAAATAGCAGCAGATGCCAATGAGAGACATCATCCTTGAAGGTTTTTATTCACCAGCATATATTAAATATTGACCTTGGAGATGTCCAGGAAAAAAGACGCTCCGCCACCATAAGCCTCATTCCCGCAGTACGCTACTTCTGCCCTTCCTCCGCCATCTTTCTTGACGTCATCAGTCCCATCCTCCTTCACGGTTCCTTCCCAGCATTCCTCCACTTCTGGCTCCTCCCTTATAAAATGGCCGCCGACGTCTTGTATGGCGTCGCACATATGAACCTGTTTTGTGTTTATATTTTGACCCATTTTGAATTGTGGATTGTTCTACAATATACGGGGCCGGAAACCCCAAACCTTTATGCTGTTTACTTTTGCATCTTTTACAGTGGGGTAGCCGGCAGGATAGAAGTCCGAAAGAGATGAATGAAGGACAGGACCTGAACACAGTGCTGCAGGGGATGAATGCCCAGATCCAGTCCCTGCAGCAAATGCAAGCCGCTACCACCCGGGAGTTGGAGGAAACGAACGCCAGGTTGGCAGAAGCCCAGAGGTTAAGGTCCGATCCGCCAAAAGCCTCCACCTCTTGTGCCCATGACGGAAGCGAACGACATAGAGTCGTACCTGGGCATTTTCGAAAGGAAGGCCACCCGGAACAAGTGGCAGCGGTCCGAGTGGGCGTCCATTCTGGCGCCCTACCTGAAGGGACCCGTGCAGCGGGCTTACTACGATCTCCCCGAGGAGGAGGCCGCGAGTTACGACCTCCTAAAACAGGAGATCCTGGCACGCTACGGCATCACGCCGGGCCAGCAGGCGAGTGAATGGCGGAGCTGGCAGTTCGACCTGGAGAAGCCGGCCCAAGCACAGGCCTTCGACTTCTGGGGGAAGATGGGACGTTGGCTACGGCCCGAGGGTCCCCAAGCCCGGAAGGTCGTGGAGCAGGTGGCCTGTGAGGGCCTGGTGAACGCCATGCCTAGCTCCCTCGCCCAGCAGGTCCGGCGCCACCCTTATAAGGACATGCCAGGACTCCTGGAAGTCCTGGAGCGTCAGCTCGTGGTCTACCAAGCCGGGGGGTCGGAAAGGCAAGCTCGTGGGAACCGACAGGGACGGGCGGCCATCCCCGAGCCCTCTCGACGTGCTGCGGAAGCGCTGCAAAGACCCAAAGAAAAGCCGGTCTCCCCGCGCTGTTACAAGGGCGGCAAGACCGGTCACTTACTGCCGACCTGTCCCCTCAACACAACCTCGGAGACGATGGACTGCACCTGGGCCACCGCGGAAAGGTACTGTACTCCGTCGCACCCGCTGGCAAGTCCGAACACGGGAGTGGTGTTGTTGAATGGGCATTCGGTGGTGGCTCTCTTTGACTCCGGCAGCAACATTACCATTGTCGCTCGCTGTTATGTATTACCGCGACAGTGGCTTAAACAACATTTGCAAGTCACTTGTGTGCATGGGGAGACCAAGTCATATCGTTCCGCTCGCTGTTACATCACCTGGAAGGGGCAGTTATCCAACTTGACGGTCGCGGTGTTGCCTGAACCCCCCTATCCAGTGATTTTGGGACAAGAGTGGTCACACAGAAAATGCGGTAAGACAAACACCACTCCCGGGGCCTCACTGGGTCTGGTTATGAGGGGGCGAGGCACCCTTCCCACGGTCTCCACGCCGTGCTCTGGGGCAGGCCCTAATGGCGCAGGCACATCGGGGGACGCCTCCCCGGCGACGGACCCTGACCCAGAAATATCCGCCAGGGAAGGGACGAGCCAGGGAACGCTTCCCCTGACCCGCTCACAAGACCCCCTGAGCAGTTTGGACCATCAGTTTCGCTCCACACCTGCCTCATTTAAAAGGGAGCAGTGGAATGACGATTCCCTGCGGTTTGGCCGTAATGCGATTGTTCACCCAGGCAGCTCACAAGCAGACGGATCCATGCCACGCGAGCCCTTCTTTGTTCTGGAGAATGATCTGTTGTATTGGGTGGCGACCCACGAGGGCGAGGTGCGGAAGTTGTTGCTAGTCCCGCGTACCTTCCGGTGGGAGGTATGTGAACTAGCTCATGCTCACCTCCTAGGCGCCCACCTCGAGGCCAAAAAAACATTAGAAAGGATAAAGCTCCGTTTTTACTGGCCCGGGATCAACAAGGAGGTCCGGCGCTTCTGCCAATCTTGTCCGGAATGTCAGATTCGCCAGATTCCTAGGAGGGACCGCGCTCCTCTCGTCCCAATACCCCTGAAAGATATTCCCTTTGACAGAATAGGGGTGGACTTAGTAGGACCCCTGGAGCCCTCAAACCGTGGCCATAAATATATATTGGTCATGGTGGATTACGCTACCTGATACCCAGAGGCGGTTCCCCTGCTCTCCGCTAACACAAAAAACATCACACGGGAATTAGTCAACTTATTTTCTAGAGTGGGTATACCCAAAGAAGTCCTCACGGATCAGGGTACACCCTTCACCTCAGATACGTTCAGGGAGGTTGCCAGATTACTGCGAATAAAGCACCTGAAGACGTCTGTCTATCACCCGCAAACAGACGGACTGGTAGAGCGTTTTAATCAGACGCTTAAACAGATGCTTTGCAAGGTAGTCAACGCCGATGGCAGGAACTGGGACCAGCTCCTACCGCTCGTGCTTTTTGCTTACCGGGAAGTGCCCCAGGCCTCTACGGGCTTCTCCCCTTTTGAGTTATTGTACGGACGACAACCCCGAGGACTTTTGGACATACTAAAAGAGGGCTGGGAGGCTGAGGCCCTTCCCTCCTCCAATATATTGGAGTATGTGGCGCAACTGTGCGACAGGCTCGCTAAAATCAGGCCACTCCTAAAGGACCACGTGACTCGTGCGCAGGCAGCACAGGCCCGGTGTTATAACCGCAACTCCGTCCTCCGGGAGTTCCGCCCGGGGGATCGAGTGATGGTGCTCATTCCTATCTCCCATTCCAAGTTGCTAGCTCACTGGCAGGGGCCATACGAGGTTAAGGAAAGAATGGGGCTCGTCGACTATTTAGTTAAACAACCTAATCGTCGGCCGAGTGAGAGGATCTACCACGTCAATTTGTTAAAACCTTGGAAAGACAGGGAGGAGTCTCCCAACACTCGTAGATCCCTCTCCCTATTCACTAGCATGTCTGCCCTTAACCTCGGTGACGAGCTGACACCCCTACAGCGGCAGGAGATAACCCAGGCAATCCGGGCCGTCCCCGAAGTAGTGAGCGAGTCACCGGGCCGGACCTCGCTGATTGCGCACGATATAGTCACGGACCCCGGAGTAATCGTCCGGGAGAGGCCCTATAGACTCCCGGAGGCAAAACGCGCTGAAGTGGAACTGGAGGTGCAACGGATGTTGGATATGGACATTATTGAGGAAAGCCATAGTCCTTGGTCCAGTCCTATCGTCCTCGTTTCCAAGCCGGACGGCTCCTGGAGGTTCTGTAATGACTTTAGACGTCTGAATCAGGTCTCCAAGTTCGACGCCTACCCGATGCCCCGCATTGATGACCTACTTGAGCGGCTGGGTGCGGCTCGATACTTGACTACTCTTGACATGACGAAAGGGTATTGGCAAATTCCCTTAACGGCATCTGCAAAAGAAAAAACGGCCTTTAGCACCCCTAGTGGACATTGGCAACACAAGATCCTCCCATTTGGGCTGCACGGAGCCCCAGCGACATTTCAATGTCTGGTGGATAGAGTGCTGAAGCCCCACCAGTCCTATAGTGCCGCCTACCTGGATGACATCGTCATCTATTCCGGCACCTGGGAGGAGCATCTATTGCAGGTCTCTGCTGTCCTCACGACACTAGCTAAAGCCGGCCTCCGCATTAACCCCCGTAAGTGTTTTTTTGGCATGAAGGAGGCCAAGTATTTAGGCTACCTTGTGGGACGAGGACAGGTGAGACCCCAATGTTCCAAAATCAAAGACATCCTGGAATGGCCCCATCCGAATACCAAGAGACAGGTGCAGGCTTTCTTGGGGTTGGCGGGGTACTACCGCCGGTTCGTCCCCCGCTTCTCCGAAAGGGCAGCACCCTTGACCAATTTAACAAAGAAGGGCGCTCCCCTACACGTGGTATGGAACGACAAGGCGGAACATGCATTCAGTGACCTAAAAAAGGCCCTAACGTCGGCACCTGTATTAACAACCCCTGATTTTGGGCTCCCTTTTGTCCTCCAGACCGACGCTTCGGACACAGGCCTGGGCGCAGTGCTGAGCCAAAGCGTCAATGGTGTCGAACACCCCGTGATGTACTTAAGCCAGAAACTGCTGGACCGAGAGACCAGGTATGCGGCAGTGGAGAGGGAAGCCTTGGCCATTAAGTGGGCTGTAACCCATCTCCGGTACTACCTGTTGGGTCGCGAATTCACTCTAGTGACTGATCACGCTGCGCTTCAGTGGATGTCCCTGCACAAAGAGTCGAATCCGCGGGTCACCAGGTGGTTTCTGGACTTGCAACCCTATAAGTTCATGGTCACTTATCGTTGCGGCAACCTTCAGGCCAATGCCGATGCTCTCTCTCGCATCCACGACCTCTCGGTTAGGTCCGCCCGACCTGACGGTCTTGGGCTAAGGGGGGGGTCGTGTCACGCACGCGTGAATAGGAGACCGCAGACGGACCTTAACACGCTTCGGAAGATGTTCGCCGGCAGGAAGTGGCGGGGTACTAACCTTTCTCCTTTGCTTTCTTCCAGGAAAAAAGACGCTCCACCACCATAAGCCTCATTCCCGCAGTATGCTACTTCCGCCCTTCCTCCGCCATCTTTCTTGACGTCATCAGTCCCATCCTCCCTCACGGTTCCTTCCCAGCATTCCTCCACTTCCGGCTCCTCCCTTATAAAATGGCCACCGACGTCTTGTATGGCGTCGCACATATGAACCTGTTTTGTGTTTATATTTTGACCCATTTTGAATTGTGGATTGTTCTACAATATACGGGGCCGGAAACCCCAAACCTTTATGCTGTTTACTTTTGCATCTTTTACAATATAGATAGATAGATAGATAGATAGATAGATAGATAGATAGATAGATAGATAGATAGATAGATAGATATTATATAGAGATCCACAAAGGGAGAAAATGAATCACGTATCATAAAATACTTTTTATTCCTGAGCTTTCAGCCTCTGCCAGGGGCCTTCATCAGACGATAATGCTTAGACTTACAACAATCAATGGCAATATATAGCAAAAATTACATGGAGGTGGGGGGGAAACGGGGGTTTCGGGGGCTAAGTCAGTGTGATCAGGAGGGGAGTTATTGGTTGTAAAGTTTTATTTATTATGAATATGTTCTTCTTAAGTTTGCATATGCTGGGTTTATGTCCAAATGTCTGTTGTTGGCATTCTCGTGTGACAGCCAAGATTCAGCCAGCTTTTTGGCACTTTTAGTACTGGCCTTAAATTTTACTTGTACTGTACATTGTCCCAGTAAAATGTATGTCGTGTTGATTTAATATGCGTATAAATCAGTGATCGTGAGTCCTTTCTTCTGACGCCGTTGCGATATTCCTGTATATGTGTTGCGATTCTTTTTGATGTTTGTCCTATGTATACCTCTGGGAAAGAACTGCATGGAATGCTGTAAACTGCATTTTGTGTTTCTGCTGTCGATTTCTTGTTTTTAGCATTAAAGAGGACAGTGCGCAGATTGTTCATGGGTTTGTGTGCTATTCTGATGCCTGACTTGGCCAGGATGCGTGCTGCACCTTCAGACACCTTGTGATGATAAGGGAGTGAGTACCAGGTGGGATGGGGGGGTCTGATTCGAGTCGATTGTTTGCTGGTTTTTTTGGCGTCTTCTGTGTAAGCTTCGATTAATGAATGTTTTTGAGTATCCGTTTGAAGTGAAAAGATGGAAGAGATAACATCTTTTGTTACCGACCTCAGGCCTCGGGGGTCCTGGGCCAGGTACAAGCCACTGTTGCTACAGGGTGTAGCCACAGTGATATGATGTAAAGCATAAAAGAAACAGACAGCAGCCCCGAGTCTCAGACCATACTTCTCTGTTCTCTTTTGTTTTTTTAATTCTCCTTCTACTAGAAATATATATATGCTTCAATTTCTGCAATGATCAACATGGCAATCAGTGAAATAATGGTGCAAGCCAATTTCCTCTGCATAACAAATAGTGTAAACACATTTACTTTGAGTACTTGATTAGAAACCAATTTTCCAAGGAAGCAGACAGTTCTGTATCCCCACATTGTGTGTAGATGAGATACTAAATCAAAGCAGTCTGACTATTCAAAGCAGGTGACTCTTTAGCAAGACAGGTAAATATTTATGTCCTGTAGATAGCCATCAGCAATAACCTGTAGCAGAATTTTCCAGAAATTCTGCCTTTTCTTTAAGCACTGGTTTATAGCCCATTACACTAAGCAACACACCAAAATGCTCTTCCAAGAGGAAACCATCCCCTCCTCCAAGGTTGGTGAAAGGTTATTGTGGAAGAAGAGAAATGCTGAGATAGCGTGCATAGCTGGTCATGTTTCAAAATGACTGAATCTCATAATATCGGTGTTTCTTTGTTCAAAAATGACATGTATAAATTATTTTATATTAAGCATGTAATCGTAAGGCCAAGATCAATACTTGACAACTGCCTTGGACATGATAAGTTTTTAAGCTTTTATATTCCTGTGATGCCCCATTAGCCTTCATTGTAACATCCTCCCAGGATCGAAGTGTTATGAACTGCCTTTCCCGAGGTTTCTTCCATTTTTCCCTAACAGGTTTTTTTGGGAGTTTTTCCTTGTCTTCTTAGAGAGTCAAGGCTGGGGGGTTGTCAAGAGGCAGGGCCTGTTAAAGCCCATTGCGGCACTTCCTGTGTGATTTTGGGCTATACAAAAATAAACTGTATTGTATTGTATTGTATTATGATTAAACTGTTTTGTAAATTTTTTTATATAACTAAATGTTTTTTGCAACACAATTCTGGGCAATATCCCACTGAATCTATTGAAGGTATAGGTTCATAATATGTGTTTTATTTTAGCATTAATTGTTAAGTTGTTCTGAAAATAACATACAGTATTCATTTTGGACATTGTTTGCATTGTTATGCATGCTGGCTTTTTGTGTTCCAATTGCCATTGGGAACATGTCCTTCATAGTAATGTGAGATGGCATCATTAGAGTGACAGTTTATAAACCAACAGTTGGAGGCAACTGTTATCCAACAGTTGTACATTATTACCCAATTTTCTATACATTGCAGGTTTTTGTACTGAGACAAGGTTTCCAGGGAATATTGTGAGATAAGAATAAGATCAGGTGATAATAACACAAGATATGAATCATAGTGAGGACCAGGGCGGGTCAAACCAAAAACTCAAAAATGGTAGTCAGGCAAACAAAACTGAAGAGGCAAATCAGAATTAGATTTTGAGAGCAAATCAGTATGTCTTTAGACATGTCTTTTGTATTGTGTAAATAAAACAACGGGCTGCAAATAAAAAATAAATTTATTCAGAATAAACAGAAATGGTCAGTAACCCCTAAATATCAATTCTCCATAATACAAACTCAAAAGCAACACAAAACCAGCATAAAATAAATATAACATTTTAATACTACATAACCCCCTACTGAAGGCACATGCTCCGAGAGCAACCTTCCTTCCAGCTTCAAGGCAAATAGAGCTGGCCATCTGTATTCACAGGTTTAGTATCTGCGTTTTCAGTTAACCATGGATTTAAAATATTAGAAAAAAAATCCAGAAAGTTCCAAAAAGCAAAACTTGAATTTACTACATGCTAAGCACTACACTGAATCTACAGGGTGTGATCTGTAGGCATACCCTGCTGTAGCCTCCCACCATAGGAGTCGAATAAAATGGGTCATAGGAGAAAACTTACAGCTACTATATGGCAGCCAATTTCTGAGCCACTACACTGCTCTTCAACTGGCTATCTCTGCTCAAATCAAGCACCCTTGCTCTACTCTGTAGGTTGATCAACCCCACATTTTATAAAAAGAAAGGTCTTTCCTTCTCACCTATCCTACCTTTGGCTTTTGAGCCCTACCATTCACCAATGGGGTTAATAGTTTCCATCTTTACACTTCCCACAGAACTTCAGCTCTTAAAACAAAACGAAAAAGACATACATATATTCTGAAAAATAAAGATACTTGAAGAAGACTAAAAAAATCACTAACCAAAAAGTTAAACTGAAATTGGATTTACTTAAACCATTGCTGCCCACCCTCTGAACCATTTAAAGTGAATCCGTCCATCAGCCTGAAGACACCTGGCCAGGGCAAACTGGCTTTAAACTTAGGTAAGCTTATCTAGACAGAAAGCTGCATCAGCTGGAATCGGCTTGGACCCACACAGACTGCCAGTAAATAAGCAGGACAAAGTGAATTAAATAGTAAAGTTTCAAACAACAAAGCCATTGTTATTGACAGGAACGCACACAAGAGCTGCCCTGTGTTTCTTTAAATAGCCTGCAATCCCGTCTGTAAGGCACTGTGAGGCCCTCAGTGTTACACTGTGTGCACACTTTGCTTCTGTGAAAAAAATGACTCCTAAAAAGCAGTTTAATCAGTCAAAGGCTATAAGGAAGCATAAAGTGCTATCACTTGAAGAGAAAATAAAAATCTTAGATCTTCTTGCCAACGTCATTATTCCCTAATTAGTATAGTATAACAACTATTTACGTAACATTTACATTCTATCAAGTATATCAGGCATTATAAGTAGTCTAGAGATGATTTAAAGTACAGGGGGTCCTCGGGTTCCGACACAGTTCCGTTCCTACAACAGTGATGTAACCCGAATTTTGGTGTAAGTCGAAACACACTCTAGCCTAAGGAACTTACCTGTCTTAACACATTTGCAAAATCATAATCTAGAACATAAAAACACAAAATCTAAGCCTCACAAAAAGGAAAAGGACATAAATATACTGTACTGTACACTGTACTGTAGTAACAGAAAAAATGAGTGTAAAAAAAATCCTTACCTTTATTCCTTCTCATGTCTCAATTTTTTTAAGTTTTTATGGGAGTGAGCGTTGTATGTCGAAATGTTGTAACCCGAGGACCCCCTGTATACTGAAGAACATGCGCAGATTAAATGCAAATACTACACCATTTTATAATACAGACTTGAGCCTCCACAGATTTTTGTGTCCATAGGGAGTCCTGGTACCAATTCCTCAATCCCACTCTAGATAATGAAACTTGGCAAGGAGCCAAGGAGTATACACATGAAGAGATCCTCAGGTTCATAAACATGACAGTTCATAAGATATTCCACATTAGATGCTTGTTTCCTAGAATCCAATATCTTGCAGACCTCAAATTTTTGATGACCCTCTGGGGGAGGTGGTGGGAGTGAAGTACCAGAAAAACGACAAGCATGAGCTGGCTGAAGATATGACAGGTGAAATGAAGCTTGGGTTCTTATGAGCTGAGAGAACCAATTTATACATAACAGGGGCCTGTCTAAGAATGGTGTATGGCCCAATATACTTAGGACCCAGCTTACAGGAAAACAATTTTAAGTAAATATCATGACACACTTTCTGTCCCACCTTAAATAAGGGCTGTTGACAATGTTTCTGATCAGTACACTCTTTAGTAGAATTCTCTGCCAACAACAAATGTTCCCAAAACATGGTCCAACTGCTTCATTATGAAAGGCAAAAATGTGAAAAGAGCTGGAATCAAAGATGCAAAGAAATGCAAAACAGGTGGCTTAAAATCATACTGACACTCAAACAATGACACTATGAGAGAAGAGCTATATAATGCATTACATGAAAATTCAGTCAAAGGCAGCACATCCACCCAATCAAGGGCGAAATGTGTTAATGGTCAAACAGAATTTTTCAAATCTTGATTAACTCTCCTCATTGCACTTCTTCTGTCTCTATAGCACTTAGGACAGTGTGGGGCGGGCCCCCCTAGGGGGGCATGAAGTAACAAAAAGGGGGGCGCGAAGATGTGAAAAAAAGAAAACAAGAATCGAAAATATGAAAAATACATCTATTGAAACCAAAACAAATGAACTAAAACTACATTCTGATACTAGAAAAATAAATATAGAGTTAGATAAATGTCGATAAAAGTTAAGTAGGTATAATAAAATATGCATCTATGACATATCATTAATTAAAAAAGAACAAATTGGTATTAGTGGGCTCCTTTCAAAAAAACGTTAGGGGGGGTGCAGTTAAAACTGTTACGAAAACTCGGGTCGTGAATACTTAAAGGTTGAGAAACGCTGACTTAGGATGGTATCTGGATGATAATTTCACATCAGTTCCTAATTTACTATAAAATCCATTCCAAATCCTAAAAACAAACAGGGGTACCCAGTCACAAAGAATAGATTTCGGCATCCCATGAAGTCTGAAATAGTTTTGAATGCGGATTTCAGTTAGTTTCTTCACAGTTGATTGAGCACTTGGAGGTACCTCATTCTTAACTCGGAGGCAGCGGCGTATCACACCTCTGCCCAATTAGGCAAGAGGGAAAAGAGAATGAGAAAGGAAAGAAATGAGAACAGCAAGCAGAGAATGGAGATTGAAATGAAAGAAAAGAAAGAAAGAGCGAAAGGCAGGAGCAAGAGAAGGGAGCTGGTACAGAGCAATGAAAGACAGGTGGTTGAGAATCTTGGAACTGAAGAAGGGGCAGTTCTACTGATCAATGCAGAAAAGTAGGAGTGGCCCTGAAGAACTGACGGTAGGAGTCGTGTGTGTGGCTCGGTGCTAGGGATGCGTAAGGCCTGGCACTGGGGATCTGAGCCAGGAATTGATGGCTGACTGCGCCTGTCTGTTGGACGTCTTTTCCCTTGGGGTATAAATTTCAGTGTTGGTTTCTTTAGGGTGTGCTTGTTTCTCCATTTTAGGGCCTAGCTGACTTTGTGTCTTTGTGTTTTCAGAGCCTGACAGATTGTAACGCTATAAACCTATATGCATGGTCAGCATGACGTAATGTGCTTGACAACAGTACTACTTTGTAGAGTTTGCTGTGAATCTCTAATTACTTCATTAGCGCACAATGATCCGTACATTAATAGTGAAGTAATATAAATAACACATTTGAAGTGGCTAAATAATTGTGAAATAGACAGAGAATACAATTTAAACTTGACTAAACCCTGGCGGTAGTTGTGAATCACTTCAGATAAACACAGAAATTCTGCCTCGTGCGTAGACATTATTTAGCACTTTAATATTTTCATAGTCAATAAAATTAAAATGGAGATGGAATCCAACCCAAACACTTACCTTTGGTTTCAGTACAATTCAAACACATATACAGGAAACTGACAAAATAAGGGAAACACTTAGGGGAATTGTTCTACTAGGGTGCTGGCTCATCACAAGCTTTTAGGAAAACGTCAGTACACTTCAGCTAAGGCTGAATCAGCTCAGAGCTGCTTTACACCTGAATCAATGCACTGACATCACAGTTTGCACTTTCATCCACTGATTCTTAACAACTTCTTTTTTTCCCACGCTTTTTAGTCAGCGTTTCTTGAAACACCTTTGTCACTGCAGCTCTTGCCAGAAAAGAGCTAAGAGTCAGCATCCTTTTTCCAAATCACTGAGGTCACTTTTAGTGCTGGTAACAAGCTGCTGGGATTTTCCATTCAAAGTCTAAATGTCAGGAGTTTGTTATCTACTGCTCTGATTCATTTGATTGAATTTTGGAATGTTGTATATTTTTGTTTTCATTTTCCATACTGTATATTTTAATGCTGTTGTGGTGACGCCATCATTGTACTGCCAGAAAAATGAAGATGAAGGACAAGCAAATGTTAAAAGTTTGGTAGGACATCAAACCAAGTAAACAAAACTCAATACACTAAGATCATAGAGACAAGCAAAGATCCCAACTACCTAGATTGGTTTTTGAAATAAAAAATCAACAACATAAACAGTTAAACTGGCATTTAGTCTTTTAGTTTTGAAATCCCCCCCCCCCCCCCCCCCAACTAATGGCTTTGACTACTCTTTTTCTAGGATATGTGAGAGGTATTTTTGTTAAAAACGATGTAGAGAACATATTATTTAGAAAATTAAAAATAAAATAAAAGTACTGGACCAGACCATCTTAGTGGTAGGTTCTTGAAATGTTGTCCAGAGCAGCTCAGCTCCATTTTTAATTCATTTTTAGGTTGTCATTACAACAGCAGAAAGTCCCAAAGCTGTGAACACAGGCTACAGTAATTCCAGTAGCAAAAAAACATAAACCCAAAAACCTCAAAAATGACACAAGACCAATGACAAATGACACCAGTTCTGACATCACTAGTTATGAGATTTTTTAAAAACTTACAAAGAGGAAGCTAATGGTGAAAACCCAGAGTTTATTAGCTCCATTTCAGTTTGCCAGGAAGTCTAATAGAGGTGCAGAGGAGGCCATTGTCAGTTTGCTTCATCTGTTATATAACCACTTGGAGGGCATCAAGACTCATGTAAAGCCCCTGTTTGTAACACCATCCAACCACACCTTCTTGCAGAGAGACTTATAAAAGATTTTAATTGGGACTTCTGTTTGGCAGGGTTGACTTTTAAACACACATGACTCATAGAGTGAAAGTCAATGGTTGTCTGTGTGACATGCTGTCCTCATCCACAGGTCTCCTCAGGGCTGTGTTCTTTCACCACTTTTGTACGTCTTCTATATATTAATGGTTGTCACAGTAAATTTAAAAACAGGTTCATCTCAAAATTTTCTGTTGACTCAGTGTTTGTTAGCCAGTCATGGTCCACTGGTAGATGATTTTGTTAACTGGTGTGATGAGTCTTTTCTATTACAGAAACTAAGGAACTTATAATTGATTTCAGAAGAAACACCATTCACCCACTAGAAACAATCATCAAAGAACAGGCAATGAAGATTGTTGAAAGTTCTAAATATCTGGGAACAATCATAGACTCAAAATATATACAGTAATCCCTCGCTATATCGCGCTTCGACTTTCGCGGCTTCACTCTATCGCGGATTTTATATGAAAGCATAACTAAATATATAACGCGGATTTTTCGCTGCTTCGCGGGTTCTGCGGACAATGTGTCTTTTTACTTCCTGTATATGCTTCCTCAGTTGGTTTGCCCAGTTGATTTCATACAAGGGACGCTATTGGCGGATGGCTGAGAAGCTAACCAATCAGAGCACGCAGTTAAGTTCTCCTGACTGAGAAGCTAACCAATCAGAGCACGCAGGAGCTATGCAGTGTTAACCAGGAAGTCTCATCTCGCTCATTCAGCATCAACGTGCTTCGCTGTGTAAAGAGTTGTGCTCTTTAGTGTTTATCTTTGTGCATAGTCAAGCCCTTCATTATGGCTCCAAAACAATCTGCTACTGCTTCAGGTGCCGTGCCCAAGCGCAAGAAGAAGATGTTAATGATTGCCGAAAAGGTAAACGTTTTGGATTTGTTGAAGGCTACGATTCTTTTTATTTAAAAAGTAGGAAAGGAATACTGTATAACTACAAATAGGAGCAATCTGCAAAAAGGGACAGCAGCACCTCCACTGTTTGAGAAAGTCTTTGTTTGAGTCTTCCATTATGTTGCTCTTTTATAAAGCTTGTATTGAATCTGTCTTTATTTATGTTCTGCTGGACTGATTTGGAAATCTTAATGTCATTAACAAAAACAGAATGAATCAAATTGTAAAATGAAGCTGAAAAAATTACAGGGTCAGTCAGATTGGTCCGTGTGCTGTTTGGCATTTTAAATTTTGTTTTAGAAGCAAAAACAAAAAACAAAAATGAAGGCAACTTTCAGATTTAGATTTTTGATTAAAGAATAAAATGAGGGAAAATAAGGCATTTTTTAATTCTATGGTAACAAATAACAGTCATAAACTTAAAATTACACATACTTTTCTGGATTTATTTGTGATTCAAATAATAAAAGTGTAATAGCTCAAAAACAACAAAACAGACACATTTTTGTTGTCTGAAACTGAAAGTACTTCTGTGTGATTTTTGACGCACATGCGAACAGTCCTCCTCACAACACATCGATCGATGGCCTTGAAGTTACACTGGCATCAGCAGAGGATGGACCATTACGTTGTTTTTCAGAACAGTAAAAGAGTGACACTCTGGGACGAGGACATGACTGCAGAAAAACGGAGTTGCTTCTTTCAGGTAAAACTACAAGATTTGCAAACTTTGTTTCATTGATGTAGCAGTTCTTTTTTGAGCGTTATTGTTGTTACTTAGTGCGAAACAGCTAACATTTGGTGAATTCATTTACTAACACTAAGTCTTGCAATTTTTATAGTGCTAACATTTTGAACGTATGTAAATGTGTGAATGGTTGCTTACTGACTTTTACTGGCTACTAGTTACTAGCTAATTAGTAAACGTTTCAAGTATTAACAGTGCACACTAGTGTAACAATGCTACATCAATGAAGCAAAGTTTGCAAAGCTTGTATTTTTACCTGAAAGATGCGACTCAGTTTTTCTGCGGTCATGTCCCCGTCCCAGAGTGTCAATCTGTTACTGTCTTGAAAAACAATGTAATGGTCCATCCTCTGCCTATCCTCTGTTTAACTTCAAGGCCGTTGATCGATGTGTTGTGAGGAGGACTGTTCGCATGTGTCATCAAAAATCGCGCAGAAGAAGAAATACTTCCGGTTTCAGACAACTGTTTTGTTGTTTTTGAGCTATTACACTTTCATTATTTGAATCACAAATAAATCCAGAAAAGTATGTGTAATTTTAAATTTATGACTGTTTGTTACCACAGAATTAAAAATATCTTATTTTCCCTCATTTTATTCTTTAATCAAAAATTAAAATCTGAAAATTCCTTTAATTTTTGTTTTTTCGTTTTTGCTTCTAAAATGAAATTTCAAATACAAAAAAGAATATGGACCCAAATCACACAGACCTGTTTAACAAGCATGTATTTCGGAAGGTAGAGTTTATTCTGTTAGACAGAACTCACCCTCTAAATCCTTAATTTTAGTTGTTGTCATTTGGTCACAGCATCAAGTTACCAAGAATAAAAAGCAAACAATTTAAATACTCCTTCATCCCAACTGCTATTAGTCTCGCTGAAGCCAGACTCATAATGTCTAGGGACAACCATGAGTGAATTTTACTTGAACCTGGGTGGGAATAGTTAGACGGCTCACTGAGCATCACATTTCTAAACCAATCCAATGCCTCATTAAGGCAGTGCTCCGAGAATGGACAGCGATTTTGAGCTGCAAAAATCAGAGGTTTTCTCATTAAGCTGCTCTGACAGAAAACAAGCTTTTGAGTACGATAAACTGTCTCCTAAAAAGACCCTGATTAAACATATATGTGTTGCGTGTTCAGAGAGCAGATTGCGCATGTTAAAAATGAACATAACTTGTTGGAAGGAAAAAAAACCTTTCTATACACTCAGATTAAACACTGGCATTCAAAGACATCAAACGTGAATGATACATTGTCACATGTGCTGTGTGTGCTCTCTTTTGTTCAGCGTTATGATGATAGTGTAGGAGCTGATGTAATCTTGAAAGAACTGGTAGCTGTGTTTGTGAAAATATGAATTGCAAAATATGCATTTGAAGTAAACGGTGTGTCACACTCTGTCAAAATGACTGCAGGTAAGCAAACTGATAATGAAGAGCCATGGGAGATGCAGATTTCAATACTCAACACACCCGAATTAGCAAATCTGTCTAACAACACCAGCAAAAGAACGACAAAGCTGCACAAAATCCACCTTCTGACTGTACATCTAAATGAATCACTAAAAGAAGTTAAAAGTACTGTGTAACTGATTATGCAAACATAGCCTGCTAGAATATAGGAGCAGCGTTTTAACACGTTGTATATCCATAGACCACAATGGTTACCTGTTTGCGGATATGACATATAGTGATGCAATAGTCAAAATGACAGAAAACGCATCTTTTCTGCCGTAGCACTCATTAAAATATACAAATTAATAATTAGGTTTCAGTTATCCTCTGCTACTGAGCTCCTGAATTGATACCAGCAGCTTTAGCTTTTTATTTTCTTTTAGCATCAAATCTTTTTTTCCCTTTCTTTTGTTCTTCTTATTCTCTTAAAATGGAGGAATAGAGGGCAGATGTTTTAGGAAGAAGCTCTGTGGGTGTAGCCTTTGTAGCACAGGATTTCTCCACTATTCAATACAAACTTATTAACATCGGTTGACTCCGATGTGTATTTTCATTTAAGAATCATGTCTGGTCTCACAACACTAAACTGCTGTTAACTTGTAAACAAGTTGAACTTTTGAAACATCTGCAGGCTTAAATCATAAGATGAACAGTATGAGCAGAAAAGGCCCCAAATTCCAGACACAATTGGATCAGACAGTTCCAAGTTCAAATAAAACTTCTTTTATTAATCACAATACCTTCTTTTAATGTACAAAATCGAAAAACCACAATCACAAATGATAAACAGTCCTTTCCGTTCTCCTTCCGCTCCTCCAGGTGAGTGTTGCTCTTTGCCTCCTGACTCTGACTTCCTGAAGAAGATAAGGAGGCTGCTTTTATGCCAGACCCACGAGTAATTCTAGTGCTAGAACAGATCACATGGGAAGCACTTCCAGGTTAAGCAGAAGCCCTCACAAAGTAGGACATCGCTACCCTGCAGATCTCCAAGGCAGCACCTAAGTACCCCATCAGGGCAGACCATTTGGACTACAACTCCCAGCATGCCCTGCGGGTGTACAAATGAAAGACCTGGCAGAAGAATGCTGCCACCCAGTGTATCAGGAAAATATACTGCTCAAAAAAATTAAAGGAACACTTTTTAATCAGAGAATAACATCAAGTCAATGAAACTTCTGGGCTATTGATCTGGTCAATTAAGTAGTAGAGGGGTTTGTTAATCAGTTTCAGCTGCTTTGGTGTTAATGAAATCAACAACAGGTGCACTAGAGGTGCAACAATGAGTCAATCCCTAAAACAGGAATGGTTTAACGGGAGGAGGCCACTGACATTTTTCCCTCCTCATTTTTTCTGACTGTTTTTTCATTAGTTTTGCATTTGGCTACAGTCAGTGTCACTACTGGTAACATGAGGCGAAACCTGGACCCTATAGAGGTTGCACAGGTAGTCTAACTTCTCCAGGATAGCACATCAATACATGCCATTGCCAGAAGGCTTGCTATGTCTCCCAGGACAGTCTCAAAGGCATGGAGGAGATTCCAGGAGACAGGCAGTTACTCTAAAACAGCTGGACAGGGCCATAGGAGGTCCTTAACCCATCATCAGCAGGACCAGTATCTGCTCCTTTGGGCAAGAAGGAACAGGGGGCCTGCAAAATGACCTCCAGCAGGGCACTGGTGTGAATGTCTCTGACCAAACAATCAGAAACAGACTTTATGAGGGTGGCCTGAGGGCCCGACATCCTCTAGTGGGCACTGTGCTCACTGCCCAGCACCGTTTAGCTCGATTGGCATCTGCCATAGAAAGCAAGAATTGGCAAGTCCACCACTGGTGCCCTGCACTTTTCACAGATGAGAGCAGGTTCACCTTGAGCACATGTGACAGATGTGAAAGGGTCTAGAGAAGTCATGGAGAATGTTATGCTATCTGTAACATCATTCAGCATGACCGGTTTGATGGTGGGTCAGTGATGGTCTGGGGAGGCATATCCATGGAGAGACACACAGACCTCTACAGGTTAGACAATGACACTTTGAAATCCTTGGACCCATTGTCAGACCCTATGCTGGTGAAGTGGGTCCTGGGTTCCCTCTGGTGCATGACATTGCCCAGCCTCATGTGGCGAGGGTATGCAGGCATGTCATGGAGGATGAAGGAATTGATACCATTTACTGGACCCCACGTTCGCCTGACCAAAATCCAATAGAACACTTCTGGGACATTAAGTTTTGGTCCATCCAACACAGCCAGGTTGCACCTCAGACTGTCCAGGAGCTCAGTGATACCTTGGCCCAGATCTGGTAGGAGATCCCTCAGGACACCATCTCTCGTCTCATTAGAAGCATGCATACAAGCATGTGGGGCCCAAACAAACTACTGAGTATGATTCTGAGTTGCTGCAATGAAATTTCAGCAAAATGGACTATCCTGCCACATTCACTTTGATTTTTGGGGTGTATTTGAATTCAGCCCTCTGTAGGTTGATAATTTTCATTTCAATCAAATGATGTGGCATCCTTTCGTTCCTAACACATTACCCAGTCCATTTCAGTAGAGATATTCAGCAGGATTTTTTTTCCAATTGAGACCTGATGTGTTTTCAAAGTGTTCCTTTAATTTTTTTTGAGCAGTGTATATATAGACATCCTCTGTCCTTCCGCTATGGCCTTTCGACCGGGAAAGGTACCAACAACCAACCAGGATGGAATGCCTGTCCACCCGTTTTCTTACATTATGGCTTTTTCACCAGGGAAAGAATTGCCTTCCATCCCATTTGGACGCCATTCCATCCGTTATGGTATTCGCAACAATTAGCATTTGCATCAGTCATTAGGCCAGTCTAAATGCTGGTTTTATTTATATGTCTAATATTTTTGATCTAATGTTTTCACCACATTATGCCCACTGATATATTTTACTTATTTGTTCTAAGTTTATGTTGGACGGCTGTGTTCTTTGTTGATGTGTTTTTAATGTCATGCCGTGGTTTCTTTGTAAAACCCGCTGGCAAACCAAACTTTCATTTTGGAACAATAAACTTGAACTGAATTAAATTGAATTAAGACTCTCCTGTTCTAATTACTTTTTGTCCTTTTTTTCTAGACATACCAAACTCCTGCTTGGCCATAACAAATTATTTTGTTTTATTTTGTCCTACAACTCATGGTTCATGTTTTGGTTATAGTTTAACATAAAATTATTTCCTGTGAATCCGTCCCCCATAACTCATTTGCCAAAGTCAAAAAGGAGCTGCCTGCCAGTCTATTAAAAATCCTGTCTGATTGGATTGGCATATAATTCAGTTACAAAACCCTGAAGAATGATGGCATGATAGTCATCTCTGTGATAACATCTGCATAGAATATCTGCTTTTTATGTATTTAGCATTCTTAAATTAATGACGTTTTTAATTTCTGTTATCAGCCTCTTATAAATAAATGTGCTTACCAATAAGAAAAATCCTATTACTATAAAATGTGATTTTATTAAACTAAAAAATGAGGAGAGGTGCATAGAATATCAGACAATTAACATTCCAACAAAGCCCCTATGGACCTGCCTTCATTGTTTTTTGGACTTTCGATCTGCTGGAATGACTTCAGTACCACTCCCAAGCCTTCACTTTTGCTTCTCTCTATTTTGTAGCCCCTGGCATTTATTAATTCCTGCCCATACGCCAGATGTACAAAGAAGCATTAAAATAAACACAATGCAAACAATCATGCAGAAGCAATTTAATAAGAAGAAGAGAAGACACAAATAGATTGTTTTGGATTTTTATGCAACCCTCTTACCTGAAAATGCATTTCAATTTCTGTTTTGAACACAGGGGTTAGGCTGTCCAGACAAATCAGCAGCTGCATGAACTATCATTGACCCCAGACAGCCATGGAAAGCTGGACAGGGAAGTCACAGTTACCAGATGTAAAGTTTAAACTTATATGTAAATAAACAGTATCAGGGATTTTGAAAATGATCTCACCTTCAAACACATACGGCCAGGGTTGACCCATGACTTGTCTCTGACACATCAATACAACGTGTCTGCAATCGTCAACGCTTTTAATTTTTTTAGTGCATTTAAGGAAGTGTTAACTGAAAGCTGATTTACTGAGACACTCAACCTCAACAGAACCACCTTTAGTCTTCAGTGTGGCCTAGTAAATGACAGCCTGTTGGGTTCATTGCTCCTTCTGGTCATCTGTAAGGCTCTGACTACCAATACCCGCACTATGAAATGTATAAGCAAACAACCATACTCTGTTTAACATGCTGGGATGAGAGTCCAGAAAGGCACTGCATACATTTTATTTTCTCATTTATGACATTTGGTAAATATTTATACAGTCAGGAATGTGGTTTATAGGTATTATATAATTAGAATCAAAGTGTCTTTTATATTTTATTACATCAGTGTAGTTTTTAACCCTCTATATGGTCTATAAGTTTCATTTTTGGACTGAATTTAAATGGGTGTACATTCCGCACCTATGTGACCATGACCAAGTTCTCCAAAAAATATGTAAAAACATAAAGAACATTTTAAAACATCATTTTAAGACATGCATGTGAGGTTATTTGTTGACTCTAAGCTGAGTCGTTATGAGTGGACAGATTCCACAAACATGACAGTAAATGTAGTTTCCTTCAATGTGATACACTGTACTCTGACATCAGGCCAGTAGAGCACCTTTGAGATTCAGTGGAAAGGCAGGTTTGCAGCATGATGTGACTTAAAAATCTGAAACATATGCATGATTCAAGTGAGTCAGTATGGATTGAAATCCCTAAGCAATTTTAGGCACCTTGCTAAATCTCTGACATAAATAATGTTGGCTATTTCGGAGTCAAAAGAAGGTACTATTATATAAAGCAGGGGTGCCCAAGACATTGATTGTGATCGACTGGTAGATCAGAAAGGGAGTGCAGGTAGATCGCGTTGCATTCCAAAAAATTTTTTTAAACGTTACTCTATCATATATCCTCCCTATGGCATTTGCCACTTGATTAACATACAGGGCGGCCATTCTGAGATCTCTTCTCTTCTAACACACTGGTCATCCCGCACACACGATCAAACGCGCGAGCTACTGCAAAACTCTGGCTATCTAATTGATCTAGTTAGCCTTCGAATTTATATCGACTAAAGAAGGGATTTAAAAAAAAAATGTTTTGGGAGGGTATGGGCTGGATGTGGAATTGGAAGAGGATTTTTTTCTCACAATGTCACAATCAAAGTGTGTTTGTCTGATCTGAAAATCTATCATTGCTATTCCAAAGAAGGAAAATGTGGAAAGGCATTTTCAAACTGTTCATAAAAACTACGAAACTGACTTCATCCGAAAAGCGATCTGAGAAAGAGAAAAAAGAGGGAACTAAAATTGCAGTTAATCGGACAGCTGTCATTTTTCACTCGGCTGAATTCAAAAGCAAAGGCAGACACACCGAAGCATCGCTCCGGGTGAGTCACTCGGTCATTAAGCATAAGAAGTCCTTCCAAGAGCTTCCTCCTTGACTTCATTATTCGGCTCTACTTATTTATGCGAGTCAGCCTTTTCCCACATCAAGATTATTAAATCCAAATACTGTAGTGACCATAAATGTATTGAATTGTTTTTGTGCCATAAGGGTTATTCAGTTATGCAAGGTATGACAACATATAAATTATGTATAAAGTATACTCAGTATATATATATATATATATATATATATTCTTTTATTCTATATTCAGAAAAGCACAGCAGCATGATTTTATATTTATAAGACATTTAGTGATATTCCTGCTTTTGCTATAGATTTAAATGCTTAACTCTCTTTTGTTGATTTCATTATATTTTGCCCTTTCTCTGTGTAGTTTTCCCCCTTCATTGTATCTTAATAATGACAATTAAAAACGAGCAGAGCAGACACCCAGGCAAACAACACTGAATAATCAAAGGCTGCAACTACTTTAACATTAGACCCACTAACCCATTGTTTAATTAATCCATTACTTACAATTAGAACACCTAGAAAAGTAGAATGAAAATCAATTAAACAACCAAGATGAAAATATTGTTAAAAAGAAAAAAAAACACATTATTCCCATATAACTGCTTGGTACATTTTAATATATAAAATGAAAACTTAGTTTCTATATATTATAATTTACCTTCCTGAATATTCCGTGTATATTAGTTACAGGCCCTGAAGCTGTGCAGTAGTTTGCCTGCTATTATAAGAAATACAGTGAGTTAGTAGTGAGTGAAAACTCGCTATTTTAGTCTAGAACACCCTGACTAGAGCTGCTAATTAGCTGTGCATACTGCATCTCTGTCTTTTAGTCATCTGTGCAAAAAATATAAGAAATAAAAAAATAATAAACCATTACTAACCATCCTCTATTCTATATCTGATGGTGGCACTTAGTGCCATTGTTCCACTGCCAAGTTGTTCTCCTGCCTATGCAAAAGTCATCTCAGATGTTGAAGGACTGGAATCATCACAGAGAAGGGTCATTTCATCATTTTGTATGGCCCAGCACTGAATGCCCAGGAGGGGGTGGGCGGCTAGTTGACTGAGGTCTCCAGGGCAATATCTTGTCTTTGACTTTCCTTCCTAACAATTTAATCTCCTCCGTTGTCAAGTGGCCATATTTCTACAATTAATTAATAAACAGATATTGTTGGTTTGCATTTACCTTAACCTTTTATTACTTTGATTTTTAATGTGTATTTTAAGAAATCTGTATTTGGGCAGGTTCTGTATGTATTGATTGATTTGATCTATTCTTGCATTTTGCCTTGGGAGTTGTTGCAGCACATGGTGAGGTGTGCTGTGCAAGAACAAAGTGTATTGTATTTCTGAGGTGGCAATGTTTGACACTTATCCAGAGGTTTGGCATTCACGGTTTTGACCAATCATGTGCAACGTCCCTTTTAATTTTTAGGGTGCGCTTTTTAAAGTCCAATGTTAATGTTATTTGTCTGTAGGAACCCTGTGTCGAGGATGCCAGGGGCCACGACCCGGCCGGGACACCTTGGAGGACCGGAAGTGGGCGTGTGCCCATCTGGGATCACGTGGGGGCCGCCTTCCTGGTTGCTTTGGGAGCCACGGGTTCAGGGCGTGGAAGCTGCACCCTGTAGGGGCCCGTGGTCACCGCCAGGAGGCGCCCCAATGCCTTGGGGACCCTGGACCTCAGCACTTCCGCCACACCAGGAAGTGCTGGGGGGAAGAGAAGCAGGGACACCCGGAGAGCTTCCGGGAGAACAGCCGGCACTTCCGCCACACTGGGGCGTGTCAGTGGGAGATTGCCGGGGAGCACCTGGAGCTCATCCGGGTGCGGATAAAAGGGGCCACCTCCCTTCATTCAGGGCGAGAGTCGGGAGCGGAGAGGACTGAGCTGGAGAAGGCAAGGAGGCGGCCTGAAGAGAGTGAGAGAAAGGCATTGTGTGGCCAGGACGTTGGGGACTGTGTTTGGGATTTTGTGGTGCACCTGTAACTGTAAATAAACGTGTGTTTGGGTGAAATGAACGTGTCCGCCTGTCTGTGTCCGGGTCAACCTCCACACCTGATATATTTTAACACACACCCCCAAGTGGCTTGTAAATTAACAGAAAAAATACAATGTATAGATACTGTATATCATATAGAAACTATTAACACAAAGCATTCAATAAATATATATGAGTTAATTAATCCACAATTTTCAACCAATGTGTCTAACAAATGTATTTTGTCTCTCCCAATATCAATTCAGTTAATTAAAAAAACAAAGTGCAGAATCAAAATTAGAGTCCCTTTTAGTATTTTATTTTAGTATTCCTGCTTAAATTACTATAACAGGTCCCGTATCAACAAAGAAGAAATACCTTCCAAACTAAGTCCCGTTTGCTCAAAGTTTGTCTAATAACTTCTTTCTCTCAGGTCGCCACTCGGAAATTGGCCGGAAAAAAACAGCCTGCACACGCAAGTATAGCTGTCTATTAAAATTAAAGTATAATAAATAAAAAAACCTCCACATAATTTATTTCAGCTATCACACAAGAATAGGAATTCCTTTTGTACAATTTTTTCTTCATTGCCCTCTTTTTGTTTTAAAAAAACTTTTTTTCAATAGCACGCATACCTCACTAAATGTCACTCGGCGATATGACATTTATTCATTTAACTGCTACTTTACTTCAAAGTGCACAACTTTTTTTATCCTGATGTTTTTTTCAGTTTCTATCCTCTGTTTTCTATGGAAGCGTATTAGGGCCATACGCTTCCGTACTTTACACACAGATAGGTAAGATACATATTTGGCTGAGGAAGAACGTTACATTTATAGCGGCGAGAGAGAGGGGAGAGAGTGCACTTGCTCTGCACCCTCCATGTGTTCTAAATTCGCCGTTGCAATTCCACAATTCCTACTCATTCAATACAAATGAAAGTACACAGTGGTGCACAAAAAAAACGGATTTCAATTTTGACCTTAAAACTGTTTATTGTCTTACCTTTATTTGTAAATGAAGTCCATGCGCCTATCCTTCTCCACGAAAATCTCTTTCTTGTAAAAGTCCTCCTTATTTTCCTTTAGTTTTAAAAATCTTAATCTTCCATTTTAGCAGTCAGTTGGAACAAAAACTAAAAAAAAAAAAACGACCGCTGCAGTGCATTTCATTTACTGATATCGCTAACTTCTTGGTGCCCAGAGCCTCTGCGTAGAAGAGCAGCAGCAACAAACACCTGTTGGGCTCACATGCGACCCCCTTCAGTGCGGCACAGTACTGTCTGCCTCAACTCATGCCTTTTCACTGCAGTTTTATGTCTTATCAGCAAGACTGAATATGTCACACACATTCATTAAAGATATTCGCCAGACTGTGGAAAGTCAGGGTGTATAATAAACGCGTGTGCAAACATCATATTGGCGACATACAGAGAGACAGCAGCAGGCAAGTGCCAATTGCATCAACCCAATGTGTGAGGAACAGCACAGTCTGAGGTGAAATGAGGCTCTTCGCTGCCGCACCTTGCGTTTTTCCCCTGTATCTGAACAGGAAATGAGCCAATTCAGCGACTTCGACTATAAAGATCCATCCATTTTCCAACCCGCTGAATCCAAACACAGGGTCACGGGGGTCTGCTGGAGCCAATCCCAGGGCACAAGGCAGGAACCAATCCTGGGCAGGGTGCCAACCCACCGCAGGACACACACAAACACCAAGCACACACTAGGGCCAATTTAGAATCACCAATCCATCTAACCTGCATGTCTTTGGACAGTGGGAGGAAACCGGAGTGCCTGGAGGAAACCTACGCAGACACAGGGAGAACATGCAAACTCCACGCAGGGAGGACCCGGGAAGCGAACCCAGGTCTCCTAACTGCGAGGCAGCAGCGCTACCACTGCGCCACCGTGCCGCCCGACTATAAAGATGCTCAAAGTTATTGGAATCATACAGAAAACTAAAATTATTTTAAATAAAAATTTATTTTATGTTATCATTATTGTTTTTTTTTACTTTTCATGATGACAGAGCCTCACCTGCCTCCCCTGACCACAAAACAATAGGAACAATATAAGAAGAAAATAATAAAGTAGGTAATTCACACAACAATAATAATAATAATAATAATAATAATAATAATAATAATAATCCTCTGTTGAATTTTGAAGATAAATAAAATTTCAACAATAGAAAAAATAATCATACAAATAGATCCATAGAATAGTGCACATACCACGATAAAACTGTGAGAACATTGAAATATGACTAAATAAAATTATTTTCAGTTTTGGATTAATCTCCCATAATTTCCTTTTTTATAACTCATCCTTTCTGATGCAATCTAATATACATATATCATCAGTGAACTGAATTGTGAATTATAGCAATAACGGAAACCTGGCTAAATAACAAAGATGGGGATGAGTATAACATAGAGGGATACACATTTTTAGGAAGGATAGACACAACAGAAAAGGAGGTGGGGTTGCTGTTTATGTCAAACTTAGTTTAAATGTAAGACCTCTTTCGTTGGATGATGAGCCCCATCTTAGTGAGGACATGTGGCTTCGCCAGGAAAATATTAGGGAAACAGGTCTTATTTTAGGAGTGTGTTATAGGCCACCCAATTCAGACAGCAATTTCAACACACATCTTTTTAGTAATATCAAAAAGGCAAATTTACAGGGAGATATTATAGTCATGGGGGACTTTAATTATCCAAATATTAACTGGCATAACCTTGCAGATGGAGGAGTACAAGAGCAGGAGTTTTTAGAAGTAATCAGTGACTGTTTTTAACACAGCATGTTAAAGCACCAACACAGGGTGAAGCCTGTCTGGATTTAGTATTTTGTAATAATCAGGATAAAATTGAGGATGTAGAGGTGATTGAACCACTAGGGTCAAGTGACCATAATGTAATACAAATCTCAGTATTTTGTAAGAATGCAGATGCAAAGACTAAAATTGTTAAGTTGAACTTTGGTAGGGCTAATTTTTAGCTGATGTGACAATGTCTAAGTAGGATACACTGGGAGAAGCTTTTAAGTGTGGAGACAGTCGAGGAGCAGTGGAACAGGTTTAAAAATGTTTTACATGTAATGCAGGACAGATACATACCTAAATTTGGAATTAACAGGAAACTAAAAAAAACTCCACGGTGGATTAATAAAGATTTAAAAAAGAAGTTGCAAAGGAAAAAACTGCTTTATAAGGCATATAAGACTAATGACTGCAAAGTGAATCGTAAAGCGTATGAGAACATGAGGGCAACCATTAAGAAGGATTTCAGGGAGGCTAAAAGACAGATGGAGAGGAATATAGCAGATAAGGCGAAAGAAGACCCTAAGATATTCTTTCAGTATTTTAGTAGTAAAAGAACAGTCAAGGAGGAGGTCAAGTGCATCAGGAATAGTAAAGTGGAATTAAAAGATACCGACAGTGAAATAGCGGATGCCCTAAACTTACATTTTTCTCAGGTGTTTCCAAGTGAGCAAGTGGATAACCTCCCAGAGGTAAACGCTGCTATTAAGGAGGTACTGAGAGATTTGGAAATTGTAGAGGGAGAAGTGCTGCTCAGATTAAATAAGATGAAATCAAACAAATCACCAGGACCACATAATATTTATCCTTGTGTTCTTAAGGAGGCTAGTGAGTACATATATAAACCCTTGGCACATATTTTTAGGAAGTCACTGCGCACTAGACAGATTCTGAAGGACTTGAAAATGGCAAATATCACCCCATTATATAAAAAGGGTGACAGGGCAGATCCAAGCAACTATAGGCCAATAAGCTTAACATGCATCGCAGGAAAATTAATGGGAGGAATTATTAAGGATAAGATTGAGCAACATATGGCAAGGACAGGAGTTATTCTGAACAGTCAGCATGGGTTCAGAAGAGGGAGGTCGTGTTTTACTAACATGCTGGAATTCTATGAGGAGGCAACAAAAGGATACGATCAAAGTGGAGCTTATGATATTATTTATCTGGACTTTCGGAAAGCATTTGATAAGGTGCCACATGAGAGGTTGGGCATCAAATTAAAAGAAGTGGGAGTTCAGGGTGATGTTTTTAGATGGGTGCAGAATTGGCTCAGACACAGGAAGCAGAGGGTGATGGTGCGAGGAACCTCATCAGAACTGGCCGATGTTAAGAGTGGTGTTCCACAGGGGTCAGTGCTAGGGCCGCTGCTGTTTTTAATATATAGAAATGATTTAGATAGCAATATAAGTAACAAGCTGGTTAAGTTTGCAGATGATACCAAGGTAGGTGGATTAGCAGATAATTTGGAATCCATTATACCATTACAGAAGGACTTGGATAGCGTACAGGCTTGGGCAGATTTGTGGCAGATGAAATTTAATGTCAGTAAATGTAAAGTATTACACATAGGAAGTAAAAATGTTAGGTTTGAATACACAATGGGCGGTCGGAAAATCGAGAGTACACCTTATGAGAAAGATTTAGAAGTCATAGTGGACTCTAAGCTATCGACTTCCTGACAGTGTTCAGAAGCCATTAAGAAGGCTAACAGAACGAAGGTTATATAGCACAGTGTGTGGAGTACAAGTCCAAGGAGGTTATGCTCAACCTTTATAATGCACTGGTGAGGCCTCATCTTGAGTACTGTGTGCAGTTTTGGTCTCCAGGCTACAAAAAGGACGTAGCAGCACTAGAAAAGGTCCAGAGAAGAGCGACTAGGCTGATTCCAGGGCTACAGGGGTTGAATTATGAGGAAAGATTAAAAGAGCTGAGCCTATACAGTTTAAGCAAAAGAAGATTAAGAGGTGACATGATTGAAGTGTTTAAAATTATGGAGGCAATTAGTACAGTGGATAGAGACTGTTATTTTAAAATGACTTCATAAAGAATACTGGGACACAGTTGGAAACTTATTAAGGGTAAATTTCGCACAAACATTTAAGAAGTTTTTTTTTACACAAAGAACGATAGACACTTGGAATAAGCTACCAAGCAGTGTGGTAGACAGTAAGACGTTAGGGACTTTCAAAACTCGACTGGATGTTTTTTGGAAGAAATAAGTGGATAGGACTGGCGAGCTTTGTTGGGCTAAATTGACTGTTCTCGCCTAGAATGTTCTAATGTTGTAATGTTCTAAAGTTCAATGTACTGCGAGTCACTTCTGTGCAGTTCAGCACATGAACCATTTCTTTCGGTGAACTAGTTTAGTACATTCTGCTACAAGTCTCTTGTCTGCAATAATATCCACTTGCAGAGGCACAGCACCATACATCACTGCAGATCTAGGGCCGAAATTGCAGGACGGAATGGATGCTACTACCGTACTCCTTGTCTGCAGTTTGTGAATGAACTTTCAGTGTTTCTCCAGAATAGTGGGGGTAGGATCAATGGGTGGTGCTTAGCGTTATCTATCAAGTCAGTCATTGGCTAGTTGTTGTCATGACCGTTTTGCTGAAACAGTTTTCTGATAGGCTATTTCCTTAAGATGGCATTTAAGTGAAGTTAAAATGATAGCTCTAGACCAGTGTTTCCCAACCTCGGCTCTGGGGACCCCCTGTGGCTGCAGGTTTTTGTTACAACCAGCTTCTGTTTTTAATTGGACTCTCTTTCCTTTGGAGGGATTAGCTCTCCGGAAATGTGTTCTTTTGAAATTGCGGCACATTAAGTAACTAAACAATATAGTAATATGACAGAAAAGGCGATATCTCTCCCATCGTTATTACGGCAGTATAAGAATCACATGAGAAAAATATACTTTAGCTTACATTAACTGACGGTTGACGCGGTTACAGACGGGAAGCATATGACAGACTTTTATCCAGGTGGGAGTCTGGATCTATGCAGTCTGCCATTTTTTCGTCACCACGCTGAGAGGGTTTTTGGACGGAGGTCCGACACAGCTTCGAAGGGTTTGGCTGTTGTCCAAGCCTTTTAATACTGTCTGCTTCACTTGCTGTCTCCAAACAAGGGCAGGTAGGGACTGAACTCCTCTACAAAATACAGAAATAGCATAATGCCTACGTGCCGGTTCTCATTCTCCCAACAAGGAAAGAAGATCTGTACTGACAGAGGACAGAAATACTGTTCTGTGTTTAAGCTCACTGTACAATTCTCCAGTTGTCTTTGGCTATCTAGTCTATGCTTGATTGGCAATTCTAAATGCTGAGCCCCTGTGGGCCAAACTTAGCATGCACATGTGAATGGATACTTTAACAGTGTTGTCCAGATATAGTGACATAAATATTAAAGAAAAATGTATTATAACAGACTCCTGGGCTAATTAAATGATGTTGTTCCCCAAGTTCTGTGTTTTGGGAACAATATAGAAATTAGTAAACTGTTTTAATTTTATATATTAAAATGTACCAAGCAGTTATATGGGAATAATGTATTTTTTCTTTTTAACAATATTTTCATCTTGGTTGTTTAATTGTTTAATTAATCCATTATTTACTAATTAGTGGGTCTGATGCTAAAGTACTTGCAGCCTTTGATTATTCAGTGTTGTTTGCCTGGGTGTCTGCTCTGCTCATTTTTAATTGTCATTAATAAGATACAACAAAGGGGAAAAACTACAAAGAGAAAGGGCAAAATATAATGAAATCAACAAAACGAGAGTTAAGCATTTAAATCTACAGCAAATGCAGAAATAGTTCTAAATGTCTTATAAATGTAAAAATCATGCTGCTGTGCTTTTCTGAATGTCTCTCTATATATAAAAAAAAATCCTGGAATGGAAAAGCGTGATCTTCTCGGAAGTTTTCGAAAGACATTTTAAAGACACACGAGACAAAAAAGACTCACCACGGAGCGTCTCGCAGGGACCGCAAACATGAGACTTGGTGCCAAGAGATTGTCCCAGGGCAGTCTTGCGGGGATGTGAAACATAAGACACACCCTTCTTATCAAATAAGAGCACGGACAGCCAGCAAAACATTCAGTCATGTAAAGTCATGTGGCACACACTGATCCTGTGCTCTCAGCAAAGAAGAAAAGAGAGCCAAGGTGCGATACACATGCAGAGAAAGGTACAGAATATGAAAGCAGAAACAGTCGAAAGTATTGTAGCGTCCCAGCCAAGCTGAAGCCTTTTTTGTTTTAAGTGACTGTTAGGTCCAATCGAGGGAGGGCAGAGTGCAGCACAGCAGACTGATAGCTGGGTACTGATTGATGCGGTAAGGGGGAGGCGAGACCTGTGAAAGGAGGGGTTGGAGAGGGTGCTAGAAAGTTGTGTTTGGGGTTACGCAGTCAGCGATTGTTAAAGTAGAACTTGTGTGACACTTTATTACGTCAGTCACTACAGTATCAAAAAAAAGATAGCACAGATCGCATTGACGCAAACAAAAGGAAATTAGTTTAAGTCAGAGAATTTCAAAAACGGGGTTTGACTCACATGCATTTATTGGTTACTTTGCAAAAAAAATGATTAACTGCTGATGATGTGATCGTTTTGTCTGTGCTGAAATTCCAAACAGAGAAACCTATCCTAAATTGTGGTACAAAGTCATTAAACACAAGTCTCACAGACCTCATTTAAAAGATTCAGCATATTGGGACACGAAAGATTCAAAATATTGTTTTTACAGAAGTTCTGAAATAAAAGTGAAACTAATGAAACAGCAACAATTCAAAGAAAAAAAAAATCTTATAAGTGTGTATAGGGAAAACCAAACACGGGGGTTTGCGAGCGAAGCAAGCAGGGGGCAAAGCCCCCTAAGTAGAATGAAAGAAAAATAATACCAGCTGATTAAATGAGATCAGTGCTCTCAAGTATTGTTACTGATTAGGAATCGAGTTGGAACAAAAACCTGCAGTCACAGGACCGAGACCAGGTTGGGAAACACAGCTCTAGACTGTCGCGGAATGCTATTTAAAATGTAGCGTGCACTGCATATGACTCAAAAAGATTCATTCTTTAATGTAATTGAATCAGTATGTTTGTTCAGTGACTAAGACAAGTGCAAAATAACTAGTCTGTTTGTTTATTGCGCATCACTAGTATCCACAACTTCTCTACCTCTTATTCTAGAAACTTCCCGGAATTACATTCTCCTGTCATTAAAAGAATGCTGGTTTCCTATATTCTTATGCATATACAGTATACTGCTGATTTACATTTATGTTTTTTATTTGAATTCCTGCTGGTTACATATGGCTTAAAAGTATTTTTAAAAAATTCAGAATATTCTTGTAAAAGAACATTTGAGATTCCCGCATGCAGTGCTGCCCGCTAGATGCACGCAAGAAACAACATGTGCAGGCCGATACTGTTGAGTCATGGTGTACCCAACCTCAGTCAATCCTCAGTCCTGCTGTATCATCCTTTGCATTCACTTAGTAGCATCTTTGCAATCATCTTTATGCTTTTGTATGTTTCATGAGCATCCAGGTTTTTTGCACATCTGTGGGAGGACCTTGATCAATATACCTGTGGACAAGGTGTGCCTACCTGTATTCTGTTTTGTGTGTTGTATTTACCGTGTTTTTGACACCCATTGCATGCTCAGACTACTTGGAAGGGGGTCTTTCTCTTGGATTGCCTTTCCCAAGATTTCTTGCATTTTTTCCTGCAAATTTTGTTTAGGAGTTTTTCTTCTTGTCTTTTTAGAGAGTCAAGGCCCGGGGGTCTGTCAGTTAAACAGGGTCTGTTATAGCCTATTGAGGCATTCTTTTGTGTGATTTTGGGCTGCACAAAAATAAATTATTGTTGTTGTATTTTGCAGCCTCCAGCAACAGAAGGTAGCATGCATAATTTTGGTAGAAATTGATGAAGGTCTGTCACTGGAGAATAGGGCTGTTGAAAAGTTTTTAAATCAGCTTTATGTGAATGAGCCACCAGGTAGGTTACAAGCCTAAAAGTAAGGTCTGGAGGTTTGCCAAATGATGCCTGCTTAAACCCTTCAACACCAGAGCAACAAGAGTGCCATGATGTGTAGAGTGTATTCCGAAACTATTTAGACCGTTTCAATCTTTACACATTTAGTTATGTTGCAACCTTATGCTAAAACCGTTTAAATTTATTTTTGACAAGTGACAATGCAAAAACAGGATTTTAGAAATGTTTACAATTTTTTTTAAATGAAAAACTGAAATATCACTTTGATGCAAGTATCTGTACAGTATTCAGATCCTTTCTCCAGTACTTAGTGGAAGCACCTTTGGAGCAAGTACAGCCTGGAGTCTCCTTGAGCATGACGTGACAAGCTTTGCACACCGGAATGTGGGGATATCCTGCCATTCTTCTCTGCAGATTCTCTTAAGCGCTGTCAGATTTTTGGAGACAGTCAATCAAAAGCTAATATTCAAGTCTCTCCAGAGATTTTCGATTGGGTCCAAGTATAGGCTGTAGCTAGGTCACCCAATAATATTCTCAAGAGTTGTTCCTAAGCCACTCCTGTGTTTTAGCTTTAACGATTATGGTCATTGTCCTGTTGGAAGGTGAACCTTCAGTCCAGCCACAGTGCTCTGAAGCAGGTTTTCAGTAAAGATACCTCTGTACTTTGTTCTGTTTAGCTTTTCCTTAACCATGTCTAGCCTACCAGTCCCTGCTGCTAAAAACCAACCCCACAACATGATGCTGCCACCACCACACCTCACCGGTTGGATTGGTATTGCATAAGTGATGAGCAGTACCAGGTTTTCTCCACATATAACTAACACTAATCTTGGATTCATCATACCAGAGAATCTTGTTTCTCACTGTCTGTAAGTCCTTTAGGTGCCATTTTGCAAACTCCAAGTGGGCTTTCATGTGTCTTTTAATGAGGAGTTGCTACTTGGCCATAAAGCCTAGATAGGTGGAGTGTTGCAAGGATAGTTGTCCTTCAGGAAGTATATTCCATCTCCGCACAGATTCTCTGGACCAAAGTCTTTACCAAGGTCTTTCTCCCATGATTGTTCAGTTTGGCCAGGTGGCTAGCTGTAGCAACAGCCATTGTTGTTCTAGACTTCTTCCATTTAAGAATTATGAAGGCCACTGTGCTCTTGGGAACCTTCAATGCTGCAGGAACGTTTTGTAGCCTTCCCCAGATTTATGTCTCAACACAACCCTGTCTCTAAGCCCAGCAGACAATTCTGTAACACATTTTTTTAGGTACTGCAAAAGTGTATCGATCACTCATTTGGTCTTATGTAACAAGACCTTAGCAAAGGCTTCTTTTGGTCTTCATAACACTTCTGAAATATGAATAGATTGGTTATTTGTGTCTGTGCAGTGTGGCAAATGACTTGCTAATATGAACGATCAACAGGTCTTATACTAGATATGTAATATGAAGAGAAATTTGTTTCGCTTAAGGCACCTCAGACCACAAGGTGAAGTTTTGTTAGTAGGTCACATTGCAGAGATGAATAAATACTTTACTTATGCATTGTAAGTGTTATAAACACCCAAAGAAGTGCATGTTAAGGTCTTGTTACATAATAGTAAATAAGGAATACTAGAGATCATTTTTGACAGTAACTAAAGTATTACTGACAATTCCTTCAACATGAGGGCTTGGTTTTTGCTCTGATGCACATTATCAACTGTGAGACCTGCTATAGACAAGTGTGTGTGCCTTTTGTAACCACATGCAATTAACTGAACTGACCACAGGTGGTCTCCAAACGAGGTATAGAGACATCTCAATGATGATCCAAAAAATGGGACGCACCCAAGCCTGATTTTAGAGGTTCTGAATACATGTGTAAATGTAAGATTTGAGCTTTTTTATTATTATTTTTTTTGGGATATTTCAGTTTTTGTTTTTAATAAATTTGCAAAAATGGTTTTGCATTGTCAGTCTCTAGTATGGAGTGTTACTTGATGAGGGAAAAAAAAAGTTCAGATTATTTTAGAACAAGGTTGCAACCCAACAATATGTAAAAAAAGTGTCTGAATACGTTCTGAAGGCCGTATATGTGAATTGCCCACTGGGTATCTTTTGAACTGGGTATCTACTTGTCAGGTTTGGAGGTTGACTGAGTTATACCTGCTTACACACTTTAACACCAGAGCACTGGGTGCCACAATTTGTATATGTTGAAGTGCCACTCATTAATAATGTAGAAAGCAAAATGTATCTTTTTTTAATAAGTTGATGATAATTTCAAGGGAAGACATACTCTCTTGCACAAATGAACAAGTACTATCAGTTAATGTGTGTTATTACATCATACAGAAATACAACAATAGAGCGTCAATAAAAAGACACTTTGACGACACACCACTGCCCAGGTTTTAATTTGACTTTTTCCATTCCAGATGTTTTGCTCAGTAGGTTTGTTTGCAATATACTTTATAGAGCAATAAGAAAACGGGCTGACTCCAAAAAGACATGTAGTTACTAGAGTGCCATAAAGAAACAGATAAGAGCCATTAAAATAAATCTTCTCATATTGTTGTCAACTCATTTCCCATATGGCTTCATTACCTTACTGCTGTAACGTTTTTCTTGAGTCATTAGAGTTGAAGCCACTATGCGCCAACCAACAAATAACTTCTGGCTATGCACAGTAGATAAACATATACATTATGCAGACATTCTTTTATTTACATTGTGCCCAGTGCCTTTTTTGTAAACAAAAAGGTGATGGTATGCATGCGGTGTGTTTGGATCAAGTTTGAGATACAGCGGAACCTTGGGTCACAAACGTCTCGGAACAGGTACAAATCGGGTAACGACCAAAAAGTTCTCCAAACTTTTGCATCTGTTCACGGCCACACACTCGGGTGATGAACAGGTCAGTTTCCCTTCTAGTTCTTATGCTCCGATATTTTCCGCATGTGTTCAGTCTCTCCGTGTGTATTCCCTGTGTAGCTAGCGAGCGAGCGAGAGAGAAAGAGAGTGTGAGAGAGCAAGCGAGAGAGAGAGAGAGCACGAAACAGCGAGAGAGCGAGCGAGAGAGAGAAAGAAAGAGTGCACTAGAGAGCGAGCAAGAGAATGAGCGCGAGAGAGCGAGCGCACGAGACAGAGCACGAGAGAGTGAGCGAGCGAGAGAGAGAGCGCGAGAAGGCAGTAAGGCCGAGAAGGCAGTTAAAGAATGCACCGGGCTTGTTTTTAAAGAGACTGTAAGGTTAGTTTTCTCTGTTCAAGGTTTTCTCAGTGTTATTCAATGTTTTTACATTTAGTTTACTATTATACTGTGCATTCTATGATATAATTAACTATTTTTGTGCTTAAAAATCTTTAAAAAAAAGCTTGTACGGTCCGGAACGGATTAATTGTACTTACATACAATCCTATGGGGGAAATTACTTCAGGTCACGACCAAATCAGGTTGCGACCAGAGTTTTGGATCGAATTACGGTCGTGACCCAAGGTTCCACTGTACTGTGTGGGTCGGCTCCTTGCTTCCTCTTCCATAATGGTAGCCCTTTGAACCCAACACTGTCAGTACTGTAACTGAGATGAGCATGGCAGATAAGGACAAAACACACCTGAAGCAAAGGGAAGGTGCAAAGTGCTCAGGGCTTTTACAAAAAAAAAAACAAAAAACAAATCAAAATAGTGTCCAAAGTGCAGTTCTCTGAACTGTCAATAAATCAATTATAAAATAAACTGTTCTATGGAGGTTAAAATCAATAAATAGAAAAATCCGTTAAAAACGACGATAAAAAAATGCAAGGCAGGAAAATCATTTAAAATCCCTAAGCCCTGGTGCCTTCCTTTAAAACTGACGCCTCTCCAGCTTATCCTGCTTGGACCTTGCAGCCTGGAGAGATGCCGATCAGAAAGTGCAGACACCCATATCATCCAGCCCATGACCCCGCTACCAATCCCACGCCATCCACTGGCAACTCTGAGCCCTGCTCCACTCGAAGCGCTGCCAGTCCAGGCTCCACCCAGCGCAAGCGCACTGTACTTGCACTACTGCCAATGGCTCCACCCAGCGAAAGTACCTCCTAAGCATGATGGCTGCTCCTGCTCCCAAGTTGTTCAATAGGAGCGACCAACAACCCCCTCCTGAGCGATGGCCACACGCTCCTCTTTGGGGCTTCACTTCCGGTCTTCCTGCTTCTGTTCATTCCACCGGCTTCTTCTCCCATCTTTTACCTCCGTTATCTTTTTCTAGTCTCTTTTCCTCTCTCTTTCTCCTGCCTGCTTCTCCTGTCCTTTAACCTCCACTCTAACCATCTATTTCTCCCTTTTTTTTTTTGATCTTGCGCTCCCCTTTATAGGCTAGGGAGCTGTTATAGGTGCGATCTCCTGATTGCTGCCATGGGCACGGACAGCTGACCACCTCACACCAACACAAAGAGGTGGCATCTTCAGAGCAGATCACTCGCACCTGCTTCACTTTTCTAGCATGAGCGAGTTCATTATTTATTTATTAAACACTGCCAGTTTTTCTGAGCTGTGGATCCGCTATACCACAAGGGTGGAGGCCGGGAGTTCTAGCTGTACTTGTTTTGCTTATTTGGTGAAGCATAACATTTAAAATTTGAAATTGACAAATAGTCAAGTGTACCGTACTGCATAATATTGTGCTTGACAGTTTAAAATTACAAACACAGAATTTCTGAAATCGAAGAATATCAGGCGTAAATTAATAACGAGCTCTACATTCTACGAAAAAGTGATGTAGTCCTGCAAAGTAATCAATGCTTAATTTGATCGAGCTTTAAAGAAAATTCCAAACGGTTTGCGTGTTTTCATCAAATGCAGTCTTCCTAATTAATTCTTTGTTTTGAGTGTCAATGGCTGATTGTCATCCAGAACCAGTTAACGTGGAACGCACAGCGACGGGTCAAAATTTACAAATCTGGACAACACACGATTGATTATAGAATCCTTTAATATGTAGTTGATGTATGTATTTAATATGAATGTCGTGTACCATTACTAAAAAGCTCTGACTCTATCTCTATTTGTTTTACCTCAGTCACTCTACACAGCCAAGTAGCCATAATCTAATAACATACATAGTCCTATAAATGGGAATCAGAACTCTCTTCTAGCAGTACTGGGTACAACTTAACAACCAACCTATGTCTATCACTGGGCCAATACATGCACACACTCATAGAGTTTATTTAGGATTTTCCAAACATGAAATAAAAGCCAGAATGAAAATCCTAAAAAAGACACAATTACATGAATGAAAGTGATTAATACTACTGTATATACCAGGAACAAATATTTCACCCGCAATCCTAGTTCAGTTTTCCAAAACCTTAACTGATGGTGTGATCACATTCTCCATTGTTGTTTGGTTCAGTTCATCAACGGCACATTCCAAAAATAAATTACAGCGAGTTGTTGGACTGCTGATAAAATAACTGGCTGTGCCCTTCCATCTGTTGCAGACCTGTATGTATCTAGAGCCACAAACCAATGTTAAAAGGATCACCACAGACTCATCTCATCCAGCTCATCACTTATTCCAAAACCTCCCCTCTGGTAAACATTTCAGGTGAATTAAAACTAAAACCATCAGACACCTAAACAGTTTTTTTTCCAGAGACAGCCCTGTCAGACCAGTAATTTAGCCTGTCTTCTTTGCATATTCATGTGTTCTGTCATATACTGTATGAAGGTGTGTGTATGTACAGTAAGTACATGTGCATATACACTACACACTCACACTTTCACTTGCACATCATCATTTGCACATCTCCTTTATAATTGTACTATTCTGCAGCTTTTCAGAAAGTTTTTCTTTTATTTTTAATTATGCTATGTATGTTATTCATATACAGTATGATGTAGGGCCCTATGGAATCCATTTTATTTTTTCACAAATTCCTTTTTTTTTTTTTTGATTTTCAGTTTTCACCATTTTATTTTTCGTTGATTTAGATTTTTGGGTTTTTATGTCTTTTTTTTACTGTAAGTAGCAATACCTACAACAAAACAAACAATAATGAAATGGAGCTTTACATTCATTTTAGCGAAACAGCACACTAGCACAAATGAACCTTATTTTGTAGTTTCATCAGGTAGGAGCCCAGATCCTCCATAAGGCTGTATGCTGAGACTGCAGTAGGACGACGAGTGCCCTCCAGAATTGTAAGAGATGTTACTAGTTTGATGCATCATTCTGAGATGAAGGTTAACTTCACTTTTAGGGTCTAGGATATTTGTTACAGCCTGAGCTGATGTGTTCTCGTCCAGACAGAACTCTTTGTAGAGGTGAATATGTTCAGCATGGTACCGTACCGATTCGAACCAGCTATTCCACCTGGTGATTCCTGCCACATATCACTAATGATGCAGCCTCACTGAAGTATTTATAGTGCTGCCAAGTCCCTCCCACCCAACTGATGACATGACACGAGCAGGATGAATGCCCACTGTTAGGCATAACCTCTTTTAAAACTTCCTGGTATGCTTACAGACAGCATGATGCATTGTCTGTAACTACTGCTAAAATGTCATTAAGATTCAGCTTGTTGTTGTTAAGGGACTGAAGTGCTGCCTGTGAAAAGGTGGAAAAGTTGCAGCTCTCCATAAAGATAACATCTGCCAAAAAGTACTGGTCTTCAGTACCTGTAATTGTAATTATGTAATTTATTTCTAATGATTCTTAAACCGTAAATGTTTACAAATTGAAAATGTGCGTCATTACATCTGTAGCTTCATCTACTGCATATCTTAAAATAATTAATTACAAAGCAAAAGCAAACTAATCTGCAAGTCACTAAATCCGGAAATGAAACAGAAAAAAGGAAAGAGAGACCATCTGAGGAGAAGCCTGCTCTATCCAGGTTTGTAGGTGCTGAGTTTGTAATGGAAGAGTCAAATGTGGACATTGTGCGCCTCGTCACCGTGAGGCAAACATTGTTGTTAATTTTTAAAAGAGGACCCATTAACAACCAGTGCCGTTCACTAATATCATTTTTTACGGGAAAGACTGTTAATACCGATTAAATACAATTCCATGTACAATTAGAACTGCCTACATAAAAGAATTACCATACAGCCAAATGCTATCAGTGGTTTCATCAACTACAACCTAAATTTTAATGCCACGAATCTTTCGAAGAACGACGTCCATATGTTGTTCAAAGACATGGGGCAAATGACTTTGACAAAGACTGCTGTCATTTTCTGGCAGTGCGCCTCCTTGTTTACAATGCTTAATAAAGAAAGGATGCAGCTTCGTTATTTTTTCGAACAGTATGTCTGACAAAGTCCTCCACAAACTGGCGTCTTGCATCTGACGATTTTATTGTTACCTCTGTTGTTACCTGAAGGGGAACACTTTCTGATTTTAATTTCTCCTTGTTCTTGAGATGGGTTTTAGATTTGACGTGGTCATTGCAAGTATCTTTTCCTGTCCAGTCTATGGTATGCTGGCAAAACTTGCAGAAAAGTTGTTGTCCAGATTCATAAAAGTCACTGGGATATTGTTGTGCCCCCAAATTTGCAGTTAAGTTCGTGTTTTAGTTTTTTCTACGTAGTTAGTGTGGAATGGAAAAATACAGCTTGTCTATGTGACATGTAGCAGCTACAAAATGTGTATGTGACATTTCTGTGTATAACCTTCTATAAGGAAGTACGGGGGTGCTGGGTGAGCAGTTCAAAGGAATCTGCCCAGCAACCAGTCTTTCATTATAGTTCCTGTTAGTCTCAGAATCTGCTCAGTAACCAGTCTTTTAATATAGTTCCTGTTTTTTTAGTTAGTTCCAAAGAAGCTGATTTTTTTAAGAAATATGTACCGCCGTCTTTATTTTTGGTATAATAATGTCATTTTGCTCAACTCTGTAAGCTATAAAAGAGCAAGAATTTCCTGTAAGGGGGCTTCTCTAGTCTAGGTGCAATAAAGTGTACATTACTGATTAATTTATCTGGTGTGAGACTCCTACTCTGTCCGGAAAATAAAGAAGAGAGAGAAAAATCGTCGACATTAGGGCATACTGATACTGCTTGCTTCAAAATTTCTGTCTTGTGCAGTTTGCTAATTTCGCATGCCTTTAACAAGAAAACATACAGGAAACACACTCACAAACAAATACTGTACATGCACAACTGAATTTCTACGAAGAATTGCGTTCGCTAGAAAAACAACAAACTAGAGAATAGGATCTGAATGATAGAACTACAGATTATTCAATTGTTTAATTTATTGGGAAGTTTTGTAACAGGCACCCTTTCAGTCTCTAAATTCCACACATTTCCGTTTTTAAATCTAACATCCCTTTTTATACATTAATTCTGTGATTCTGTCCATGTTTTCCACATCGCGGAATTCATAAGGCCCTAATGATGTTGTGTTATGTTATAAGCATCTCCGTTTCTACCCAGTCAAATTCATGTACATTAAGTTCCTGCGAAGAAAAGTGATTCTGATTCTGAAAAGTGTTGCCACCATCTTAAATAGCAACAATGCAATGGCGCTGGCAACTACTTGGTTGGAATGGAAATCATCCCTATAAACAGTACAGCCAAAAAGAAACACACACACATACTGTTATGGTTCAGCAAGGATGACTTCCATCTTCAAGTGTTATATATTACTTTCATTTGTTTATTGTATGTATGTATTTTTTGCTTTCATTGTTCTGATTTGTCATAATGATGGCATGTATGTTCTTCTATGTTCTTTGCATTTTGTGGGTAGAACTCCAAGGGGCAGGATCACCCTTGCATCACTCCTAAGGGTCTATCCCCAGCCGGGAAAGTGGTTTCTTGTAAGTATTAAGTTTTTTTTTTTTTGTATGATTTTGATCTTTTGGCTTTTAATTATTTTCTGAACTGCTTTTTGATTTCTGGACAGTTTTATTGGGATCCTTTTGTGCATTTTCTTGTATTTATATACATTTGTGAATAAATCTTTCTTTTTCTAAAGATTCTTGTGGGTCTTGTCTGTCAAGAGTCAGAATTTTACCGTTCTCTTTCTTGTTAGACAATAAAAAGCCTATTGCCATATTGGGGTCTGGATAAACCCGAAGCCTCCCATTTGCTTAGGGTCAGGTTTTCCTGGATGAGACCTAAATTAGGGCAGGCCTGTGATGATTTTGGCCTGTTTTATGTTCTTTTTGAAGACCTCACCTGTTTCACTATTTTGCAATAGCAGAAATAAAACACACATAACATCACAAAATTACATGAAAGCAGAGCCACTAATTTTGAGAATATTTTTGCAAAGAAATGGAAAGTGATTATACGAGTTTGCTACATCATCCTAAAGTGCATTGGGTTTCACAAGGTAAGGTATTAAATTGTTATCTTATAAGTTACTAGGTGATCATCCATTCCCCCTTTCAGACTGCTTACTTACACAAGTCTCTCACAGTTAGATTATCTTTCTAACATTTTTAAATGACTTAAATATCGCCCTTCAGGGTTTAACTTCTAATACATTTAATGTGTAGTTATTTAAAAGCTTGTATTTTTGTGTAAATGACCTGAGGAGAACTATATGCAGGTTTTTCACTCCCTGAATGAATTGCTGTCCTGGCAGACTGTGTCAAACAAGACATCATGAGCGACTCACACATCTGGCTGTGCTGTTACATGAGTACTTTCCTGTAATTGATGCTGCAAAATATTGTATTTGAGATCCTTTCAGTTGTTGCACCAGCAACCCCATTCTCCATTTTCCACTAAGTCATCAAGAGAACTTCGTAGAGATTGCTATGAGTGGAGACTTAAAAAGTGAATATCTACCCAAACCACTGGCATACTTTAGTTTAAGTTTACTTACTGAATATCCAGAGATTTCAAACATTGCTGTGTGTTTCTTACTGTTATTCCCAAGCACACACCTCTTTGAGAGTGTTTTTCTGCACATACTGCACTAAACATAAAGTATGGACATGGACTTTCTGTTGAAAATAGCTCAAGACTAAAACTATCATGTATTTTACCAAACCTACAGAAGACATCCATCTCATTAATGCTGAGGAGAATAAATTAAAAATCGAACTGAATAAATAAAAAAAAACAAGTAAAGCTTTTGGTTATTATGTAAAATCTCTGGTATACAGTCATATGAAAAAGTTTGGGAACCCCTCTTAATTCTTTGGATTTTTGTTTATCATTGGTTGAGCTTTCAAAGTAGCAACTTCCTTTTACTCTATAACATGCCTTATGTAATCTAGTATTTCAGCAGTGACATTAAGTTTATTGAATTAATAGAAAATATGCAATATGCATCATAACAAAATTAGACAGGTGCATAAATTTGGGCACCCCAACAGAGATATTACATCAATACTTAGTTGATCCTCCTTTTGCAAATATAACAGCCTCTAGACGCCTCCTATAGCCTTTGATGAGTGCCTGGATTCTGGATGGAGGTATTTTTGACCATTCTTCCATACAAAATCTCTCCAATTCAATTAAATTTGATGGCTGCCAAGCATGGACAGCCTGCTTCAAATCATCCCATAGATTTTCGATGATATTCAAGTCGGGACTGTGACAGCCATTCCAGAACATTGTACTTCTCCCTCTGCATGAATGCCTTTGTAGATTTCGAACTGTGTTTTGGGTCATTGTCTTGTTGGAATATCCAACCCCTGCGTAACTTCAACTTTGTGACTGATGCTTGAACATTAGCCTGAAGAATTTGTTGATATTGGGTTGAATTCATCTGAGTCTCGACTTTAACAAGGGCCCCAGTCCCTGAACTAGCCAAATAGCCCCAAACAATGATGGAACCTCCACCAAATTTGACAGTAGGTAGCAGGTGTTTTTCTTCGAATGCAGTGTTCTTCTTCCCACCATGCAAAGCTTTTTTTTTGTTATGACCAAATAACTCAATTTTTGTCTCATCAGTCCAAAACACTTTGTTCCAAAATGAATCTGGCTTGTCTAAAGGAGCATTCGCATACAACAAGTGACTCTGTTTGTGGTGTGAGTGCAGAAAGGGCTTCTTTCTCATCACCCTGCCATACAGATGTTCTTTGTGCAAATTGCGCTGAATTGTAGAACGATGTACAGATACACCATCTGCAACAAGATGTTCTTGCAGGTCTTTGGAGGTGATCTGTGGTTTGTCTGTAACCATTCTCACAATCCTGTGCATATCCCACTGCTGTATTTTTCTTGGCCTGCCAGACCTGAGTTTAACAGCAACTGTGCCTGTGGCCTTCCATTTCCTGATTACATTCCTTACAGTTGAAACTGACAGTTTAAACCCCTGAGATAGCTTTTTGTAGCCTTCCCCTAAACCATGATACTGAACAATCTTTGTTTTCGGATCTTTTGAGAGTTGATTTGAGGATCCCATGCTGTCACTCTTCAGAGGAGAGTCAAAGGGAAGCACAACTTGCAATTGACCACCTTAAATACCTTTTCTCATGATTGGACACACCTGTCTATGAAGTTCCAGGCTTAATGAGCTAATCCAACCAATTTGTTGTTGCAAGTAATCAGTATTGAGCAGTTACATGCATTCAAATCAGCAAAATTACAAGGGGACCCAAATTTTTGCACAGTCAGTTTTTCACATTTGATTTAACTTCACACAACTAAATACTGCTTCACTAAAAATCTTTTTTTGGAAAAACACCTCAGTACTCAGGTGTTCCTGGGAAATGAAAGACATACCACTGTTATCTTTTTTGTTGAAAGTAGAGTAAATTATTATGCAGGCTGAGAGGGGTTCCCAAACTTTTTCATATGACTGTATACTGTTTGCCAAATTTTAGTACTAGCGAGAACAAGACATTGTTAAGGTACACAGAATGCCCATGGAGCTAAAAAGGGGTACCAAGCCTTGAAAAGTTTCAGGACCACCACCCTGCTGTTACCCACATTTACTCTTCCAGATCACTATCTCTTGTGCTTTCAGAAGAATGTTGTTTATGGAAAAATGCCAAGAGTCTGTCAACAACTCAAGAAAAAAGAAAAAAATGCCAGTGCGTGACTGTAATGTTTAACATTTGACATGTGGCGTTACCTGGTGTTTGCCAGGTTGAGCAATTTAGGTCAGCATTTCAGTTTTTTTAAATGCTGTATCTAGTTGTTGGTTTATAATTTACTGTATATGTGTTCCAGACCTAATAAATATGTGATAAATAAATTTACAACCAGCTAATGGAAAGGTTTAAGCAAAGATGAATGTTCAGTGTTAAATGCAAGTGATTAGCACTGCTACTGACAGCTCTAAGGACATGTCTTTCATTTTTGACCCAGCCGTTCTGTTTGTCATATTTAAACATTTTCTCCAAATATGTGAGAATTTCCTTTGCTTTGCTCCCACGCCCTACTGTTAGTTTAGGTCAGATTTCTCATTTCATCTTCGTGAATGTGTGCCAGTGTGCCACCTTGTGCTCACTGATGTTGTATTGCCTGGATAGAAGATTTTCAGCTATTTTTTTCTTCCCACGAATATCTTAGAATGTGTGTTTTTATGGGTTATTTTTTCAAGTTGAATAATAAATGCTGTATGTTGTAGGCAGACTTTTTCTTTACAACACATAGATTTCCCATGGCTTGTTTTTTGTTTTACTTTAGAGAAGTACAATTTTGTCTTACAACTGTGATGAGAGGTCCATAGTGCACTGTAGTTCATAAATACAGTAAATAATCTTGTCCCATGAAGTGCAGACTTCAATCGGGTGTGGATGTTTGTGAGTGCACTTCACTCTGGGGTTGATTGGGGTGCCTCGCTGATTGCACATACATGTGCAATAGTGAGGGGATCAGTTAGGAACCTTGTTCACACCTCAGAATGGACAAAGCAATCCAACTAAGCCCAATCATGCAGAGTAAAATGGAGCCTGGATGACTGAGCAAAGGAAAACACAGAAGTTAAAGGAATGAAAAGGAATGGACAGAAGGGCTGGAAATGGATAGAGCTGGTGCAATAGAGGGAAAGGAGGCAGGAGGGAAAGTGAGTCCCGGAGAAGGAGTGTGTGGCCGACATTCAAGAGGGGGCTGAGGGTTGCTCCTGCTGAGCAGCCTGGGAGCAGGAGTGACCAAACTAATCCAGGAGGACTCCCCTGTAAGACAGGGGAATTGCAGCAGGAGTCATAGGGAGTAAAGCCCAGTGCGGCGCCCTGTACATGCCAACAGACTGGCAACAGGGGCCCGAGCGTGACCAAAGGGTTATCTGTGCCTGCTGGTTGATGTCTCCTTGTGCTGCTGAATCTGAAGAGGGTTAGCCGGGGAGACGTCAGATTTTAGAAAGTAGCACCACTGCTTGTGGTTTTAAGAAGAATATGATCACCCTTGGATTTTAACCCCACTTTAATGAATTATTTATTATGGATTCTTAGCCTCCATGTTCACTTGATTTAATGGATTATTTAATGATTAGAGCACTGGTTTAATTAAAAGCACTGACACTTTTTGCACCGATCCCATGCTGAATGTGTGTGTCCTCATTTGCTCATCCAAACTTGTTACATGACTATTAATGATTACAGGTTGAAGGGGCCCCCGGACAAGGACAATCAATAACATAAATCCATTTTAAGGTGGGGACAGACCCTGTAATGGTAATACTGGATTCAAGGTAGGAACCAACCCTAGATTGGACAACCTTAGTCTATTGTAGAACCTACTTAGCCAGATACCCATATAGGGCCAATCTAAAATTGTCATTTAACCTAACACTGGAATGTGCTGTCTCTAGCCAAGCCTCTTCATACAGAAAGGACTGCATGGTTCAAATGAGTCAGACTTCAAGGGGGGCATTCCATTGAGACAGATCTGCTTACTGTTGCTGCCCTGTTATGGCTGCCTACAGCTATCATCTGTCCTCATCCTGCTAGATCTCTCCACTGCCTTCAATATGGACAATCATCAAATCCTCCTTACCACCCTCTTTGACCTTGGCATCACTGGAAATGTCCTCAGGTTTCTACTTCTTGGGCGGATTCTACTGTGAGTCCTGGTAAGAAGAGATCTAAGGAATGCACCAGAAAAGGAGAGGACTGGACTCTCACTTCTTTTTGCTATACACCTCCTCATTATGCCTTATCCTCCATTCCTATGGTTTCTCTTATCAGTACTATGTCAATGATATGCAGCTGAACCTGTCTTTCACTCCATAGGACCATGGGGTATGAGTTAGAAACTCTTTATGTTGCACCTCCAGGTCAACCTGACAAAAACTGACCTATTTGTTATCCGAGCTAATTTGTCTATTTAGCACTTTATCTCTGTTCATCTTAGCTCTTTACCACTAACACCTGTCAAGTCTGTATGCAACCTTGTGCTGGTGATCAATGACCACCTGTCCTTCACAGACCATGTTACAATGGTCTCTCAGTCTGGTAGATTCACTCTATACAACAGATTACATCTGAAAGAGTATACCGCACAACTCCTGGCCTATGCTTTGGTGTTGTCACGTTGGGTCCACTGCAGCTTTTGGCTGGCAGAAGTACCAATGTGTTTTTCCAAGTTGCTGCAGATAATTCAAAATGCAGTGGCATGTCTGGTGTTCAGCTAGCCAAGGTTGACACTTGTCACTCTGATTTTCAGATCACTACATTGTAACAGCACATATTGGGTTCAAATCCCTGATTCTTGCCTACAGAGTAGTCAACAGGTCAGCACCTACACAGTACAGGCCAAACGTTTGGACACACCTCCTCATTCAATGTGTTTTCTTTATTTTCATGACTGAAGGCATCACAACTATGAATGAACACATGTGGAGTTATGTACTTAACAAAAAAAGGTGAAATAACTGAAAACATGTTTTATATTCTAGTTTCTTCAAACTAGCCACCCTTTGCTCTGATTACTGCTTTGCACACTCTTGGCATTCTCTCGATGAGCTTCAGCAGGTAGTCACCTGAAATGGTTTTCACTTCACAGGTGTGCCTTATCAGGGTTATTTACTGGAATTTCTTGCTTTATCAATGGGGTTGGGACCAGCAGTTGTGTTGTGCAGAAGTCAGGTTAGTTGGACGATCATTTATTCTTCAACAGGACAATGACCCCAAACACACCTCCAGGCTGTGTAAGGGCTATTTGACCAAGAAGGAGAGTGATGGAGTGCTGTAAATGGTCATGAAAATAAAGAAAACACGTTGAATGAGGAGGTGTGTCCAAACTTTTGGCCTGTACTGTATATATAATATTTGAGGTGCTATGCTTCTTCTCAACCAGTCATTTCTGCTAATGAATGGCATCTGGTCAAGCCACCCGTGTGTGGCATCACATTTCAATCCAAATTTTTTTTTGTGTAGCTCCTAGCTGGTGGAAGAAGCTGTCTACCTCCTTTCGAAATTCTGACAGTCTCAAAGTATTTAAAAAGGGCTTAAAAACTCTCTGGTTTGGTAAATTTATAGTATTAGCTCTTGTAATATAGGAATTGCAACTTGCTTGAATTTTGTTTTGACCTCTTCACTTGTGATGATCAATTTTGTACCCTTGTCCTGTAACACTTGTTCCCAAGCAGTTCCCCAGACTGATGTTTATTTATGTGAACCCCTTTTGTTATTCGTGTTGGATAAAAGCATCTGCTAAGCAAATAAATATAAATGTACCACATGTCTTTGCTATGTGGGAGAAGAAAATCCACAAATACAAGAACTGGATGCAGAAATCAAATTCATGGTTGTGAGCTTGTAACTCAACAGTGCTAAACACTGCGCCACCCTTAGTGTATTGTTAATGTGTTTATTTTATGACTGAATTGGCATTCTGCACTTCTAGAACTATGCAAATGATAATAATGTTATGCAACAAGAGACTAAAAAAGGCAGTCGTGAATAAATCTATTCATTTACTTGTTTCTTCCTTCAATGGTTCCTAATATAGCAGAACAAACTAAGACTAGAAAGAACACATACTGTAATCATGCAATTACAAAAGCCCAATTTACAATTTAAAAAATAAACCTAGCATGTAAAGAAAGAAAACAGAGTACCTGGAGACCACTTACATGGAGGTGAACAGTACAAGTACACCACTTAAACCTGGTTATACATTGAACTCAGAGACCACAACTTGTTAGGCACCAGTAGAAATCATTGTTCCTTCAATCAGTCTTTAGAAATAATTACTCCTTTCACAATGAAAATACCTTATAGATGAATAACTAGTAATATTTGCCTCTAGCAAGTTGCCTCAATGTTCAGAATGCAGATGCCACCAACAGCAGTTTAGCTTATCTTTCAATTTATTCAAGTTATTAAACTGTCATGAACTTGGACTACAGTAGAACATATACATCATTAAAAGCTGTCACGCATATGTACCAGGGGACCACATACCTAGGTCTAGTGAGGTAAGCAATTCTACCCCAGGACGTAAGTGGCTGCTGATACTAACAATATCTCCTCTTTCATCCTTCACTGTCATTGAAGTCCACCTAAAGAAGATGCTTAACCCCACCCCTGGTGCTCAGAGAAGGCCTTTCCCCTTCTGGTACAAGCACTATAAATTCAGCCCGCTCCCATAAGGTGGTGTCAGATGTCAAACTGACAGTCGAGACAAACAAAATTCATAATCTTTTATTGATTCCTGATTAGCCTAATGCTTTCTGTTTTGAGCAATTTGTGGACTGTCTTTTCTTTTTTGTTATATTGAAAGGGGTTAACCAACTGCTACCCTAACCTTTTTTGACTGTCAAGCCTGGTCTGCTTTCCTGACCACATTACAAGGCAAACTCAGTTAAACAGAGTGACAACATAGGTTTAGGTGCCCTAAATGTTGTGTCACTGTACTGCACTTGTTGTGCCAGAAGTTGATCCACAATAGAAGTATACACTTATATGATTTGCCATATAAGAAAACTCAAAGGTCTCCCTTTTCAGTTCCTCTGAGCAAACTGATTGCTCTGAGTTGGACTTGAATGACACGATGAAAGATGAAGTGCGACTGTGAGACACACGAGGAGGAGTAAAAGTGTATTAGGCATGCTGAGAGAGTATCCTTCAAAGGAGGTAAGCATAAAATCAGACAGGAGTTGTGAAAGACACCTCAAAAATAATGACAGATAGAAGCAAGCTTTACGCGAACACACATGAGAGGGGGCACACTGGTTAAGAGATGTTCACACATACAAATACAGAGGAAAGGCACTGAAGAGATAGCCATCCATCCATCCAATAGCCAACCCGCTATATCCTAAATACAGGGTCATGGGGGTCTGCTGGAGCCAATCCCAGCCAACACAGGGCGCAAGGCAGGAAACAAACCCCAGGCAGGGCGCCAGCCCACCACAGCTGAAAAGATAGCAATTTTTTAAAATCATTTTATTACCTGTCTTTAACAGGTACCAGAGCCATTTATTTTATAAACAAGTTCCTTTTTAACAAAGATGATGGTATTGCCCTCCAGCAATCTGTTGTTCTGTCCAGAGTCTTGCACTTAGTCCTGCTGGTATAATCTCTGGCTCTGTATTAAATTAAGTGACTTTAAGAATATTAGGTCTTGATGTGATTCTGTTTTAACTGAAGCAATGTTTAACATGATGACCTGGAATTTTGAGAAAAGTTTTGTTTAAAAAGTGGAAAAAGAGAAGGTGAGATTAAGTGTCACCTTAAATGAATCCTACTCTCATTTTACTAAAAACTCTGTGACAAAACATACTTTTCCAGCATTTTTGAGCTGTCATTTACATGATTTTAGAGAGTTGTGGTGATTCGGGTGCTTCTTTAACCAACAGTTATGCAGCATGATGTTCCCATCAATTCAGCTATAGCAGACTGTGACTATGTCATCTTTCAGCCAGCAGTGTCCCTCTGTGTCTGCTGGGAAAGGGGCATGGCCTAGGTTATAGCCCTTGTGTTTTGTGGGTGGCTCCCCAAGGGGTGGGGCCACCTGTCAATCATCACTAGGACTAGCCCTGCAACTTATTTAAGGGAGGGCCTCCCATTGTTCCTTGCAGTTCATTGAATGCGCTTGGAGTGGAGTGTTATTGTGCCTTTGTCTTTACTTTTGCTATTTTTGAACCTGTGCTTTGTTTTTGACCATGCCTCTGGATTTCACATTGGCACTGTTTATTTTGATATTTTTGAACCTCTGCTCTGTTTTCGACCACAATTTTTTTATTCCATATTGGGAAATTTTTACTGTTTATCGCCTTGCCATTTCAGGCATCTTATGTTCTTCAGAGCTTTGGGGCTGACAAAGCCTTTTGACAATAAACCTTTATTTTATCAAGATTTATCTGAGTCCTTTTTGTTTCCAGTTGGGGTATTTTGACAGTGTTTCCCCCCTCTTGGGGGCTGCCTTGGAAGTGGTTTTGGTACTTCTGCTTTCGGGACTCTCAGATTACAACAGACTGTTTGATTTTGTGTGTTCAAGAATCGAGGCCTCAGCTAGACATGCAAACATTGCATATGCAAGGGAAGAAGAAAGGCAGGTGTTTTGGACAATGAAAACAGAAAACAGCCCCATCTGACAGATGTCTTTGTCATACAGCGATAAAATGGAATGAGGAGAATGATGAGTAGAGACCTAGGGTTTAATTTACCTTATCTGGAAAACATTACATGCAGCTACTAGCACTGTCAGGTAGCATGTTAAATGGCTATCAAAATGAGATGAGGTTCTGATTTTTTAGAACTGTGCTGAAAAATCGTAAAGGAGAAATATAATCCATCAACCCCTGCGAATCCGGTGTTTGTAATCTGACATCTTCAAGATAACAAGATGAAACAACTGCAGTCATCAAGTGTGACACGCTCTCCGACTTGAAGTGTGACATGTGGCGTCTAACTGCTGAAGTTGTTTTTATACAACTTAAATTTTTTTTTTTAAATGAAATATAACTGTTTTGATCACCAAGGGATTAATGAAGTTTATCTAATGTAATCAAAAGGCAAGAACTACTAGACCTATAAACACTTTCTTTCCTTCTGAAGTCACTATGGTCACTGATTCATCTGATTTCTAAACTCTCCCATCCAATCTTAATTATATTTATTTTGGTTTTATTTTATAAGGACTTACTTGATATATTACTGAATGCAATTCTGCTTTACTATATTGTTTTATGTATTTGTGTTTTGTGCAATATATCTTTCACTACTGTAGTACTATATATACAATAATACTGTGATGGTGTCATGTGTTTTATATTGTGCTGTTTAATTGTATTGACCTTGTGATGTTTATGGATGTAACACCAAGAGAAATTCCTAGCAACTGCGTTGTCTGGCAGTAAAGTTCAATGGGAAGAAGACAAGCCAATGCAGTGCAAAGAAGGAGCTGGAGGTGAGCAGGGAGTGTATTCTGTTGTTATTCAGGTGAGCAAATACTTAAGGCACCTCATCTAATAGAAAAGAGCTATACAGCACATTTAAGTAAGGGCCGTAGAGACCGAAGGCTTTGCTGTGCTCCTTTTTTGTTTGAAACTTTGAACTCATCCTTTATATTTATTACTTATTTATTAAACATGTTTTAAGAGTCACTGTGGGTCTACTTGGAGTCAAGACCACAGGCTGCAACATGCAAACTTCACAGACAGTGGCTGGGCTAAGAACCAATCCTTTTTTCTTGGAACAGTGCTAACCACTATGTCATCACATCACCTACGCAGTCAGAGATGGTGCTCCAATTTTTTCTGCAATTTAGTGACTGGTATATTTTTTTTCATTTCTCCTCAGTTATGGCATCTTAAACAGTAACTTCACAACTATGGGCCACAAGAGAACAATCACTGCTAAAGAGGCTCATTCAGGCTTTTTGCTTCACAGTATATTTCAGGGGCTTGTGTTTATGAAGCCTTTAAGAGAACATCAGTCTATGAGCTATTAATCTGAGGATGTATGACCAAGTAGTAGTTTATTTTGCTGTCACTCATGTATGCTTAGGAGTCAACCAAAGGGACCAGGAAACAATTCCACGCCAGGCCAGGGGGCGGTGGGGTGCACTGAACCTCTCTCTTTTCTCTCCACAGACCAAACATGAGAAATCCATCCTGTCCCAGCCCCGAGGATGTCACTTCCTGTGAACCAGCTATAAAAGCCCCTCATCCTCCATACTTAAACAGTTCTGTTTTGGACTCTAACCAGTACACATTGTACTCTACTTTAAAGCCTTTTGCAGCTAGGGAAACTATACGGGTGGCTGCCCCAAACCTTCGTTGTATGCCCGGCTGTTTCTTTCACATTGCATACAATCATTTCAATTTGCATGTAACACTCCAACTGTACGAACTGCAAGATTATCAAATGCAAAACAGCTCAGTGATTCATGAATCGAAAAACATCTTACTTTCAAATGCTCTCATAAGTTAACTTCAACTTTACTATAAAGTTTATGAAATGCAGAGCTAAGCATACCTGTGTGACATTTTGCTGTCAATTATGTTACAATACAGTTTGCATCCATGCCTCCTCTGTGTTGCTGCTGTGATATTCATGTATGTGTGCTCATCAACACTTGGGGCACAATGATCTTTATGCATGTGCTTATTTGCATGAATGCAGCTTGCTTTAATATGACTTCACATGACGTTGTGAGGAAATGGATAAATCTTATTTTGTTTTGTAGGGTCCTATGATGACCCTGTTTTCCCCTTTATAATCTTTACTGTGTAAACCTTAATAAAATGTCTTGAATCCAACACACTTGCTTAGTTAACCTAGGTAAAGGTTAATTTTCTTTGCCATTGTTCAATGTTTTTATTTTCTGACATACAGCATGCCAGTAAAAACCAGATTGGAGCCATTTAAAATATTTGCTAAAACTAACCACACTCTGAAGTTTCATTCTCCATACGGTAGCACTACATTTAACACTATTGTACTATAGTGACTAAGCTGACACTTAGATATTTGTTTTGCACTTTTCATTAACTGCAACAAAATTATATGGATAAAGAAGTCTTCTATACAAAATTAGCAACTGGTAAACAAAGAATGAACTTGTACATTATTAAACACTCTTTCTTTATGTTTAGAAGTCAACAAGAATCAAAAGTGTGACAAGTCATCTTCTTATACCTGACATACTTATTTGTCACGCAAGGCCTATGGCAGCATGGTGGTGCAGCGATTACTACAGCTGGCTAACAACTTTGGACCTCCCAGGTTTAAATCCTAACTTTGACACTCTGTGCCTTAAATATGCATATTCTCCTCATGTTTCCAGGGAGTTTCTCCAAGTATATTTTTTGGATTTTAGGAGGCGCAGGCCCCTCGTGGACCCTGTGATCATCAGAGGAGACTGTGTGCAGAGGGTACAGACCTATAAATACCTGGGAGTGCAGCTGGATGACAAATTGGACTGGACTGCCAATACTGATGCTCTGTGTAAGAAAGGTCAGAGCCGACTATACTTTCTTAGAAGGTTGGCGTCCTTCAACATCTGCAATAAGATGCTGCAGATGTTCTACCAGACGGTTGTGGCGAGAGCCCTCTTCCACGTGGTGGTGTGCTGGGGAGGCAGCATAAAGATGAAAGACGCCTCACGCCTGGACAAACTTGTTAAGAAGGCAGGCTCTATTGAAGGAGTAAAGTTGGACAGTTTAACATCTGTGGCAGAGCGACGGGCACTAAGCAAACTCCTGTCAATCATGAATAATCCACTGCATCCACTGAACAGTGTCATCTCCAGGCAGAGGAGTAGCTTCAGTGACAGACTTTTGTCACTGTCCTGCTCCACTGACAGACTGAGGAGATCGTTCCTCCCCCACACTATGCGACTCTTCAGTTCCACCCGGGGAGTAAATGCTAATATTATTCAAAGTTATTGTCTGTTTTTACCTGCATTTTTATTACTCTTTAATTTAATATTGTTTTTTGTATCAGTATACTGCTGCTGGATTATGTGAATTTCCCCTTAGGATTAATAAAGTATCTATCTATCTATCATCCCAAAGATATGCAGGTTAGGTTAAGTGTCACCTCTGGTTTGTGAGTGTGTGTGTTTGAGTGCGTTAGTCTTAATTCAGCCAGGTTTGGTTTCTTTTTTTCACTCAAAGTTCATCAAATCACTTAATGCCCAAGGTAATTCCACGACTATTTATTGATAAGATTTATAATATGATCATTTAGAAAGGTGCTGACCAGGTTTCTGCTTTTTTAAAACATCTTGGATAAATAGTAATGCAGAATTTACTAATTATATAATTTATTAGGACGTGGATCTTGTTGCATGATACAATTCAGCTCCTTCATTTTTTAAAAATATTTCATAGGTTGAAATCAGAACATTTTTGGCTCAAGAATTCCTCAAGCATGGCTGTCTTGACTTGATTAAAAAAAAGAAAAACAACCCTTTGTGAAATTTATTAGTGGTGGCTTTGATCACACGTATCCAGTGGATGGATATAATTGAATGCTTCCTGGTTTTATCTATAGTACTAGGGTGTTGTACCGTGTTAGCCATTATGAATGTAGTGAAAAGTCAAGCAAAATGACACCTTTTATTGGCTAACTAAAAAGATTACAATATGCAAGCTTTCGAGGCAACTCGGGCCCCTTCTTCAGGCAAGATGTAACACAGAAACTGAAGTTTCCTGTGTTTATATCCACACACTAGGACAAGAAACAACATTGGTAAATCTTTAAGTGAGAAATCTTAAATGTAAAAAATGAATAGACTCCTTCAGGCTAGGGTTCAGAAGTATGTAAGAGTTGTACAGGATATGTACGAGGGAAGTGTGACAGTGGTGAGAACTGCAGTAGGAGTGATGGATGCATTTAACACGGAGGTGGGATTACATCAGGAATTGGCTCTGAGCCCTTTCTTATTTGCAATGGCGATGGGCAGACGAGATTAGACAGGAGTCCCTGTGGACTATGATGTTTGCTGATGACATTGTGATCTGTAGCAGAGTAGGGAGCAGGTTGAGGAGAGCCTGGAGAGGTAGAGAAATGCTTTAGAGAGGTTAGGAATGAAGGTCAGTAAGAACAAGACAGAATACATGTTTGTGAATGAGAGGAAGGCCAGAGGAATGGTGAGGATGCAGGGAGTAGAGCTGGCGAAGGTGGATGAGTTTAAATACCTGGGATCAACAATACAGAGTGACAAGGATTGTGGAAGAGAGGTGAAAAAGATAGTGCAGGCAGGGTGGAATGGGTGGAGAAGAGTGTCAGGAGTGATTTGTGACAGATCAGCTAGAGCACGGGTGTCAAACTCCAGGCCTGGAGGGCCACAGTGGCTGCAGGTTTTCTTTCTAACTCTTTTCCTAATCAGTGTCCAGTTTTCACTGCTAATTAACTTCTTTTCCTTCATCTCCCTGTTTTTAAGGATTAAGTCTTCTCAGTTGATTCTTTTCTTCATTAAATGACAGACAAACAGAAATGAGACGTGAAACGAGCCAAGAGATGACCAGCTAAATTGGGGCTTCAAACTCTAACCAGTTCCTTAATGAGAAGCTAATTCTTGCTGTTAATTAAACCCGTTATTCAATTCCATGCCTTGTTGCTGCTCTCTTTCTGCCACAGCAGACGTTTCCAAAACTGTTGATATTCTGTTTTTTTCTAAGAACTCCTAAAATGTTTTGGTAACCTGAGGGATCAACCTTACTGAGACCTTCATCTTTATTTTCAGATTTTGTTTGATGGGTACAGGTGAGCTGGTCATGTCCTGCTTGTTTTATGTCTCATTACTGTCCGGCTGCTAATTAAGGAAAAACAACTAAGGGGCCTGAGTCAAGCTAATTAAAGCTAAGGCTAAAGAAGTTGATTAGCATCAAAAACTGGTCACGAATTAAGAAGACGGTTAGAATGAAAGCCTGCAGCCACTGCGGCCCTCCAGGACTGGAGTTTGACACCCCTGAGCTAGAGTGAAAGGGAAGGTCTACAGGGCAGTAGTGAGACCAGCTATGTTATATGGTTTGGAGACGGTGGCACTGACCAGAAAGCAGGAGACATTGGGTGTGATGAGGATGGACAGGATTAGAAACGAGTACATTAGAGGGTCAGCTCAGGTTGGAATGTTGGGAGACAAAGTCAGAGAAGCGAGATTGTGTTGGTTTGGATATGTGCAGAGGACAGATGCTGGGTATATTGGGTAAAGGACAGAGCTGCCAGGCAAGAGGAAAAGAGGAAGGCCTAAGAGAAGGTTTATGGATGTGGTGAGAGTGGACATGCAGGTGGTGGGTGTAACAGAGCAAGATGCAGAAGACAAGACGATATGGAAGAAGATGATCCACTGTGGCAACCCCTAACAGGAGCAGTTGAAAGAAGAAGAAGAATTATTAACAAATCAGCTGTTCTACCTTACAGAAAAGCTGACCTAGCAAGGTCCTCCAAATCTTTACCAGATCACCTGGGTTCAGCCTAAAAACACTCAACTGGTTTCATTCTTATGAGGGCCCACCTGAGCTTTCAGGGATCTATCTGTGACTATTGTATTGCATTGTCACCAATGCAACCACTTGGCCTAAAAGGCCTATAGTTTCACAATTTCTACTTTAAATGTTTTCTAACCAGGAATGATGAACACATCCACATGGCAGTGCAACTATAAAATGCTTTCCCTCAGCACTTCTGGGAATCTAACAGTGCAAGAGGTACAGTAGGTGGGTCAGACTCCTCAACAGGAAGAAAGCAAGAATGAGCCATAATGTACATTTTTTATCATTATTCTGGTGTTTTTGCCTTTGGTATTGCTTGTTTCTCCTCATGAGCCAATAAATGGAGACTTCAACCCTTCTTTCTTCTATTTTATAAGTTTTTTCAAACAACGTTCAATTTGATTCAAGCTAAACTGCAATACACATATCATACACTGTGTGTGGTGCCTGAGGTCAGAGGACCTGTAGAGGGTTTTCAGACCTTTGTGATTCAGGAACACTACTGGACAGCCAATTGCATTAAAATTATTTTAACTCAAGGTTGCAAAACAACAAAACAGAGTTAAGGGGTCTGAATACTTTCTGAAGGCACCGTATATATGGAATGTGATTTGAACGGGCTAAAATTTCAACTTTGACATTTTAACAAATGTGCATATTTTAGGCAGCCTGATTATTTTACATACAATTTAAATAATTTTGAGGTATATTTTTATGAACATGTGCAATGTAAATAAATAGCATTGTTGTTGCTGATGTCTTTCTCTGTATATGCGTGTGACAGGATGAAAAACTGTGGACAAAAGCATTTATAAATTAATCATTTAATCTGAATGACACTTGGAACAGTTATTAGGATTATAAAATACTAGAAATCAATAGACTAAAATCACTCTTGTGGATTTTACTTAAAAGAGATAAAGATTTTGTGGTTATTACAAGACAGACAACATAAATCTTTCTACAGGATATGATTCTTCCATTATACTCCGCTTAATAAAATATTGATCTACATTATTTTACTGCCTGCGTCAGATATTTAAAGTAGAGAAAACAAGGTGCTGGACTCCTCCGACTTTTTAATTACATATAGATTCTCTTATGGCATTTGTCTAATTAATTTGACCCAAGAGGTTGCTATTAAGAACACTGAAAAGTTAAAAAAGCGATCTTGCATACATTAATTTCCTGACTTTGATTCCAGTGTCCACTAATACTTATGTATCTATTGTACATTTTGACCTCTGCTGATCCATCCATAAGTCAAATTATGTTTCTGCTTTGGTGGATTTCGATTCAATAAATCAATCCAACATTAAAAAAGCAAGACTTCAGTTTGGAATCAAGAACAGGCAAAATATGACATCAATGTAAGGGCTCAGCTTATTGTTCAGATCATTTTTGCCAGCAGAATAAATGTAATAGAATCCAGGTTTGCGAAACATTCATAAAAGCCTTGATGAAATTAATTAAGTTAAATAGTGAATTACATATTTAGAGACACCAGTTGACCTTAAGGGAACTATATTACAGAGCTTTGGAGATGGCTTCCTAACAGGATATCTTCACTCAAACTACCAAGTAGCTGAAACCTTAACAGTTAAATAAAGTCAAGAGTAGAGTTAGTTACAAAGTTAGCTCATCAAACAAGCCTGATGGAGTAAACAGCCTTCCCTTGTTTGTAAAATGTGTGTATTAGCCAAAGCTTTTACCAGCATGTCATAGTGGTATTAGATACTGCAATAAAAATGTGATTTCTTCAATTACTGCAAATTCATGACACTGATTTTTTTCAGGTCTTGAAAGAAAATCTAACACTAAATAAAGGCTGCCTGAGTGAACAAATAATACATATTTTTGTTAATTTTTCTTTTTATCTAAACCCATACCTTAACCCAATAGAGATATTGCAGAAGGACGTGTAACAAGCAGGTCATAATAAAAAACAAGCAATGTTTCCGTATCAAAGCTATAATGCCAAAAAGAGCAGACTAGCAACATGAAATATTGATATTGAGTTATGGGAAATAATTTATGCACAGCTCCTGCAGCTAAAGTTGGGCAACTTGTTATTAAATGAAAGAGATCAATTACTTTTTCACACATTGCCAGATTGTGTGGATTAACTTTGCTCATTCAATAACTGACATCAGTAAACAAATATCTTATTTATTCACTCAGGTGCTTTTATCTAAAATTGGATAGACCTGATAATATGGGTAATTTCCTGTGCTGTGACCCCCCCAAAAGTCATGCAAAAAGAATTTCCCCTCAGGGATTAATACAATATATCAAATTATCAAGCAATCAAAAAAAATCAAATCAAAAATGTGCCATCAACATTTGTAATAGCAGAGGAAATCAGGACGGTGAGAATAATTTTTTTCACAGCTGCATATGTGAATATGCAGTAGCAACAAGAATGTATTAAAATAGTGTAACCAGTAAGGGGCACCACCGACACAATCACACCCAACACAGTCATGGGTTCAAATATCGTCCCTTTTATTACGCACAGTACCTTGAAGAATAGGCAAACACGGCCAATGTATGACAACCACAGATAATTTATAGTCTCTTCTCTCTCCTCCTTCATTTGCTTCCTGATAATGATAAACAGATTATTTAATAACTACCAACACATCTATGTGAAGAAAGGGCCATTAAAAAAAGAAGTCAAGTAGAAAACCTTATATTTACAAAACAATATATTTTGCAATTGGAGAAAATATCTGGAGCCAGAATTCAAAAGACTACCCACCCTGAAAGACAATCTTAGAATTAAACTAAGAGTAGGTTGCTTTTTATAACCCACTGGCACATTCTTGCAGTTCCCCCAGCTATGGAGAACAGCTCAAAATGTGCTCATACAAACACACCTAACCACACACCTTAATATATTTCCTGCCCATAAATCTTCTATGCAAGGGTGTGTATGATTTGGTTTAAAAATAAAAATGCAAAAATAAATCATAAAATGAAATGATTCTGTGGTATTAAATTTGCATACAAAAGTATGCCCATACTAAAGATCTCTTCACTGTAAACACTGCCAGAATTTTACGCAGTTCACTAGCATAATGAATATTGCTGTAGGTGAAAGGGTGGAATAGTGTGGAATAGCAGGTAGAGCAGGCATCCTGGGACAACTCCCACCATGGTTTCCATCTGTGTGGCAGTTAATCCCTCTCCTAATGTCCACATGCTGTTCCTTCTACAAGTAGGAGACATACTGGTACAGTACTGGTGACTGTAACTTCATTTGGTTCACACAGTTTTGCCATGTGATGCACTGGTGTCCTTTAGAGGGTGGCTTACCATACTGATCCTAATGTTTCACAATTATAATATCTCTAGATTCCTGCCACAAGAATTGTAAATGGTGGGCTGAAAAATGGATAGAAGCAGAGTAACTTCGTTTGCATACACCTTGAAACGTCGTACCCTTGTGAGGGAAGTAAACCCAGAAAGTATTCAGAATCCTTCAGTTTCTTCACATTTTATTTTGTGTTGTAGATTTAACTTTAAATGGATAAATTTGCCATTAATAATAACAATATGTTTTTAAGAAAGGTTTTCAGAGTTATTAAAAAAAAAAAACTGAACTCTCACATTTTTACAAGTATTAAGACCCTTAATTTAGTATTTTGTAGAAGCCTCTTTGGCAGCCGTTATAGCCTTGAGTCTTCAGGGTAAGCTTCTGCAAGCTTTGCATACCTGGATTTGTGCAGTTTATCCCAGTCTTCCTGGCAGGTCCTCTCAAGCTCTGTTGGATCAGATGTGAAGTGTGTGCAAAGCTGCTTTCATCAGGTCTCCCCACAGATATTCTATCCAGTTTAAGTCTTTGATTTGGCCCTCAGGGACAGTCAGAGACTTGTCCCGAAGTCACTTCATTGTTGTCTTGGCTGTATGCTTCATGTCGTTGTCATGCCGTCACCCCAGTCCGTGGTTGCATGCACTGTGGAGCAGGTTTTTTTTCCAAGGACTTCTCTATTTGGCTGCATTTGTCCATCCCTCAATTCTGACCAGTCCCCCTGCCCCTGAAATTGAAAAGCAAGATGCTATCACCACGATGATGCACCATAGGGATGATATTAGGTAGTTGATGAGCATTGCCTGCTCTTCATCAGATGCAGTGCTTGGAGTTCTGCACAGAATTCAATTTTTGTCTCATCAGACAAGAGTCCTTTAAACACCATTTGGCAAACCAGCAGCAGGCCGTCATGTGCTTTTACTCAAGAATGGCTTACAGCTGATTGATGGAGTACTGCTGAAATGGTCACCATTTTGACTAGATGTCAACTCAGTAGAGGACCTCTAAAGCTCTGTTACAGTGACCATTGGGTTCTTGGCCACTTCTCTGACCAAAGCTCTTCTTTCTTGGTAACTCAGTTTAGCTGGACGGACAAACCTAGAAAGAGTTCTGCTTTTTTCAAACTTCTTCTATTTCACAATTATCGAGCTTTCAAAATGGTTTTACACCCTTGCCCTTTTCTATGCCCAGCCACAGTTTTATCACAAAGGTCTACGGATAGTTCCTTGGACTTAATGGCTCGGCTTTTGAACTAACATGCACAGTGGTTTGTAGGACCTTTTATATCCAGGTTTTGGCCTTTCTCAACAATGGCCAATCAATCCAGTTTGCCACAGGTAGACTTCAATCAAGTTCAATCAAGTTCTTGATACTTCTCAAGAAAAATTAAAGAAAAATGGATGCACCTGACCACAATTCAGAGTACCACAGCAAACCACAGTTTTTATTAGGTCATTATGGGTTATTGAACATAGATTGATGGGCAAAGATGGCAAATGTATCCATTTAAAATTAAATCTACATCACAATAAAGTGGTACAACAAGGTTCAATTTCACTACTTGGCATCACACCAGTTTTCTTTTTATTTTCATTTTAAGTGATACTTTGATTGATTTCAATTAGCATTCCAGAGTATTAACTAGAAAGGAAAAGGGAGTGTCTTGAAAAAATGTTAAGGTTGGTAATGTTTAGGAAAGATGGCCAACATAACAGGTTTTTATTTTATACTAGCTGAAATACCCAGCATTGCCCGGGAGGAAAATAAAGCTTTTTTTTAATTGTTGCTTTGCTCCCCAGCTTTGGAACTCACTATCACCTGAGCTTAGAAATACTGAATCATTTTCAATTTTCAAATCTAAATTTAAAACTAATTTGTTTAAGACTGCTTTTTCTCTTTGATTACAATTGCTCAGTCTGATTTTAATTTTTGTATTTTAGTTTTGTTTATGTTAATGTTTTTGTTTATTGTTCGGTGTCTTTGAGTGTTTGTAAAGGCGCCCACAAATAAATAAAATGTATTATTATTATTATTATTAAAAGGAGTGGCCGAGGGAAAACTGTGGACAAATAAAATAGCCAGGGGCACTGCCTAGTTCATTAGTCAATCTGATTAATCATGTTTAGTTCAGCGTGGCCAACTCTTCTTCTGGCTTTGTCCTTCTCAAAACACTCTTGATTTGAAACATTGCCATTTTAATTCATTACATTTTCAATACTTACTCTATTAGGCTGAAGTGTTCAAGTTTTTGGAATATAAACTAAGAAGAAAGAAATGGTTAGATAGATAGATAGATAGATAGATAGATAGATAGATCTTTCTGTTCCTAGGGGACAGATGCTCATCAAATTAACATATATATATATTGTCGCATGTGGCTGGGGGTGGAGCCCAGCCGGGACGCCCAGGAGGACCGGAGAAGGGCTTGTGCCTCCTCCAGACCACGAGGGGGCGACCGCCCTGGTTGTGTTGGGGGCCATGGGTAGACAGCATGGAAGTTCAACCCTGTAGGGGCCCGTGGCCACCGCCAGGCGGCACCCAGGTGCCTGAAGAACCCTGGACCTCAGTACTTCCGCCACACCAGGAAGTGCTGGGGGGAAGAAGACTGGGGACACCCGGAGGGCTTCCGGGTGCGGAGCCGGCACTTCCGCCACACGGGGGTGTGTCCGCGGGGTATTGCCGGGAAGCAGCTGAAGCCCATCTGTTCATTAGCAAGAGTCGGGTGGAAGAGGACGGAGCTCATAGAGAGGAGTGGAGGCGGCCAGAAGGAAGGCAATTCATGACTGTGAGGCCTGGACTTTGGGGGATCGGTGCTAGAGGCAATGGGTTTGCATTTGGCTATATTTGTAAATAGTTTGTAAATAAAGGAGTGTGTTGGGTGAAACAACGATGTTCCACAGTGGTGTAGTCGGCAGGATGCTCTGTCTGGTTCAAGACGGGGACCTGCAGAAAAAAATCAGTCTGTGGACGGCCCAGCGCAGCAGCCGACCCCACACACTCGCCGCGGGAGCGGCACGTGCACAACCCCGCGGGAGCAGTTCTCCCCACGGACCGCCGCCAGTCCGCAGAATGGCCATGGTCCCTGGGTGCGGAGGAAGGAGAACGGGCGTTGCCGGAGTGCAGCGGGCTCCGATGGACGCGCTGCCACGCAGGACGGCCAGGCCAGCGTTGCACCACAGAAGGCCACACCGAGACAGGCGCCTTGGAGTGACGGGATCCGGGAGGGAAGTGCCCTGCCCCGCGGTAGTCGGCCCTTCGGGGTCGGACTCACCTTTGTTTCCTCAGGCAGGGACGATCCGGATCCGCGTCCGTGGCAGGAGCATGCCAGTCCACACGCCGTCGGCAGTGCGAGGGCGACAGCAGGAGACAATGCAAGATCGGAGCTGCTGCAGCTCGAGAAACCGCAGCAGCTGCGAGGCTGCCAGGAGGCATGCCACTGCACCTGGAAAGGGGGAGACAAGATGGCCGCGGACCGGAGGACCCTCCTTGCAGCAGGCACGGGATTGGGCGGTGTGTCTTGTGTGCCCGCCAATGATTGGTTGGAGGTGGGACAAAAGAATGTCCGTCCCGGGCCAGAGAGAGACCTGATTGGGCCAGAGGGAGTGGCCCGCAGGAGGCAGATGACGCGTGCAGCTGACGGACAGGTAAGCCCACCGACGCCTGTCTCCCTGTTCTTGCCGGTGGCTCTGCGCGAGCCAGAGGAGTGCCTTCGGCCTGTAGAGTTACCTTTGTTGCAGGTGCTACGTGCTCTCTCCGTGGAGCTGGAGAAGCTGAGGGGGACGGCGAGCGCGTCATCTGAGACGCCGCAGGCTGCAGAGGAACGGCGCGGCGCTGGAGCCTTTGGCCGGAGAGCACGGCGGGGAAGGTGAGTGTTGCCCTCCCCGGACAGCATGAGGGAGAAATTGCCGAAATCGGCCATGATATTAATGACCGGCAGCAAGTACGCGATTCTCCGACAGCGGACGCGGTGGTGCAGGTTGCACGCAGAGCGAGGAGAGCGAGATCGCAGGGGTTGGCAGGACAAGGGATGATGAGTGCCCTGGGTCCTAGACCCTCCAAGTCTGCAGCAGTCTCCCGTCGCTCTGCAGGGATGCAGACTCGGCTGGATTTGAGCTTTCATAATGCTCAGACCCAGACCGTCAGAGCGTCCAAGAGGAAAAGGAGGAATCGAGGGCTGGGAGGAATTCAGGGATTGCCGGAAAGCAGCTGAAGCCCATCCGGGTTGGGATAAAAGGGGCCGCCTCCCTCCATTCATTAGCAAGAGTCGGGTGGAAGAGGATGGAGGTCATAGAGAGGAGTGGAGGCGGCCAGAAGGAAGGCAATTTGTGACTGTGAGGCCTGGACTTTGGGGGATCGGTGCTGGAGGCACTGGGTTTGTACTCGACTATATTTGTAAATAGTTTGTAAATAAAGGAGTGTGTTGGGTGAAACAACGATGTCCATCTGTCTGTGTCCAGGTCCAGTTCCACAATATATATAGTCACACACGTGCGAGTTGGAGGAAGTCAAAGAGCCTAAAGGTGAGTGAAATATCGCAAGACAAAGGGTTATCACGTGATACTTACCCTAATCTCTTTTCACCTACAGAAAATTCAAAGAAAAATAAGAAGTCCCACTTCCAGGTTCAAAATGGCTGCCATGATGTCACTTCCGGTTCACCATGATGATGTCACTTCCGGTTACATCAATCCATTGCTTCTGTCCACTCCTGATGACGCTGGTTCCATTTCCCCGCCTCCAATTGTCAATTCCTGCCAACCATTTCCTGTCCCATAATCCATCATGTTATATAAACGCCATTTTTTCTGCATTTCATTGTTCATTTTGCACTGAAAAGTCTTTTTCATTTGTCTGGACAACAATATACGGGGACGATCCCCAAACCTTTTTCTGTGTGTAGAAATATTTGTTCGTGGAAGCATCTTATCACAATATATATACCTATATATATATATATTGTAAAAGGATTTCACTCGACACACATAAAAAAAAGTTTGGGGCAGCCACCCGCATATTATTCCTGGCTGCAAAAGAGTCTTTGAAAATACAGAGGTGTTCTCTATATCGAGTCCAAAACAGAACTGAAGAAGGGTTGACAAGATGGCAGCTTTAAGAGATAGGACAGGAAGTAATGTAAGGGGACCAGAAGTGATGTTTCTTCATTAGTCAGCTATAACTGGAAGTTATATTCTTCTAGGCGCCGGAACCGGAAATGATATTCTTCTTGGCACTGGAACCGGAAGTGACGTCATCTGTTTTAAATCAGACAGGTTTTCCCACGGCTGGTCTGTAGAGGTAACAAGAGAAGGTTTAGTGCACCCCGCCACCCCCTTGGCTAGCGTGGAATTACCTTTGCTTGGTCCATACAATGTCTTCCTAGTCGCATGTGTGTGACAATATAT
>JANRMT010028174.1:109295587-109355973 GCA_026402145.1 Polypterus bichir lapradei | reverse complement strand
CCACTTCTTTTAAGTTTTGTTCTTGGAATTCTAAGGAGATACTCATTTGAGGATCTGATGTTACGATTTTTTTATGTGATGAAATTCTACGTTTTTTAAAATATAATACAGCTAATCAACTATAGCACATGGTTCCCAGTGAGATTTGCTTGTACAGTATGTTCTACTTCAGGAATTTATTTCAAAGGTAAAACACCATTAATACCACAGGACACAGGACACATAGCACAAATAACAACTGGATGAGTCCAGTTAAACTCTGAAATATTTTTTCTGATGAGAATAGTTTCCATGTTGTTAGTTTTTAAATTAATTTTACTGTAAAGAGGGGTCAATAATTTATAGCTTTTTAACCTTTCATCCTCTTTATTCATAGATCCATCCGCATTCTGAGCTTCATCCATCCATCCATTTTCCAACCCGCTGAATCCAAACACAGGGTTACGGGGGTCTGCTGGAGCCAATTCCAGCCAACATAGGGCGCAAGGCAGAAAACAATCCTGGGCAGGGCACACACATACACACCCACACACCAAGCACACACTAGGGACAATTTAGAATCGCCAATCCACCTAACCTGTATGTCTTTGGACTGTGGGAGGAAACCGGAGCACCCGGAGGAAACCTGCGCAGACACGGGGAGAACATGCAAACTCATCGCAGGGAGGACCCAGGAAGTGAATCCGGGTCTCTTTACTGCAAGGCAGCAGCTCTACCACTGTGCCACCCTGCATTCTGAGCTTGCTTCTTTCAATTCAGAATTCTTTCAACACAAACAAACACACTAACAGCAGGCCATTTGACAGAAACTTTAAGCCAACATTCACTTGTTTGAAATATCATGGAAATTCAATGTTCCTCCAGGAAGTCAAGGCACAATTTATAAAGTGGCTGGACCTGAACTCTACTCTGGGTCTCTAGAACAGCAATGCAGTATTTTTAACTAATGTGAAGACCTTCTCATACTTATGAATTTTGTCATTTTGGCTCCTGATATTTTACTTTATATGTTTACACAAATATTTTCTATGATACTGACAAACACAGTTCATCAACTTCTTGCAAAAGCCACCAACACCATGAATTATAATTGGATTAGGTTGAGGACAAGTTTGGCATTATGAGCACAAACTATATTGACTAGAAGGTAGACATCACTAGGTTCTAGTCTCACTTGTATATAGCAGTGCACTATTATCGTGTGTATAGCCTTCGGAAAATGCTTCTGAATTAAATTAAATAAATTTTACCTGCCTGCAGATTATACTAACTGTACTTTCACATCTATTCATTCTTTATCTTTAAACTAGCAGAATACCCGCGCTTCGCAGCGGAGAAGTAGTGTGTTAAAGAAGTTATGAAAAAGAAAAGGAAATATTTTAAAAATAACGTAACATGATTGTTAATGTAATTGTTTTGTCATTGATATGAGTGTTGTTGTCATCTCTCTCTCTCTCTCTCTCTCTATCTATATATATATCTATATATATATCTATATATCTATATATCTACATATATATATTAGGGGTGGGACTCGATTAAAAAAATTAATCCAATTAATTAGAGGCTGTGTAATAATTAATCTTGATTAATCGTATGTAATCGCACATGTAAATTTCCCTCAAATCGCAAATGTGTTTTTTTAATTTAAAAGGGTTTTAGTGGGCGACAGAATCAAATAATAGACATGGACATGAATATTGTAAACTCAAGCTCTTTTAATTTCTGAAAAAAAAAATGCTTTTAAACTGCATTTGAATTCAAAACAGAAACAAAAATATCATCCCTGGTTAAAATTGGGCAGACTTAAAAATAAAGTGGTAGTTTAAGTACTTTAAGTACATTTTCAGAATGGTATTGTCTTTAAATAATAACCAAAATTTCAACAGAAAGTGCAGTTTTTCTTCTTAAAAAAATAAGTCAGAAACATAAAAGGTAATTTGACCAACTTAATCTTTAAACTCTGAGTAACCTTAGCCAAAATTATTTTGTACATTAGGCTAAAACAGTGTGATCATTGAACATTTTGTAATTAGATGTAATTAGAATTACTAACGGTCACGGAAATCCAATAATCCCCAGTAAGAGCCACAAAGTCCGCTTTCTGTAATGCATCTAATTTTGCTTGCTTTTCAGTGTGCACAAAACCATGCTTTTATCAAGGCTTCGCTCGGGTAGTTTTTTGAAATTAAATTTTCCTCCGATCAGTCGTAGGAACGCGCTTCATTCCGACTCTAACATTTTTGTAGCTGTGATGTGTGCATCAGTGTAATCGATGTACCAGGAAATCATGCATTGACAAAAGTTCCCCTTTGCTTGGAATTGAAAATGTGATTAAATGCGTTATTTTTTGTTATGGAGTACATGCACCGAAGCTTCTCAGCTGTGCTTGTGCTAAGAATAGGAAAGATTTTAAAAATAACGTAACATGATTCTGCGTTAACCACATATTTTTTCATACGTCTCAAACCGAGGAAATGCGAGGTTAAAATGAACTGAGAAGCACGCGTACATACTCAGTACATCCCCTCTCGGGAATTGAACCTCAGATGTAGGCGATAGAGGCGAAGCCTCTACAATTACGCCACGGTGTGTGGCTTATTTATTTGAGAGTATGTAGATCGGGATATATATATATATTCGCAGCGGGGACGTAGTGTGTTAAAGAAGCTATGAAAAAGAAAAGGGAACATTTTAAAAATAACGTAACATGATTGTCAATATACAGTAATTGCTTTGTGAGTGTTGCTGTGATCAAGGATTCGATTATCATTATTTGTTTCAATCAGGGTCGTATTTGTACGATGTGTTGTGTTCAAGTTACATTCTGTGTTTGTCAGTCGTTGTAAAGATTAAATTCTGTAATTACAGCCACATTAGCTCCACAAATGAGACACATGGGTTTACCGGCAATGTCAGTAAACATATACTCAGCCTCCCATCGGTTTTTAAAGGCTCTATTTTCAGAATCAACTTTTCTCTTCGGCATCGTGTGGGCTAGCTTCTCAATAACTTGCAGCAACGCGGTAAGTGTTCGGCAAGGCAGCTGAAGCGCTGCATTATGGGATCTGTAGTTTATTGTGTTACCAGCGCTTCATATACCCGGGCCATTAATAACAATAATACAGTATATAAAATGATCTCGCGGGCCGGATATAATTACACACCGGGCCGGATGTGGCCCGTGGGCTTTGAGTTTGACTCATATGGACTAAATTGAACTTGAAAAGAAATATTTTTTGGAATGTGATCGCGCAAGTCAGTACATCGAGCCCGCGTGCTATTGTGGTTTTGCTTGTGTGCTTCAGTAAGTTACCGTCCCCTCGCTCTTACTTTTTTCCCGTTCATCTAATGAATACACTGAGTATGGCTTTACCAAATCAATCATTGATCGCGAATAAAGTATCCATTATTCATGAAGCTTCAACAGGTGAATAGGTGATCTGTCTTTCTGTGTTAACCGCATGCGTTTTCATACGTCTCAAACTAAGGGGATGTGAGGTTAAAATAAATAGAGAAGCGCGCGTACATACTTAGTGCATCCCCTCTCGGGAATCGAACCTCGGACGTGGGCGCTTCAGGCGAATGCTTTACTATAGCGCCACGGCGTGTGGTTTATCTATTTGAGCGTAGCAGTGTAATTCGGTTTTTGTTCAGCACTCTTTGGAACTGTTACTTTTTGTCTGCGCACTGCGTCAGTTCACGTGAGCCGCTGAATACGGTTTTATATGTCACTCGCTCGCTTCTAATTGTTTCTCTGCCTTCTTAATTATATAATGCATGTTTTCTAAAGCGCGTTTTGTAGCTCTTCCTGGCTTTCTACGTAATGCGTGATTACGTGAGACGCGTGATGATGTCATACGAAACTCCGCCCCTCCAGCTGAACTCCATTACAGTAAATGGAGAAAAACAACTTCCAGTTATGACCATTACGCGTAGAATTTCGAAATGAAACCTGCCCAACTTTTGTAAGGAAGCTGTAAGGAATGAGCCTGCCACCTACACGGGAAGTTGGTGGGTGGGTGAGTGAGTGAGTGAGTGAGTGAGTGAGTGAGTGCTTTGCCGTTTATTAGTATAGATGTTTCTTGGTCATCATTAAAGGCGACTGTCCCAGTAGAAACCGGATGAAGGTAAGGACTTGTTTGGACTCCATTCCAGAATATCAGAAATGTGTCAAATGCGTCAGACTGATCCAAGTCCATACTACGTTATGACAAAGAGTATTTGATCCAGATCCTAACAGAATGTGTTATGTAATCCCAATGAGTCAGTTACACGGGTGTAGAGCATGACCATGTGCTTTATTTAGTTTCTCCTAAATCAACAGGTGTAATGGCTATGATGAGAAGCAGCCAGAAAATATTTAAATAGGGGAAGCAAGAGAGTAGACAGGAGCCAGGCCAAAAGAAGAATACCAAATTGTCAAAATGTGAACCAAGCTACCAAACCAAAACATTATGAAATAATCGGTGTTAAACAAGTCCAAAAAGTCCCACTGGTCTATTGCCCTTCCTTTCCCTTAACTAATATGAAAATAATTTAGCCAATTTGAGAGGCCGCACAGTGAGTCACATGTGACACCATTGACAAAGTGGTAGTGACACTAATAGGACTACAGCCATAAAATAAAATTACAAAATGATATTGATAATCAGTATAACAGTAAGGAAAATATTTGTACAATGACACCAAAAAAATGATGATAAAAATGTTTCATAAAGGTTAAAAAATATTCACAATACATGGGATGCACTGCTCACATAAAGGTACAGTAATTCAGTTTTCTAGTTGAAATACCAACAAGCATTCAGATATCAAAAACTGACTAGAACTTGTGCCTGGAAGGGGTTATTCTACTCCCTAAAGATTAAAAGCTTTGATAAAGAAGTATACACTTAATACCTGTATTATTCAGTCAACCAAGCCCTAAGGACTCCAATTTGCCTAAAATCATCTTATAAGTTCAAATGTTTGCATTCTTTAGTGAATTTTATGTTTAAAAAACACACTAAATGAGGTTTGAGAATACAACTAAATGAAAGCTCCCTAACACAGGAAAATGGCAGAGGCCTTGTGTGTGCCTGTGTCCAAACAGAGAGTCTGTATAAACTAAAGCACAGACGCCTCATCAAAAAAAAATGTATTTGTAAAGTAGTAGACTGTATAAGATATGTTGCTACTATGGCGCAATGTTGATGTGATATTGAAAGATACAGAGATTTTTAACAAGACAACATGGGTAATTTATAATAGTTTATTCAACACCTGTTCTACTAGAAGTGCAAGGGTATTATTTTTATAAAAATCCCTTGGTATCATATGCCAATGGCAATATTTCTATTCAGATCTTAAATTAATTAATTTTATTACATATAGTATTTATTCAGTACTTCAACTACAAGATGCTGTTTTACACAAAACTCTTTGTAATTATACACAGATACCTGTATATATTCATAATTAAATGGGCAGTACAGCGGTTAGTACTACTGCCTCTGTATGTGGCTCCTATAAGGTGTCTGAATGTTCTTCCACTGTCTGCATCAGCTTCCTTCCACATTCCAAAGATGTACGTGTTGTCTGACCCAATGTGGGTGAGGGATGTCTTCTGTCTTGGCCCAATCCCACTCTGAACAAAATTCCAGCAGCCTGCAAATGGGTAATGGATAACACCGACTGATAAAATAAATAAATAAATGGATGGACATACAGCACATATTTTGTACTGTATATATCTATTATGTCCTTCAAGCTGTTCTTACTACATTCATTTGAAACAGTCTCTCACACTTTGGAAAAAGTAGAATTGCAGGAGCTTAATTTTAAAGTGTTGGTTTTCTTTTTGGAGGCAGAGACAAACACTCTGCGGAAATTCTGTCCAGACAAAAAGTACAAAATGGGATCTAAACAGCTGTTAGCACTGGCCAGAGGCCTAGTCACTTTATAAGCAATGTTTGAAGCCGACAGCATGTTACATTCTACATTGAGCTGCCTGAAGATGTAATAAATGGTCCGAGTGATGTGAAAAGGCAAAAAGCAGAGGATAAAAACAAGAAGGACAATCACAATCATCCTGATTGATTTCTTCTTAATCCGGGAAGAGGAGGTGCCTTCAGCACTAGGCTTCATAAGCTGCTTGGCCATTAGGCAATAACAGACAATGACTGTCAGGATGGGCAAACAGAAGAGCATCACAGATATTATGGAGCTGTAAACCAGAAACTGGTCAAACAATTCAGGGGGTGTTGTGTCATAGCAGAGGACATTGCCGTTTTTGTTATAGGTTTGGGAGAAATAAAAGATTGGAGCTTGGCAAGACACAACAATGATCCAGATGAGCACAGAACATATGCGGGCACGGCGCACATTAAGCCATTCCAAGGATCGTATTGGAAAACAGATGCCCAAAAAACGGTGAATGCTGATGCAGGAAAGAAAGAGGATACTGCAGTAGAGGTTGTTATAAAAAAGGAATCTAATGATTCTGCACATGGCATCACCAAAAGGCCAGTTATTTTCTTTGGCATAGTAGTATATGAGAAATGGTAGGCTGATGACATACAGGGTGTCAGAGATGGACAGATTAAACATGTAAATAGTGCTGCACGTCCATTTTTTCATGCGAAAGGTGAAGATGAAAAGGGCAAAAGCATTAAGGATCAGCCCAATAACAAAGACAATCCCATAACAGGTTGGTAGTAAAATGTACTTGAAGTTCTCATTTAAGTCACATTTGTACAGGCTGCTCTGGTTCATACTTGAAACATTCACAAAGGGACTGGTTACTGGATCCACTTTTCACACAGTTCCATTTGCACCTTTCCGTCTTTTTCCTAAAAGTTGGAAAAATATAAATAAAGTCAGAGGATGCCAAAGGAACATTGTCAATCTCAATCATACACTGTTGGCTTTGGGTACTAGATTATGGTTTTTTTAGGTTTCAGAAACTAATATGTATTATAGGTACTCTAATGTAATTTGAACTGGACTTCCACCTGGAAAGGCACAAAATACAGTAAAAATAATAAATCAACAGACCAAAATACATTGCTATTAATGTTCTTTTCATCCCATTTTGCTAAATCACCTAACCTCAGCTAGTGAACTCTCTTTTTAACTGAAAATTAATATTTTATACTTCCTGCTACATGAATCACATACCTGAAGCTGCTGAGCCATTCTGATATTCCTGACCAAGCTGGTTTTTTGAAGGACTAGATACTAAATCTACCATCATATGACCAGCAAGCTTCCAAATGTAGTTTCAGAGCAAGCAATCTGCTTTGTGCTGGTAGTACCCAACATATGGCATTATTGTTGAGATGAGAATGTGATGTGTGTTCTGTTTTCATGTTGCCTGTACCTGATAGTCATAAAGAGATGAGAAATTATTCTGACAAGTGAAGGTGAAATGTGTCTTTGTTATGTGAGATGGGCATTTGACTTGTGGAATATGATGGTGAACAAGAAAACTAACCAATATGCTGTGTAAACACATATAACAGTTTAATAAATTCTTTCTAACAGTCATCTGTTTTTTTTTTTGTTTTCTTATTTATTTTACTGGGCACAATTTTGGATATCTCGGGATATAATAACAGATCCTACCTGAATTTCCCCTTTTAAAATACTGAACTTGCCAGTTTCAACATGCTGGTCCTCAGGTTGTGTCTACTGCGTAAGAAATATCATGCTCTGATTATCCCAGGAATGTAATTTAGTAGCAGTTATTTAAATGTGTGGACCACTCAAAGCACTAGTTCTTCTACCTAAAGTTACTGTGAAAGTAAAGTTTCTCTGTTTACATGAGAAATTTGTATTGTCTGTGACACCTCACTTTTTATGTCTTTTATGGTTTTTCCTCCCAAATCTCAAAGATATGTATGCTAGGTTAATTAGTGATACTAAAACCTATCCACTGTGGTGGTGAGGGGGCCACAAGACGGTCCCTACCTCATACCTGAGGCAGCCAGGATAGGCTCCAGCTTTCTGAGTCCATACATTTCCTGTAAAAACCTCCCTAAGGTTGCTCATAAGATAATTCTGAATCAATTTCAATACTGTAAAAAGCAGTAGTTTAAACATTTACTCGCTTAGTTCAACCCATCCAATTATCTTGTGATTTTTTTTCTTCCCTTTCAGGCTTGTGGGAAGTCAGTTTATCTCAACAGCTTAGGAGGTGTGAGTTAATCATATACTCCCATTATCACTCACGCCAGCTTATTCAGATGACTAATTAATGCAACATACATAAAAACCAAAAGACCAGGAGAAATCCCAAGTAGATGGTGATGAATGTAAAAACTAAACTTTGACAGTGACCAAACTAGAAATGAAACCTGGGTCTCTGCTCATCCAATGGATTATCCTTATCTTCTTTATGACTTATTGCCATATTATTGTTAATTTTACTTTGCAACACTTTCATGCAAAGGCCACCTATATAGTAATTACTAATGTCAGGGTTAGGCTTCACAGTAGGTTCAACATTGTTCATGCAAATGATATGGCAAAGAAGCTGGAGGGATGCACATCCTAAATTGCTGGTTCACCTCTACCTCTAGATTACCTACAACAGAGAGTAAGTTGTATATGCTATGTGTGCTTCAAATGCCAGAAAATATAAGTCTATCATATGTGGGACATATGTAATTCTAAGGCTAATTGAAACCCATGAACAGAAGAAACAGCTGATGCAGATCAAACCCTACCCAAATATGTTGTGTAAATCCAATTTGAATCCACTGAGGGGAGTAGAACCTATAAACATGTCCTTTTTGCCCAGTGTTCTTAGACACCATTAAAGTAAATGTAACCCACGTTATTTTTTTATCCAAATTAGAATTCAAATACCAGCACACCTGGCTTCATTGTATTCATAAGAAGATCAAAAGATTAATAAAAAATGCACATTTCATACTTTTCACCTGCAGTGAATAAAGCTTTAAGGACTCACATATAATATCATGTCACAACATGTAATGTTTACATTCTTCGGTGCCCATTTTCAAAATAAGGTGACAAAACCCAGCCAAACAAAGGCTTACAAAAAACAAGAAAGCTATAGCACTGACGTCTCACTGAAACTGCTTTTATTCTCAAAACAGCAGTCTGTACGTTCAAGATGCATTGACTCCCAGCCATGTAAATCACACTTATTTCAGACAGAAATTATATTATTTATAGACAAATAAAAAATAACCTGCCTGAAGACATCAAAGTTAATATAAAGTTCAGTATCTGAGTTACTAGATGCAACAGATGTAGTATTTTTTATTTTTTTATTATGCAAAAATACAGCCTGCGGTGGGCTTGCGCCCTGCCCGGGGTTTGTTTCCTGCCTTGCGCCCTGTGTTGGCTGGGATTGGCTCCAGCAGACCCCCATCACCATGTAGTTAGGATATAGCGGGTTGGATAATGGATGGATGGACTTGCAAAAATACAGCATTTTTATACTTCGGTATGTGTACAATTATGTGCAATATTGTAAAAAATATGTATTATAATAAATTTATATAAATATTGAGATTTGTGAGACTCCGACAACCCTGCAACTGCACTGTGCACTGTTACTCTGTACTGCAGGCAGGGATTGGATGTACCCTGCCAATCCAAGTGCAAATTAACAGGCTCACTGCGTAATTTGTCTATTGCCCAAAAGTTGATGCAGGGAACATTTAAAACCAGCCACTGGCCTGGCCTTGCACTCACTTTCTGTCATCTCTCCAAGAAAGGCTATCTGTTCTTTTAATCTGAGGAAGGGAGCTAATGCAAGATGACATCAGCATCACCTCTTGCTTGCTTGTTGCACATTTTGAGTGCTAAACTGACAGCTCCCATTTGAAATTGCTTTCGATTGTTCCTGTCTTCACAACAATAAAGCTGACTCTTTTGAAAACCTGGACTCACCTTCTTCACTCTTGTGCAAGTCTGTGACCGACACACATCATAATATATCACATGTATAGATAAATGATAATGCTGTGACACAGTGGTTAGCACTGTGTAGCTTCTCTTTCTTGCAGTTTTAAGGACTCCTGGTGGGTCTAGTTATCTGTCTACAGTATGTAGAGTTGGAATGTTCTCCCATTATTTCTATAGGTTTTCTCTACAGTAGGTATTCTACATCTCTTTTCACATCCTGAAAACACGTATATTACGCTTATAGGCCCAATAAAAGTTAATGTGGATGTGTGAATGAATATACCCAATGAACCAGCATTATGTTAAAGGTTGGTTTCTGTTTTATGTCTAAAACTGCTGAGGTGGACACTGGCCCCCCTGCAACCCTCTAATGGATAAAACCTCTTTAGAAAATCAGCCATAATAAGACTGTATAAGAATGTGACATGTGTACAAATATGCAGTACAGTTTTTATGGATGTAATGGGTGAGTGCATATTGCAAACACTTCCAGCTTCATGAAAAATTCTAGAATTCACTAAGCACGATGTCACAATCTTGGGATAAGGAGGAGCTCTGTTTTAAAAGGCTATTTCTTTACATCAAACAAATAGCAAGCTGTCTAGACTTCTTCTTTCGGCTGCTCCTGTTAGGGGTTGCCACAGCGGTTCATCTTCTTCCATATTTTTCTGTCTTCTGCTTCTTGTTCTGTTACACCCATCACCTGCATGTCCTCTCTCACCACATCCATAAACCTTTGCTTAGGCCTTCCTCTTTTCCTCTTCCCTGGCAGCTCTATCCTTAGCATCCTTCTCCCAATATACCCAGCATCTCTCCTCTGCACATATCCAAACCAACGCAATTTCATCTGACTTTGTCTCCCAACCGTCCAACTTGAGCTGACCCTCTAATGTACTCACTTCTAATCCTATCCATCCTTGTCACACCCAGTGCAAATCTTAGCATTTTTAACTCTGCCACCTCCAGCTCTATTTCCTGCTTTTTGGTCAGTGCCACTGCCTCCAACCCATATAACATAGCTGGTCTCACTACCGTCCTGTAGACCTTCCCTTTCACTCTTGCTGATACCCGTCTGTCACAAACAAAATGAAAAAAAGAAAAAGAATAAATGAGAAAATGTCAAAGAAAATGTAATTATTTCATTCACTGTAGCCTTTGATCACTGAAAGGACATCAGAGTTACAGAGGAGAATTATAAAAGAAAAGCTGAATGGATTAATGGTACACCAATAGACCTAATGTTACTTTTATCAATTTTCTCATTCCATTTTGCCACTCCCTTAACCTCTGCCTGTGCATTCTCCTTTTATCTCAAAATGCATACCTAAACCGAACATTGTCATTGCTGTCACTGTTGTTTCTACAATATTCTGCATATGAGAAAAAAAAATCATCTGGTCCCAGTAAAACTTTGTGTTTTTGACCTTCTGGCTTCTAAACCTGCTTATAGCTGCCACTTGTACACACTAATTAAAACCAAATGTTATCCTGTAACTTGCTATTGCAGACTGCTATACACACTTTTTAAGTCTAGAAGTTTCAAGATCTGTTCAAGACACTCCTTAAGTGATAATCCATGCCATTCACACAAATAGCTTCCAAGTGATGACTGATGCAAGCCATCTTTTCCACTTCAGATCATTATATAAAAATACCTGACATCCACCTATGTGGAGTGATAAATACTTCATAATAACTCATTGCCACAAGAACTGCTGTAAGCAAAGTAAATAAGTCAACTTATGTGAAAATAAAACATAACCACAAGGAAGGCAGAGAGGCACAGTGCTTAGTGCAGCTTCATGGATCCAGCATCCTGGATTTGAATACTATACTGTCTTGGGTATAAAGGAGCCAGGATAGACTTTTTCCCCATTCATCCTAAACTGTATTAGGCAGGTTTCAGAATTGTATGTTTTGTAAACACAGCCAAAGAGGTACTAATATAAACAGTACAGATACTGTCAGAAAACATTAATCAAAGCAGGCGGGTTTAAGAATGTTATCCATAAAGTAATACACATGGAAAAAATATGTGCGCTGGATATACTCAGTGAAGCTTCTTGTTCATAAACAATAACTGTTTGTCATGTTAACATATCACTGCACTTCCCTGTACTATCACAATATTACCTACTGTTGGAAAATCCTGCAAAGAAATATGTGCCAGGAATACAAGGTAGCACTTGGTCATATTGGTATCCTAGACAGGTAATGGATCCTCAGAGAGTGGCAATATTTTTATCTCCTTGTTTCTGTTTACTTGCTCTTCATCTACATCATATACAGATGTCGCTACTATCTGAACAGAGAGAAATGAGCTGTCAAGCAAATCTGCTAAAATGTCAAAATTATTTTTTACTTAGATAAATAGTGTAGGCAGACAGGTTTAATTCAATGGAATCTTTGGTTACAGTGGGAATAAGGGAAGTACACCACCATTTCTTTTGTCTCAATATTTTGAACATGCATAATGTATTTTCTCTTATTAAGGCAAAAAATATGTTGTATTTAATAAGGTATACAATGAAGTTTTAAATCTATATACAGAATATATATATATTGCAAAGCTGACTGGCTCATTCACTCACTTATCAATAAAAACACAATTTCTAATTTATTTAAAAATTTGGAATTTGGCAAGATGGCACCTCTATGTGAGCAGGCATATAAATATGTCAATATTTAGGGGTAAACCCTGCCCCCACAATAGAAAAACTAAATAGCCCAAAAACATTTTGTTGGATTTATTTGAAAATTTCTGATGTTATAGAAAAAAGAAAATTAACCAACATGCATCTTTTTATTTCTTGATAAATTATTTATTTGTTGATATTTATTAATATTATGCAAACCTAATGTGTTGCACTGAGAGTGTACTTTATGCAAATGAAACAAATAGAACCACTTACCAGCAGGGTGGACGGACGACTAAAGATGGGGTTATGTCCTGGACAGGAAACAAAGAGACGTGATCATGTTATGAAATAGGCAGTGAAAGTCTGGCAAAGCTCAAGAATGAGCTGAAGATCAATAGTTAGCAAGCACTGGTTATTGTTGTCAACTACCAGTTCTCTTAGATATGTACCAGCTCTTATTTTGGTTATCTGTTCTGCTCTGTCATTTTCCTGGCATGAACTATCAAGTGCCGCAAGGCAAGTTAAGTTTTAAGCAACGTCAAGCACTCTCACGTGAATAATTAGCGTGGTTTAGATATTTTAGCTGTGGAAGGGGTTTGACCCTTGGAATTTCAGAAAGCATGGGTGGCTTTATCAAAGGTTGAAAAGTGTGGTAACAAGTAAACAGTTCTTCCAAACTTGTTTGTGGAAGGGGGAGTGAACAAGGTTATGAAGCAGTTCAGAAGTGCTGCACAGCATCCAAGAAAAAAGTTACACAGTCATGCAGCTTAGAAGAAACATAACTGATTACCCATTTAAATTCAAAATTTCTAGTACGAAGACACCAGGAAAAGCAGGAATTGATCTAAGGAAGAGATGTTTTACTCATGAACAATTTTTTATAGCCTGTTCAAGAGGAAGCAGCTTCAGTATCCTAATAATAAGACCCACAACATTACAATTGGTTACATTTCTTTTATTTTTCCAGGTGAAGTGACTTGCTCATAGTCACATAGTGTCAGCAGTAGGCTTTAAAGTCCTAGGTCCAAAGCCTTAACCAATACATCACTCTACCAGTTAATAATATTAGCCTTTGGTTTAAAAAATCTACAAATATTGCCTAAAGAAAAACACTTAGTTATATAGTACGTCTGACACACCTAATTAATTGACAACACTCTGATGGAGGCCCATTATCTGGGCAAAGCTGGGTAAAACAGCCAGAGTGTTACATTAAAGCACTACTGCGTGCATTATAACAAAATAATTAATTTGTTTATATATTCACTATCTATAATCATGAACCACAACAAATTTAAACTACCATTTATTACATAGCATTTATGCATACAACGTTTTGTACAATAAGCACTTCATAAATCTATAATAAAAAACAAAAATTGTCTCACCAGAACATTTTGGCAATGAATTACTGTAGCTTTAGCAATCAAATGGGTATATCTGCTTAGAAATGGCGCAACATTAGGAGCAACATTAAGGTATATTATAGCTGCATTGTGGGTGTGTTTGTGTGTGTCCTGCGGTGGGTTGGCACCCTGCCCGGGACTGGATTCCTGCCTTGTGCCCTGTGTTGGCTGGGATTGGCTCCAGCAGACCCCCGTGACCCTGTGTTCGGATTCAGCAGGTTGGAGAATGGATGGATGGATTTTATGCACAATATGCCTAAACCCTTTATTGTTATCAATATTTTATACTGTAACTGTGATATTCATTGCTTATTCTAATGTCAAAGGTAAATCTGAATTGAAATCCTGATGTAATCTTGATTTAACACAAGTTGCATTCTTTCATAAAACTTTGAATCTTCTGCTTTACTTCAGAACTTATTATTATTATTATTATTAAGGGTGTACATTGCATATTTATGCTTGTTGTGTCTGTAGAATATTTCATTCTGTCATGAGAAACCATACTTGGCTTTGCTGTCTGGTTTACTTTAAAAACCAATTGACTTAATGATGTAGGTACAGGCAAAATTCTATTTTCTACACTGACTAGCCACCTCTAGCAAAATCAGTAGGATTGTGACACATATTGTATTACAGAAGATAGAGCAAGCAGTCTGTAAATAAATAAACTATTACAAACTGCCACCTATAGGATCTGATTTGAAATGCACTTTTTACTGTAAATGTAGCATTTTTACTATGAACACAGACAAAACCATAAGGAAAAAAAATCATGATTACCACTTGTATGTAAATATTTTAGCATTCCTACTTTGCATGTACATCTGTCAAAGTAATAAATTATTTTCAATATTTATGTAAGTTGGAATACAACAATATGTAGGTCTTGGTTAACAACTTAAATTTGAAAACTGGCAAATGAGACTGTGAGCTATCTCACAGTATATTTTTCACTATGACAAATCTGATCTTGGCATAAATGTGTATGTGAGGATATGTTTTATTACAAATTCAAAACAATGTCACTTTACCATTTAAACCCGTAAAAAGCACCTTATGTAGCCATAGATCGTGTAGAGAAATGTTCTCATGCCATCACGTAATCATTCCTACCTGATGGTGTAGAAATGGATGCCCTAGAGCAGGGGTGGGAAAAGGCATTCCTGGAGGGCCGCAGTGGCTGCGGGTATTTGTTCCAACCCAGTTGCTTAATTAGAAAACAATCCTTGCCAATAATTACATATCATGGCTTGTTAGTGCTTTAACTCTGCTATGTCAAGTCATTCTCATATCCTAGATTTTTTTTTCCATTCTAAGGATATCATCCAAATACTTTGAAGTGTAAAACGGATGGTAATTCTCAATCCTTCACTTTCTTTCTCTTCTCTTTCCTTCCAAGTATTTAATTAAACCAAATAGTGCACGATAAATACACACAGGTGTAAAGGGTAACAAACAAAATGGATAACTGCTGGTTTCTTTTGTCATTTGCATCTTATTACTAATAAGGAGCAATTAAAAACCGAGAATGCAGTTTTTTAAGACTTAAATGAGCAATAAGGGTTCAAAATCTTAATGAGGGAGACAACTAAAATGAAGCAGAATGTTTCTAGAGCAATAAGTGCTTCTTATTAAGCAACTGGGTTGGAACAAAAACCTGCAGCCACTGCGGCCCTCCAGGAATGACTTTGCCCACCCCTGCCCTAGAGCTTAACAGAACAAAAGTGAACATCTTAATGTTCATGGGCTGCATCATCTCTAAAGGCATCAGTCTCTTCAGCAGGAAAGCTAGACTGAATTAAATTTTCAAACTTGTAAGTATGTCACCCTTCCACCGCATGCTCAAAGAAGTCTATTCAACTAAATGTTTGCTCATGCCCACTTCTAAACCAAATGCATGCAAAACAGTATTTTGGAATGTTATGAAGTAAGAGTTTCGGCTTTAATGTTATGTAATTAAGATGGCCAGGTGGAATCACGTCTTTGACAAGGAAATCTTGCATAAATATTTTATTGCAATTGTTTATTGTCTGGGTGAAATCTTATGCAAGAAAGCCCAGAATATTTTTGGAGTTAGTGAAACTCTTCCGTCACATACCAAATGAAGGCTGCACAGATGAAACACTGCATCTGTTGCTATTTTCCTTTGTTAGAATACCCTTTGCTTTTTTCATTTTAGTCCACAATTAATATTTGATTAATCTCTTCTCTTTCTTTTATATTACCTATGAATACAATGCTTCTGCAGGTATCAAAATGAATGACACTAGAAATAATGACTGTCCATAGTACTGTAAAACCTTAAGTAAGCATTTAGCAAATAAACAAAAAAGGAAATGTAAATGTACTAGCAATAAAAATGTTTGCTTTAATATAAGAACCTTTTTTAAATTTAATTACAAACATTCCTGCAACTACTAGAATGTTTGAGTTTAAATCTATACACTTTATATTAAACAAAGGAAAGAACTTTGCACTTTAAACCAATTAAATCTCCTGTCACAGTTATCCTTTTCATGCTTTACATAAGTACCTCTTCTTCAAATTATTACCAAGATGTTCAACTGGCACTAAATGTGCATCTTAAATTAAAAGGCATTTCTCTGTCTGGTCTTTGGTAACTAGAACAATTACTGGGGGAAAGGATCAAAACGCACAAAACTAAAAAGAGAAGAAATGTAAATGAAAATACACCATACACATGAAAATACAATTTTAACTATAATACAGATATAGAGGCTTTGCTAAATGTCCTTGAAATGTATTCATACACCTATATAAATTTCTGTCCCTATAGAATGAAAGAAGAAATAAGTAAACATATTAAACAACTCTAACAACTGAAGGTTGGAACTTGTCTCTAATTAAAAAAAGTTAACCCAGGAATATGCTGCCACTGTCCTACTCCTAGATTGTTGTTTTTGTAATTAGGTTACATTGTCATTTAGCTCTTTCAGGGACTTCAAGAACCAGCACAAAACCTGGCAGCATAGGAATCTAGGCAGGAACAAACTCTGGATAGTGTATCGTAACTCATGCTTTCATACAAATAACAGCAATGTTTTTTTATACACAGTTACATAAAATGACTTTGAGGTATTCAAGTCAGGTATTTTGTCTCATACATTCAGTCAGTAGTTAGGAAAGAAAAGCCACCATCTAGTCTAGAGCTCAGTAACTTAGACTCTGAACCATACCATCACACTATTATAGACCCTGCACATTAACAAAACAAAAGACAGCCAAAACCAAGCCAACTCATGGGCACACCCACCACTCTGTTTTGCATCATTGCTTAACTATAGTCATTAGAATATTCTGTTGGGTTAGAAGACATTGCTGACAAAAAAAGAATGTTTTTATATTTCTGGGTGCTCCTTTAAATTTCATTTAATTTCACGTAATTTCATATTTCATTTCATGTGTGGTTATTTCTTTATGCCAATCACTAGGCTTATCAATCTAATTAAAGTATACACAGAACATGCTGCACAGCATTTAAAAATACTTTGTTAGCTATTTATGTCAATAGAAACTAGCAAAATTAAAAAAGACAACACCAAGGAGTTTATGGTTCAGCCCATATTCCAAAACTAGAATTAACTGAGTCAGCAAAGAGAATAAATAGACTAAAAAAGCAGTTATGTGTTATCGCCTAAGCAGGAACTAATATTTCTCCACAAAGTAATGTATGTCCAAAATCTCTATACTGAATAATTAATTTCAGTAAACAGAAGAAAAAAATAGTATTTAAGAATAAAAAATAATATTCATTTAAAGCCAGCTTCAGTGAATCAGTAAAATTGGACTGGAAAAAACAAGCAAAATGTCAAGCAGTGTTAGTTTAAATTTTTAACTTTTGTAAGTTAAAGCCATAACAAGAAAGTAAGCATGTTAGATTTGGTCCTAGGTGAAGAGCATTTTAGATGTTGATATGTACATCAGCTCTGAAGCAAAATTTTAAAAAGATATCACTGTAAAAATAGTTTTTTTCTGCATCTTTAAAAGTATTCCCGCAGTACCACTACTTCCCAATTGCAACATTGTATACTTGTTTTTTCATATTTAAGCAAAATGATTTGAGACTTCAACCAGAGAAAAAATTTCTTCACCTTTAAATATGAAGTCATCTGCCAAGAACAACAGTTGGAACTGTTAAGGTTGATACACAGGGCTGAAAAACAACCTAAGAAACAAAGACTAGAATGGTGATCCATGAGAAACATTATCCAAAAAACAAACCACCAAGAACTTTAATCACGCTTTGTGGTTTTAGGACCAGCCCACAGGAACCAAACCTCTAAATTTATGTTAAGCACATGAGTGACTTTTATGGTGTAATTTGTGAATCAACAAGTATGTGTCAATATCCTATGTTTTTTTTCCATTAAAGAAATAACCTTTACCTGTATTATTCCCCTTTACTCTGACATAGCCCCTCTCCAATTCCAAATTCTTTTTAATGTGTAATTAATTTTAAATCTAGGGCAGTACAATACTTAGTGTTTAATTGTGCTATCTTACACTTCAAGGAGACTGGGTCCAAATCCCAGATTGGTCATCATCTACAATTTTATTAGGGTGCGATTATAACATTCTCCATTGTTCCTCCCATGTTACAAAAATCTACAGGTTAGGTTAACGGGCAACAATAAACTGATCAAATGGAAATCAGTGTGGGCATTTGCATGACTGAGCCTTCGCCCAGTCCTTTCTGGCATAAAGACCAGCTTGGCAACCTGAACTGAAAATGGATGAAATTGTTTAATTTCCTCGCTGGTGAGAGAAGAAACCAGTCTTCAGTGAAATGCAATTACATAGAATACACTAAAGTTTTTATTAATAATCATTTTAATGAGAAGCACGTCACATTAGCTAATCCTTCGGATTCAATAATGATTTTTGTTATGCCAGCCAAGCCCAGATAAATTATTTATATTTACAGTGAGATTTAGTTAATTTACTTATTCAGTACAATATTGTAATACAGAATTTTATCAAAATACTGATTTGAAAAATAGTCTTTGTTTTTTGAAGATGGGTATCCTATGGCAACACATTTATATATAACCTGCCTCATAATCAAGAGGCCTAAAATCATGTAAATAAAAGCAGCTGAAACAGTAAAGAAATGTTCAAATCACTGCATTCAGAAAACAGCAGACGTATTCGAAATTTGTGTGCAACGGCACCGTTTTTGAGTCAAACAAGAAATTATTGTTTTTGTTTCCTATACAATAAAGTACTTTAAAAAGCAACAAAATTACAGGATAATATGACAAGGATATTATCATTAAGAAAATAGACATATAATGATCTCTCCATACATCGGAAAGGGGTTTAAACATAACTTTTAAATGGGAGAACGGAGACATAAAAATGAATTACTTTTTGAATCCTATAACTGATTAATCGTTCTTTTTTTCAAATCCACTATACACTGTACATTAATATTGCATCTAGTAACAGATCTTGTACGCTACGTAGAAACAGCTCCTGGCACATTGACGGATACACTCTCAAGGAGATCAGAAATTAATTTCAGATTTCTGCCTTACAAAAACCAGTGATAAACTTTAAGTGATAAACATCACGCAGGAGATTATTGCTTTGCACCAGTCTGTGGTGACTCGCAATATAGAAGACATTTTAAATTAATAAAAGACGTTGAAACATTGAGGCGCATATTTTGCCTGGTACTTCAGATTTAAACAATCGCCGATCATGTAAGTTGGGGGCTTTCATTTCCTTTTATAAATACTACGTTGTTCATGACTCATAAATATTCTGTGGATAAACAACATCCCTTCTGGCTATCAACTGATGTTGTTATAGCAATGAAATAAAGGAACTTTATCACACTTAACGACATGCGGTGGTGCGTCTGGTCAAATCAATGGAAGTAGTAAATCCTAATCGCTTAACTAAAATCCGGGCGTTTTTCAGCACATTTACAGGTATATCGCTTTCTGAATTGCTCACTTGTCTATTTAAATCTGTTCAAAAATAAGCTCAACCCCGCGCTCTTTGCGTCCTTTTAGTTTGTTCGCTTCAGGCTATTTCTCCTTGGGAAGCATAACTGTATTTTTCATACTTACCAAATGGTTGACTGGTTTGAATGAGCAGAATCCGACTGGGTGACTGTCTTTTCCACACTCTTTAAACGCCGAAGAATGCTAAACCCAGCGAAGCCGCTAGACTTCTGACCCAGCGAGCCGCACTTTCCTGGATTGAAAGGTACACACGCGCCACAGCACAGGGGGGAGGGGCCTCTCATACGTGATTCGTTTACTCGAGAGCCGAGGCGTGGCTTTACAGAGTTGGGAAAACAAAAAGGGAAGAAAGAGCACGACAGGTAAGCGAATCAGTAAAGAGATTTTTCACTTTTATTTATCTACTTACCAAGCGACGATACTGCTTCTTAAGTTGCATGTGACTGTGGGAGGGTTAATAGCCTTATATACAGAGTATCGAGTATCCTCTGGGAAAGACAGTTACTATAAAAAGTAAAGTTTTCACATTATTTTTCATATTATGAAAGAAACAGTACATTTAAAGAAAGAAGAATTTGTAGAATGTGAAGAAGTAAAGAAGAATTTGTTTCACAATAAACCGATACTAAATCAGCAGTAATCAAAAATAGGCGTGAAGCCGGAATTCACTCTGGACGGCATGTTGGTGCGTGCTTACGCGGTGGCTGAAATTACATTATTATACAGTGTATTGTATCTGCCCAGACCAAACGCATTAAATATGATATTCAGAGGAAACACCCAATGACTGCAGGAACTGTACATCACTGATGAGATGTCCAAGTGCATCGACAGATGAATTCTGTGAATATACTGTACGAATAGAATTTTTTGAATTACTGCACATACTGTAGGGTACTATGTTAATTAAAAACCTTTTTAAAGTAATACGATTGGTAGGTCAAAATTAGCCCAGTATGAGAAAGTGTTTGTGTTCTGAGACCCTTAACATAATAATAAGTGGATGAATATATTTCAAAATAAAAATATTTAACAAAGCAGCCAGCTACTTGATTTAAAATCTTTTATAGATTTAATGCAATTCAAAACAAGTGATTTTTTTTTACTTCCTTAAGGTTATATTCCCTATAGTTAATATATAGGACTGATATAATTAATATGAATGTGTATATTAAGCTTACAGTAAGTATAAAGTTGGATCATTTATAGTTATTCTTTAAAGTATGTATCAAATATAATAATTAAGAGAGCTCTTGTGTTCTGTTATGTCTAAAATAGAAGGGAAGACATCAAAACCCTAATCACAAAGTAAACTTAATTGTTTAATTAATTTAATTTATTAAAGTAAACGAGCAAAAGTAAATCCTAAAGTGAACAAACAATTTTTTAAAAGTTAAAAATATAAAAAACGATTTCACAGTGGACTCTGATGTTTCCTTACTAAATGTCACAGAGAGGTTTTCCATTTCTCTAACTGCAGTTGAATTTAAATGAAATGTAAAAGCTTCTAACAAGATGTCTCTCCATATATGATACCAAAACAGTGTCTATATTGTATTATAAAATAACAAAATGAAAGATTCAGTCTTTTAATTTGGTGAAGTTGAATTACAAATGTGGTTTTCTTTGTCCTTCTCTGGTTTAAATTAATGGGTGATTTTATTTTCACTGAGCAATAATTCCAAGACTACAGTAAATGGAAACTACTAAAGCAAACCAGCAGAGATAAATTTTACTTTGCTTAGATAACAAGTGATATGCCAGACACACACATTCCTTTGAACAATTCTAATGTGTGTATTTAGTTTACAATGTATGATCATTATGATGAACAAGGAAAAATAGCTGTGCTTCTTGGCATCAGTATCTGCCATGTTTGTCAAGAGTACAGAAACAGCTACAGACAAAAAAGCAGACATATTTAAAGAAAATAAATTCTTTTCAGATGCTTTGAAGAATGAATTATCAATTGCTGCAGTACTCTATCCCTTGTATGAAATGAGATAGGATTACAGTGAAAAACAGTACAAGGAGGATTAAGAACTCAAAATGCCTCAGATAATTTGTTCTGCTCCTCCATTACAGTAAGGAACCAAAATTATGTCACAATGGACAGAAGGATCGAGGTGTAGGGTCACAGAGAAGTATAAAAGGGGACAAAATAAAAGGAAGTGCAATTGACTGATAAGGACTGAGAGTGTCACAATCCCATCTGAGAGGATGCCGAAGGCGGTTTACTATTGTTGAGAGTGTAATATATTCTGTTAACTATGGATGGTTGTTTGAAACATATAATTTGCCAGAAAGCAATGTATTTTCTAAAGAGTTCTTGCCTGTTATGTTTACTCTTTAGTTACTCTTGTTTTGCAAGCTTTGTTCATGGTGCTATTTATTGCACAGTATAATGACTCTGAACTGAGTTGTTTGCATTTGTTGGCACTCTTTTGCTTCATGGACATTTGTTGGTTTAAGAACTAGGATGATACATTTTAACATTTCAGCAATAATGACCCCAAACTGAGACAAGAAGTGCTCCATCATTCTTCAAAGTAAATTGGAACCTTAGGTTCACATATTACAGCCATATACTGCTGCAAAATACAGTAAGTGATACTTTAATGCAAGATTTTTCTTGCAATTAAACGTACTACAATAGATTTACTGTATCAGTTTAGCAAAGAGAAAATGAAGACAGACATTGGATTATATTTAAAAATCTTCATTTTGTTCATCAGTAGAAGTATCTTTATATATAATATGCTACCGTGGCTGTTCGTTTGTCTGTCCAGGATTTTAAATCACCTGTAGCTCGCAAACCGTTTGACCTACTGACCTGAAATTTGGTACACATATACTACGTGACGTCTACTATCTGCTTTCGGGGTGATGATTGACCTCCAAGGTTATTCCTCTTTTTATTTTTAATTTGTTGTAGAATAACTCTTGGCAGCGGCCAGCAGGGCGGCCATGTGGCACATGCGTACGGGCGCCATTCTCATCCCTACCACCTTCGCCGTCACTTCCCCTACCTCTTCATATCTTAAATCATTCTTGAGACAGATTGAAGAGTTAAGTGCCAGCTTAAGTGAAAAATTAAAGAAAATGTACTAAGTAATTGCAACACGAACACTGACTCAATCAGTGTTAAGGTGAAAAGATGCCGACGAAAGAAGAGAAGAAGCGGGCCACTAGGGTGGAGAAAAGAAGAGCTGCTCAGGAAGCAGCAAGTGCATCAACCTCAGAGCAAATGAATGGTAAATGTACAGAGAAAGAGGATGAAAACTATGAATGCTCAAGTCAAGTGTATTCACGGCACGTTATTGTGCAGTGCACCGTTACTGGTATTATATAATTATTGTATGAGATAAAGTGCCCTATGACTTACGGTGTTCATGTCATTAATAACAATCTGCTTACTGGTGATTATATGCATGTCTCAAGCAGATAGTTTATCTTAGTAGCGAAATTCTACAAGGCGCCTGGGTTTCCAAATTGGCTCTGGAGTAAGTCTGTGAGCGCTGGCATTGTTACAGTAAATCTATATATATAAATATGTAGGGTGGGGGGTGATCTTGCGGTCTTGTATGCATGTTATTATCCAGCTGACACTCGGAACGACCACCAGAGGGTGAACTGGAGGTGACTGCCAGCATTCTTTATTTTTGAGCACCACTGTACCCCTGTTGCTTTTGAAATTAAATAGAGTTGGCCGGTTCTGAGCGTCAGCGGGATGATAACATACATACAAGATCGCAAGACAAGCACATTAGTGAGTCTTCTTTGTTTGTTAATTTATTTTTATTTTTAAAGTTGTGTTTTTTTATTGTATTTTTCGCAAACAATTTACAAAAACACTTTATTTTCCTTCTGGGCAACACTGAGTATTTCAGCTACAACAACAACAACAACATTTATTTATATAGCACATTTTCATACAAAAAGTAGCTCAAAGTGCTTAGTTCTTAGCTATCCATCCATCCATCCATTTTCCATAGTTTATTAATAAAGGATCTTTTCCTATTAGTAATTGAATCTCGTGGTTAGCCTTGATAGATTTTGACCCATCATCATTCTAAACAGGATTAGGCAAGTTTGAGAATGTTATGTTATGTTATTCTCAGACCAGCAAAATCTAGTTCAGGGTCATGGGGGTATGATTTCTGTCCTGGCAGCATCGAGCACAGTGTAAAAACCCTGAATGAAAAAACAGTCCTTTACAATATATTCAACATTTTCTTTCTTTGTTTTGAAATTTATTATTTGCCCCAAAACACTGTGATAAAAAATTAGGCAGCAGACAGAAAAAAGTTAGGGGATGGCCACCCCGTGTACTGAAAAATCAGCAAAAAGAAAAAAACACGTCTTTACACAAACAGAGTTCACAACTGAACTGAATAACAGGTAGATACTGCTTTACACTATGGTGGAGTCAGAGCAGCCGGAACAGGAACTGATGTGGTAGGAAGAGGGATTCTGGGTACCGGAAATAATGTCATCAGGGTTTGCTGGAAGTCCACTGTGGGTGAACTGATGATGATGCCATTAAGAGGCAAGGTCTTCGGCTGCACTGCAGAGGAACAAAAGGAGAGAGGATCAGGTGGGAGCACTAGCCCCTGGTCTGGCTGATGAATGACACTATCTGAGTGTGACAACACCTAGTCAGAGGTTTCCATTCTATGGGCTTTCTAAGGAAATATTTGTTTGCTTTATTTGCAATAATGGATTTTTTTCCAAAGGTACTTATGATTTTTTTTAAGTCTACTTAAAAGTAGACTTAAGGCAGCTACACCATGCTGAGAACACAGGTATAAATGTATGTTAATTACAGTATACAGCTTCATTTTATGATCTGTATCTTAACTGGCTGCTGTAAATAAAACTTGAAAGACATAAATCATGATATACAAACTTAAGTGAAGTTTAAGGCCAACAGTTCAACAACTTTTATTATAGTCAGATTTCCTTAGTGAATAAGAAAGCAGAGAAGGAAGTGATACACTAAAGGCTAAGAGAGGGATGGAGAGTCTGGTGAAAATAAAGTCCACAAACAAAAGAAGTAACACGAGTACAGACAAGAAAGTAATGATGTCAGTGGCAGGACCTACTCAAGTGTTTATTCACTGTCAGCAAAACATGTATATGCTTATGAGTTCTGCTAAAGAATAATGTGAGTAAACATTTTCAGATGCCCAATTTCTGATTAGTATAGATGTGTTATTCAAGAAAATAATTATCACATATTATTTTCTAGCCAAGATATGAAAAACAATAAAACAAATCACTACTGAATATAACCTACAGTATGTCTGTGTTTCAACGCCCAAAAACAGCTGTTAAAATTAAGTCTTCTTGTCTCAAGTAATTATTGTTAAGAGTTCAAATCCATGAACCACTTTACTGTTAGAATGCAAGCATATCAGCCTCATTCACTGTAATTTAAGGTATTTAATTTCCTACTCTGTGTTATATAGCCATTTCTTTAAAGAGAGGATTAATAGAAATTAATAGAATATTAACATACAGTATTAATAGAACATTAATAAAGACTCAAATGAAGAATTATTTTTTCTATGTATAAAAATACAACTGAACTCCCATCAAACTACACAGTCTTTCTGTCCATTTTTTGTCGCAGACTTAATTTACCTACTTGGAAGGGGTCTCTTTTTCTGCATTGTCTTTCCCAGGATTTCTTCCTTTTTTTCCCTAAAAAGTTTTTTTGTGAGTTAACCTGTTAAGCTTTTGTACTTTGGAAATTTGAAACTGTACTGGGAATGTTGTCCTTGAGTCATGTAATTTGTCATTCTCAGTGACTTCTAGCCTTATAATCTGACATCCTCAAGGAAATGAGATCAGCAACTAAAGTCTTTGAGTTTGACACCTCCTCTGACTAGTTGTATAATGTGCCGAAGGCTGAAGTCTTTAAGATCTGCGGCCCTTTGATAAGAAAGTGCATTCAGATATCCAGATATTAGCAATAAAGTGTAACATACTATGTTTAATCTTCAGGTTTTGTAAACCTAATTCCTATTGTAACCTTACTTGTATCAAGATTTGTGTTTAGTTATAACAGGTAAAAGATTGAACTTATCTGAATGCAGAGGGTTTACTTTTTTGTTTGTTTTAACATCATATAAGGAAGAGGGCAATTAAAAAAGCAGATGGATGACTAAACTGATTAGTTCAATAAATTAGTTTATTGATATTAGTGGTCTAATAATTAATATGCTTCCAGAAGTAGCTATCAGTGTGCATTTAGTTGCAGCAATCAATGCATTATTCACAATAGTCACAATAGTCAGTTTTCTTTAGATAATTGGTAAGAAATTGATATACAGAGAGAGGGATAGAGATGGGGCAAAATAAAGTCCACACACATGCAAAGGAGTTAACAAAGGTGAAAACAACAACAGATCTGTGCAAAAAAATACACTATTATGTCAGTGCTGGGATCCACACAAGTTCTTTTACTGCCAGACCACTTGGGTTCATAAAGAAAGAACAAGTACAAAAGTAAGTGCAAAATTCTTCCACCCTTAATGGTTTATCGTTATAAGATGTTATCAGTGAGCACTTAACTACAGTAGTCAGTTAGCTCCTGTCACCCTGTGTGTCCACTACACTACCTAACCTAACTTCCAGGTAGCCAAGGACCAGCCCTGTGTTTGTGGCATGGCACTACAATGGGAAGAGTATGCAGCAAGGCTCTGATCCTTCTTGACTGCTAGGACTTGTGTAGCTTTGCTTCCACCGTAAAATTAATTTCGTGAAAGTGACTTAAAAATGAGATACAGTATATCAGTCAGAATTGAATTTTGTCTGTTGTAATTTGCACCTCTGATGCTACAAACATGCCAGAATTTAGGGAACTGACCATGTCTGAAATTTAAATCCTAATGAAAAGGTCTTTTCACCTGTACCACATGCTAAAACTGATGAATAATTTCTTCCTTTTTTTGCTTTTTCAGTATCCCTTGTTGACTCACAACTCACTTTAGCTCAGTAAGAAATCATTTGGCTGCCTGAGTTCAAGGAGCTACTTTAGCATCATTCAGCATCATTTCTTTGCCATGTTTTCCACATCAGGTTGCAGGAAGACAAAGCCTATACCAGCATAGTGAGAACAAGACAGGCACCAACCGATTGTGGAACACAAGTCCAGTCCAGAGCTATGTGCTTTGATTGGAAAGATCCTGATTGATTGATTGCATTTATTGTCTGTCCATTCATCTGCTGTATTTATGAATACACTTATTCATTTTTTTCCAGTTTGCAACAATGAACAGCAGAGAGCACACACTGAAACATGTGGTACAGTTATATAGTTTATTTGTATAAATGAAAAGTTATACTAATATTAGTTCTGAAGAAAATTCTAAGGATATTGCAGCTAGTCCAGCAGTTTAAAAAGTGATTCCTAAGCTGTTGTATATCAGCTGTTTATTTTTCTGCTGTTTCTTATATTTGTTTATGTTTATTCTTTGTTTCCATTGTTTCCAGCATCCAAGATGAAAGCAGTGTTGTGATATCACCTGACCACATGTTGCCTTGTAATGTCTAAATGCCATTTTCTTAACAAAAGAAGTGCCTCAGAATGAAGTAGAGTTGTCAGCTTTTCAGTTTCTAATCCTGTATATGATTCTAGGCACACAGCTGAAAGGTAACCCGACAATGGTGTTTAAAGGCTACTTGGTGCTACAGAAAGCATAATGGTATGGATTGAGTATATGTAAAAGCATTCTGGAAGAAGGAAGAAAGGCCAGAATCTGGATATATAAGTATATGAATGCAACTGTGCAGATCTTGCAGCACAGTCCTGCTCACCTATTTTTATGATAGCCAATAGCATGCTGCATGACTGTCCAAACACTGTATGAAGAATTAACAGATGCAGCAAGTTCAGCCACAGTCTCTGATCTTTTTCTTTTTTCCTTTCTGTCATGGTACATAAAACACAAAATGAGCTTCTCTTATGTTTGTGTGGTCCAAAACATGCACATTCCCCATATTTTATTACTGCATTATATTGTCAAGGGCGGCACAGTGGCGCAGTGGGTAGCGCTGCTGCCTCACAGTTAGGAAACCCGGGTTTATTTCCCGGGTCCTCCCTGTGTGGAGTTTGCATGTTCTCCCCGTGTCTGCGTGGGTTTCCTCCGGGTACTCTGGCTTCCTCCCACAGTCCAAAGACATGCAGGTTAGGTGTAGTGGTGATTCTAAATTGTCCCTGGTGTGTGCGTGGTGTGTGTGTGTGCATGCCCTGCACGGGGTTTGTTTCCTGCCTTGCACCCTGTGTTGGCTGGGATTGGCTCCAGCAGACCCCTGTGACCCTGTAGTTAGGATATAGCGGGTTGGATAATGGATGGTTGGATGGATTATATTGTCAGCTCTCATGCACACAAGCCCATCCTTAAAAGAAAAGAAGAAAGACTAAAACAAACAGGTCTGATTTTGTCAGGGTAAGTCATGGACTAGTTGGTGTGAGTTATTGGGCATATCACATTATGTGATTGCCTCCAACCCGCTAAGATTATGTAAATGAAGGATATGACTGAAAATTGCTGGAAAAGTTGCATAATATGACAGGGCCATAAGACAACTTAGAACTGGAAATTAATTGTGTGATTTGGGAATACTCACACTGTTGTGAAAAAGAAATAGAAATATGCTTCATTTGGTTAAAAAAAAAAAAAAAAAACTTGTGAAGTTACTATTGTTGAAAAGCCTTGATGATTGTTAAAAAAAGTAGAAGAAAATTCAGTTCCCTTTTGTTTTCATACTACAAGCGGACTGTGTCACTCTAGCAAAGGACATGGCTCCCTTTGCATTTACTGTAGAATTTTTATTGTGGATCTTAAGTCATGTGATTTCAAGCATCATTTGGGATTCTCGCATGGCTATTAAGAAATCTGCAGTTTTCACATTATGGTAAAAAACCATATTGCATGCTGACAGTGAAATTGTACCCGGGCTCGAGTGTTCTGTACTCGTTGCAGCTAATCATCTCAAGAGCAACATTTGCACTGTAGTACATAAAACCACTATGTGAATACACACATGTTCTGTTTTCTAGTCCCTTTTGTTAAGTTAACTTCATTTTAAAAATGGTTATTTTTGACTTCTTTAATATTGTATTGAATAAAGAGAAGGAAAGATGTAACACCTCACAAAATGGTGAGTATAGCACTCAATCACTTTATTGTATTTAATTATTTTGTAACACTAAGACTGTAGCCTGGCTTATTTGATCCTAAATGAACTTAGTGACTGTTAGAGCTACATGGAATTGGTCTAAACTGACCCTCACCCTATCTGATTTCTGTGGTGGGCAAACATTTTTATTTCAATTTCACTCGTTTTAAGTTTGTTTCTACTTATTTTTAGCATTTTGTGCTTTCACAGTCTTGCTCTCTTAAGATATTTTATCAAATTTACAATATCTTTCCTGTCTATCTAGTCCATTCATTATGAAACTCCCTTTTAAAGTTAATATTGACCTCAACATTGAATGCCCACCTTGAGCAATTCAGTCATACCTTTCCATGTGAAAGGTGACCTACACGGCTTCTGCTACATTAGTGCCACTGGTCTGCCCACTGTCACAGTATGTAGGATTTATAGTACATGATGATCAACAACTTTTGGTTCACTTGTAGTAGTGATATGATATTATAGCTGAAGATAAATTAATTGATTCTGTTCAAAAGAACCAAGATCACATCTGAGAAGGTGTCAGATTAAATAATTAAAATAAAATTGGAAAAGGGGAAGAAACTTGTACGGTTGTCAACAGGGGAATAAATCATAAACCAACCATGTCTCTGTATACCCTAACATCTTTAGAGCTGAAATTTATTTAATTACTCTAATACTGAATGTGTGAATGAATCTGCAGTTAACTAAAATGTTTTCTTTTTACGTTAGTAGGTAAAACTTTTTTTTTTTGATAAAGAATTCTCATTCAGCAGAAATGACTGGTCCAAAAGCAAACCAACTTGTTCTTCCTTAGGTCACTTACAATAAGTGTAAAATAAAGGCAGTTAAGGAGACAGATTCTATTGTTGTTTGCTTTCTTTATTTAGTCACATTATACAGGAGTGCTCAACTCATGCTTCATAGAAACAAGAGCTCCTTGCGTGCGAAACAGGAAGAACTTAGCATTGTTGAAGCAGATTTTGTGAAAACAGTGTTGAGGTGTTTCAAAAGTGCTCAGCTGGATCTTTATTCAGTTATGTGACAAAAGATTTGTCATTCTCCTGAAGAGAGCTGAACTGTATCTGACCAACAGAGCTTCAGTTCTAAAACTATAGAAATTGTTAATTTTCTCAAGTAGTGCGTTTTCCAAATGGTTCATGAAGTAGATAGATAGATAGATAGATAGATAGATAGATGTACTGTACTTTATTTGTCCCCAAGGGGAAATTACAATACTCTCTACTACAGAAGAAACTTTGTAGTGACAATTCACCATGCACTATGTTGGTATTGGTAAGATTTGCTCCAGTAAGAACCAGGAAGAAAGTAATTTTCCAGAATGCAAAAATACCATTTATAGATTAAATTAATATTTGTTAAATATTTTCAAAAATAAAAACTGTCAAATAAAAAACATGTCAATAAAGGTATTCTTCTCGTCCTGGACTGGCTTCTTGATTTAACTTTGACACAATATTTGAATTACTGTTGATTCATATTTGTGTGTGACTATTATTTGAGTGTTTGGTACATTCTAGAGATTGTCTTGTATACATCTTTCTTTTCGGTTAATGTGTGTTGACAGTCAGGATGTTTGGCTTTAAAAGTAATCTCTCTATTATAAAAAAAATCCTGTGGGAGGGAATGACTAGGAGACGATACGTGATCTTCACATTAAGATCACGGAAGACAAATAAAAGACCCGCGAGACGAAAGAGAATGGCCACGGAGCGTCTCGCGGGGATATAGAACATGAGATTCTTGCAAGACACGTCCTACTTACAAGCAATATCAGAGCACAGCCAGCAAAAAAAATCAGTAGTGTAAAGGCATGTAGCACACACAGATCCAGGGGTCTCAATGCATATAAAGCGTATAAAGGACAATACGTTATAAATGAAACGTCGACGACTAAGAGATCGCATTAGCATAAACAAAAGGAAATTAATCATCAGGACCAGCAGGACCAGGTGTAATTGAAAAAATAGCAGGACAAAGTGAGGTCAGAAATAAAAGGCAAAGAGCAGAAAACAAAGTCTTTTCGCCTTTGCATCATTCAATGCACAAAACATAGATTTGCACAATAATGGACCATACGCTATGAGAATCTGTGGTCCCGCAACAGTTAAAGCAGCGAAAAGTTTAATTTCAAAGAAAACACAATTCGGTCAGGTGTATATTTATGACCACAGAGAAGCAATCACAACACGAGCAGCAGAGACACTAAGTGGCAAAAAGGACAGCAGATGTACAGGCTTTAAAAGGATCGAAGGGCAGTGCGACAGCAGCTGCACCCCCTTCACAACGCTTCTTGTCCTGCAAGAAAGAGATTTAACCATGCCCGGGGCCGGAAATAAAGGACAATTATTGTTTTTACAATGTCACGTGAGACAAGGCAGTGAGCCATCATTTAAAACAAGTCCACAGACATCTAACCTAGCAGTTGTTGGATTGATTTTGGCAGACGCGCATCATGTGCTCCCAGCTCAAAACAACGACATGCGACAAGCAGAACAGGCAGCTCGCCAGCAGCAGAAAGACAGCAGATGATCTGACGGCATATCCTTATCATGCGTTCAGCCGCCTCCCCTCCCCTTCACAATGCGAGCAGCATTATACGTCTGGCAAGAAAGAGATGTAACCACGAATGGGGCCAGAAATAAAGGACAAGTATTGTTTTTACAAAAGTTTTTAAAATAAAAGTGAAAATAATGCATATGTAACAATTCCCATGAAAATAACAATCTCTTTAAATTGTATATCCGGTAAACCAAACACGGGGGTGGGCGAGCGAAGCGAGCAGGGGACGGAGCCCCCTAGTATTATATATGATTTGAATGATTTAGATAGATAGATAGATAGATACTTTATTAATCCCAAGGGCAAATTCACATTTACATACAATACTCCAAAGATTAAAGGAGTGCATAATCATCACAGTCTAACACCAAGTCAGTTAAGCTTCAGGGATATCAGTCTGCCCTATTAGGAATCATAATCGATTGTGAATCAGTTTCACCTTTTTTGGTGCAAATGAAAGTGACAACAGGAGCACTAGAGAGACAACACTAAGACAACTCCCAAAAAGGGAATGGTTTGCTGGGTGGTGGCAACAGACAATTGCTCTCTTATCCTTCCTGACTGATACTTCTATAGTTTTGTGTTTTGCTAGTGTCCTTGTCACTACTGATAGCATGAGGTGGCACCTGCTGGTTGCATACGTAGTTCAGCTCCTCCAGCATGGCACATCCTTACGTGCCATCGCCAGAAGGTTTGCTGTGTCTCACAGCATTGTCTGAAGAGCATGGAGGAGATACCAGGAGACAGGCCATTACACGAGGAGAGATGAACAGGGCCGCAGAAGGGCATCAACCCAGCAGGAGGACTGGTATCTGCTCCTTTGTATGAGGAGGAACAGAAGGAGCCCTGCCAGAGCCCTACAAAATGAGCTCCAGCTGGCTACTGGTGTGCATGTTTCTGACCAAACTGTCAGAAACAGACTCCATGAGGATGGCATGAGGGACCAGCATCCTGTAGTGGTACCTGTGCTCACAGCCCATCACCGTGAAGCTTGATTTGCATGCACCAGAGAATATCATAATTGGCAGCTTTGTCAATGGGGCCACATTCTCTTCACAGATGAGAGTAAGTTCACTCTGAGCACGTGATAGATGTGAAAGAGTCTGGAGACGCCGTGGTGAACGTTATGCAGCCTGAAACATCATCCGGCATGAACAGTTTGATGGTAGGTCAGTGATGGTCTGGGGACCTTACATTGATGCAGTTGGCCCTTGGTTCATCCTGGTGCAAGACAATCCTCGATCTCATGTGGCCAGAATGTGTAGGCAGTTCCTGGATGACAAAGACATTGATGCCATTGACTGCCCACACATTCCCCAGACCTGAATTGAATTGAGAACCTCTGGAAAGTTATGCATTGGTGTATCCAATGCCGCCAAGTAGCACCAAACTGTCCAGGAGCTCACTAATGCTGTGATCCAGGTCTGGGAGGAGATCCCCCAGGACACCATCCACCATCTCAACAGGTGCATGACCAGACATTATCTGGAATGCATACAGGCATGTGGGGGCCAGACACACTACTGAGTCACATTATGAGTTGATGTGATGAAATTCATGTAAGTTGGATTAGCCTGTGATTTCAATTTTTGACTTTCGGTGTGATGTTGAATCCAGCCCTCAATGGGTTAGTGATTTTGGTTTCCATTAACCATTGTTTCATCATTTTGTTTTGAACTAATTGCATAGTATTACTCAGTAAAGACTTTCCACTGTTCATCAAGATACGATTTGTGATTTAAATGTTCCCTTAACTTTCTTTGGGCAGTGTACTTTTTTATTATTTATGAGGAAAAGTGATGAATACTATATGTCTAGTCATGAGCATGATTTGAGATGCATTTCTGATCTCAGATTTAATTTAGATTCCTTCTAAATTTCTTTAGAACTATATTAACTCTCTTTTTATAGAGTAGCTTGTAGATAATTGCTGCTTGATTACATAGTCATAAAGTACAGACCATGTTCAACTTCTCTGTCATGTGTGTCTTTTATGCCCTTTCTACTGCTGGCACTTTTTTATGCTTTTAAACATATTTTAAAATTATAATTTAGAAATATAAAAATTCAAGTCAATGTTTACAGATTGTGATGTATGGCACACATGGGCAATGTTCCTTACCTGGATGGAAGCACAAATAAGGTATAAATTGTCTTTCCTTGGCCAGGAGATAGACAGGAGAAGCCAGTGCAGAGGTGGGTATACTGGCCTCCCAGCAGGGCTGAACCAAGGAACAATACCCAGCCGGGAGGCCAGTGTGATGGAAGAAAAGGGGAAGGCAAACGTATCAGGGCTAAATGCTCCTTCGACACACTAGGTGACAGCATTCCTGGGTGACACTGTGTGTACGTACACTTGCAAGGTTTGCTAGGAAAAGTAGTTATAGCTGTGGGCCGTCACACAGTGTGACATACTCAGTGACTTAGTCCAACTAGTCCACTACTCACCCCGACAAAAATTAAAACTGCCTTAAGTCGAGGGGCAGGCCCTGTTTGAATGAGAGCTCACAACCAATGATCTCCCACCTGGAGGTACACTTCATGTCTTGCAGTGGATTTCATAAACATGAAGAGAAGTTTGCCTGTTTGATGTCTTGTGTTTTGCATACCACAACAGAATGAAAAAAAGAAAAGAAAAAATGTCCAAGATTGCAGGCAGACTTAGTATTAGTAAATCCCCAGATCCATCAGGCTGAACATTATTGGCTGTCAGATAAAGGGGCAAGAACACACATTTTTGAAAGAGTGAAACATGCTGGAAAGTCATTGTGCAATCGGGTATTTTGACATCCCCAGTTATTTCTATTCATGTTAACTGATATACTCAGTTAAGGAAATCAGCAATATAGTCATCAAGTATGACAGACCCTCCAACTACAAATTGTGTGATGTGACATCAGCTTGAGTTGTATAATTAATACTGTATTTTGTTGTTTGGCATCATCTCAAACACAATTGGAATTAAGCTGGTTTTATCACAGAAGTAATACAGCAACATAATGTATAAATATGGTTTTACTTTGTTAACAGCTTGTAGAAGTTTATCTTTATCATTATTATTATAAAAGAATACATCCCATTATTCAATCCAGCTTACAAAAACAAATCATCATACAGTATACAATAAATCTAAATATTCTCTCTCTCATTACACACTGATATTTTGCTGATTGTACAATTTGGAAACAGTGCCTTCTCTTTCAGGTGGTTGACTGCTCACTGGTAATTTCATTAGTACTTTTTCATATTTTGCTACTTAATACACATTATACTGTATAAACCTTTATGCATTAGAGGTTTTTGCTGTGATCAGCAATATACTTTACATAATGTGTATTAGATACCACTTTGTTCAGTTGCTGAGCTTTTGGTTTTAATGTTTTAATGTGGATGTTGTTTGCTTTAGTGGATATATAAAGTTGTTAAAATGTCCTCTTCTTAGATGTTTGAGTTGGGTTAATGTTTGCCACATAAGAGTGCTGAGCACATGGCATCATCTCTAAACTCCTGTGTGTTTCAAGATATGATGTGACTGACTAGGCCTATTCACAGCTATCCTCATAAATCTCAAAACAGCAAATATCATAAACCTGACAAAGAGATGTGTTGAAACACCAGATTTGTGTGATATTGCAAAAGCAGCTTTAAAGAATTTTTATAACTGAAATGTTGTAAATGAGAAATATCTTGACATGTACCAATCCATGTGGTACAGGTATCATAATGTTTTCAGGTTTTGATTTTTAGTATAATTTTAAGCAGTATATTTTATCCTCCAGTTATGTACCAGAAAATGCCAGTGAATACATTTTTTATGTACACATGATAAGATAAATTACGTATTTAAAGATTATGATCATCGCTGTCTTTATAAAACCCATGCTGAAATCTCTCCAAGGCTATAAAGTCTTCTCATTTGTAGTTACCTAAAACTTGATCAGTAAATCACTGTTTCAATATTTGACATAAACAAGCCATATGGACAAAGGGTTCAGTCCACTAATGGTTACATACATAATGAAGCTGAAGTCAAACAATAATTTTCATTTCTCTTCATCTTCATACAATGCATACATTGACTTTCAAATATAAATCTATGACAGAAAAGTATACAGTAATATATTAAACTGAATTTACATTTAATAAGTCAGTTAAGACCATTCAAGAAAATGTGATGTTTCTAAACTCTCTTGGGACCTCCTCCAATTGGACAACACACCGAAGATCACCTGTCTGTGGAAGACTATTTATCTGTTGCCGGGGCAACAGCAGGCTCACAGCACTGGGGCGGTTCATCACCTAAGCAAACAGAAAAGATCTCGATGGTTGATGCAAGGAACATTGTAAATGCAGGGAACAGGATTACTTGGCCACTAACTTGGCCACGACCCTGCCTGACTGCTGTGTCTGAGTATAGGAGAGTGGCAGATCCCGCTACAATAAATAACCATGCTGTTCCTGTTTCAAGCTGAATAAGGCTGGTTTCGCTAAAGTACTGAGACTAAGCCTCATGTTTTGGGGTGCAAGAGAGAGACTTATAGCGCGCCCACGATCTTTTAGGATTCGCTTCTGTGGCACTTCACTGCAGCTTTGTGAGCCTGCGGTTGCCCTGCCCCGGCAACGGACAAACAATCTTCCACAGACGTGGCAATCGCACATCAGGACACACTTCAGCGTGATGTTCCCATTGGGTGGGAATCCCAAAACAGTTCAGAAACCTCACAATATGAAGAAGAAGAAAAGGATGATTCGGCATTTAGATAATGTTTGCGTTGAATTCCTCCCACCCAATGCTTCAGCCATTGGATTTGGGCATCATTCGCACCCTGTAAGTGTATTATAGCAAGGAAATGCTGAGAAAAATGCTCGTCAGCATAATTTGTAGACAGGAGAAGATTAAAATTAACGCGAAAGAAGCTATTGAAATGATTGCAAACACCTGGACACAAGTTAAAGAAAGCACTATAGTAACAAATACAGAATCTCATTACAATGAAATTTTCATTACAACGAAAATATTTTTTAAGTCCCTGGCAGTTCATTGTAACAGAATTTTACCTGTAATTAATATATACTGATGACCATAGCCCCCTGCATTGGAGAATATGGGAATGTACACCCCATTCTGCCTGTAGGGTGAGCTCCAGTCCAAAGCAGACATTGTCAGGAATATATTATTAATTTCAGACATATATATATGGCCAGAAACATGTTATTAATTTTGATTTGTAGCTTTTATGTCTAATACTTTTGCATCACTCATTTTTCAATAGGTGCTGACATTATGCATAGTTATTCTGAAGAGAACCACCATTTTGGTACCTAAAATGTTGCATGTTTCTAGGCATGTATTGCATGCGTTGCATGACACATGACATCATGACGGTCACCATATGAAAAATGACCATGCACAGGAAACAGTATCTGATCTGATCAGTCATTTAAAGGAACAATCTGGAGATGTGGCCTTAAGGGACAATTCATCTTTTGAATTTACTGCCATTTAGAATGGGGGTGCAAAACTCAATCACACAGGGAGCCAAAATTAAAAACTGGGCCCAAGTTAAGAATAGAAACTGGATCAATATTTAATGAAAAAAAAGATTAAAAATTTACCATATTTTTCAGATGTATTATGTCAAATTATTCATACAGAACATCTTATATATAATTCAGAACAAACCTAGCTTATTGATTAAATTAAAAAATGAGAGATTGAATTTAAAATAAAAGACACATCAGTAGCATTCAATTCTTATGCCTTCCTATCTATCAGCAGTATTTTCACTGAATAACTTCTATTGAAAACATTTTATTGCATGCCATCAAAACAACTAAAAAAATTCCCCAATGAAAATAATATACCTACTAACATTCTACTTTGCAATTACAGGAAAAAACAGCAAAAAAAATATATACATTCAAGCACACTCGCTGTTTCTCTGATGTACATTAGCCCAAGCTAGATGCCTGGCATCTTTTCTTGGCTGCAAGTTCATCAGTGTTTGGAGTCAGGCTCTGGGCTGTGGGAATTCTCAACATTGAATTAAGGTGTGCATCAATGAGACGACTCCTGTGTGATGTTTTGTTCATCATCATCACAGAGAAAAGTTGCTCACACAGGTATGTGCTGCCAAACATAGAGCGCATTTGAGCAGTTTGTATGCAGAGCTGGGGCATTGTGTTGGGGTAGAAACATGGAAACTGTGCATCACCCACAGAATCATACATTGACTTCAGTGTGTCACTACTTTGAAGTTCGATCAGTTCCATTTGGACCCAAGTTTCCTTGTATTCGCATCTCCCACAAGCGTAACTTGACTTTAAAAGCCCTCATTGCAGTGTATATGTCCGTGATCACAAGGCACTGCCCCTGAAACTGCAGGTTGAGTGCATTGAGATGGTTCGTTATGTCGCACAGATACACCAGTTCACACAGCCACTTTTCATCCTGGTGATAGAGCCCATCACCATTTTCCAAACCCAATTCCTCCAGAAAAGACTTGAAGTGGTGGTGATTTAAACCTTTGGCTCTTATAAACTGCTTATGTTATGGTCCTCATTACATGCTCCATCTTCAGGTCCACACCACACAAGAATTCCTGGTGTACAGTGGCGTAGCTGGGGGGGGGTGGAGGGGGCGGTCCGCCCCGGGCGGCACATTTTTGGAGGCGGCATTATTGGCCACAAGGCTCAGTACAATTCGTGTGTAAGCAGCAGGGTTCGGAAAAATATCACTCATGTATGAAAAAAGTCAAATTCTCTGATTTTTAACCACAAATGCTTGAAAAATAATGTTCAGACTGTCCTTCTGCATCAGACACAGCAGTTGAAATGTATGAGGCAATGACAAAAATAAACATAAACGTTACACCGATAATAATTTCTAGGAAGATAAACAACTAATTTACAATTTATAATTTAGTTTCGTTATTAATCCGAATGCGTTCTTGCTCTGAGCAGAAAACATGCCCACCTATTACTTTGGTTCTGGTTTTCATAGCGTAATTATATTAAACTAATAATTAGAACACGGCTTATCAGTGCGTCTATACTATATTCTTGTCTAGTTGACGCTTATAAATGTATATAAAAAATTATTGCTGTTTCTTTATATATAAATAAATCTATGCAAAATTTATCTTAATTTTTCTCTATACGTCATTTTAATTTTCTATTTAAATAGTTTAACAAATTCGGATATGTTGGAGGGCGGCAAATTGAAGCCCCGCCCCGCACTACCCCGAGCGGCACGAACTCGAGCTACGCCACTGCTGGTGTATGATGCAGTCATAAATTGTTCACCTGTGCAATTCTCCTCCCGCATCTTTTGCATAATCCTGCCCTCTAATTCACTCTTTTTACTTCACATCTCAGGCGCTCAGTTGTCAGTCCTACCAGTTTTTGTCCCAAGGTGTCATCATTTCACTTACACATTTAGATACTTCTTCAAATATGCATTTTCCTGTGGTTGTGCCATGCATTGATTTAATTTCCAAAAGTTCATCTGTAATGCATAAACTGGAGTCCACTCCACAAATGAATATTAACAGCTGGGCCTTATCAGATGTGCCACTACTCTCACTCACAGCAATGAAATCTTTTCCCTTTTCCATAAGCGTTTGTTGTAGATTAGTGGCAAGTTCACATAACACAATCAGCAACATTGATTCTGCTCAGTGTGGCAGTAAGGGGCGCTAGTGCTCCCTTGAACCCTCAGGTATGACTCCAGACACCAGGTAAAAGTCCAAGACCTTTTATTGTTTTCTTCAGTGCACCAAGCACCTCCCACACTACTCATATATTTAAATCACTACAAACAATACTATAAACTACTCCTCCTTGCCCAGACACTTTGCTCCTCTCCCACCCAGCACAGCTCAGTGTCTGGACTGAGGCACCGTCCTTTTATAGCCCCTGACCCGGAGGTGTTTCTGTCCCATCAATCCATAGTTCCTAATTCCTCCCGGGTCAGGGCAATCAGTCCTTTTATTCAACCCCAGAGCACGACATTTCTTCCCGTCATGTGACCGTGACGTACTCCCGGGTCATACGGCCTCACAGGGCCTATAAGCCCCCCCCACAGCGACTCCTGGTGGTCCCCAAGGTATCCAGCAGGGCTGTGTATAAACACTACAAAGTTCATAAGGCCCTGCTGGACCTCGGAGCACGATCCTGCTGTCGGGAGAGCTCCTCCTGGCGGCCTGGGGGTGCGGACCGGCATGGGAAGCCGGCAGTCCTCCACATCAGGTTTACATTTAAAAATGCTTCCTTTGTGTCTGGGCACATGAACTCACACACTTAATCATGCATTCTTTGACAGACTCTCCCTTGGCAAATCTCCAAGCTGATTTAGCTATCTCTTCTGCCAGAATAAAATTTGCTTTAACAGCAAGCCTTACGTTATGATTTTGCTTTTGTGAACATATTCTGTAACTCTTCTACTTTCAGGAATTTCTGCTGTATGTCCAGATCTTTGTACTTGTCCTGGTTTTTCATTACATAGCGTCATCTTATGTTATATTCTTTAGTTTACAGCCACATCAGCTCCACACACAGGACAAACAGGTTTACACTTATACTGTATTATTGAACAGATACTCTGCCTTCCACCTGTCTTGAAAGCCCCTGTTTTCAAAGTCCACCTTTCGTTTAGCTATTTTCAGGGACTAGCTTAAACTTGACTCCAGGTTACTACATGAGGCTACTGATGATGATGATGTGGAGCTGCATTTTTCTATTATAAAAGATTATTTTATAGTAACAATTCATTTTTGGTTTTTCATATCATGTAGTTTTAATAATTAATCATCTACATATATTCTGTATATAAAACACAAATAAGATCATGATTAAAAATATAATACAGGACAGACTCAAACCACAATGACAATAGCTTGCAGTCAAAAATGCTACTATCAGCATCGTTCTGCAATTGCTGTTAATCTGCACTAAGATCTCCCTTTCCAGCTGTTAAATGTACACACATTTAAAAAAGTAGAAGATGGCACTATACTGTGAACACAGAAATGCCATACAAATTACCCTCCAAATTCTTACACTTGCTCATTTCACTATGTTTTGGCTGGAACTCTGAGAAAGTCACTTTTTAAGACAGAAACCCTTGCATAGCTGCTTGTGTAGCAGCCAGTAGAAATAAGCATAACATTTGTATTGATATGCAACAACCTGGTATGACTACATTTTTGACAGGTGCGTGGAACGCATTGCATTTAAGCACATCATTTCACGGCCCACTTCTGGAACTGTTGTAACAAGCTAAAATTAACCACAGGAAGAAAGAGTAAGTAAAATTGAACAGTTCACAAAGTCTAGTTTTCTATTTTCATAGAATTTGACATTAAAACAGTAATCACGTTTCTCCCAAGCAATGCCAGGTAGCTCAGTTATTCTAAATACCCATTTTCTAATACCATCAACGAGTTCATTCTGCTTTTCCTGGTGAGTGGTACTGTGGCAACACACTTGGCTGGTGAGATCAGGCTCTCCTATCTCCACCAGTGTCCTTCAGCTTCTCCTTACTAGTATCCAACTTCTCCTTAAGAGTAGTCAGACACATCAAGGCCAGTTGAACAATATAATGCCTACAGCATGTCATAGTCTGCCACTTGATTTTCTCCAAATTGGGTGTGCTTGGTACATTTCCCATCCCATGTCAACATGCCAAAATTACCTCACCTGTCCCCTCTCATTCTGCAAACAAAGTAGTTGTGTTTGTACTGCCAAGCTCCCTGTCCTGCCACAGAGTGCAAGCCCAGCAACCTTACACAGGAACCTTACTTCAGCTACTTTTACCCACAAACACCCATTTTTGTTCACCACCAGAACTCATGACTGTAGGTCAAAATGAGGATATAGATTACCAGTAACTGTAAGCTTTGCCCAAAGCTTTAGCTCCCACTTCATCACCACAATCACACAATGAACAACTGGTGCCACCACACCAGTTGTTGAATTTTATGATTATACTAGCAAAATACCCGCGCTTCGCAGCGGAGAAGTAGTGTGTTAAAGAAGCAATGAAAAAGAAAAGGAAACATTTTGAAAATAACGTAACATGATTGTCAATGTAATTGTTTTGTCACTGTTGTGAGTGATGAGTGCTACTGTCATATATATATATATATATATATATACATATCTATACATATACACATATATACACACACACATATATACATACATATATATATCTACATATATACACATACATATACATACACACATACATACATACATACACATAGGTATATATACATACACACACACATATATAAACATATATATACATATACATACATATCTACATATATACACACACAGCCATTTCGTATTAGTGCAATACGCTGCTTGTTAAAATGGATAACTCCCGCTCTTACATGCAAGTCTGCGTGGATATTATGAACTATCGTATTTGTTCAAGTTCTATTTAAATTTTAAATAGAAGGAATTTTCATTTAGTCGACAGAAATATCTTTGGTAGGAATGGTAAAAACAGACAGGAATATTATTCCTGAATAAATCAACTCAAACCTTAAACAACTTGTAATATTTTGCTCTCCATAAAAATATATCCTGTCTAAATTATACAAGTTAGAAATAAAGTAAACTTTAAAAGAACAAACATTCAAATTTCTTTACTCTTATGTAATTTTATATAAAAAATAAACTTAGATTTTAAATATCCCAAAAGATTTTGCTCTCCATAAAAATATATCCTGTCAAAATTATACAAATTCAAATATGAACATGCTGCATAACAAAACCTGGAAATATAAATAAAATGTGTTCCTTTCAGCAATAACAAATCAAATCATTCAGTTGTCTTTGCTCATATGTCATTTTAGAGCTGGACGCCTGGCATCTTTTTTTGGCAACAAGTTCCTTTATGTTTGGTGTGAGGTTCTGTGTTGTGGAGATTCTCAGGATGGACTGCAGGTGCTCATGAGTGAGGCGACTCCTGTGTGCTGTTTTGTTAGTCTTCATCACTGAGAAGAGCTTCTCACACAGATATGTGCTACCAAACATGCACAAGGTTCGAGCCGCATGTAGACGGACTTTTTTTGTTCTTCAAAGTCACTAAAGCGCCGTGCGCTCAGTTTATCAGCAAAGTGCGTATTTGGGAACACCGTAGTGACGACTTGGTTCAACATTACTTGGCAACAGGGAAAGTGGGGCAAGTTGCACTGGTTTATTTGTGTCTCCCATAAAAGCAGCTTCACTTGAAATCACTTTGTGATTATGCACGGGTAAAAACGTCCGCTTAAGTGTCAGATTCTTATTTAATTCTTCTGCTTTCTGTATCTTCTGCATTGCATTCAGGTCTTTCAGGTTACCGTGATGTTTTGTCTCATAGTGCCGTCTTAGATTAAATTCTGTAATTACAGCCACATTAGCTCCACAAATGAGACACACGGGTTTAACGGCAATGTCAGTAAACATATACTCAGCCTCCCATCGGTTTTTAAAGGCTCTATTTTCAGAATCAACTTTTCTCTTAAGCATCGTGTGGGCTAGCTTCGCAATAACTTGCAAGCTAGACTTGATTAACGCGGTAAGTGTTCAGCAAGGCAGGTGAAGCGCTGCATTATGGGATCTGTAGTTTATTGTGTTACCAGCGCTTCATATACCCGGGCCATTAATAACAATAATACAGTATATAAAATGATCTCGCGGGCCGGATATAATTACACGCCGGGCCGGATGTGGCCCGTGGCCCTTGAATTTGACACATATGGACTAAATAGAACTTGAAAAAGATATATTTTTTCGTACATCGAGCCCGCGTGCTAATGTGGTTTTGCCTGCATGCCTCAATAAGTGACCCTCCCCTCGCTCTTACTTTTTTACCGTTCATCTAATGAATACACTGAGTATGGCTTTACCAAAACAATCATTGATTGCGAATAAAGTATTCATTATTCGAGTATGTAGATCAGGGTATATATATATATACATATATATATATACCCGCGTATCGCAGCGGAGACGTAGTGTGTTAAATAAGCTATGAAAAAGATTCGTTTCTTACTGCATCAATAAACAGCTCGTCTTCTTCTTTATCTGAGACCTGACACACTGCATGCACGGGTTTTTTTTTAACACTGTCTTCCTTTAGCGGGACATTCACTTTTTCCACCGTGTGCTTTGTTTCTGCAGTAGCTGTACTTATTACATACTTATCTTGTATGTATCAGACGCTTCATATTTTTTTGCTGCCTTTTCAATTGTGTAATTCGGTTTTTGTTCAGCGCTCTTCGGAACTCTTGCTTTTTGTCTGTGCACTGCGTCAGTTCACATGAGCCGCTCGGTGTTCATGCATCGAAGTTTCCCAGCTGTGCTGTTGCCATGTCGTGCTATGTCCATGGCTGTATCTAATGCTACCGAAGTCCCGGTACTTAAAACTTTCTCTCGCAGTTTCGCTGAGTTTGTGCCAAACACCACCCTGACTATCTCATCTTCTTCTCCATAAGCACAGTCCTATACCCGTGAATATTTATCCGTGGCAGATTGCTATTGGATTGCCGCTGACGGACGGCCTTATATGGGCAGGCACTAAATTACAAACGCCAGCGGCAGCCTGTCTATGAACTTAATTTAAAGTGTAGGTTTACACTGTGCTTTGTTTCCGAAGTAGCAGAACTCATGAATATGGTTGTATATATCACTCGCTCGCTTCTTATTGTTTCGCTACCTTCTCAATTATATAATGCATGTTTTCTTCAGCGCTTTTTGGGGCTCTTCCTGGTTTTCTACGTACTGCGTGATTACGTGGGAGGCGTGATTATGTCAAACTCCGCCCCCACGGGTTTCAAGCTCATCTCCATTACAGTAAATGGAGAAAAAACAGCTTCCAGTTATGACCATTACGTGTAGAATTTCGAAATGAAACCTGCCCAACTTTTGTAAGGAAGCTGTAAGGAATAAGCCTGCCAAATTTCAGCCTTCTACCTACACGGGAAGTTGGAGAATTAGTGATGAGTCAGTCAGTGAGTGAGTGAGTGAGTGAGTGAGTGAGTGAGTGAGTGAGTGAGTGAGGGCTTTGCCGTTTATTAGTATAGATACCCGCGTATCGCAGCGGAGACGTAGTGTGTTAAAGAAGCTATGAAAAAGATTCGTTTCTTACTGCATCAATAAACAGCTCGTCTTCTTCTTTATCTGAGACCTGACACACTGCATGCATGGGTTTTTTTTTTTAACACTGTCTTCCTTTAGCGGGACATTCACTTTTTCCACCGTGTGCTTTGTTTCTGCAGTAGCTGCAGTTATGAATAATATGCTTGTATGTATGAGATGCTTCATATTTTTTTGCTGCCTTTTCAATTGTGTAATTTGGTTTTTGTTCAGCGCTCTTTGGAACTGTTGCTTTTTGTCTTTGCACTGCGTCAGTTCACGTGAGCCGCTCGGTGTACATGCATCGAAGTTTCCCAGCTGTGCTGTTGCCATGTCGTGCTATGTCCATGGCTGTATTTAATGTTACCTTAGACCAGGCACTTAAAACTTTCTCTTGCAGTTTCGCTGAGTTTGTGCCAAACACCACCCTGACCATGTCATCTTCCTCTGCATAAGCACAGTCCTTCACCCGTGAATATTTACCCGTGGCAGTGTTTCTATTGGATTGCCGCTGACGGACGGCCTTATATGGGCAGGCACTAAATTACAAACGCTAGCGGCAGCCTGTCTATGAACTTAATTTAAAGTTTAGGTTTACATCGTGCTTTGTTTCCGAAGTAGCAGAACTCATGAATATGGTTGTATATGTCACTCGCTCGCTTCTTATTGTTTCGCTGCCTTCTCAATTATATAATGCATGTTTTCTTCAGCACTTTTTGGGCCTCTTCCTGGTTTTCTACCTACTGCGTGATTACATGGGAGGCGTGATGATGTCACACGAAACTCCGCCCCCACGGGTTTCAAGCTCATCTCCATTACAGTAAATGGAGAAAAACAGCTTCCAGTTATGACCATTACGCGTAGAATTTCGAAATGAAACCTGCCCAACTTTTGTAAGGAAGCTGTAAGGAATAAGCCTGCCAAATTTCAGCCTTCTACCTAGACGGGAAGTTGGAGAATTAGTGATGAGTCAGTGAGTGAGGGCTTTGCCGTTTATTAGTATAGATTCTCACTCATGAAGAGGATCCTAAGGTATTGTACTTTAAGTCCTCTACTTGGGCCAGCTTCCTATCTTGTACCATTAGGGAACAAGCCTCTTTTTCTGGAACAATAACAAAACCTTAGGTTTGGAAGGAATAATTTTCATCCTAACCGCATCACATCTGATTGAAAGTGTGCTTGTCCCAGATCAGAACATACTGGGGCCCAGAGGACAATATCATATGCAAACAGCAGAGATTCAAACCATGAGTTCCCAATTTGGATATTCTCTAAACCTCACAACCTTTTGCCGTGATATCCTGTCCCTGAAAAAAAAATGCACCTTTGGCAGACTTGCTTAATGATAAGAAGACAAACACAACACTCACTCTTCAAGTGCAGGGGTTACATGGCCCACAGAAGTGGTACAGGAACACCATATTCTTGTGTCACCTGAACAGGAAATCATAAGGTAATTGGTTGTAAGCATCTTCCCAATGTATAAAGCACATGTAGACAGGATTAGCAAACACCCATAATGCTTCAAGTATCTATGCAAAGTCAAAGTTTCACATGGGTAAAGTCAATATCCTTTTCCTTTGAGCTTCTTTTTTACTCTTTGCCTGCTAAAACATCAGCTAAGACAGACATTTTCTGGCTGTGTTTCTACAATGTTTCCAGAATTATGTAACTACACAGTAATTGTTGGGGTATCCCTTCGGTTGTTACCTTTAAAGCAATCCCTATAAGGCTCAGAATTTTCACCTGCACTTGACGCAGCATATTCTAAAGCCAAACATTTCTATGAAAATTCAGCAAATATGTATCTATACTAATAAAAGGCAAAGCCCTCACTCACTCACTCACTCACTCACTCACTCACTCACTCACTCACTCACTCACTCACTCACTCACTGACTGACTGACTGACTGACTCATCACTAATTCTCCAACTTCCCGTGTAGGTAAAAGGCTGAAATTTGGCAAGCTTATTCCTTACAGCTCACTTACAAAAGTTAAGCAGGTTTCATTTCGAAATTCTACACGTAACGGTCATAACGGTCGATAACGGTCGACAACGTCCGCCATGTTGAACTTTCTTATTTATGGCACCATCTTCACGAAATTTGGTAGGCGGCTTCCCTGCGCTAACCAAAACCGATGTATGTACTTATTTCGATGGTATGACGCCATTGTCGGCCGCCATATTGAACTTTCCAACGTCACTAATTTTCCAACTTCCCGTGTAGGTAGAAGGCTGACCCCAACTTCACGAGATTTGGTAGGTGGCTTTCCTGCGCTAACCAAAATCGATGTACGTACTTATTTTGGTGGTATGACGCCACTGTCGGCCGCCATATTGAATTTTCCAAACATCACTAATTCTCCAACTTCCCGTGTAGGTAGAAGGCTGAAATTTGGCAGGCTCATTCCTTACAGCTTACTTACAAAAGTTAAACAGCTTTCATTTCGAAATTCTACGTGTAACGGTCATAACGGTCAACAATGTCCGCCATGTTGAACTTTCTTATTCATGGCCCCATCTTCACGAAATTTGGTAGGCGGCTTCCCTGCGCTAACCGAAACCAATGTACATACTTATTTCGGTGGTATGACACCACTGTCAGCCGCCATATTGAACTTTCCAACATCACTAATTCTCCAACTTCCCGTGTAGGTAGAAGGCTGAAATTTGGCAGGCTTATTCCTTACAGCTTACTTACAAACGTTAAGCAGGTTTCATTTCGAAATTCTACACGTAACGGTCATAACGGTCGATAACGGTCGACAACGTCCGCCATGTTGAATTTTCTTATTTATGGCCCCATCTTCACGAAATTTAGTAGGCGGATTCCCTGCGCAAACCGAAACCAATGTATGCACTTATTTCGATGGTATGACGCCACTGTCGGCCGCCATATTGAACTTTCCAACGTCACTAATTTTCACAATGTCCGCCATGTTGAACTTTCTTATTTATGGCCCCATCTTCACGAAATTTGGTAGGTGGATTCCCTGCGCTAACCGATGTATGTACTTATTTCGATGGTATGACGCCACTGTCGGCCGCCATATTGAACTTTCCAACGTCACTAATTTTCCAACTTCCCGTGTAGGTAGATGGCTGACCCCATCTTCATGAAATTTGGTAGGTGGCTTCCCTACGCTAACCAAAACCGATGTATGTACTTATTTTGGTGGTATGACGCCACTGTCGGCCGCCATATTGAATTTTCCAAACATCACTAATTCTCCAACTTCCCGTGTAGGTTGGAGGCTGAAATTTGGCAGGCTCATTCCTTACAGCTTACTTACAAAAGTTAAGCAGGTTTCATTTCAAAATTCTACGCGTAACGGTCATAATGGTCAACAATGTCTGCCATGTTGAACTTTCTTATTCATAGGTAGAAGGCTGAAATTTGGTACTTATTTCGGTGATATGATGCCACTATCGGCTGCCATATTGAACTTTTCAACGGTCTTTGTTACTTATGGGCCCATCTTCAAGAAATTTGGTACGCGGGTTCCCAATGCTAACTGAATCCTACTTACGTACATATATACGTCCATAGTCTGCAGCTCGGTCACCGTGTGAGGCGTCGTTGGGTCCCCCATCACAACGCCTCCCACGTTGTTGGCTGCCTGCCTATGTAAGGCCGTCTGTCGCTCCAGTCTCTACATTCCCTTCCTTGCTTCGCCACGGTATTCACGTCTCCCTGCTGATAACTACAGCCTTTTTATTTAATCCACGGCTTCTCCACTGTTTTATTGTTCATTTATTACGATTATAGTTATTGTATAGGTATTTTAGACTTACTTTACATTGTTCAGGTACCCATTTCCTTTATCATTCCAACCGTATCTCCATTAACATGTCTATCGAGGTGATCACCATCGATCAAAGAACTGTCACTTACCAAGTGGTTTCCATGCCCGGAGATGGCACCTGCCTTTTCCATTCTCTTTGTTACATATTGCACGACCATATCAGGCTCACTATTGATATCCGGAGGAACATTGTGTCTTATGTATTGAATGACTGGGACAGGTTCAAGGTGTGGACTGATGATGGTACAGGAGATAATTATACTACACAGGAGCACTAGAAGAGTGAAATGCTTAAGTGTACCGAAATGGCCAAATATTTTACACCTTTGGACAACCGCCAATGCCTCTTGAACATCTTAGATTCACAGGTGACGATTTCAGTAGTGGACACTTTGATGTTTAGAAATGTTTAAACTCTCAAAAGCTGGATGTGAAGTTATCAATGAAACTGGTTGTATACTTACAACGCTTGACAGATGCCGAATGTCTCTTCAACATAAGTCCTACAAATACTGTCGTAACTGAAACAAACCATTAAACTCAAACCGATTATGACAGCAGCAATCCAAGCTGTGAGATTTGAAACAAGATTACTGTTCACATGTCCAACTGTACGTTGCATGCTTAAGAGTAAGCTCAGCGTACAGCTACAGCTTGGTCATATTACAACTGGAGGGCCGAACTGACAACGTGGCATACAAAGAGATCCTTAACAAATAATTATTGGTATATTTTCCCTCAGTTTAAAAAGGTTTAATTTTCTTCTTAATAAAAATTTTAAGGCAGCACTTCACCGCTGCGAAGCGCGGGTATTTTGCTAGTCTATTAATATCATAAACATTAGCTTGTTAGGAATGGCTCTTATACATTTTATTTTCTCAATTTTCTCAGCACCTGCCTATGTCTGAAGTGACTGTATTATGGCTGTGCACCTTTACTTATACTACTCCTTCTTTCTTGTACTCCATGATTTTTTAATTTTACGGCTAAAATGACCTTCCACTTCTTTCTTTTTGCATGCAACATATACCTGTACTTACACTATTGCTACAGGCCACTTTTTGCTCATTGATGTTTCACCCTAGAAACATAATTTTTGTCTGTCAGCAATTCTAAAAGCAATTTCTGGCTGCCTCCCTGTTCATCTAGAAATATAATGACACTTTGCATTTTTTTGACTGGTCAACTTCTTTGCAAAACTGTGAGACACCACTCACACATATTGATATCTTTAACTAATTTATCTATTCACTCATTCATTTTTCAAACCTGCTTATCCTAAGACATTCAGATTTACTCATTATCTGAACCTGCTTAATCCAGTTTTAGGGTCACAAGAGGCAGAATCACCCTGGGATCTTGAAGCACAATGTCTTGAACAGGACATACTTAATGATTGGGTCCTATAATTTGGTGTCCCTTCTTCAGGATATGTCAGAAAAAGCACTGCATAATTTGTTTTTAAGTTCTTAGGATTAACTCTAAAGTATAGCAGAGCAGCAAGCTTGTAGTATATGGAAAACAGTTTCAATTTGTAATATCGTTTGGTAATTTACATTTTATAAAATTATAATTTTTGAGGCAAAATTCAAAACAGATATGTGTGTAATTCACTATTAACTAGTGAAACCCGAAGTACATTTCCCATTGACATCTGTGGAGTTTTTAAGTACAGATCTACTCAATTAAATTTTAACTCTCGATCATTTAATTGTAGACGCAGTACTTCCTATTATTTCTGAATGGTAAATATGTGAATTGCAGGTGTCATCAACTATATTTTAACTAGTGAAAACTAGAATTATGAGGTGGAACTTTGGTTCAATAGCTAGTGCTGCTGCTTCATGGATTCAGTGCCCTGAATTCAAATCCCATGGAGTTTACAATTTTTCACGGTGGCTGCATAGGTTTCCATATGTCCAATAATGTGTGTTAGGGTAACTGGTGTTTTGAACATAAACCTGTCTCAGTGTAAAAATATTTTCAATTCAAATTGAGATGTCTTGCTGAAAATGCCATCATATATGTTCATGGGAAAAGTCCCCCAGCCTCAGCTCCTCTAGGAGTAATTACAGACATGTCTGATTCATATTTTGAAATTCAATTGTTGCCTGTAAAATCAAGGCATTAAATGGAGAAATGGCTTGCCTAGTATAACATGATATATTTGTACTGTTCATGTAAAATGATTGGTGCTTGTGATCCTGAAATCTTTTCTTGATTTTTAAATATTTTGACACGATTTATTTTGATAATTCATTACTAAAATATAGCTAATGTTTTTAAAAAGTAAAACTTGAAATGTTATATCTGCTATTTTTAAATATTCCAAAACCGGCTGAAATCTTGCTAACCTGCTTCTTAGATCCTAAATGATATGTATGGCCAGCAACCCCTTCATGCTGGTGTAATCATACACCTGATTCTTTGTGACTAAAATTAAAAAATAATGGGATAAAACATACACAATACTGTATACATTGGGGTTAATGCCAATTGAGATGGGAGCCAGTAAATTTAACTTCATGCAGCATTCATCATTGTAAGATATAATAAATATCTGTACAAATAGTATACCTGTCTTCCTGGATACAGAACAGATCTGAAGTGTATTATATACAGATTTTGGCATTTTGCATGGATTTGTGATTAAAAAAAACCTTTATATTATGATTTGATTTTCAAGTGACCAAGGAATAGCTAGGCAAAGGTGCTAATAAGGTGGTACATAGAAGCACATGGTCACATAGGTATCCTCATAAAACCTACAGGTGGGAAAGAAACACCTCACATGCCAGCATGAGACGAAGTCTTGGGGGCATCACAGAAAGAGAGAGAGATAGAGAGAGAGAGAGAGATAGGTTGTCATAGAGAACCAGCAAAAGGCCACACTATCTCCTGGCTGATGGGTTGCCGCATATGGTTCCTTGCCAGTGAGCTTTATCATGATCTCACCGTAACCATGGAGGACTACTCCTGACCACAAATGTGAATCAGCCCTCAGGAGAGAATGCACCAAAGGGAAAGCTGAGCTGAGGGTTCATAGACGGTAGGAAGAGAGGAAGAGACTTTTATTGTGATGTGCTGAAGGTGGACAAGTAGGCAAATTACACTATGTGACAAATGAGGGTTGAGCCCCATGAAGGTCCAATGGGGCAACCTGATTTTCTTGTTTTGTATTCTCCTTTTTACTTCATATTTTTGTGTATTTTACTATCGTAATTGATGTTATCCTGAATCAAGAGAAACTCCTCTCTAATGACAGCATACTGTATCATACATATTTTAACTGACATCAGACAAGGATGGCTTTAGAAGTAGTAGTTAAAAGCATGAGGCTCATTAATTAGTTTACACTTAATGTTTTTGCAAAGTGTAGCCAAGGACAGCCCTGGTCTGGCTGCTCTTTATCTTTCTTTTGCTAAAAGACATGGCATGGGGGAACAGTCAGTTTTGGGTTATTGATATCTCTGCTATGTTTCCCATCCTGCAGTGATATCCTCACACCTCCACCTATAAACTATTTCTGCATGCTCTAGCTTGTGTTTGCATTCTGCTGAATGCATTGTCATTATACCAGTCTCGAGAGGCTTTACCAAATTGTTACTTGTTAAAATTTTTTCTACATATATTTGTTCAAACAATCTGAACCTAATAAGGCCGTGTAACAAATGAACTTGGCAAGAATGCCAAACCTGTGTTAGGATGGAGGAAGGATTGATCAATTAAAAGCTTAAACATATATAAGTAAAACTGTAGCAAAAGAAAAAAAGAGAGGTTCCTTAAGACTTTGAGACCCTAATCTGTTGCTTGTTTGACATACTGTATGTGGACGTCGGGTCACCTAGTAAATCAGTAGTAGGTATTGAGCCAGTATTCTAAATGTTGGCAATACAAATATTTACCTTGCAAGTCACAAATGGCCCGTTGCAGCTCTGCTTACAATATGAAATATACCTCAAGTACTGTACACTGTACAATATAGCTAATGTTTAACTCAGAAAAGTGATCACATACCTCCTGATGTGTTGAGGCACACCAACTTCTACTGTATTCAGTAATCTATCCTATATATTTAAAATCCTAAGCCTAAAAGTGCAATGATTTTATGTGACGTTTTTTATGTCACTTTTTTGTCACGCTTTAAATCTGGCTTATTTTAAAACCTATATATATATATGTTTGGTATCATTCTTTTCAGAATTTATCGAACTTTAATGTGATGTTGTTAGATTTTCAGATTCTTATTCCGTTTTTAAATTATAAACTAAGATATCAAGAACTCACGTCCTGTGAGACGAGACTTTGTGCCAAGACATTTAACCACGCCTGGGGCCGGCAATAAAAGACAAACAGTAGATGACAAAGACAGCTGCTGTACAGACTTTTAAATGTTCAAAGTGCATCGCGAGATGTAGATCACGTGGCATGGCAGCAGCAGCAAGCCAGCAGCTGATCGAGCAAAGAAGAGGTAAAAAAAATAAACTGTATTTGTTTCCCAATGTATCACCGTTTAAGAGGGGGTTTCAGAGGAGCAACCACGTCTCCTTGGGGTGTTGTTCAGCCCCACTCTTTACAACACGAGCGGCAGACATGTAATTAGCAGCTAGTCCTTTCAAAACCGCTATGTGCATTGCAAATGATTCATTGCTATGCTGTTTCTGATTTCTAAAGGTGTATCTCTCAACCAATGAATTTTTCTTTGGCATATAAAATTCTCAGAACAATCTTTAAAAGTTATTTCAATAAAACTTCACTGGGTTTCCTCGCCATCGCAAATCTTTTAATAAAGCAAATGTCTTCGGACCGACAGAAGGACTGCCCTGTTTCGATCCTCTTCAGTATCATTTGCCAATAAAAACTGTTGAAATCGGTCTTCATGCATTTCAAAGCACCCTGCAGATTTGTTGAATGCCACTCCTGTCTCGCTGTTGTACAGGACCTTTTCAACTGAGCTCATTTATTTCGTCCAGTCCTCGTCACCACTGTTGTGTCTTACATACAAATTCAGACAGGATTCAGATTACTAACTGGTCTAGTCTTCCTTTATTCAATGTAACAACCTTCCACAAACAAAAAAGAACCACACATTAACGGTAAATCGCAGCTTCTTGGTTGTTGGTCTAGTTCCTTCTCGGTATCACTCTTTTTCTATTCTGATGCAAAGTCCTGCAATGTCCTTGTTTTATATCCCATCCTTTCTGATGCAGTCTCTCACAATTTCCCATACATATCCAGGGCCTTTAGTTTCTTTACTGTTCATTCATGCATTTTGTTGCCTTTGTATTTGTTCTATTGTGTTTTATGTTCCTCGGTATGTTTTTTTTGTTTTCTTTCTTCTGTGTATTGTACAATACTCTAATTGGTATTGTCTCATCTAGTAATCATTTTTGTATTATGTTTTTCTTTATGTTCCTTATCTTGTGTATGTTGAGCCTCTTGTTGTTTGGATTCTCTGCTCTCTTTTAAGGATTTGTTTGGATTTGTTTTGTTTCTGTTGCTTCATTTTGAGGAGACTTTCTGTATTTACCTTTTACCTACTGATAAACTTTATTATTAAGAAACTTTGTTGTTTGTTTTTGACCTAGGGGTTTCACAGTTTCCCTGCTCTTTATGAATATAGACTTGGCCCCCTCTTTGAGAGTGAAGGCTACCAGCCAAAATTTAAGTTTTCGGGACATGCTTACTTTGTGTTTTGAAGGCAAAATTTCTGATGTGAAAGCCTCTTTGGGTTTTGTGAGCCCTGCATTTCATAATGTAATGTCTCGGTCTCAAAAAGGACAAAATTATGAGTAGGTCAATTCAGGCTTTGTTGATTATTTTTCAAAATCTTTGATTTAAGTGGAGAGAAAGAAATTCAGTAGCCAAATTAGTCAAGAAGACATTGTTTTGAAGTATAAGAAAATAAAAGAAATTAAAGGTAAACCTTTGATTTTAAGTTTTTTTGGCATTATTTTGAATAGTTTTAATGGTCCTAAGGAGAATGATGAATTTTGTGATCTAGAGGAATACTTACACATAGTCCAAGGAACTGTACAACATGTTTTCAACTGGTATATCCAGGTAATAAAGTATTTTTCACATAACTTCTCCAAAATCATAACTGAATGTTTATGATTCATAACTCATCCAAATCCAAGCCTACAGCTCTCACTCCCAAGTCTTCAACCTTCATACCCAATATCAGTCTGAGTCACCACTTCCTGTGCTGCTAGAATGCCTGGTGGCTCCCATCCTGCCAAAGTGCCAAGGGGGTTCTTGTCTCGCCAGAGGGTTATACAAAAAGTGAGTAGTGAGAGAAAAGCTCATTACGTTTTTTTGTATAATTCAATCATCCCAGAAGAAAGGTGGTTCCTCTGTCCAGTCATCCCTGCCAAGAAACTGTCCTTTTGTCCACTTGTTTTCACCAGGAGATGGTCCTTCTGTCCAGCTGTCCTCACAATGAGATTAGCCTAGGAGTGTAGACATGCCCTGCATGAGATGGTTCCACTGGCAAGCCATGCAAAGGACCTACATTATTATTTGCACAAACTCTTTCCAAAGTTTTTGCATACATTTAGATTGTTTTGGGTTATTGTTTCCACCTCTTGAAAGGGAGGGTTATGTCATGGTTTGACCAGGGCCTTTGTCATTGGCACTTGTTTCTTTATTGTTTGTTCATGTATACAGTTTTTCTTTATAAAGGCTTTTTGTGTTTTATGTCCTTGAAAATATCAGTTTCCTTTGTTTCTTTATTGTATAATTAAATAATTATTATTGTCTCATCTCTTAAGATTTTTGTATTTTATGTTTATTCTGTTAGTTACTGTATGGTCTTTATTTTGTACATGTTAAGCTCTTGTGGGCCCTGACACAGCAGCTTTTAGGACAACCCTTAGCCTATATAAAGTGTAAAGGTGCTTTAGCCTAATGCTGAGGCATTGACTTTTATCACATGTTGTTCGTCTGTCCTTCCTTGAGTTCCCTTGTGTTTTTTGGTCATTCTACTTGTTTTAATATTCTGTTCTTTGTATTCTCTACTCTTACTTAAGGATTTGCTTTTGGATTTGTTATTTTTGAGTTGCTTCATTTTGAAGTTCTGTATTGTTCTTTTGCCAGCTAATAAACTTTATTATTAAGAAACTCTATGTACTGTATGTGTATTTTTAAGAAGTATGGGTTTGGCCTTCTTTTTAAGGTAAAGATCGCAAGCCTACATTTGTGTTTTGGGATCTGGCCTACTTTGCGTCTCGAGACAAGATGATGAAGACCTAAGTTTATATATATATATATATATATATATATTGTAGAAGACGCCCGGAACACAGACAGATGCAGACTCAGAAGTCCCAAAAACATACACTTTTATTTTGCCTTCCTCAGCACAACACATTCCTTTTCTTCTTCTCCTTTATTATTGCCACCTCCACTCCTCTCTTGCAAGCTCTGTCCTCTGCCTCCCGACTCGATGTGCGCCAGGTGCTCCCTGATGTCCGTGCTGCAGTCCAGGGCTCTCAAACCATCCAGGCACCCACTGGCGGTGGCCATGGGCCCCCACAGGGTTGAGCTTCCAAGCTCCATGACCCACATGCAATCCAGGGGGGCTGCCCTCTTGTGTCCCGGGGAAGATACTGCCCCTCTCCTGGTCCTTCCCTTCTTCAGGCATCCCGGTGGGGCGAGGTCCCCGATCGTCAGTCACAATGTAGTTTTTTTAGTAATTTTGTTTTGTGAGTCCTGCAACTTCAATAAATAATTGTTCTCATTGTCTGGCCAGCTCATGTTTTTTTCTTCTGTTATTCAGTAGTCAGAAAAGAGCAGTAGTGTGAAATTTACTTTCATAAAAAATTCAGAAATATTTTTATTTTTGCAATAATCTTAAATTCATAACTCTCATTTGTCATTTTCCTATTAATTCACTCTTTTCCTGTGAAGTTTGTTCCTTTAATTTTATCCTAATCATGATGAGCAGAGTCGAAAGACTGCAGTTACTTCAGTGTCAAACTCACCAGTGTGCTCATTAGCTAGGAACAACTTTAATAACTAGAACACCAGAAAAACTGGAATGTATGTGAAAATGATGATGAAATCTTAAAAAGCAAGATTAAAAAAAAATTATGTCATGCACATACTGTAAACCTATTCCTACATTGTAATAAAAACGCAGAAAATTCTGTTTTATAATTTCTGAAATAATACCAAAGGATACAAGCTGGAAAATAAAAGCTTGTTTATTTAAAGTAGAAGTTTGTCCCATCTGAGGCATCTTAGAAACTATCCCTGGATATGATGCCAGTCAATTTCAGAGCTCACTCACACACACAGACCAATGTAGTATCATCTATTAACCTAAGTGCATATCTTTGGACAGTGAGCGGAGGTTGGAGGATACCTACACAAGCATTCAGACAACCTGCCAACTGCAAACAGGCCGCAATTCAAACTCAGATCCAAGCACCGTGTGGACAGACAAAACTGATATAGCTACCTAAATTATTCACAGAAATAATAAATTGCATTTATACACATTCAGTCTTTGCCTTGTGCCCAGTGTTGCCAGGATATTTGGTGGTCCTTTGCCAACTTCCGCTTTATAAATTGGGCTAGATAATAAATGGATGAGCATAAAAATGATAAAAAAAGATATGATGCATTCAAGGTTATCCACATAAAGCTATAGTTCATCACTTCCAACTTTTTGTTTGTTTTCTGTTTGCATTTGCTTTTTAAACGCCTATAATTCTGTCATGGTGACATGCTGCAACATTTCTGTCTTTCATAAAAATAAACCTTGTAACAGGGGAGACTGATTTATTGCATGACAGTCCTTTTATTTTGCCATGTCATGTTCGGAAATGAATGTAAGTTTTATCAGTGACTTCAAGCCGGGGACACATTTCTTGCTCTTTTCCTCCTTCTGCTGTTGCACTTTTGTGCTCACACTTTTACCAGCATCACAGATACATTCAGTGCCACTGCTGTGCATGTTAGGCTAATTGGGGACTTGGTAATTTGAGAGTGTGAATTAGTGTGTGAGTGTGTACTGCTCTGGAAACAGTCCTTACAGTTGCATCATGGTGATATCTAGAATACTGGACTGAACAGTTATTTTACATGGGCTGATGTCTTGATATTTTCATGACGGGTGTGACAAACTTGAGATCCACATAATTTATAGCAAGTAGGATAACAGTTAAGGAGTAGAATAAGAGTTAAAGGATGGCTGATATTCAACAGGATGGCAAATTCAATTTGTTCTTGTTTATTAATTATGAGCTGCTCATTCCCAAAGTTCAGAGATATTCTCCTCAATTACTTTGCACATTTGACAGACTTCAATCCTAAATAAGTAATTTTTACGTTGGATTTGAACTCTGCAACCTAATTTTGTTAAGTTCTTTCACTTTTAATCTGCCACAAGAATTAGATTTTTTTGAGTGTATCAAGTATGCAAAACCTTCTGCATTTCCACTTGTCATTATGTAAAAGCAAATAAGTTATAATTCTGCTTAATAGATTTTGAGTTAAGTGAATTAATTAAGCGAGATTAAATTTTTGGTTTTCATAATTTTAAAGTTCCTGCTGAATTACAAGTGCGTGTGGCTTTCAAACTGTGCTAAATCAGCAAAGCACTGCACGGTGAATTAATGTGCTTCTTGACAATTCTAAAATCCATTGTAGGACATCTTAAATTAAGTAAATTGTCAATAATAAATTATTAATTGGGGTTCTATCAAGCCATAAAATATGACCACTTTTACTGTAATTTCGCAGTAGTACATCTATTTGGTGGGCACGTCAGCTGTAATTCATATCAGAATTAAGAACAATTCCCCTTATTTGCAGACAAGAGGAGAACATGCTGTATAGAAACAGTAGCCATGCTGGAATTCCAGCCTGTTATGATAACAACAACAACAACATTTATTTATATACCACATTTTCATACAAATAATGTAGCTCAAAGTGCTTTACATGATGAAGAAAGAGAAAAAAGACAAAATATATAAGAATTAAAATAAGGGGACACTAATTAACACAGAATAAAAGTAAGATCCGATGGCCAGGGAGGACAGAAAAAACAAAAAAACTCCAGATGGCTGGAGAAAAACAATAAAATCTGCAGGGGTTCAGAGGCCACAAGACTGTCCAGCCCCCTCTAGGTATTCTACCTGACATAAATGCCCTCAATCAGTCTTCATTGTATTCAGAGTTCTCATGGAAGAATTTGATGATGATGGTCTTGTGGACTTCTGGCCTTTAATCCATCAATGTGTGGACATCACGGTGCTTTGATTAGGTGGTGGTGGTGCAGGTCGCCACCACAGAAAATCAGAAAAAGAACAGAAGAGAAAGTAGGGGTTACTACAGATTACGGAGCCACCATGAATAATAATTATAATTCTTTGCATTTATATAGTGCTTTTCTCACTACACTCAGCAATTGCAGGTTAAGGGCCTTGCTCAAGGGCCCAACAGAGCAGAGTTCCTATTGGCATTTACAGGATTTGAACCGGCAACCTTCCGATTGCCAGTGCAGATCCTTAGCCACAGAGCCACCTCTAATTAATTGAATATACAGAGTATCAGGATTAAACTAAAGTGAAGCTATGAGAAAGCCATGTTAAAGTAATGTGTTTTTAGCAGTTTTTTTTTTTTAAATGCTCCACTGTATTAGCCTGGTGAATTCCTATTGGCAAACTATTCCAGATTTTAGGTGCATAACAGCAGAAGGCCGCCTCACCACTTCTTTTAAGTGGTATGTAGAAGATAATCCAAGGTAAAGCAGTTAGTCAAGCTTAAAACTATAAAAAAGTGAAAAAGATACAACTCAGCAAAGAAAATCATAGATGCAAAAATGACACATGGTCAAAGAAACAGTCAAGTGCTTCAAAAGGCAACAGACTTCTTGGAAGCACCTTTAAGCCTCCTCTAAGCTAAGCAGAAACCCAAAAGACAGGATAGCTCACAAGTGTGGTCCAAGCAGTCAAAAACCAGCAAAGCAAACAATGAATTTAGCCAAAACCAGTTGTAAGAAGTCAGCGTCTCTTTGGAGGCACATTTTATTTTTCTTTAACATTAAAAAGAAAAGAAGAGATTTTGGTAAGGGATTCAATACATGGATGTCAGTCTGTGTTCCACCATCTTTTATAGGTAGAACAAATGACCAAATACACCACATGACTAGCAATGGCCATAGAGATTATAAACAACATGGCCATAGATATACACAGATAGGCACAAAATTGACAACAACAATTGTTGTTTCAGCATCCCTAGCATGCACTGCGCTCCTGTTTAGCTTGACAATACTTCAGACTAAAAGCAAAGGGCTTACTACCTGGACACTTTAAAGTATCTCTTGTATAACCATTAATCAAACAGAGCACAAAATAATAAGAACGAGGGTAACAACAAGTGCACACAGTGTTTCAAAACTGAGAAAAGTAAGTTCCAAAATCTTGATTACAGCTTAACCTGGTTCTTAAAAAAGATGTGAAAAAATAATTGCCCCCTTGGGCGCAGTAAATCATATTTAGAAAGTGGATGAATTTTAGTCCATTTTTCCTTACTGAAGTGAGTTTTGTTTTATCTCCCATCACAACATCTCCATGGTGGTATACATGTGGACTTTGACCAAGCCACTGAAAATTCTTTTTTCTTCCTTCAGCCATTCTAATGTACAGGGTGGGCCATTTATATGGATACACCTTAATAAAATGGGAATG
>JANRMT010028174.1:109283601-109295187 GCA_026402145.1 Polypterus bichir lapradei | reverse complement strand
CATTCCCATTTTATTAAGGTGTATCCATATAAATGGCCCACCCTGTAGATATATTTTTGTTTTTCTCATTATTGTCTTGTACTGCCCAGTGTACACCGCTTTAATGCATGGATGACCTAATATTCTTATGAGAACCCCACAATACAAAGCAGAAGACATGATTTCTTCTTGTTGGTAACTTCTTCAGGTCCCTGTTTAACAAGGCATCACCTCCACAGGCTGATTGTTGGTATGACATTCTGACTATAAAATGCAGTGTCAGCTTGTAATCAGATGTAATCAAACAGCTGACACTAAAATGTTCTGTTTGCCTCATATGTTCATAGAATATATTCCAGAACTCTCAAAGAACATCCAATTGCATTTTGGCAAAATAAAACAGGTGAGCATTCTTATTGTTAGTAGTAAGCAGCAGATTCCAAATCTTTGCTTTAATATATATGTCATTTTTGCCCTATGATGTATTTTTTTTGTTTTTTTCTCTGATGATGGAGTCATAAACTGTTACATTAGCCTAGGAGAAATAAGCTTTTAGTTCTGTCAGTGCTGTCCTAGCATTTCTTGTGAACTCATGGAATTGGGAATTTTTCATGATCTGTGTTATGATTAGGAGTCCTAAGGCATGTAAAGTCCCAAAAATACTTCCAAAAATGTCACTAGAGAGATTGTGCCTAATGGTAGCTAGCCTGTCTTCCGCTGCATGTCCTCTGGACAGGCTGGTGGGACTCAGGTCTGCTTCCCTGACAGTTTTTGAAGTGTGAAGTGAATGTTTGGGCCACCTTGCAAGATAAATCACAACAACTGCAATCACAGCAACAATTTTATGCTTTACAAGCTCAGAATCTTTGGATTGAACTCAAAATTCTCCAAATGCTTCCTTTCAAGTACTTAATTCTAAGTAGTGGTCTGGCCATTGGTGGTATGAGCTTTACAAATTTAAACTTCAAAAGCTCAAAGTCGAATAATTGGAGTTCAATCAAAACCAAATCAGGTCCTAAGAGTGAAGAGTGAATACAAATTGGTTGATTTGTTGTACAGTTAAAGTGTCCACAGAATTTTCACCACACACACATAGACACTGGCAAACACTCTTTCAGAAATACTCTAAACATATTCTAGAGAGGGTGGCATGGTGGCGCTGCTGCCTCGCAGTTAGGAGACCCGGGTTCGCTTCCCGGGTCCACCCTGCGTGGAGCTTGCATGTTCTCCGGGTGCTCCGGTTTCCTCCCACAGTCCAAAGACATGCAGGTTAGGTGCATTGGCGATTCTAAATTGTCCCTAGAGTGTGCTTGGTGTGTGTGTGTGCACCGTGTGGTGGGCTGGCGCCCTGCCCGAGGTTTGTTTCCTGCCCTATGTTAGCTGGGATTGGCTCCAGCAGACCCCTGTGACCCTGTAGTTAGGATATAACGGGTTGGATAATGGATGGATATTCTAGAGATATTGAAACATGTTTTTGTGTTTTCATTTTTTATGTTTGAAAATAACATTTCCTCCATATCTGAAATCCAGAGAAATCAAAATGAATATTTTCTATCCGTTAATATATATAGCACATTACAAAGCAATCAAATCAATTTAAGATCTTGTTTCCTTTTCACATGACACAGTTCATCATGAAGAGAACCACCAAGTAATTTACAAGGACATCAGGAACCATATTCAAACCTCAAGTCTTTTAGTTAACACACAATGTTACTGGAAGGGGGCTGCATCTTCGTTTTTTTTCTGTTCTTGTACATCAATGCCCACCCCATTCACCCTTCCGAAGAGCACTGGCCTTGCTCTCAAGAGAGTCGTTATAAAATCCTGAGGAGTAATATGTCAAGGCTTTAGCTCCTTATCCTGAACTCAGCCTTCTGGGCACCAATTAATTTCTATGGCACAGACATACAGTATGATTAACTGGCTCCTCAGATACAATGAAGTGGGCCTTCAATGATTTCATTTCAAAGTCTTGTAATTATATTCTTTTATCTCCACAGATCAATGGTCAGATGGTAAATAACACCCACACGTCAGCATGTAATGGTCCATGCTGTGTTATTTTGCCAGCTGTTATTCATTCAATGTTGTCAGCTTGTTTAGAAAATTGTCCCAGTTGTATTATTTTTGTTAAGATAATATTTGATCAGAAGAGGAGCAACTCCTCTGATTGTTAGATTTCCAGAGAAATGGATACAGAGAAATTTCACTTTCAATTTGTGTTTGTTTCACACCTAACTGCTCTTCCTTCTTCTAAAATGCACAGCAGCTCTCCAACAGCAGAAGTGAAGTGTATCTCCTGGTTTGAATTATTCATGTTATACAGTATATACCACAGGGAACATCAGTGTAATTTATTTTATAAATAAATAAACATACAATAGGAAATGCAATAACAATAAACAGTTCAAAGCCACAGGTTGTTTTTCTAGTTGCTACAATCTCCAGTCTATGTAGACAAACGTTGGCTTCAGCAGCCATGCCCCAGGAAGCTTTGTGTGATTGTACAGTGCCAAGATAGGTTTTGTACAGGCAAGGCCATTTTTTTTCAAAGCCTTCATGCAGGCTAGGGCTTTAGACGTTGGTGCCAGCTGTCATTTATAGAAAATATGCTATGTGAAAATTGTGCAAGACCCGGGAGCTTGCCTCTGCCTCTGCTCAGTCAAATATGAGATGGAAGCAAGTGAGTGTAACACAGTGAGTAATGTCTCTTGAATTTGTTTCCCTAGAATGGAAAAAGATTGACCAAGAACACACAAAGTCACTTCTGGCCAATTATTGATGCTCCGTTCCTTCTGCTCTGTCCATTATATAAGAATGTAGAAAAGTGGAAGTCAATATTCATTCTGAACGCTGCTTCTGTTGACACAAGATCTCCCATGGAGACAGCCTTATTTTGTAGCTCACCAATCTTGGCAAAATAATCCTGGACCAACTCTCCTGACTTTTGTGATCTGTTAATTTTCACTGTCCTATTAAATGGGGTTTGAATATCTTAAAATCCATCACTAGGCTGCCTGCAATAAGTAGCTTGGTGTCTCTTTCACTCTGGCATGTTTCTGGCAAGGAGAAAGAAAAGGAAGATTTCCATTCTGCAAAGCATTTGTCCTAAAGTCACTTATAGTTAGATCGTGAACATTATCAGTGCAAACCTCTACCCCCTAACCCATCCTAGATCCAAACGCTGAACAAATGGTGCATTGTGGGTTCCACTGATTTGTTCCATCATTATATGTATTCTTATCATGTCTCTCCCTTGTAAGATTTTTATCAGGCACCTGGTTCCAGCTATTGATGTAAGATGACACAGGTCTTAAGTGCTTAGGGAAAATTGCAATCTCTAGTGAAGGAATCTCAGCTTTGTTACTTATTATTTCATTACATTCAATAACTGGAGGAAGACCAACGCACTGTTCACCATTCACTCTTTCAATTTAGAAGCCAGTCGCTTTCCTGCCAGTCGTCTCTGTGATACCAGCACAAGTCTTCATTAGATATACTGTCAAGCTACCCTGGATTCCAAACAGCTGGAAGAACTCAGATCTGGCGGTTGCTCTGATCATCAATTATGAAATATTTTTGGAAAGAGCGTCCCTATTGACCTTGCAGGTAAACCTGTACCAAACTTAATTTTTGAACCAATCCAAGGTGGGAGGTTTTTTACCACAGATTTCAGTACATCATAAATTTACCTCTGGAGGACTTTGGACTTGTTGCTCAGTGTCGATTTCAGTTCTATGAGATGTGGAAGATGTTTATCCCAACACTCTGATCATATCCTCAAGCTGTGAGCAAGCTGGAGCTAGACCACTCAGAAAGTGGTAAGTCATGCATGTGCAGGAAACTGGCCACCATGGCTTCTTACTTGTGGCAAGAGTGCACTGGAAGGAATTATTCTGTAAGCATAGAACTCACAGAATGAAAAAATGAATGTTTAGAAAACTAAAAGAGCAAATGGAAATCCAATAAACTAGCAAGGAGCTCCAGTATGCACTGGTGAATATAATGGAGGACAGGAAACCTGAAGACTACAGGGGAGCTAGGGTGGGTGAGGGATACAGGGGTATCTGAGGCCACCGGAGGAAGCTTTGAAGAAAAAGGAATTCCAAAAGGTTTTCCTTATCCTGGAAGAAGTTCCTGGAACTGTCCTAAAAGTCTCCACTGTGTGGGATTTAAACTTCATTACCTGCCAGTGACAAACTGATACAGAAGGAGGTGGTGAGAAGAGAAGGACATTTGAGTGGCTGAAGGAAGAGAAATCAGAGATATAGATAAAGAGACAAGAATTAAAGGTTATAAAGACTAAACTTTGATGTGGCACTTTGTGATGGTTAACCAACAATCCATCCTCCCTGATAGGAAGTCCAGGAAAGGTAATATGGGTTGCTTGATCATTTTTCTTATTGTGCTTGTTCAAGTCTCTTTTTCTTGTATTTAGTCTTATGTTAAGCACCTCTTTTTGGCATTTTTGGCATCATCCTGAATATTGGCATATGACACGAGTGCCCCCTATTGTTCACACACTTTTTATTTTATATGGCGCCATTAATAGCATACACTTTCACAGGCTGTGTTTCAGGGCAATAAAAGGATGCATTAGTGCATCAAATGCGAAAAGTTAACAGTATGGTAATAGCAAAAATGAATAAATGAAACCAAGCACAAAATCAAGAAATGCACCACTGGCAGACAACAAAATAAGGACATTGAAAGCACAGTTGACAGAATTGAAACAGAAAGTACCAAAAAGAGCCATACAGAGCCACCACAACAATAAGATATACAATTAAAAAGCAGGGCAGAATGTAATAATGATTGGCAAAGTCTCAAAAGAACATATACAGATCAATCATTTTTTTTTTTATTTTATTTGAAGAAAATAACATTACATACAATCAAGTATAACTTATACAATGAAGAAGTTAACATTACATCTAATCAAGTAGAATTTAGGAAATCAGAATTCAACCACCACCTGAGACAAAGGGAGGAGAGCCAACAGCAAAAGCAACTCTTTAAAAACAACAAAGAAGGGAGAATGTCCTTTTCGCCCATTTTACTTATTCTTGATACTTATTCTAAAATGTTATTGATTAGATCTTGCCATATTTTTTTCCAATTTCAAATAGTATAGAACATCAGTTGCCCACTGACTTATAAAAGGTAGGTTTGGATTCTTCCAGTTAAGCAAGGTAAGTCTATGTGCTAATAGTGTGGTATAGACAATTACATCCAGTTTGTCCTTCTCCACTTTAAACCCATCTTGGAGTACACTAAACACAGCTGTTAATGGGTTAGGAATGATTGTGACACCAAGGCTGTCTGATAGGAATTCAAAGATTTTTGTCCAGAATGATATTCATTTGGTACACACCCAAAATATGTGGCCCAATGAGGTTGGAGCTTGATTGCTATGTTCCTTGGTTGGATCTTGCCCTGCATACATTTTGGACAATTTTAAATGAGATAAATGTGATTGATAAAAGACTTTAAGTTGAATGATTGAATGCTTTGCACATGTGGAGCTAAAGTGTATTCTATGCATGGCTACCTTCTCTTTTCTGAGATATTAAGTGAAAGATCCTTTACGTTGGGGAACTATACAATTCTCCTAAGTGTTTTAATCTCAAGCAGTTTCCAAGATACTGTGTAGGTTTAAGAGGTAGATAAAGGTAATGATCATGTAGAAGTGCAACATATAAAAACTTTTTTGTCTTAAAGTGCTTCCTCCTTTGATTCCATATTCTGAGTGGTTGATGTGCAATTAGATTATTGGTATATTGATGATAATTGATATTTACTGGGGCACAGATAAGGGCATATAAAAAAGTACAGCAGGATTTTATTTCTATTGCAGACCAGGGGCGTCATGTATAAACGGTGCGTCCACACAGAAATGTTGCGTAAGAGCTTTTCCACGTTCAATCGCGATGTATAAAACCTACACTTGCCGTAAAGCCACGCACTTTTCTATGGTACCTCATACCTTGTTGTACGCAAGTTCTCCGCTCGGTTTTGCAGACTGGCGGCACCCAGCGTCAAAGCAATTCTACTGTTCCTGTGTGGTTACTCTTTTATTTTCCTGACGCGGCTTTATAAATACACTGAAACTAACCGCATATTGTTTATTAGTGTAATGCATCTGATTGTAATTAACTTGTAACAATATAATGGTCCAGGGAATAGCCATAGTATTCCAAATACCATAACTGCTTTAGCGTTGTTACTCTCACTGCACCATCTTCTTCTTCTTCTTCTTCTTTCAGCTGTTCCCGTTAGGAGTTGCCACAGTGGATCATCTTTTTCCATATTACTCTCACTGCATCACTCGGAGTATTTATATCACTGTATCTGAGTGGGGAATCACAGCAGCAGCTGATCAGAAAGAGAATTATCAGTATACAGTATCTCTTTCCGATCAGCTGCTGCTGTGATTCCCCACTCAGATACAGTGATAAAAATACAGTGGTGCAGTGAGAGTAACAACGCTAAAGCAGTTATGGTATTTGGAATACTATGGCTATTCCCTGAGCCATTATATTGTTACAGGTAATCTATAATCAGATGCATTACACTAATAAACAATATGCGGTTAGTTTCAGTGTATTTATAAAGCCGCATCAGAAATGTGGTTCTAAGAAATAAAGGGTAACCACACAGGAACAGTAGCACTGCTTTGACGCTGGGTGCCGCCAGTCTTCAAAACCGAGCGGAGAACTTGCATACGACAAGGTATGAGGTATCGTGGAAAAGTGCGTGGCTTTATGCCAAGTGAAGGTTTTATACATTGCGATTTGAACGTGGAAATGTTCTTACACAACATTTCTGTGCGTACGCACCGTTCATACATGAGGCCCCAGGTCTTTATAACTTGTAATAAAATTGAAAGTTTATTAGTGAAATGCCACCTTCTGCTTTAGATCTTTGTAGAGTCGTCCTACAAATGTATAGATGTCTAGAATTCCAAACAAATGAGGTTATAATGTAGTTTAATTTCTTAAAGAATAATTTGTTAATATATAGGGATGCACTGAAGTAGAAAAAGAAGCTTAGGAAGGATGTTCATCTTGATAGTATTGATTCCCCCTACTAATGTGAGATGGAGAGTAGACCATCTGTTCACATCTTGTTTAATTTTTTCCATGCAGAAATAACATAAAATATCTTTATATTTGCTTGTGATGTTTACCCCTAGGTATTTAAAGTGATCTGATAAAATAAATGGGCAGCTGTTGAGTCTAGTACAGTGTGCTAAAGAGTTCACTGGAAAAAGCACACTTTTATTCAAGTTAATTTTGATTCCAGATATCTTTTGAAATTCTGTTGGTGCATTAAGGGCTAATGATAAGGACGTTTTTTGGTCTGATATATACTGTACCATATCTTCTGCATATAGGGATGTTTTCTGTTCAAGTCTTTCTCTGAAAATCTCCTTTATCTTTGATGCATTTCAAAACTGAATAGCAAATGGCTCAATGGCAAATGCAAAAAGTAAGTAAGTAAGTGAAGTATATTTATAAAGTGCATTTCACAGACAATATATTATACAGTGCTGTACAATAAAAGAAAAAGCAAAAAATTAAAAAGCATAGTGATAGGGGCATCCTTATCGAGTACCACATTCTAGTTTGAAGTAGTTTGAAATATTGTTGTTGATACATACAGAGATTTCTGGACAGATATAAAGTAGCTTTATCCACATACATGTATTTGGACCAAACCCAAATTTGTGCAATGTGGTGAATAAGTAGTCCTTTTCAACCATGTCAAATGCTTTAGATTTTATGGCTGAGTATCTGGTTTGGTCTTGTGATATTACAGAGGGAAGCACTATCTCAATCCTTTTAGCTAGACCTTTGGAGAGTATCTTAACATCATTATTATTGGTCTGTATGATGCACATTGTAGTAAGTCCTTATTTTTCATTTTTCTTTGGAAAAATGGTTATTAATGCTTGGCAAAAAGTTGATATAATAGTGGAGCTAACTTACTTTAAAATTTTTATACTGTAAAATTCCACTGGGTGACCATCAGGGCCATCAGAGTTTATAGCATCCAGTAATGCTGAGAGTGTCATAAGTTTGTTCAGTTCCTCTCAGCTATGAAGTTCACTGTGTTTGGACTTTCACGGTTTTCAGGAAGACCTTTAATTCTTATGTTGCTCCTTCTGTATCTATGTTGTAACTCAGCTAATTTATCACCAAGTACTTTGTATTCAGATTCTTTGTCAGCAGCAGATGTCAATTGTTCAATCTCTTCAGTACGAGTCATAAACATTTGCTTAACTTCTTCCAGGTGAGCACCAAGTTCAAGTACTCTTATTTTAGTCTACTATTTACACATAATTTTCTGTATTTTTTCATCAATTCATGGTAGATTATTTTTAAGGTTTACATCAAAGTTATTCCTTAAACATGCCTTCTAGTCTTTTATATCCTGAAGTAGCTTGTCTATTCTGTTGTCTATTCTGCTAATTCTCTTGTGTATATCCTTCTTTATATCCTCCTTCATATCCTTCTGTACATTATTTTGTACCTGAGTAATCAATACCTTCAGCTCTAATAGCTCATTTCTATCTTCTCCATGCATTGAAGGAGGAGTTACATATCCTGTTGGAGTTGATGCTGTTGACTCACAGTGGGTGAGCATGAATAAAGAGGCCAAGCTCAGTTTTAATAACCTGCCTGAGATGGGCAGATTTTCTCTGCCCACCTCACTCGCAGTTTTACTTCCATATTCATAGTCAGCTGGAGCAGATGCTGCAGCGTGAGGTCCTGGCTGATCCATCCTTTCACCTGTTTCTACCAACTCAGTCCGTTGTAAGCTATAACATTAACTTGAGACCAGCTTAGACTTTGACGTAACTTTAGGTACATTTTCCTTCTCTTTCAGAGCCCAATGTTTTCCTGCTCATGCTTTTAATATACTTGTAATTAAATCCTCTCGGGTTGACTACAATGCAGGATATCTCGGATAGATAATAAAAAAAAAGCTAAATAACACCACTGCCAGCAGACAAGATTAATCATATCTAAAAAAGAAACTAAAAGAACACTAGGGTAGACAGTGGTGTCCATGGAGTCTTCTTTGTTTGGTCTGTTTATTCACCTAAGAAAATGGAGTCTTGAATGTGTAGGGTTAGCAGACCCAGTTAGTATCCTAAAGTGTACAGAACAATCCAATCAAGGTGCACAGACCATTCAGTAACTTGTTAAAAAAAGGCTTGATGGAATTATTTTGCAATAATGGAATTGTTTTGGAGGAAGTCAAGCATCTTTAGTCATTCAAGTGAAGTTATTCTGTTTTGTTTGCACTAAGCTGCAGGAAGTCATTACACATCTAGGCACTGAGGTCACTGAGAAAGGCAGTCATCCTTTTACAGGAGACGTTTTTCAAGTAGAGTTTGGGTGTTGGCAGTCTAACAGTGGAACAACATGAAGTCATGCGGGTGAACAAACAGACCAAGTAGAGAGCCTCCATGGAGACCAGTGTGACTGCAGACAAGGCAACTGACTGCATGCAGACATGGAGATAAAGTGATATCCAGCAGAAGCAAGATTCTGCCCATCCATAACAATGCTGTAGATGGTTCAAGATGGTCAATGGTGACAAAAGTGGCACTGAGGTCTTGGAGTTCCTTGAATCATTGCTTCAAAATTAGGCAGTCGGTTTTCACTGAAACATGATATAGTTGGTGTCGAGAATATAAGCAGAAAAGAAGACAAAGGACATTTTTCATGAATTTGTGGTGTTATCAGAATTGTGAGCGTGTTCTTTTTGAAAACCTACACGAAATATTTACTGCTTCATTCCAACCTTAACTTACAGAGCTAACAAAAAATATACCGGTATAAGCAAAAAGACTGAAAGCTCTGGATGATTTCCAGTTGTAGACACAGTGCCCTGTTCTTTTTTAATAAATTACACAATTGTTGTTCTTTAACATTTTAACAAATTATCTATTTTTTGTATCATTATGACATTCCAAGTCCTTTGATGTCAGTAGCCTGAGCTTACCATATTAGCACTGGATGCAAGGCAGGATTCACTCACACACTCACTCACAGTTCAGAATTGCCAGTTAAGCTAACACACACAGTCTGTCTTTAGGATGTGGAATGAAGACCAGAGGGCCTGCAGGAAAACCCATCCTGGTGCAAGCTGACCATAAGCATCAGATCTGAAACAAATATTCTGAATCTGTGAGGCAGCAGCAATAATTCAACTGCACCGTGACACAAATGTTTTATAAACATTGATTGTATATATGCTTAAAGACATGGCTTTTGAAACAAATCTTGCGATGAGGTTTTGATACGAGGATGACTAATGCTTTGTTACAAAAGCAAAACTAGCAAGCCCTTCCAAATGTTTAGGCTGAAAAATCATAAATGAGCTTTAAGAGATCAAGTAAATCACAGCGTAAATCACATTTATTTTTTTACACAACATTACACACATCCCAACTTGTTATAGAAAAAGGTGATTTTAAGAGACTGCATGAAGAAAGTGAATTCAACCACAGTTACCTTTTGGGTGTCTTAGAGCAGAGCCCAGTAGCAAGTGCTAGATAATAGTGGATGAGCCTTCATTTGATGGATTGACAGCTTTTTCAATTCAAGTATATTACAGCAAAAGATCTCTTTGCAGTCTTTTGTCTAAAGTTAAGGGGGTTACTTAAAGTCCTTAATTAAAGGAGGTGGGGTAATTATTATTACCAGAGAACCTCTGTAATTTTTGTCCTGTTCTAAACTCTCATGTGATGTCATGTACATTTATGTCTCAGTAAAGTCTGTAAAAATATTCTCAAGGTAAACTAGCCCTGTGTGAATCAACATGCCTTGATTTGAGCGAATTTGATGGGACTAAAATGACAGATGTCTTCTGGTAATACTTTGCCCAGTGCCTGAAGTGGAAAAAAAGAACTGCTGGTATTTCTTGTTAGTGCTGAGCAAACTCTGTGGAGTTGCTTCTCTGTCAGTTCAGTGAAATCATGGAAATGCATAGGAACTTCGCTGAACTCTGAAAAGTCTATTGAATTCAATGGGGAAGGAGGAACTGATACTATAATAATTGTGCAATGGTGTTTTAATTGTCCCTGAGGGCTAGAGAAGCATCTGTCAACTGTTCTGGATTGATTATTGTAGAAAAAATGTGAATTTAACCACTGCGCCACTGTGCTTCAAACAACAAATGACATAGACGGAACAATAATCATAAACAAAATACAGCAAATGGGCACAAACTAGCAATAAGTAAAACTATAATAAATAAAAAAATAAATCTAAAATATGCATCACTGCCCTCATAGAGTTCCAGTTTTCGGGCACACATTAGCCATGCCATGAAGCGGGTTGTGAGACTGGCTCGTTCCATTAGCTGAAGTTGCAGCAATGGGTGCAACTGGAATGTGTTTTTTGTTTTATATTGTGACAGAATTAGGGTTCTTCTCGCACCCTTGTACCCTCAGACTACACGTCAGACACCAGAAAAAAGTCCAAATAATTATTTATTATAATAATAAAGTGCACAAAGCACGCTCCACTCCCAAATACTTCAATAATAAATCACAAAAATACAATAAACAATCCTCCAGCTCCCAGA
>JANRMT010028174.1:109256112-109276674 GCA_026402145.1 Polypterus bichir lapradei | reverse complement strand
GAGGAAGGACTCCACCTGGGTCTTCAAGTGGATGTATGGCATGTAGGGGTGAGCCTGGGATGCCAAGATTCACTGCTGAACCCTTTGGTGGTGTCATAGGTCTATCAGCAAAACCGGAAAGAGGGTGAGCACTTCAAAATCCAGCAAATACCACCACTCACTTGACCATCTCACAGAGTTCATATGTTGAAGGAGTGATTCCACATTTAGTGTAACATAATAACTGTTTGCATCATCCAAAGCTACAACAATGCAGAAGACCATTTGGAGAGTCTAGGCAACAAGACTCAGGTATCTGATAAAGGGATAGTAACATCCAGCCCCAAACAACAAAAAACAAATCTGGGCCCGTGAATACTACAATTCTTATGGGACTATTTTGTAAACACCAATTTACCTAACTATCTTTGATAATGTGGAAGGAAAACTAGAGTACTGAACAAATACGCCACAAACATGGGGTGAATGTACAAACTCCATAGAGAAAGCAACTGGCTATGAACGCTGGAAATGTGATGCAGTCGTCCAAACAACTGCACACCTCTTACACTTAAAAATATGTAGCACATATGTTAAATTATTTAAAAGGGATTAGAACAGGAGACAGCAGACCCCCGTGACCCTGTGTTCGGATTCAACGGGTTGGAAAATGGATGGATGGATGGAATTATGTTCTCAACGTTAAAGAAGAAGCATCAAAGAAAAAATACTGTGGTAAAATGAGTGCAAAGAAATGCTGAAGTTTATGGAAATGTGTGATCTCACAGATAAAGGAAAGATAACTGAAAATATTTTTGTGGTGAAAGTCTAGAGTGAAATGATATTACTGATAGCCAGAACCACAAAAGATGTGATTAAATGAAGTAAAATTGGTAAGTGGAGTGTTAGAAAAAAAACAATGATAGAGATTCAATAAAAAAATAACATTATCACAAAGTATACAAACTCATGCTTTTAGTTTGTTAATGTTTTAAAATCAAGCACACTCTTATAACAAAGAGAGTGTAGTCATCTAAAAAATCCACCAACAAGACCTAACCCAGGCAACCTGTCCCCAAGCACCACAGGCTGACTTCGGCTTACACAGGCCTAAAAAGGGACGTGGCTGTCAAGGTCACAAACGCTTCTTTAATATTCAGAAATGTACAACAAAATACACTAAAATTCCCTTTTTGGGAAATAAACCATCAAAAGTTTTGGGTAAGAAGGGCAAACTTAAGAAGTAATCTTTATAAATTCACAGATTTATTTGGAAAATCTGAAAAAGAAGAAAAATGACAAAGAGGGGCAGAAATAAGGCAGAAAGGGTTTGTACAAAAAGGTAACCTGGTGCAAACAAGTCACAATATGCAATCGAATAACCAAAACCCAGGGACAGAAAAATCAGCACTTACAATTATGTGCACTCTAAGATCATCACTAAACCACTGCTGGCTTAGCAATAAGAAATAATAAGAAACTTAAGGTAAACTACTTGTCACATGCTCAAATCCTTCTCCATGTTTGAGGTGAGGCTGGTAGTGATGCCAATATGAGTATACATATGTATAAAGATTGTAAAATAAATATAAAAAAATACATAAAAAGCATTTCCTTCACAAGAGACGGTACATAATAAATAGTGTTGGTGGTGTTGGTGTGAAAGAAATTGCTCTGTGTAAGATCTCTGTATTAAAGTGGCAGGCAGTAAAGTTACAAAGGTGATTTAATGCTGATTCATTCACAGCTAAAACTGCTAAAAATCTTGAGTCTCCATTAGCATCAAAGCCTAAAAATTGGACTGCTTCAGTATACAGTGGGTTTGAATAAAGGTCTACCAACAAGAAAAAACAAAAGTTACTAATTAGTTTTACTCACTCAAAGCACCATCGTGTTCCCTTCTGATCACATTCTGAAAAACAAGCAAAAAAAATCTGAAAATCAAGCTTCACTGTGTTCAATTGTAGCTTGGCTCCATCAGTTATTTTACACTATTTTATTTTTTAACTTCAAAAAGCAGTTACTAAAAAAATGTGTTATCAGTTCATCTTGTTTTTATTATCACATGTGATATTCACCCCAGCAAAATGATCAACAATGCTGTGCAATATTTTTCCCCATTTGTAACTGCACTTGTTTCACCAAGTAGACGCTTTGTCTGGAGGAGCACACTGGCTGATGGGAATTGTAGTCCCTACTTTGGCATTTGCACAAGGCTACAGATAAGAAAAAGGGGATGGAGGTACTGTATATTAAATACATTTCTCATTTGGTCAGTTGACAGTGCTCAGAGCTACAATCTCTGGCAAGCACTTGGTGAACATGTCTTCTTCGACCTACACCAAACTTTGCTCCTTTCACTTCACTTCTGCAGATGGCCTTCATTTACATAAACTCATTTCTCCGTGAGTTGCTGACAAACGGGGGACAAGGAGCATTATAATGTCCCGCTCACTAGAACATTGTTAATGACAAATATCAACAAATGAAAAAAGCATGTAGGCTAATTTTCCTTTTTCTACAATGTCACCAAATTTTGGGGTATTTATATTGTGAGTGTGCCAACTTTTTAGCTAAACTGGAAAAAGTGCTTTTCTTGAAAAGTCAATGAGTGAAATTTGCATTATTTATATATACTGTTTATAAGGTGGGGATGAGTGTTATGGATTTCTGATTGATTTGTTTAGCTTCTTTTTCAGACATTACTGCACCTAATATTTATTCTGTTTTTTGTGCATATTTTAGTGTTATTCTTGTGATATTATTCATGCATGGTTACTAAGCATTTGAATGTGAGTGGTGACATCATGGCTGCCATAATACAATATATATCCAAAGGTTTGTAGATCCCAGACCATTACATCCATTCCAAACTGGACATCCCATTCCAGAACCATAGGCATTAATATGGAGTTGCCCCCCTTTGTAGCTAAAACAGTTTTCTGTCTTCTGTGAAGGCTTTCCACAAGATTCTGGGGTTTGTCTTTGGGGATTGGAGCCATATTCACCCATTTGTGAGGTGTCACAAGAACGACACAAAAACATCATAAAGGTTTGGGTCAGCCACCCTGTATAATGTACCTTGGCTTCAAAAGTAATTGAAATAATTGTGAGATATTCACAAGACTGAGTCCAAAACAGAACTGATGATGTGGAGGCCAGATGGCAGCTTTAAAAGCCAGGACAGGAAGTGATGTCATCTGTGCCAGAACCAGAAGTGACATCATCAGAGGCACCAGAAGTGACGTCATCGGAGGTGCCAGAACCGTGCGGGATTTCCTGAGAAAGGTCTGCAAGTGATTGAGAAAGACAATTAGTGCATCTCACTGCCTCCTGGTCTGGCGTAGAATTACTATTACTTAGGCCCTATAGCTGTCTCCTACTTACACATGTGTGACAGAGGTATGTGCGTAACTCATTCCATTTCATCAAAAAGTTGGTCAGTAGGGTTGAGGTTAGGGCTCTGTGCAGGCTGCTTGAGTTCTTTATTGATCTGGCTTTGTGAACAGGGGCACGGTTGTGCTGGAATAGAAAAGGGCTTTCCCCAAACTGTTTCCACAAAGTTGGAAGCACACAATTGTCTGAAATATCTTTGTATGCTTTAGCTTTCACTGGAACCAAGTGACCAAGCCCAAAACCTGAAAAATAGCCTCAGACCATTATCCCCCCATTACCAAATTTTACAGTAGGCATTATGCTGTTTGGAAGATAGCATTCTCCTGGAATCTGCCAAACCCAGATTTGTCCATCAGACTGTCAGATCGTGATATGTGATTCATCTCTCTAGGGAAAATTTTTCCAACTGCTCCAGAGTTCAATGGCGAGGTGCTTTACACCACTCCAGCAGATGCTTGATATTGCATATAGTGTTTTAGGCTTGTGTGCAGCTGTTCCACCATGGAAACCCATTGCATGAAGCTCCTGACACACAAAAGACAACCATGATGTGAGTGATGCAACAGAGGAAAGGTGGCCTATACATCCTGTGTGCTTCAGCACTCGGTGGCCCTGCTCTGTTAATTTCCATAGTCTACTGCTTGGTGACTGACTTGTTGTTGCTCTTGGCCTCTTCCATTTCACAACAGTAGCGCTTACAGCTGACTGGGGCAGACATTTAACATACTGACTTGAGGCAAACGTGACATCCTATGAGAGTGCCACATTTAAAGTCACTGAACTCTTCAGTACGACCCATTCTACTACCAGTGTTTGTCAATGGAGATTTCATTGCTATGTGCTTGATTTTATGTACCTGCTAACAATGAAACACCTGGGTTTAAAGGTTTGGAGGGGTGTTCATATAACTTTGGCCATTAAGTGTATATGTTACCCTCAATGTAAAAATAGGTATTATGTAGAACACCTAGGATATGTATAGAATGCCAAAAATGGGACATCAAATTATGAAATTATTAGAATTTCAAACATTTCCTAGGCATTCTATGCAATGCCAAAAAGCAAACAGTATTTGTCGTTCTGTATAATATACAATGCCTAGGGAAAGTATACAACATATTAAGGTGCCAGAGACATTTCATGCTTTGCCTAAAAACATCACACATTCTATAGATTTTCTAGGCTTTCTATACAATACCTGCTTTTCACACATTGCCAGTAACATATATAAAATAGAGGCATGCTCTTTGTGGGAAGCAAGAACTTCTAAAGAACATCTAACTTAATTTTTTTCTGACTTTGTTTATTCTGCTCTCTCATGTTTCTCTCCTCACCTAATGTTTTTAGAATTCTTTGGTATTCCCCATTACCTTATGAAGAAGCAAGAAAAATGCTGAAAAGAGTTGCAGGCCTCACAATGTCCTAAACTAGGCCAGCACTCATCTAGTCTGGAACCCAAAACCAGACCGCAATCCATACAGACTGACCCCAAACTCATCAGGCAGGCTTCAAGGCCTGTACAGGCCAAAATGAGTTTAAGGCTTTTAAAGATCATAAACATATACTTTAAGGCCTTGTTCACACGGGCGTTAAGTTTTTGGATAAACGAACTTGCTCTGAACGTCCTAGACGTTTATGTTGCATTTTGTGATGGCGATCGATTGACTTCTACACCGGCGTTCGTTTGTCTCTGTCTAACGCCAGCCTGCAGCCCAAATTGTAGTTTGTGTGTTAACCTGTGGAGGCAGTGTCGGGAACTGGATATGAAAGCCCTTGTCGTTTTATTTGAGGTGCTTCCTTTCAATATGGACCATTTTGCTATGTTAGATATTAATCTTCTTGTTTTAAAAATACTCGTAATACGGCGACGTAGGGAGAGAAAAAATCGCCGCTGCTACTGGGTTCATCCTCTGACTGACCAACGTCGGGTTAAAGGAAGTTTTTTTGTGCTTTATGAAGAAATGCGAAAATTTCCGCGCAAGTTTTTTAATTACTGTCGGATGTCGGTTTCCACTTTTGATTGTCTGCTGCAGCTGGTGCAATGCCTCATTGCACGCCGATCAACCAATATGCGACTTGGTGTTAGCCCCGAAGAGAGATTATATATATATCCGGTCCTCCGAAGCGTAAAATAAACGCGCAGAAAACGAACTAGAAGCGGTTTCCTTGCGTTCGTTGGGTTTTGAACGGCAAGAAAAAGCTGCATGCAACATTTTTTTGATGCCGTATAAACGCGCAGCCAGACAAACGCACGTCACCAAAGCCCGTGTGAACACTCTCATTGACTCCTACGTGTAGAAAACACTCGGCGCTTGATCCGCGCTCACCGGACGCTACGAACGCAAAAAAACGCTCGATTTTAACGCCCGTGTGAACAAGGCCTAAATGTTCTTGATCTACAAAAATACCCTTTGAGTGAGTGGAAACTTTCCAAATGAAGAATTTATTCACAAACATCAAAAAAGAAAACACATATGATAAAGGTAAAAGGGGCAAAAAGAATTTGCCTACAACATTCCAAAGAAAGCATGTCCAAATCCAAAATCTATACACTGAATTTAACAATCAGAAGCAAGAAATTTACAAACACAGAAAATCCAAAACAATCCTCGCACTGTAGATCTTTAAACCACAAACCTCAATTAACCTCTCAGAGAACTCATTTCCTCCACCTGAATATAAACGCTGATGGCAGACCCTGAGTGGTGATATGGTGGCGGCCCCACCTCATGAAAATTCTATTTAAAGGGGACACAGGGACGACATAGGGCGCATAACTAAATATAATAAAAACACAACAAATTAGCAAAATAATATTCAACACATAATAAAAAAATAATGAATAAAACAAAGTGTACAGATTAATGTTAAAAACAATAATGACTTTAGAACACATCTGTTGACTTCTGCCTCATGGTCTAGCATATTTTTAAGTTAGTTAGGACATTCTGTTCATCCTATTTGACTACAATAATGAGCAGAGTGAAAACAATTGGACAGTTATATTCATACACATCCAAATAGTCAGGCCTGAGGTCTATCTTGAGAAAATCAGATGCAGCACAGGAACCAGTCCTGGATAGGTTGCCACTCCATTTCAGGTCACCTTACACAGAGTCAAATTGAGTGCTGCCCATCAACTGAACATGCAAGTATTTGAGTACCCAGGTAAGATGCAGACACAGGGAGCATGGGTAACTTCCACACAGATAGAAATCAGACCAATTTGTACCTCATACTGAGCCAGGGCTCGCAAAATTGCTAGCCCAACGTCCCGGGGCTATTATGTCTTCCAGTCAGGCTACCAAAATCTATCTCAGCCCTGCCCGTCAGGCTATCATAGGAAGGAAAAATATATGTCAATGCTTTTGCATTCTTTTGCAAATGTAGCTGTGTAATTATGTCATTTTCTGGCATCGATGAGCCACTGTCTAATATATGAAATATTGAAATCGCGTTTGAATTCGCGCTTGGTTTTTACTTTCACTTTCACTTTGCGATTGCGCGAACTGTGTATAGAGAGTGGCAGTACTGATTGGTCAGTGACGGTTTAATTGCACACCAATTCCTCTGACATCGTCTTATTACTCATTAGCTTACTATTTAAACGTGACAAGTGAAATCTCCTGCAGCAAGCTTAAAAATGTGATATAGGTTGACTGCGCAGAGAATTTAAAAAATCACTAACCGTTATGTGTGTGCATGTGTAAAAATAGATGGATTTACACAGGTATTTTAGTTCTGCTGAGCCAAATAAGACAGGTCAGGGTGAAGAAGGGACAGCCAAAGAAAAGCCTACCACAAAACGGAAAAGTTATGACAAATCAGACTATGAGGCAAAAAGAAAGCGCTGCTTTTTGGTTTCATGGACAAAAGAATTTCTGTGGCTGGAATATCCATCCATCCATATGACAAGCTAAACAACATAATGTTCTGCCGGGTGTGTCGTGAGTTTCCCTTGATTTCTAACTCGACAAGCGCCTTTGTTACTGGGACCAGTAATTTTAGGAAAGACCCCATCAGAACCCATGAGAAATCTCTGCATCACAAGAAATGCATTGTTGCTCAGTCTGCAGCATCTTTCCCAGAACAAACACCAACTGCAAAAAACATACTAAAAATAAACCAAGCACAACAAGAAGTCCTGAAAAAGCTGTTTAGAACAGCGTACTATGTTGCAAAGAGTGAACTACCATTGGCAAAATTTAGCAGTCTTTGCAAACTTCAAAAAGCAAATGGCCTAGATCTTGGTTCCACGTACCTCAATGACCATGCTTGCAGAGAGTTTATTGGAGCAATAGCACAAACTTCAAGAGACCAGATCGAAAAGGAAATTCAAGAAAGCAGGTTCTTATTCATTCTTGCAGATGGCAGTACAGACACTGGTATAATAGAACAGGAGTTGGTTCATGTCAGGTATGTGAGAGATAATGGTGACATATCCACATAGATGATCAAATGTCAGCCAGTCAAGAGTGCAAATGCTGCAGGTATTTTAGAGGCTATTGATGAAGCAGTGAACACCATTGGGTATCAGAGAAGACACATGGAAAAAGAAAGTAGTGTGTGCAAATTTTGATGGTGCTGCAGTGATGATGGGTGAGAAAACAGGAGTAGCTGGGAGACTGAAACAGAGGATACCCCACATCATAACAATCCACTGTGTGGCACACAAATTAGAGCTAGCTGTGCTGGATAGCGTGAAAGGCTGTGACTACCTGGTGAAATTTGAAGGTACACTGAAAACCATCTTTAAGATGTACTACTATTCCCCAAAGAAGCGAATAGAACTGACAGAAATAAGTGAACTGCTAAATGAGAAGCTGGCACATTTCAGTGGCCTGAAGAGCACACGGTGGCTTCCAAGCCGGCTGAGATGTCTGAAGGCTGTGGAAAAAAATTACACTCCCACTGTTGTTCATATGGAGAACATGGCAGGAGGAAGTGATGTCAAGTCCGAGGATGCAGCCAAGGCTAAGGGGGTGGTGCAGGAGATGAAGACTGAGAAATTTGTTCGCTTCCTGCATTTCATGTTGGACTACAGTACCATCTTATCCAAGTGCTATACTGATTTTCAGCATGATAACCTAAACATCACACGAACAAATCAGTTAGTTGAGAGCACCACATCACGCTTACTCAGCCTAAAAACAAAACCAGGAGAATACCAGAAAACCTTGGACACAAAGTTCACAGCGAACGAGGATGGTAGCATTTGCTACTGTGGAACTCAGCTCACAAAAAGTCAGCGACCTGCTAGAAGAGCACAGACAAAGACACTTTTGGTTCAGAGATTCAGAAGATTATTGACAACACAGTCAAGTACATGGACAACAGATTTAAAAATCTGCGTGAAAGGCCTCTCTCTTGTTTCAAGGTTTTTGACCATTCCACTCTTCCCTACCCCAGAGAAGAGCTGGCAAATTATAGGGATGAAGAGGTGGATTATCTTGTCACACATTTTGCCAGTTTGCTAGATGAGGAAGAGAAAGAGAAAATTCCACAAGAATGGATGGATCTAAAAATGTGGCTTGCAGAACACCGGGGTAGCAAGGTAGATTGCTTGTACAGAGATCTCTCTGAGAATCCAGAACACCTCTCTCATATCTTGTTGCTGGTGAAATTAATGCTGATACTTAGTCGATCAACAGCCATCTGTGAGAGAGGATTTTCTTGCATAAACCGAGTGAAGACAACACATCGCACCTCTCTACGCCTTGAAACACTGAATGACTGCATTCAACTCTCCATTAATGGGGAAACAGTTGAATCTTTTTGCCCTGACAAGTCAATTCGTTTCTTGATGTTTTCTGAAAAGGTTCAAGGTTCATAAAACCCTGACAAGAACAAAGAGCAGTGAAATGGAGGCCGATGCACAGGAAGAGAAAGCTGATGAAGGAGATGCTATGCTCTCAACGTCGAGTGGCATTTTCTCATCTATGACTTCAGTGGAAATTTCAGATTCAGAATCTGACACAGACTGATTCATGTTCTACACAGTTCTTACAAGTTCATAGAAATTTCTGTTCAATTAGAACCAAATATTTGAGTTGATGATTGTAATTTTTATACAGTTGTTGTAATTTGTGTTTTAACAATTTTTTGATTGATGTTTTGTTTCCTTTACAATATTATACATTAAAAATAATCTCTTTTTTATTTGGGCTACTTAAATTTATTTTGGGCTACCAAAATCTGAAGAGTGCCTGCCCAAAGGGCTACCAGGGATTTTGAAATTTTGTGAGCCCTGTTAACTCTGGTCCTGTTATCATTGTGCTGCACATGTAAAATAAAATAATAACATGTAAGAGGCACTCATTTAGTTTAGTGAAAGAGCTAGTGGCAAGGGGGCTTCTTTTCCTGTTAAAGAATAAATATTGTGAAGAAATGCCATGTCCTTAGAACCCTTCCAAGTTTAAGTATGAACCCTAACCCTTTGGAAGAAGTCTGCACACAGATGGGTACACTGCTGTAATGACGAAAGGCACCTGATTGGTAACATCATCCTCAGATATCCTGTAGCTATATTTATGCTAAGACTGCTATGAAAACACACCTGGCACCATAGCTGCACTGGCATAAGCCACTCAGGGTCCATTTAGCTTTCACCTGGTCCTCCCATCAGCAGGAGCCAATTTCATGAGAGCTGAGTGGGGTTTGTTCCTTGTAGCACTTGTTGTCAGTTGTCAGCTCACTCACACTACCAAAATGATGTTTATTATAGAAAGCAGGAAGGTGAACCAATGAACTTATGAAAGAAATGGATGGGCGCTGCTGAGATGGAGAAGGAAGCAAGTCAAGTGGTCAGCATGTCTGCCAATGGTTAAGGTAGACAGAATTTAGTTTAACTGTCCATGCCCTGTTTGTACTCAAAAAAGTCAGAGGTACAGTGGTTAGCACTTATGCCTCACAGCTCAGAGCCTGGGTTCAAATCCTGGCCCTGTCCATAGCAGTTAGGTTTGTTTTTAGTGTCTACATGGGCTTTCTTTGGATTTGCTACCCTAGTACCCTAGTACTACTTAATGGAGATCTAAATACACTTCTGCTGGAAATCCCCAAGTTTTATCCATCCCATGACTGAAGGTTAAAGGTGAACCAGGAGCACTAAAATAGGTCTTGAGAATTTCTTGAGAAATTGCAGTAAGTGCAGGTGGACTTGTAGAAGGAAATCAAGAATAAAAGAAACTGATTTAGCACCCACCCCCCTCCGGGCTTATCGGAAAAAGGTGTGTAGTTGAGTGTGCTGAGCTTATGTGACATAAAAAGAGCTTCTGACGATATCTAAGGGAGCCGAGCGTCAAGTGTTAAGTGCATAGGCAGAATTTAAATGGGGGTGGGAGGGGGGCAGATTAATGCACTATGTTACTAAAAGAAATCTCCAAGAAAGGGTTGTTTTTATTTCTTGAAAGGTTTTTATTGCCACAGCTAATGTAAATATACTAATAATTAATGAATACGATCATTAAATACATCCTACTTAAGCAACTCTCAATTACAGCTCACCAATGCTTAAAACAGAAAAACTTTCTCTACTGCATAAACTATGGATTATTTTACAGTTTTAAATGTAGAATCGATAGAGGTCACTTCAACTTGTATATTTTGTATTCAGTATTTTCCTCTTTTACATGTCCAAAAGCCGCTGCTGGGATAAAAGATTGTCAAGCAGCTATTCAAATTATTGTAAACTTATGCGTGTGTTTATGTGTCCTCAGCCTGAATGTGCTACATGTTCAAGCAATGGTGTGCCAGTTTGAGCACACCCCAAAAACATATCACACACATTAACACTGACAAAATATGTAATAAACAAGCTATTGTCTCTTTGATGAAGTAAACAAAAAATTAAAATTGTTTCAAGTTTTCATCAGTCCATCCATTTTCTAAACTCACTTATCCAGAACGGAAGAGAAGTAGGAAAGCTCATTGGGGGCAAGACGGGAACAACACCTGGACAGGACGATAGCCCATCTCAGGGTAAACAGACACTCTTACACACACGTCCGCACACACAAACACACACATGTGCACACACAAACACAAGCACAAATCTGGGTCAATTTAGCATTGCCAACCAACCGAACCTGCATGTCTTCCAAAACAGCCTAGTCCCAGAACACCTGATGCCATGCCTACATTTTCTAATTTGTTCAAAATATAAGAATGTGTTTATTGTGCCACAAGAACAAGAGCGGAAGAAATTTGACAAATAAAAGGAGAACATTCGGTCCATTAAGTCCTTTTGTGTAGGTAATAGGAAAGATGTCACAAAATTTCATTCAGACACTTCCTTAAGTAAGTAGACAAAAAAAAAGTTTTCTGTCTTTTTTAATGTTAACAGGACTAGTGTACTTTTTCAGAATTTCAATGTTTTAAACTTGTTATGAAAAGTGAGATTTAGGTTATATTGTTACTTTACATTTCAAACAGTTTATGGTATTTGACTTGGTATATGATATAAAAATGTAGCATTACAATGGTGACTCTAATTATTTTTATGATTTGCTTAAATGTCTGATTCTGTTCATGATTAAGTGTTAAGAGTTCCAAACAGGAATTTCAAGTTTGCATGCCAGGTAGTCAATACATGATTTAAAGTATACTGGAGGATGTGCATATACTATACCATTTTATATTATATCCGAAGGGGGTCCTGGTACCAATCCGTCTTGGATACAGAGGGCTGATTCCAGATAATGAAACTTGGCAAGGAGTATACACACCACATGAAGAGATCCTTAGGTTCATAAACATGACAGTTCATAAGATATTCCACATTAGACTTTTGTTTTCTAGAATCCAATATCTTGCAGACCTCAAATTACTGATGACCCACTGGAGGAGATGGAGGGTGCGAAGCACCAGACAAACGACCAGCATGAGCTGGCTGAAGATATGACACGTGGAATGAAGCTTGGGTTCTTATGAGCTGGGAGAGCCAATTTATACATAACAGGGGCCTGTCTAAGAATGGTGTATGGCCCAATATACTGTACTTAGGACCCAACTTACAGGAAAACAATTTTACTCGTAAGTAAATATCATGACACACTTTCTGCCCCACCTTAAATAAGTGCTTTTGACAATGTTTCTGATCAGTATACTCTTTAGTAGAATCTGCCGCTGACAACAAATTTTCCCAACACACAGTCCAGCTGCTTCATCATGATAACAAAACTTTGAAAAGAGCTGGAATCAAAGATGCAAAGAAACAATGCAAAATATTTGGCCTAAAATCATACTGACACTCAAACAGTGACACGTTGAGTTATATAATGCATTACAGGAAAATTCAGCCAAAGGCAGCACTTCCACCCAATCAGGCCAAAATGCATTAATGGTAAAACAGAATTTTCCAAATCTTGATTTACTCTCTTCATTGTACTTCTTCTGTCCCCACTTGAGATGGTATCTGGATGTTAATTTCACTTCAGTTCCTAATTTACTATAAAATCCATTCCAAAACCTAAAAATAAACTGGGGGACCTATTCACAAAGAATAGATTTCGGCATCCCATGAAGTCTGAAATAGTTTTGAATGCGGATTTCAGTTAGTTTCTTCACAGTTGATTGAGCACTTGGAGGTACAAAATGAGCAGATTTAGAAACACTGGCCAGATTCATGTATGTCCTTTAGGTGGAGGGAGGTTCATAATAAAATCAACTGAAATAACCTCCCATGGACGAGAAGGAGTTTCATTAGTTTGCAATAACCTCCATCTTGACAGGGAATGAGATTCAGCCCCACTACAGATAAAATATAGTTTGATAAAGTCAGCAACATCCTTTGGCATGCATGGTCACCAAAAATACGAATGCAAAAATTCTTCCTTTTTGGAAATACCCGGGTTTATATCACTGACTCTGAAACAAATAGTTTTCCCTCAGGTAGGTAAGGCAGAGGTGGGGTAACAGTCGAAATGGCACACAGGGACTCTCACAAGAAGTTGGGAATCTCGGCCATCACAACTATTAGTCTTTCCTACTCTCTTTTAGATCCCATTTGATTTTAATTGTTTCCTTTGTGGATGCTTTTAAATCACTTTAATCATTGATTAGTTTGGTTTAAGGTTTATAGCCGACACACCCACTGCAGTTTCCTGAGGTTTGTGTCCTGTGCATTAGGCAGGTCTCTCTTTATACATCATCACACACTATACATCAGTTCACCATTTATCATTTCTTGGAAGGATAAACTATTTTAAAGACAAGTAGTCAGGTTAATTATAGTCACATGCTGTCTAACAATGTCATCTACATACAGTATTTGATCTGAATCTGAAAAAGCTAATACATGCAATCTTTTTAAACACAGATGAAATATTTCCAGGGGCCACAAATCAATTAAGCTAACATTTCACAAGCTTTCCTACACTTCACAAGCACTTTCTTTTGATTTCCTGGTTGTTGGACGTTGGTTTGCCGAAGGGTTTTGACTTTTGACATTTTGGAATAGATTTAAAAATGTTTGAAGTAAATTCTTTAACTGTATTAATGGAACTCTGTTTTGTTGTTGTGGGACTGGGGTCTTACAGTTCCCCTCTCCCTTGGTGTATAAAATTCAGTCATGGCTTTTTTAGCCTGTGCTTGCTTCTCCATTTTAGGGCCTAGCTAACTTTGTGTCTTTGTGTTTTCAGAGCCTGACAGATTGTAACGCTATAAACCTATATGCATGGTCACCATGACGTAATGTGCTTGACAACAGTACTACTTTGTAGGAGTTTGCTGTGAATCTCTAATCAGCACACAATGACCAGTACATAATAGTGAAATAATATAAATAACACATTTGAAGTGTATAAATAATAGTAATGAATAGAGAATACAATTTAAACTTGTCTAAACCCTGGCGGTAGTTGTGAATCACTTCAGATAAACACACAAGTCTGCCTCGTGCTTAAGACATTCTTTAGCACTTTAATATGTTCATAGTGAACCAGATTAAAATGGAAATGGAATCCAGCCCAAACACTTACCTTTGGTTTCAGTACAATTCAAACACATATACAGGAAACTGACAAAATAAAGGAAACGCTTAGGGGAATTGTTCTATTAGGGCGCTGGACCGTCACAAGCTTTAAGGAAAACGTCAGTACACTTCGGCTAAGACTGAATCAGCACAGAGTTGTTTTACACTTGAATCAATGCACTGACATCACAGTTTACACGTTCATCCACTGGTTCTCTACGAATTCTTTTTTCACACTGATTTTTCCGTCAGTATCCCTTTAGTCAGCGTTTCTTGAAACACCTTTGTCACTGCAGCTCCTGCCAGAAAAGATCTAACAGTCAGCATCCTTTTTCCAAATCACTGAGGTCACTTTTATTGCTGGTAACAAGCTGCTGGGTTTGTCCATTCAAAGTCTAAATGTCAGGAGTTTGTTATGTAGTGCTTTGATTTATTTGATTTAATTTTGGAATGTTGTATATTTTTGTTTTCATTCTTTATATATTTTAGTTTTGTTTGTGGTGACGCCATCATTGTACTGCTAGAAAAATGAAGATAAAAAACCAGGAGAAAAGAATGTTAGAAGTTAGGTAGGACATCATACCAAGTAAACAAAACCCAATACGGTAAGATCACAGAGACAAGCAAATATCCCAACTACCTAGATTGGTTTTTGAAATAAAAATTCAACAACATAAACAGTTAAACTGACATTTTGTCCTTTAGTATTGACCCCCCACTCACTAATGGCTTTGACTACCCCTTTTCTTTCCACTCTAGGATATTTGAGAGGTATTTTTTTAGTTCAAAAGGATGTAGAGAACAAAATAAATAAATGTACTCGACCAGACCATCTTAGTGGTAGGTTCTTGAAATGTTGCACAGAGTGGCTCAGTTCCATTTTTAATTCATCTTTGGGCTGTCATTACAACAGCAGAAGGTCCCAAAGCTGTGGAGACAGGCTACAGTAATTCCAATAACAAAAAACATAAACCCAAAAAACTCAAAAATGACATCAGAGGAGACCATTGTCAGTTTGCTTCATCCATACTAATAAAAGGCAAAGCCCTCACTGACTGACTGACTGACTGACTCACTCACTCACTCACTCACTCATCACTAATTCTCCAAGTTCCCGTGTAGGTAGAAGGATGAAATTTGGCAGGCTCATTCCTTACAGCTTACTTACAAAAGTTAGGCAGGTTTCATTTTGAAATTCTACGCGTAACGGTCATAACTGAAACCTACTTTCGTCCATATACTTTATATGGCCATAGCCTGGAGGTCGGTCGCCGTGTGAGGCGGAGTTGCGTCCCACGTCATCATGCCTCCCATGTAATTGAGTGCCTGCTGATATAAGGTAAATATTCGCGGGTGAAGGACTGTGCTTAGCATATTCATAAGTGCAGCTACTGCGGAAATCGGCATGCCTCCCACGTAATTGACTGCCTGCCTGCCAGCAAGAGAGAGAGAGTGCGACACACACACACACACACACACAGGCAGCGCGACAGAGAGACAGGCGCACACACAAAGGCAGCGCGAGCACACACACACAGGCAGTGCGAGAGAGATAGCATGACACACACACAGGCAGCGCGAGAGAGCGTGACACACACACACACAGAGGCAGCGTGAGAGATGGACGCAGACACACAGGCAGCGTGAGAGAGAGCTGGACGCATTAAGGTAGGAAGGCAGTTAAAGAATGAACTGGTCTTGATTTTGTTTTCACTTCTGTTTCCAGCAATCTGTTCGTAGCATGCATGCATTGTTACAATGTTATTTTTCTTGGTGGTTTATTAAATTACGGATTTTTTCAAATGTTCATTTTTTCCCTGTGCTTAAAACTCATTAAAAAAAGTGCTTTTAGCCAGCGGTTGGTAGCGCTATAGCGCAAACTATTGCAGTGTTAGTTTTCTCTGTTGTTCAAGGTTTTCTCAGTGTTATTCAATGTTTTTACATTTAGTTTACTATTACGCTGTGCCTTCTATGGCATAATTATAGTTGTGCTTAAAAACTAAAAAAATATATATTTACATACAGTTCGTATGGTCTGGAACGGATTAATTGTATTTACAATCCTATGGGGGAAATTGCTTCGGTTCACGACCAAATCAGTTTACGACCAGAGTTTTGGAATGAATTATGGTTGTGAACCAAGGTTACACTGTACCGGGAATGCCTGTTAAACATCTTAGATTCACGAGTAGCGATTTGGGTGGTGAGATGTCTATCGAGGCGATCACTGTAATATTTATATATCATTGAAATGTATTATTATCAGGCATGGTTTAGGCACCTATGTCATCAGGAAGGCACCAGAAAAAGGGACCTCAGGGTTACTATTATGGAAGTTAATTTAGAGCATGGATGCCGTGAATGTCACAGCTGTAAAAAATAAAGTTCCCCTGCATACTTTAAAAGAAAGTGTCGCCATCATTTAATTTTTCACAATTTGTGAAAACAAGACATGGTGTCAGAATAGAGGACAGTCATGGATTTTGTTGGAGTTCCCTCACCACGAATTGACTGGGATTCTCTTAACCTGCCTGGAGAATGGAAAAAGTTCCGACAGCACGTGGAGCTGATGTTTTCTGGCCCGCTAAAAAGCAAATACGAGAGTGAGAAATGCAGCTACCTGCTCCTGTGGACTGGGGAAAAAGGAAAAGACATTTTTAACAGATTGACTCTCACCCAGGAGGAAGCCAAGGTACTGAAAATTAATTATGACCGCTTTGAGGCGTTTGTCATGCCTAAGACGAATACGATATTCGCGAGATACAAGTTTAATGAGAAGACGCAGGGTATAAATGAGACTTTTGATCACTTTGTAACCGAGTTAAAATTGCTGGTGAAGGACTGTGCTTATGCAAACGAAGATGAGATGGTCAGGGATAGACTAGTGTTTGGCACAAAATCATTGAAAGTGCGAAAGAAGCTTTTAAGTGCCGGGTCTGAGCTAACATTAAATAAAGCCGTGGACATCGCAAGATCGCACAAGATAGCACAAGCACAGCTGAGAACCTTCGATGCATGTACTCCAAGTGGCTCACGTGAACTGACTGTGAACGCAGTACGCAGAGAACAAGCAAGAGCTACAAAGAGCGCTGAACAAAAAACACATTACACAATTGAGAAGGCAGCAAAAGAATATGAAGCGAGTGACGCATACAAGCATATTCATAAGTGCAGCTACTGCGGAAACAAAGCACACGGTGGAGAAAGTCAACGTCCAGCTAAAGGAAGACAGTGTAAAAAATGTGGTAAATTGAACCACTTTGCTAAAGTTTGCAGGACTGGGAAAAGTAAACCCGTGCATGCAGTGTGTGATGTCTCAGATAAAGAGGAAGACGAGCTGTTTATTGATGCAGTAAGAAAGGAACAAGCCTCTGAAGCTGAACAAGCCTTTGTAGACATATCAATAGGAAAGCAAGGTGTAAAGCTTAAGTTTAAATTAAGTTCATAGACACGCTGCCACTAAATATTCACAGGCAGATCCACAACTTAATACTGGGAATGCCTGATAAACATCTTAGATTTATGAGTGCCGATTTGGGTAGTGAACACTTCGATGAATGAAACCTGTTATCTTTACAACAGTTGACAAACATGGAATATAACTTGAACACAACACATCCTCCAAATACGAACCTGATTGAAAGAAATAATGATAATCAAATCCTTGATGACAGCAACACTCATAACAGTGACAAAACAATTACATTGACAATCATGTTACGTTATTTTTAAAATGTTTCCTTTTCTTTTTCATAACTTCTTTACCATACTACTTCTCCGCTGCAAAGAGCGGGTATTTTGCTAGTCTGTTATATAACCACTTGGAGGGCATCAAGACTCATGTAAAGCCCCTATTTGTAACACCATCCAACCACACCTTCTTGCAGAGAGACTTATGAAAGATTTTACTTGGGACTTCCGTTTGACAGCGTTGACTTTTTAACACACAGGACTCATAGAGTGAAAGTCAATGGTTGTCTGTGTGACATGCTGTCCTCATCCACAGGTCTCCTCAGGGCTGTGTTCTTTCACCTTTTTAGTATGTCTTCTATACACTAATGGTTGTCTTGGTAAATTTGAAGACAGTTTCATCTCAACATTTTCTGGTCACTCAGTGATTATTAGCCTGCTAAATGACAATGAAACCAGTCATGGTCCACTGGTTAATGATTTTGTTAAATCGTGTGATGAGTCTTTTATACACCTAAACATTGCAAAATGGTGCCTTCTTTTATACAAAACCCAGGGGTATTTCTGGTATTACAACATTGCAAGTTGGAGGTACTTCCGGGTCACATGGAAGCCCCTCAATGTAGGGACATCATTCCCCTACAGCACCCCCTGACGGCACCCACGTACCAAACCAGGACTGCCCATTTGGACTACAACTCCTGCCATCCCCTGCAGGTGTACATTCTCTATAAAACCTGCTGGCAAACCAAATCTCATCTTGGGACAATAAAACTGAATTGAATTGAATTGAATTAGACTCTCCTACTCCATTTACTGTTTGTCATTTTTCTAGACTTACCAAATTCCTACCTGGCTGTAACAAATATTTTTATTTTATTTTGTCTTCCAACTCTTGGTTCATGCTTTGGTTCGAGTTTAACATGAATTTCCTGTGTATCCATCCCTCACAGCTCTTTTGCCAAAGTCAAAAAGGAGCTGCCTGCCACTCTCTTATTAAAAATTCTGTCTGATCAGATTGGCATGTAATTCAGTTATGTAACCCTGAAGAATGATGGTGTGATAGTCATTTCTGTGGTAACATCTGCACAGAACACCTGCTTTTTCATTTCTGTTGTCAGCCCTTCTATAAAAAAATGTGCTTAGCAATAAGAAAAATCATATCACTATGAAATGGAATTTTATTGAACAAAAAAATGAGGAGGGGTGTATAGAATATCAGACATTTTCTCAGAGTTTCGATGGGGAAGAACATCCCATCTTGTTCCTGAGCAGAAAGTTGCTTCCCAAGGAGCGTAAATACTAGTGGAGGCGCTCCGCTGCTACTTATGGGGTAGGCGGTTTACCCTGGTGATTGATCACACCCCACTCCAGTGGCTCTGCAGGCAGAAGGATACAAATTCCCAACTCACTAGGTGGTTTATTCACTTGCAGTCACTTGATTTTGAGGTTCGCCATTGTCCTGGTTTGGCATACATAAACACTGATGTCCTCACACGTCTGGCCAAGCCCGGCTTAGATGGTCAATTTGTTCACACCAGTGTGAACAAAGCTGGGGGTGGGGGTGCGAGATATTTCAGACCCCAACCCCCCAACTGTGCTGTGCACCATTACTCTTTTAATGCAGGCAGGGACTGCTTGTCTGCTGCCGGTATAACTGTAAGTTTTCACCCACTGGTTGATGCGGGGAACATTTAAAACTGGCTGATGACCTGGCCGTGTGCTCACTATCTATTCTTTTGATTTGAGAAGGGAGCGAATGCAGGACGACGTCATCGCCCTGTTTGCATGCTGAATATGTTCAAGTGGCAGCTCCCATTTGAATAAATGCCTTCAGAATCTTATTCTTTTCACAACAATAAAGTAGATTTTTTGGGAACCTGGATTCACCTCCTCTCTTGTGCAAATCTGTGACCCACATATCACTGTATTTTATATTTACTATGTTTTACATTATATATATATATACTGTATATACATATATATACACACATATATATATATATATTGTGATAGACGGCTGGGACTCCCTAAAGAAGTGGAAAGGAGTGGAAATTCAAAAAGCTAGATGGCAGCTCCCCTGGTGTGTAATGGTGCCCCGGATTCCCGTAGGGAGGAGCTGTGAGGGGACTGGAGGAACAATGCCTCATCCATAGCCCGGAAGCACTCCCAAGTCACTAGGATGGAAGCCCCGAAGTACTTCTGGGCTGAAAAAAAAGCCAGTTCATTAGACCCAGAAGTGCTACCAAGTCACAAGATTGGAAAGGCAGAAGCACTTCCAGGTCAAGAACTATATAAATGCCTGCTGGAGACCTGGAAGGAGTAGGACAGAGCTTGCTGTGAGGTGTGGAGGAGAGATTTCAGTGATTATTATTGTTGTATTGCCTGTCTATTGTGGTGGAGGTGCTTGATGGCACTATAACAGGAAGAAAAGAATTAAAAGTTCTTCTTGTTGCTTTTAACCTTGTCCAGTGTGTCTGTTTGTTGGGTCTAAAGGGGTAACAGCAACCCCTAGCTATTACTATATA
>JANRMT010028174.1:109196815-109246552 GCA_026402145.1 Polypterus bichir lapradei | reverse complement strand
ATATAGATATATATATATATAGAGATATAGAGATATAGATATATATAGATATGGGAACAACACTCATATCAATGACAAAACAATTACATTAACAATCATGTTACGTTATTTTTTAAATTTTTCCTTTTCTTTTTCATACCTTCTTTAACACACTACTTCTCCGCTGCGAAGCGCGGGTATTCTGCTAGTTTGGTTATATTACAGAAATAAATTAACAGACACATGCTTTTTATTTGTTACTTTTTTATTTGTCAATATTTATTAATTATGTTAACTTAAATGCTCTACACAGCGCTGACGGGGGCTTTACGCAAATAAAGGACACAGCAGAAGCAACTAATGGCAGCATTAGCCAATAGAGTGGATAGATGACTAAAGAAGAGTTGGTGTCCTGGACACGAAAAAAAACAAACGTAATCGTGTTTGCAGTGTACAGTGAGGTGTGAAATGAAAAACAAAGTTTGGCGAAGCTGAAGAAAAATGCAGAGCTCAGTGGTTACCAAGTGCTATAAAGCTTGAGTGCCAATGCCAGACGCTGTGGCTGTGAGAATTGATGTTCCCTTGTCAGAAGTAAAAAGGCAGGGGGGGAGAGGCTGAGGTGAAAATAGCATCCTTGGATCCAAGAAAAGAGGGACAGATAGCATACATTTAAAAAGCCCCCCACAAGCTATTCCATTGTAATACACATTTGATTCTACAGATTGTGAAAAAGGACACCTAGCCTGCTCTCCAAAATCATTTGCATACACATCTGGTTACTTTGAATGGTGATGCTCCACCCACTACTGTCCAAACTTTTTTACATATACATTTGCATCTGTGGACTTAAAACTGAGACTCACAATCATTTAAAAACCCCAAAACATAGTACCAGCAGGTATTGTCTTCCAGTTCAAGCACAAGAGAAAATAAACTCAAAAGTAAAAACATTCCATTTGTTACAAGGACTTTCTAAATATGCAGCCTGTAAACATCATTGCTATTTGTAATAAATTAAAGTAAAATTCAATGTGTTAGAACCATATTGTCATCCTATAGCTATAGAAAAAAACTTCAAGCTTTAACATACAACAGATGCAAAACACTAAAAGAAAAACTTGTGTGAATGACATGAACAAGTGAAAATTCTTAACATCTTATAATAATATACTGTACATTCAAATTTCACATTATTCCTATTGATTAAAAAAATAATTACTGTACTTTCCTGTAAAATTGTGTTTTGTAATTACCATCAACAAAGTCAGTAGGAAAAGCAGATATTGATCTAATGCAGGAATGGTTTTCTGATGGACAATTGTATATGGTATTTTCAAGAGTAAGCAGCTCCAGTGACCTAATAATATTACTATTACTCATTATTAGACTGACACCTTTATCCAAAGCAAATTACAACATCTGAGATACAACTGGTTATAGTTCACTTCTTTTTGGACCGCAGGGAGGTGAAGTGCTCATGGTCACACAGTGTCAGTCACAGGATTAACTCCATTAATACCACAGGACACACAGCACAAATAACAACTGAATGAGTTCCTTTTGGCACTGAAGTCCAACCAAACTCTGAAACATTTACTGTAAAGTGCGGTCAACAATTTATAGCTTTTTAATCTTTCGTCTTCTTTATTCATAGATCCATCCACGTTCTGAGCTTGCTTCTTCCAATTCATTTTATTGCACAAACAAACACACTAACAGCAGGCCATCTGATATAAACTTTAAGCCAATATTCACTTGTTTGGAATGTCATGGAAATTCGATGTTCCTCCAGGAAGTCAAGGCACAATTTATAAAGTGGCTGGACCTGGACTCTACTTTGGGTCTCTAGAATAGCAATGCAGTATATGCGAAGACCTTCTCATAGTTATGAATTTTGTCATTTTGGCTGACATTTTACTTTATATGTTTACAAAAATTATTTCTATGATACTGACAAACACAGTTCATCAACTTCTTGCAAGAGCCACCTACGCAGTGAATTATAATTGACTGTAGGATTAGGTTGAGGACAGGTTTGGCATTATGAGCACAAACTATATTGACTAGAAGGTAGACGTGACTAGGTTCTAGTCTCACTTGTATATAGCAGTACAATATTATCATGTGTATAGCCATCAGAAAATGCTGCTGAATTATATTAAATAAATTTTACCTGCCTGTAGATTATACTAACTGAACTTTTACATTTATTCATTCTTTATTTTTACATGTTTCTTGATCATCATTACAGGTGCCTGTCCCTGTAGAAACCGGATGAAGGTAAGAACTTGTTTGGAATATCAGAAATGTGTCAAATGCATCAGACTGATCCAAGTCCATACTACATTATGACAAAGAGTATTTGATCCAGATATTAGCAGAATGGGTTATGTGATCCCAATGAGTCAGTTACACGGGTGTAGAGCATGACCATGTGCTTTATTTAGTTTCTCCTAAATCAACAGGTGTAATGACTATTATGAGAAGCAGCAAAAAAATTATTTAAATAGAAGTAGCAAGAGAGTAGACAGGAGCCAGGCCAAGATCAGAATACCAAATTGTCAAAATGTGAACCAAGCTACCAAACCAAAACATTATCAAATAATCTATGTTAAACAAGTCTAAAAAGTCCCTCTGGTCTTCCCTTACCTTAACTAATTTGAAAATAATTTAGACCATCTTAAAAGAGAGGTGGCACAGTGAATTACATGTGACACCATCGTAAATAAAGTGATAGTGACACTAATAGGACCACAGCCATAACAAAAACATTACAAAATGATGTTGATGATCAAACAAACAGTAAAGAAAATATTTTCACAATAACACTACTAAAATAATGATAAAAATGTTTAATAACAGTTAAAAAAATAATATGTAGGAGGCAAAAACACCCCAAAATATTCACACATGGGATGCACTGCACATAAATGTTCAATTTAACTGAAATATCAACAAGCATTCAGATATCAAAAACTGACTAGAACTTGTGCCTGGAAGGGGTTATTCTACTCCCTAAAGATTAAAAGCTTTGATAAAGAAGTGTACACTTCATACTTGTATTATTTAATCAACTAAGCCCGAAGGACTCAAATTTGTCCAAAATCACCTCACAAGTTGAAATGTTTGCATTCTTTAGTGAATTTTATGCTTAAAAAATACACCCATGCTGTAAATGAGATTTGAGAATAGAACAAAATAAAAGCTCCCTAACACAGGAAAATGACAGAAGCCTTGTGTGTGCGCCTGTGTCCAAACAGAGAGTCTGTATAAACTAAAGCACTGACGTCTCATCAAAAAAACTCTTTATCCTTAAAGTAGTAGATTGTTTGTCTAAGGCGTGTTGCTCCTATGGTGTAATTTTAATTAAAAAGTGATATTGAAAGATACAGAAATTTATAACATGTCTCAAGACAACATGGGTAATGTAAAATAGTTTATTCAACACCTGTTCTAGTAGAAGTGTAAGGGTATTATTTTTATAAAAATCCCTTGGTATCAGTTGCCAACGCCAATATTTCTATTCAGATCTTAAAAAAATGCATTTACATTTACTGAGTACTTGAACTACTAGATACTTTTTTTACACAAAACTCTTCTTAATTATACTGAGATACCTGTGTATATTCATAATTAAATAGGCAGTACAGCGGTTAGTACTACTGCCTCTGTATGTGGCTCCTATAAGGTGTCTGAATGTTCTTCCACCGTCTGCATCAGCTTCCTTCCACATTCCAAAGATGTACGTGTTGTCTGACCCAATGTGGGTGAGGGATGTCTTCAGTCTTGGTTTAATCCCACTCTGAACAAAATTGTAGCAGATTGGTAATGGATACCACAGACTGATAAAATAAATAAATGGATCGATATACAGTACATATTTTGAATATATTGATTATGTCAGCGTTCACATCCTTCAAGCTGTTCTTTACCGACTTGAAATTACTACATTCACTTAAAACAGTCTCTCACACTTTGGAAAAAGTAGGATTGAAGGAGCTTAATTTTAAAGTGTTGCTTTTTTTTTGGAGGCAGAAACAAACACTTTGCGGAAATTCTGTCCAGACAAAAAGTACAAAATGGGATCTAAACAGCTGTTAGCACTGGCCAGAGGCCTAGTCACTATATAAGCAATGTTTGAAGCCTCCAGCATGTCACATTCCACATTGAGCTGCCTGAAGATGTAATAAATGGTCCGGGTGATGTGAAAAGGCAAAAAGCAGATGATAAAAACAAGAAGGACAATTACAATCATCCTGATTGATTTCTTCTTAATCCGGGAAGAGGAGGTGCCTTCAGCACTAGGCTTCATAAGCTGCTTGGCCATTAGGCAGTAACAGACAATGACAGTCAGGATGGGCAAACAGAAGAGCATCACAAATATTATGGAGCTGTAAACCAGAAACTGGGGAAACAATTCAGGGGGTGTTGTGTCATAGCAGAGGACATTGCTGTTGTTGTTATAGGTCTGGGAGAAATAAAGGATGGGAGCCTGGCAAGACAAAACAATGATCCAGATGAGCACAGAACATATGCGGGCATGGCGCACATTAAGCCATTCCAAGGATTGCATAGGAAAACAGATACCCAAAAAGCGGTGAATGCTGATGCAGGAAAGAAAGAGAATACTGCAGTAGAGGTTGTTATAAAAAAGGAATCTAATGATTCTGCACATGGCATCACCAAAAGGCCAGTTGTTTTCTTTGGCATAGTAGTAAATGAGAAGCGGTAGGCTGATGACATACAGTGTGTCAGAGATGGACAGATTAAACATGTAAATAGTGCTCCAGCTCCATTCTTTCATGCGAAAGGTGAAGACGAAAAGTGAAAAAGCATTAAGGATCAGCCCAATAACAAATACAATCCCATAACAGATTGGTAGTAAAATGAACTCAAAGTTCTCATTTAAAACACACTTGTACAGGCTTCTGTGGTTCATACTTGAAACATTTCCAAAGGAAGTAGTTACTGGATCCATTTTTCACACAGTTCCATCTGTATCTTTCTGTCTGTTTTCCTAAAAGTTGAAAAAATATATGAATAAAGTCAGAGAATGCAAAAGGAACATTATCAATCTCAATCATACACTGTTGGCTTTGTGTACTAGATTATAGTTTTTTTAGGTTTCAGAAACTAATAGCTACAATCCTAATGCTCCAATGTACTTTGTACTGGATTTCAACATGTAAAGGCACAAAATACAATAACAATAATACATCAACCATACATAAATCCTGTTGACAACTGGCAGGCCTCCTTCTATTGCTTAATCTATTTACAGTTGTCTGCAGCATGGATTAATGCTGCTTCCAGTAATGTAATCGAAATTTGCTCTGCTGCTGATCAATTGTTTAAATCCAGGTTTGTAACGCCATGACTTTGTCTTTCTATAGCACGATTCATTAGTTTGTCTCTTCTCTTTGCTGTCAACTGGATTCTTCCAAATATATTTTTATTTATTATCCATCCATCCATTTTCCAACCCGCTGAATCCGAACACAGGGTCACTGGGGTCTGCTGGAGCCAATCCCAGCCAACATAGGGCACAAGGGTGGGTGCCAACCCACCGCAGGACACACACAAACACACCCACACACCAAGCACACACTAGGGCCAATTTAGAATCACCAATCCACCTAACCTGCATGTCTTTGGACTGTGGGAGGAAACCGGAGCGCTCGGAGGAAACCCACGCAGACACGGGGAGAACATGCAAACTCCACACAGGGAGGACCCGGGAAGCGGACCCAGGAAGCGAACCCGGGTCTCCTAACTGTGAGGCAGCAGCGCTACCAATGCACCACCGTGCCGCCCTTTTATTTATTATTATTATTATTTTTTTTTTACCTCTTGACATAGGCTTGGTAGGTGAGGGTGGGAGTGGATGGGTTGTGTTCTTATGTATTGTATGTTGGGTTTTGTTCATATCCTGTCAATTTGTCTTTATTTAATATAAAGCTGATCACAAAATAAATAAATAAATCTATCAATCAGCACACCTAACTACATTGTCATTAATGCCCTTTTCATCCCATTTTGCTAAATTAGCTAATCTCAGCTGTGGAATTCTCATTTTAACTGAAAATTGATTCTCAAACTATACACTTTGGGAATATTCCACCATAGACACCAAACTTATTAATTCCCAATACATGAGTTACATACCCAAAGCTACTGAACCATTCTAATATTCCTGAACAGGCTGGTCTTTTGAAGGACTTGATACCAAATCTACCATATCGCCAGCAAGCTTCCAAATGTAGTTTTAAAAATAGCAATCTGCTGTGTGCTGGTAGTGCCCAATGTATTCATACCCAACATTTGTCATTATTGTTGAGGTTAGAATGTGATGTGTGTTCTGTTTTCATGCTGCCTATACCTAGTAGTCATAAAGAGATGAGATGTTACTCTGCCATGTGAAGGTAAAATATGCCACTGTTATATAAGATGGGGTTTGAACTTGTGGAATACGATGGTGAACAAGAAAACTAATCAATATGCTGTGCAAACACAAACATATTACATTTTAATAAATCCTTTCTAACAGTCATCTGTTTTTTTTGTTTTCTTATTTATTTTACAGAACACACTTTTTGGATATCTCAAGATATAAGAACAGGTCCTAGTTAAATTTTCCCTTTTAAAGTATTGAACTTGCCAGTTTCAACATGCTTTGAATGTTATTGGTCCTCAGGTCATGTCTATTGCATACGAAGTATGATGCTTTGACTATTTGAGGGCATGATTTGGTAGCTGTGGGTTAAATGTGTGGACCACTTAAAGCACTAATTCTCCTACCTAAAGTTACTGTTTGTGAAAGCTAACTTTCTCTATTTACCTGTCAGCATGAAATTTGCTGTGTGTTTACTCACTGTCACAAAAGAAAACACTGCAATATTATGTATCACTGCAAAGCTCATTGCCTATATTCTCACAGAAACATAGAAAAAGAACACCACCTTAATGATATTTAGATCAGCAGCAAATCATGTGCGTCTTCTAAGCCTTCAAAGAATATGATGCCCAGTCATCTATTAGCAACATGGCAACAGAGCCACAGTCCTTTGCTACAGGCCAATTGGGGCGATTGTATTTGAAGAGAAAAGTCCAGATTTTCATTGTCTGACTCCTCACTTTTTTATGTCTGTGTGGTTTTTCCTCCCAAATCTCAAATATATGCATGCTAGGTTAATTAGTGATACTAACAGTTGTCCAAAGTGGCTGCATATGTGAGTGGGCCACAAGATGGTCCCTACCTTTTACCTGAGGCAGCCAGTATAGGCTCCAGCTTTCTGCAACACTGAGCTGATTTACATGGCCTTAAAAATGTTATGTAAAATTTTACAGATTACACTGTAACCTATATTAATGCTTACAGTGCATCCCTTACAAATGAATATACAAAAGTACAGATAAGATTTAATTTTATTTTCAAGGCAAAACACTAAATACATGGCCTTTTAACATTGTATAATATAGATCAACAAAGGATAGATTTCTAAAGATAAAACTATATAGCATCCATACCTTTACTATATAAACCACCCTATGCTTGCTCACGAGATTAGAAGATTCTGAATCCATTTCTTTATTGAAATCCTTTCAATACTGTAAATCTTAAAACAGTGATTTAAACATTTACCTTCTTAGTTCACCCACCCAATTATTGATTTTTTTCTTCCCTTTTAAGTTGGGAAGTCACTTTATCCCAACAGCCTGGGAGGTGTGAGTTAATCACATACTCCCATTATCACTCACGGCAGCTTTTTCAGACCTAATTAATGCAACATGAATGAAAACCAGAAGACCAGGAGATGGTGACAAATGTAAAAACTTAACTTTGACAGTGACCAAACTAGAAATAAAACCTGGATCTCTGCTCTTCCAATGGATCATCCTTATCTTCTTTATGACTTATTGCCATGTTATTCTTAATTTTACTTTACAACACTTTCTTACAAAAGCCACCTATACAGTAATTACAAATTTCAGGGTTAGGCTTCACAGGAAGTTCAACATTGTTCATGCAAATGATATGGCAAAGTAGCTGGAGGGATGCACACCCTAAATTGCTGGTTCAACTCCACTTCTAGATTACCTACAACAGAGTGTAAATTGCATATCCTACGTGTGCTTTAAATGTAAGAAAATATGTAAACAACTGCTCTGTACTCTGATCTTGAAAAACACCTTGCATAAAGACACCTATAAAATAAAAACACAAAATTTTATCTATAGTATCTGTAGAGTAGCAATCCATTTTCTACATCCACTTTTTTATTGGTCAGGATCACATGAGCCTAAACCAGCACTAACAAGTGAAAGGCAAAGATCTGTTCTAGACCGACTACAAGTCTATTATATGTGGTACATGTGTAATGTTATGACTAATTAATAATTAATAATATGATTAATTAACCCATACACCACCAGAAGAAACAACTGATGCAGATCAAACCCTACCAAAACATGTTATGTAAATCCAATTTGAATCAACTGAGGAGAGTAGAACCTGTAAACATGTCCTTTTGGCCCAGTGTCTTTGGACACCATGTAAAATAAATGTAGCCCACATAATTTATTTTTTAATTCAAACAGCAATTAGCATTCAGATATCAAAACTGACCAGCACACATGCCAGGAAGGCTTCATTCTATTCATGAGAAGATCAAAGACGTAATAAAAAAATGCACATTTCATACTTTTCACAGTCAGTAAAGTTCTAAGGACTCACACATACCTAATATCATGTCACAAGGTGTAATGTTTACATTCGTCAGTGCCCATTTTCAAAATAAGGTGACAAAACCCAGCCAAACAAAGGCTTACAAAAAAGAAAGCTACAGCACTGACGTCTCATTGAAACTCCTTTCTCAAAATAGCAGTCTGACGCATTACCTCCCAGCCATATAAATCACACTTATTTCCAACTGAAATGTCATTATTTACAGACAAAAAAATTACAAACCTGAAGACACCAAAGGCAATATAAAGGTCATCATCTGAGTTACTAGAGGTACTATTTTTATGTAAAAATACAGGTTCTGCTTGATTTAAAAGCTGCTTTTGATACTATAGATCATAGTATTTTATTATCTTGTTTGGAGCATTGTGTGGGCATTCGTGGTACTGCCTTAGCGTGGTTTAAGTCTTACTTGACTAGAAGAACTTTTTCAGTGAGGCTAGATGAATTTAGCTCTTCCTCAGCTTCACTATCATGTGGGGTTCCGCAAGGCTCTATACTTGGTCCTCTGCTATTTTCTTTGTATCTCCTGCCTCTTGGCTCTATTTTTAGAAAGCATAAAATTGCTTTCCATTGTTATGCAGACGATACTCAGGTTTATATACCTCTCAAACGTAAGGATGCTTATTCCATACAAACTTTGGTTATGTGCCTAGAAGAGGTGAAAGCTTGGATGGCAGTGAACTCCTTAAATTTTAATGAAAATACAACAGAGGTTATAGTTTTTGGTCCTGGATGTACCAGTGGGTCTATTTCTACTTTTGCTCCTGTGGATTTGGGTCCTCTAGCACAATATGGTACGTCTGTTATTACAAATTTGGGTTTTAGGATAGATGAGGATTTTAGACTGGACGGTCAGATTAGTGCGGTGGTGAAATCTTGTTTTTTCCAGCTGAGACGTTTGGCAAAGATAAAAAACATTCTTTCTAAAGATCAATACACAACAGTAATCCATGCCTTTATTGCAACTCGGTTGGACTATTGTAATTCATTGTATGTTGGTGTTAGCCAGTCTACCCTGTCTCGGCTCCAGCTGGTGCAAAATGCTGCTGCACGTCTTCTAACTGGCACGCGAAAAAATGAGCATATTACACCTGTATTATCCTCACTGCACTGGCTGCCTGTTCGGTTTAGAGTTCATTTTAAGATTCTTTTATTTGTTTTTAAATCTTTAAATGGGCATGCTCCGCCCTACCTCGCTGAGCTGCTGCATATGCACTCTCCTTTTCGCTTACTCAGATCAGCTGGTCAGCTGTTTCTGAATGTGCCTAGGACTCAGCGAAAGCTCAGGGGGGATAGGGCTTTTTCCGTTATGGCTCCAAGGCTCTGGAATTCATTGCCGATCTACAATAGACAGGCCTCCTCACTGCCCATTTTTAAGTCTGCTCTTAAGACCTATCTTTTTGGTTTGGCGTTTGATTCTGTGTGAGCAGTTGATGTTATTTGTTTTAACTCTGTTTAGTTGTTTAGTTGTTTTTATTACGTTGTAATTAGTTATTATTATATTTTATTGATTGAGTTATTACTTTGTTTTGTTTAAATTTATTTAGTTTATGTACAGCACTTTGGTCAGCGGCTGTTGTATGTAAAGTGCTTTATAAATAAATTTGACTTGACTTGACCTTAGTATGTCTAAAATGATATTTAATATTGTAAAGGTGTGTATTATAATAAACTTATATAAATATTGTGGTGATCGGCTGGGTGTTATGCCCAGTCGCCATGCCTGGACGGACCAGGAGAAACACTGTGCCTTCCCAGGACCACAAAAGGGCAGCCGCCCCGCCTGGTACCACCACCAGGGGGCCGCCCGGACGATTGTGCAGCCTCGGACGTCAGCACTTCCACCATACCCAGAGGTGCTGGGGGAAGGAATACCAGGGACACCCGGAGGGCTTGCGGAAGTGAGAGCACCTGAAGCACATCCGGGTGAGAATAACAAGGGCCGCCTCCCTCTAGTCGATAGCCGAGTCGGGAGGAAGAGCACAGAGCTCGGTGGAGAGGAGTGGAGGCGGTGCAGGACCATTGGAGGGCCGTGAAAAGGGTGTTTTGTGCAGGGGCACTGTGTGTTGTGTGGACATTTGGTAAATAAATGTGTGCTTTCTGGAACCATCGGCGTGTGCCTGTCTGTGTTCCGGGGCTGAGCTTCCACAATTGCCATCCCAGATGGGACTCTCTGCCTGGTGAAAGGCAGGGACCCCGTGAAAAAATATTGTGGCAGCCTGGAACAGCAGGACACCACGCACACGCACCGTTGATAGCTGCAGACACACACCGCAAGAAGGCGACTCACCCGAAGACCACCTGTGGTTTTGGGAAACGTCATCTTTACCCGATGTGGGAATGGAAGACCTGGCAAGGCATGGGAGCGGCGGACGTCCTGGAGCATGTCGTCGCTGCAGAGTCCCAGGTCGGCAGCGCGAGTGGGAAGGCCATACAGAGGAAGTTGCCTCCGGCATACGGGATCCAGGAGGTAAGTCCCTGGCCCAATGGCAGTTGGCCCTGGGGACCGGGCTGGCCAGACTTTGTTTTTGTGTCTTAGGCAGGGGCTGCCTGGATCCGCGTTGGTGGCCAACACGTGCCGATTTGCGGGGCAGCAGAAAGAACTTGGGAGGAAGAACTGCTGCTGCTCAGGAAGCCATGGCAGCAGAGGAGCTGCCCAGAGGCTTGCCACTGCATTGGGATTAGGAAGAAATTGATGGCGGAGAACTGAAAGTCTCCCTGAGTCTGGCAAAGGATTGGATGGTGTGTGTTGCTTGCCCGGCGATGATTGGTCGGAGTCAGAACCAACGAATGTCCGTCCTGAGCCAGGTGAGGACCCGACTGAGCTGGGGAAAAGGCTCCATGGCACGCAGCCGGCGCATAGGGCTGAACATAGGGTAAGTCCTCCGTCAGCTGATGTTCCATCTTTGTTAGCGTCTCTGCGCGAGCTGGAGAATTGCCTTCAGCCTGCAGAGACGCTGCTCCAGGTCATGCGCGTCCTGCGTGAGGTGATGGAGAAGCTGGAGGGAAAGGTAATTGCGTCATTGAAGACACTACGCCAGTGGACGAAGCAGCATGGCGCTGAACTCTTCGGCTGGAGGGACGCGACGGTGCAGATACGTGTTACCTGTGCCGTAAAGGGAAAAGGAGTGTTGTACGAAAGGGTCCTGGTATCGCTTAGTTCCAGGTACCGAGTAGCCCCATCACCGACAGTGTACGCGGCAGTGAGAGACAATCGTGTGGTGAGGGCGAAAGGGCAGGTAAGGCACCAGCTGTGGAGTGCCAGGGGTCAGGGTGCCCTGCTCCCAGAGCCAGTGTCAGTCTCACACCGCTCTACAGGGATGCAGACGGTGCGGGGTCTTCGTTTTTCCCCATAAGTAGACTCAGACCGTCAGGGCGCCCCAGAGTAAGAGGAGGATGCGCAGAAAGAAAGCCAGCTCCTGCAACAAGGGAGGGCGTGAGGCTGGAAGCTCACGTCCGGTGAAGGGCCACCCTCTGCCATGGCAGAGGAAAGCCCCGAGGTCAGATGGGAAGACGGGGGTGCGAGCGTTCCCATCGGATGTCCCGGGTTTGGGGACATGGAGACATCGGAGGGGATGCCGGGGTGCTGGTCGAAGTATTGCCTGAACAGAATGGAGAGAGGCGCCAGGTGGTGGCATCAAGGCAACGGCTCCGCCCCTTTTTCCAGCTTTTGTCTTTCAGGACCAGACCCTGGACAAGTGTGTGTCAGCTCCCCACCATATGAAACCTGCCCTCGAGGGACGGGCCGCTGGCCCCTGCGGGTCTCAGCTGACAGAGGAGCAATGTGGTGGTCGGCTGAGGGTTGTGCCCAGTCGCCATGCCTGGACGGACCAGGAGAGGGACTGTGCCTTCCCAGGACCACGAGAGGGCAGCCGCCCCACCTGGTATGGGGGCCAGGGGGCACTCGGACAATTGTGCGGCCTCGGACGTCAGTACTTCTGCCACACCCAGAGGTGCTGGCGGAAGGAATACCAGGGACACCCAGAGGGCTTCCGGGTGATCATGCGGCACTTCCGCCACACCAGGAAGTGCCGCAGGAAGTCAATCAGAGAGCACCTGGAGCGGGTGAGAATAAAAGGTGTCGCCTCCCTCTAGTCGATAGCTGGAGTTGGGAGGAAGAGGAGAGGAGGCGGTGCAAGACCATTGGAGGGCCCGTGAAGAGGGTGTTTGGTGCAGGGGCACTGTGTGTTGTGTGGAAATTTGGCAAATAAACGTGTGCTTTTTGGAACCATCGGTGTGTGCCTGTCTGTGTTCCAGGGCTGAGCTTCTACAATATATTACATGTATTGTGCAATGATAATGCTGCGACACAGTGTTTAGCACTGTGTAGCTTCTCTTTCTTGCAATTTTAAGGACTCTTAGTGGGTCTGGGTATCTGTCTATGTAGAGCTGGCATGTTCTCACAATATTTCTGTAGGTTTTCTCTACAGTAGTACAAACCGGATTCCAAAAAAGTTGGGACACTATACAAATCGTGAATAAAAACTGAATGCAATGATGTGGAGGTGCCAACTTCTAATATTTTATTCAGAATAGAACATAAATCACGGAACAAAAGTTTAAACTGAGAAAATGTATCATTTTAAGGGAAAAATATGTTGATTCAGAATTTCATGGTGTCAAGAAATCCCAAAAAAGTTGGGACAAGGCCATTTTCACCACTGTGTGGCATCTCCCCTTCTTCTTACAACACTCAACAGACGTCTGGGGACCGAGGAGACCTGTTTCTCAAGTTTAGAAATAGGAATGCTCTCCCATTCTTGTCTAATACAGGCCTCTAACTGTTCAATCGTCTTAGGCCTTCTTTGTCGCACTTTCCTCTTTATGATGCGCCAAATGTTCTCTATAGGTGAAAGATCTGGACTGCAGACTGGCCATTTCAGTACCCGGATCCTTCTCCTACGCAGCCATGATGTTGTGATTGATGCAGAATGTGGTCTGGCATTATCTTGTTGAAAAATGCAGGGTCTTCCCTGAAAGAGATGACGTCTGGATGGGAGCATATGTTGTTCTAGAACCTGAATATATTTTTCTGCATTGATGGAGCCTTTCCAGACATGCAAGCTGCCCATGCCACACGCACTCATGCAACCCCATACCATCAGAGATGCAGGCTTCTGAACTGAGTGTTAATAACAACTTGGGTTGTCCTTGTCCTCTTTGGTCCGGATGACATGGCGTCCCAGATTTCCAAAAAGAACTTCGAATCGTGACTCGTCTGACCACAGAACAGTCTTCCATTTTGCCACACTCCATTTTAAATGATCCCTGGCCCCGTGACAACGCCTGAGCTTGTGGATCTTGCTTAGAAATGGCTTCTTCTTTGCACTGTAGAGTTTCAGCTGGCAACGGTGGATGGCACGGTGGATTGTGTTCACTGACAATGGTTTCTGGAAGTATTCCTGAGCCCATTCTGTGATTTCCTTTACAGTAGCATTCCTGTTTGTGGTGCAGTGTCGTTTAAGGGCCCGGAGATCACGGGCATCCAGTATGGTTTTACGGCCTTGACCCTTACACACAGAGATTGTTCCAGATTCTCTGAATCTTCGGATGATGTTATGCACAGTTGATGATGATAGATGCAAAGTCTTTGCAATTTTTCGCTGGGTAACACCTTTCTGATATTGCTCCACTATCTTTCTGCGCAACATTGTGGGAATTGGTGATCCTCTACCCATTTTGGCTTCTGAGAGACACTGCCACTCTGAGAAGCTCTTTTTATACCCAATCATGTTGCCAATTGACCTAATTAGTGTTTATTGGTCTTCCAGCTCTTCGTTATGCTCAAATTTACTTTTTCCAGCCTCTTATTGCTACTTGTCCCAACTTTTTTGGGATTTGACACCGTGAAATTTTGAATCAACATATTTTTCCTTTAAAATGATACATTTACTCGGATTAAACGTTTGATCTGTCATCTACGTTCTATTTCAAATAAAATATTGACATTTGCCATCTCCACATCATTGCATTCAGTTTTTATTAACAATTTGTTTAGTGTCCCAACTTTTTTGGAATCCGGTTTGTAGTTTTCTCTCTTTTCACATCATGAAAACACATATATTATGCTTAAAGGCCCAATATAAATTAATGTGGACGTGTGAATGAATGTACCCTACAATGAATTACGTTAAAGGCTGGTTACTGTTTTGTGCCTGATACTGCTGAGGTGAACACTAGCCTTCTGCAGCCTTCCAATGGATAAAACCAGTTTAAAAAATTAGCCATAACAAGATGTGTACAAATATGCAGTACAGTTTTTATGGACGTAATGGGTGAGTGCCTGCAGTAAACACTTTCAAATTCATGAAAATTTCTGCATTCACTAAGCACAATGTGGCAAACTTAGGATAAGGAGGAGTTCTGTTATAAAAATCTATTTCTCTACTTCAAACAAATAGCAAGCTCTATGTGGAAATTCTGTTGAGACAAAAGACACAAAATGGGATCTAAACAGCCATTAGCACTGGCCATAGCCCTGGTCACTATAAAAACAATATTTGATGTATCCAGCATGTAGCATTCCACATTGAGCTGCCTTAGATGTAATAAATTGCCAGTGTGATGAGAAAAGGCAGAAAGCAAAGAATTAAAACAAGGATGACAATCATAATCATCCTGACTGGTTTCTTCTTAGTCAGGTTAAAGGAGGTGCCTTCAACAATAGGCTGCATAAAGGCCATGTCATACTATGCAACCTTTCCAGCAACTTTCGGTCCTAGCCTTCATTTACATAATCTTAGTGAAGCAGAGCTAATGTGAAGCTAATGTGACATGCCCAGTGACTTGCTCTGACAAAATTATTTAATTTTGTTTTAAGTCATAGTGGTGGGTTCTATGTGCTCTCTGTGAGAGCTAACAGCCATTGAAAGCCCCTATGGAAGTCCAATACACTACATGCAGCTACAAGGAATAAGGAACAAGTGTGTTTTGAGAATAGAAGCGAAGCTAATCTTTCCGATGTCTCGTGTATTAAAAACCACAACAGAATGGATAAAAGAAAAAGGGCTGAGACTGCAGCTCAACTCACCATACCTTTTTATTCCTTAATTCAGCTCCAGCTCCGCCAAGCAGCAAGTCATCAACTGTCACAAAAAAGGGTAAGCACAACTTTGTTGGACTCAGAACACAACTGGCAAATATGAAATGGCTAACGATTTTCAGTTGTTTACAGTCAGGCATTCCAGTGATGAGATCAGAAACCACATTCAACAAATCTGACTGTTGTTGAAAACGAGGGCTTTTGACAAATAATACAAGTTATGGGACTGCGGTATGCTATACCAACCAAAAAGCAAATGAGTGAAGTTATTGTACCAATGCTTTGCCACTTCTCTCAGGTCAGTGGAGAGTGTGGCCCTAACTTGCAACAACTGAACATGTAGGGCAGTAGATTCCTACGTAACAATCAATCATTAAAAAACGAATCATCACCTGTGGCAGATGTGTTGCACAAGCGCAATGCATGACTGGCTGTTGTTCAAAAAACCTTTCTAGCATTTCCAATGCACTGTTCCATCACATGATTGCATCAATCACAAGTTGGTGTGTTGGCAAGTCTAATAAATGATGCTTCTCTTTAAGTATATGGCCCGCTGTACTGCTACGGTGGAAACAGTTAGCAACATGCCTCACCCGGCAGAGCAAGCAGGCAATTATAGGAATATTCAGGACAGTCTGGAATAACAAAGTGTTTGTGCAAATCAGCTGACGTGAAGCAGCTCCACAAGCTGTACTGTACAGATTATATTAGCAGTGTTAATAGTCACGATGGCTGGTTCTTTTTCTTTAATGTTCCAGTTATCCAATGCCACTACCAGCAAGCATCAGCTCTACAACAACAACAACAACATTTATTTATATAGCACATTTTCATACAAAAAAATGTAGCTCAAAGTGCTTTACATAATGAAGAATAGAAAAATAAGAGACACATTAAGAAAATAAAATAAGTCAACATTAATTAACATAGAATAAGTGTAAGGTCCAATGGCCAGGGGGGACAGAAAAAACAAAAAAAACTCCAGACGGCCGGAGAAAAAAAATAAAATCTGCAGGGATTCCAGGCCATGAGACCGCCCAGTCCCCTCTGGGCAATCTACCTAACATAAATGAAACAGTCCTCTTTGTATTTATGGTTTTCACGGAAGGACTTGATGATGATGATGATGATCACGTGGACTTCTGGCTTTTAGTCCATCAATGCTGGGACATCATGGTGCTTTGAGTAAGTTGGTGGTGGCGCAGGCCGCCACCACAGAAAAACCGGAAAAAGAAACAGAAGAGAGAGTAGGGGTCAGTACGGATTTTAGTGCCACCATGAATAGTTATTATAATGAATTGAACATACAGAGTATCAGGATTAAGATAAAGTGAAGTTATGAAAGATCTAGATCTAGATCCTCATTTCAAAATGCTTCTTTTCTGTCTGGGGAGGACACATTTTTGAGACTGATTAATGTGACTGCTACAAGTGAGCAACTGAAGATATGTGTAACTTGTAGAATTATAGAAAGACACAAATCTTCCCACTGTACCTTTAATTTTAACTAATTCAAGTTTATTTTAAATTTTCAATAGGAGAATAAATTTAGCTAGCAGTTTAGTTGAAGGGTGTCTACATGGAGATTCATAACATATGAAAAGGTTATTGAATAACATTTATTACTTAAGAAGCAATATTTGATTATTTTATAAGAATATTATTCACAAGATGTTTTATAAAATAGATGCCATTGCATTATATTAAAACAAGGAGAGCCCTATAATATGTGTTGACCCTGATGTGGCAATATATATGTTAGTTAAATTATGGTGAAATTTGAATGAGTGAAGTGCTGTGAATCTTTTTTTTTTTTAATATCAATGATGTTTTGTACCGCATCTTTCAAATACTGATGTTAACTGTTCATTATTAATAAAGTATTTCTTCTTAAATGTCACTGCATGCTTAAGCATATGTTATGAAGTCACTATGTAGACCCCCTTCAAATAAAGTGTTAACTGAATTTTGTCACATTATATTAATGTTCTCTATGCATGGTTAATTAATCTCTAAAAAAGACAGCACCTAAAATATATCAGTGCACGCTAATTGAGTCAAGATAAAATCGATATTGAATCGAATCAGGGCATTGTGAATTAAAATCAAATCAAATTGGGATATCAGTGCCAATACCCAGCCCTAACTGCTATACACACTTTGAAAGTCAAGAAGCTTCAAGATCTGTTCAAGACACTTCTTAAGTGACAATCCATGCCATCACTCAAATAGCTGCCAAGTGATGAATAAAGTAAGCCATCTTTTTGACTTCAGATCATAAGTATCGGATATGTACCTACATGGAGAGATAAATACTTCTTAATAACTCATTGCTATTTTATTAGAAACAAATTTACAACATACTCTTCCTCTTCACGCACCTTGAAAAATCTTTACTAGAATAAAATAAGAAAGGAATTTACCCTGTGTATTCATTTCCTTAAAACTTAAATAAAAAAAACAAAATAGGTAGTAGCACTCTTAGGAAATACCCAGGCTGCATTCCAGGCTGTAACAAAAGAGATAGTCCAGATTCTAAGAAGAATATTTCTTATGACTTCACCACCTTGTTGCAGTCTTTGACAAATGAACAATGTGTGACAAATAACAATACCTGCAAAAGGTCACTATGCATAATCTGTTTTACATAGCACCATTATGAACATTGATAATCACAAGGCATTTACAGAGGACAATATATCGATCAATAATATTAAAAAAATGACTGAAAAGGGAAAAAAAAACAGAAATTGTACCCAAAGGGCCAGTAAGTAGACATCCAGCATTGGCACCAAAATTTCAGTTGTAAGCAGGTTGAACAATGCCATAGGTGGGCATTTTCAGTGAATTCAGCAGTATCTAATTTCTAAGAAAATATCTACCCGTCAGTGGTGCTTTGTAAGCACTATCTCCTCACAACTCCAGGAGACCACACCTGAATCCCTGCCTGGACATTGCCTTTGTGGATTCTACATGTTCTCCCTTTGAGTATTCTCCCACATTATAATGATATGAGTCAGAAATTGGATGGCAAATCTAAGCTGGCCCTATGCAAGTGTGAACTAAGATAAACTAGCACCAATCCAAGGTTGGACAATACCTCTGTACCTGATACTTACATGATATGGTACATTATCAACAATCCAAAAATGAATTCAGAAGGCTCAGTGATAGATAAACAGATGTTTTATGCAATCATTAACACTGAGTGTCACGGACAGCTATTCTGAATACCCCCTTGGTATAAAGTAATAACCCTACTTTCAGTAGAGTATTTGATATATCAAAAGTGAAGAAACTTATTCATTAGTACATTCTTTATTTTGAAACAGTCAGGATACTAATCTCACAGTCATGTCCATGTTTGCTATGAGAAGCCCAAATGCACATCTTCCACTGCTTTAGGCAAATTAAACAATGGCTTGCATATAAGCATCTACAAGATTCACCTCTGGTCTAAGATAACAGATTATTAAATATGCTACAAAAACAAAGTTTTTTGTGATATCACAAAAATATATATTCTATGCAAAGAAATTAATCATTAAAGAAATCTATTCTAATTGGGACAGGACTCTTACCCCCCTGACAATCCTTACCTGGATTAAGTGGGTGATTGCTGTTATGATTTGTAGCAGAAATGGGTTCATGTGTAAGTGGAGCAGCTTACACAATCAATATTTAAAGCCTGTTTCTTTCTTAAGTTTGGAAACTCTTTGGTGATTCATGATGCAGATATGATGGTTAAAATGTGATGTATATGTATATCCAAGTATGTAAAAAATTAAATTCAAAAGGAATTGGGTTAGCCTGTCTTTTGAATTAAAAAAATGCATTTACTGCCTCCCCCTGCTTTGCTAACAACCTCTCATCCCAAGTACAGTACTTCACTTTTCCTGATACCTTAGAGTTTAAATTCATTAGCTAATATGCAGACAACCATTAAAACGAAGTTTCCACAGATATTAAAGTCACATTATGCCGTCCAAAGTTTTTCAAGGAAATAAGCAAAATAATAAATGTTCTGTATAGATAAGAGATGGGTGGACAGCATCAATATTTAATAATAAATCAAAGCTTAAGAAAATAAATCTTGTTCATGTTAAAGCCATGACTAGATTTAAAACAACTTCCTCTGATGATACAATATTGAAATTTAAGCAAATATAAATTATTTAAGCATTCAGCCAACATATTCCAATTGGTCATTTTGGAGATTAAGTATTTACAGTGGAAATCTTCATGGTTTGACACATTTTATGATGTATTTTATACAAAACAATACATTTTGCAAATACTCACTTTACTAATGATGGGTATTTAAAAGATATTTACTACTTTTAAAACTAGTTATCCTTGTATAATAAACTTAGAAAAATTAAAGCTATTTCTTATGAAAATGCTTTGGAGAAGAAATCACTGTATTTAATATGTGCCCAATCTCATAGCATGATACAGGAACATTTCCCCATTTCAAAATGAACATATTCAGTAACTTTTAATATTTCTTGAGGAAGTAATGAATGTCTAAAACCTCTATACTGAAAAACTAACTTCAGTAAAAAGAGAAAGTGTACTTCTGAATAAATAAATAGTATCAATTTAAAGCCCACTTCAGCATATAAGTACCACTGAACTGGAGAAACCAAGAAAAAATTTCTAGCAGTGCTAATTTAAATTTTTAACTTTTGCAACAAGTTGGAAAGCATATTAGATTTTATCCTATCAGCTTTGAAGCAAAATTTTTAAAAGAAACCATTGTAAAAAGTTATTTTTCTACATCTTTAAAAGTAATCCTGCAATATCACTGCTTAGTAAAATGCAGCACTGTATACTTATTTTTTCACACTTACACAAAATGATTTGAGACTTTAACCAGAGAAACAAAGTTTAAAGAGCACCTTTAAATATGATGTACGAGTCTGCCAATAACAACAGTTGGAACAGCTAATGTTGATACACAGGGCTGAAAAACAACCTAAGAAACAGCCTAGAACGGGAATGCATGAGAAATGTTGTCCAACCAACCAAACCACCAAGAACATTAATCGCGCTTTGTGTTTTTAAGACCATTCCATAGGAACCAAACTTCTAAATTTATGTTAAGCACATGAGTGATTTTTATGGTGTAATTTTTGAATCAACAAATCTGTGTCACTACCCTTTGTTTTGTTTTTGCTTTTTTCCCCATTATAGAAATAACCTTTATTTTATTATTCATTTTGCTGATACATTTTGACACAGCCCTTCACCAATTCCAAATTCAATTTAATGTGTAATTAATTTTAAACCTTGGGCAGCACAATAATTGTGCTGTCTTATAATTCCAGGAGATTGGGTCCAAATCAACAGATTGGTCATCATCTACAGTACACTGTCATTACAGTGGGATTACAACATTCTCCATTGTTCCTCCAATGTCCCAAAGATCTGGAAGTTAGGTTAACTGGCAACTCTAAACTAACCAAATAGGAAACAGTGTGGGCATTTGCATGCTTATGTCTTGCGCCCAATGCTTTCTAGCATAAAGACCAGCTTGGTAACATGAACAGAAAATGGATGAACATCATTTAATTTCCTCACTAGGGAGAGAAGAAAACAGCCTTTAGTGTATTCTATATAATTACATTTCACTGAAATGTTTATTAATTATGATTTTAATGAGACGCATGTAATATTAGCTAATCCTTCTGATTCAATAATGATTTTTTGTTATACTAGTAAGAACCCTACTAAACCATGCATGTTTACAGTGACATTTAGTTGTGTTAATTTACTTATTCATTACAATACCGTAATATAGAATTTTATCAAATTACTGATGTGAAAAAAGACTGTTTTTTGAAGACGGGTATCCTAAGGCAACACATTTATATATAACCTGCCTCATAATCAAACGCCTAAAAACATGTAAATAAGAGCAGATGAAACAGTAAAGAAATGCTCAAATCACTGCATTCAGACGAACATCAGAAGTATTCGAAATTTGTGTGCGACGGCACAGTTTTTGAATCACATAAGAAATTGTTTTTTTGTTTAATATTCAATAAAGTTTAAAAAAAAAACAATAAACTTACAGGACAAATACGGCAAGGATATTGTCATTAAGAAAAAAGACGGATGGTGATCTGTCCATACATCGGAAACGAAAAGGTTTTAAACATATCTTTTAAATGGGAGAACGGAGACATAAACATGAATTACTTTTGGAATCTCATACCATGGGTGAAACATAACTGAATAATCGTTTTTTTACCCAAACTATTAACCCACTATAAACAAAACATTATTATTAGATCTACTAATAGATCCTGTACGCTACGTAGAGACAGCTCCTGGCACAATTACGGATACACTCTCAAGCAGAACCGAAATTAATTTCAGATTTCTGACTTACAAAAACTATTGATAAACTTTTAGAATTCAGCATCACGCAGGAGATTATTGCTTTGCAAGCTGATGAGAGCGCAGCACTCTGCACCAGCCTGTGCTGTCTCGCTGTACTGGACACATTTTGAATTAATAAAAGACGCGGATGCACTGAGCCACACATTTTGCCTGGCACTTCAGATTTAAATTGTCGTCGATTATGTAGTTTGGGGGCTTTATTCTCCTTTTATAAATACGTCGTCCATGGCTCATAAATGTTCTGTGGATAAAAAAAATCCCTCTTGGCTACACAACCGATGTTGTTATAGCAATGAAATATACCAACTTTAGCACACTTACCACATGCGGCTGTACGTCAAGTCAAATTAATGGAAGTCGTAAAATCCTAACTGTTTAATTGAAATTTGGGCTTTTCAGCACTTTCACACTTATACTGATTTGCCCATTTATCTATTTAAATCTGTTCAAAAATATGCTCAACCCCATGTTCTTTGCGTCCTTATAGTTTGTTCGCTTCAGGCTATTTCTGCCTGGAAAGCACAACTTTATTTTTTATACTTACCAAAAGATTGACTCGTTTGAATAATGAGAATCCGACTGGGTGACAAACCCCCTCTCCCACACTCTTTAAACACAGAAGTACGTTAAATCCAACAAAGCCTCTTGACGCCTAACCCAACAAGCCGCACTTTCCTGGACAGAAAGGTTCACACGCGCCACAACAGAGTGGGGGACGGGGCCTCAAGTACGTGAGTGGTTACTCGAGAGCAGAGGCGTGGCTTTAGAGAGTTAAGAAAACAAGCGCGCTTCAAAAATGGAGAAAAGAGCACGACAGGTAAGTGAATGTAAAAAGATTACAATATGCAAGCTTTCAAGTTAAGTCGGGCCACTTCCTGAAGAATGGGCCTCAGTTACCTCGAAAGGTGGCATTCTGCTTGACTTCTCACAACATCCATATTGGCTAACACGGTACAACACCCTGCTACTACAGTACATTTACCTCCTTACAAAGCGACTATACTGCTTCTTGTGACGGAGGAAGGGTTAATAGTCTTATATGTAAAGTACCGAGTAGGCACTGTTTGGGAAAGGAATGGCAGTTAGGCTACTGTATAAAGTAGGTTTTCATCTTACATTATTATACAGTGAATTATCTGCCCAGAAGAAACGCAACAAATATATTATACAGAGGAAAATAACAAAGTACCAGCAACTGGCATTCAGTCTCCTAGTCTTCATAGGCGCGCGCAACTAAAGAGCCATCACAAAGACAGCCAGGTGGTCTTCTAGATGGCAGTGGTTTAGGAGGGGGCAACTCGTAGCCAGTTGCTACTCAGACACAAGCTACAGCCTGGCCAACTCGGGTGTCTGATGTCGTAAGAGCCGAAACACCCAATGACCCCAGGTAGTGTACATCACTGATGAGATGTCCAAGTGCATCGACATATGAATTCTGTGAATATACTGTACAAATAGAATTGTTTGAAATACATACTGTAGGGTACTATATTAATTAAGGAACTTTTAAAGTGATCAGATTGGAAGGTGTAAATTAGCACAGTATGAGAAAGTGTTTGTGTTCTGAGACCATAAATCACAACCTCAAATCAGAAAAAGTTGGGATGGCACGCTTGGTATCCTCAGTGTCAAAAAATCTTTTAAGTGTTGTGAGGAGGAATGGCGACATTGCAAAGTGGTGAATGCTGTACTGCCAACTTTTTTTGTAACTAGTTACAAGCTTGAAATGCGGGAATGGATGTATATTAACAAATGAAATGAAGTTGACCAGAAAGACATGAAATATCTTGGGTTCATTCTGTCAGCAATGAAATAAAAGTCAAAGTATTTCGGGTACTTCGGGTTGTAAAAATGAATGAATGGATTTATTTCAAAATCAAGATATTTAACAATACTGCCATCTACTTTATTTAAAATCTTTTATAGATGTAATTTTTTTTTTTTTTTTTTTTTTACTTTTTGAAGGTTATATTCTCTGTAGTAAATAATCAGGGCTGATATAATTGATATTAAGCTTTCGATATGTATATAGTAATGATAGCTGGATCATTCATTGTTATTCTTTAAAGTAGGTGTCAGAAAACATAATAATTAGGAGTGGTGCTGTGGTCTGATATGTCCAGAATAGAAGGGAATCCAACAAAATCCTAACCACAAAGTAAATTTAATTATTTAATCAGTTTAATTTTAGTATAGTAAATGATCAAAATCAAATCCTAAAGTAAACATTCAAAAGTTTTTTTTACCCAGAAAGTTAAAGATATAAAAAAAGTTTTCATAGTGGACTTTCTGATTTTCCTTATTAAATGTCACAGAGATGGCCAGTAGCAAGGAACTTTGTAGATTTTCCATTTCTCCACCTACATTCAAATGCAACTTAAATTTAAAAACTTCTAACAAGTATTCTCTCCATATATGATAACAAAACAGATGTCTATATTGTATTATAAAATAACAAAAAGTAAGATTTAGGCTTTTAATTTGGTGAAATGAACTTATAAATTCCATTTTCTTTCTCCTTCTTGTGGCTCTGGTTTAAATTAATTGGTGATTTTATTTTCACTGAGCAATAATTCCAATACTAAATGGAAACCACTAAAGCAAACCAGCAGAGAGACATTTTCCTTTGCTTAGATAACAAATAAGTATGGGTATTTTTTCCATACCAGCCACATTCCTTTGTACCATTCTTATGGGCATTGGTAGGAAGTATTTCATTTACAATGTCTGATCATTATAATCAACAAATCTAAGGAAAATATTTGTGCTTATTGACATCAGTATCTAACTTTTCTGTCAAGAATACAGAAAAGGCTACATACAAAAAAGCAGTCATATTTAAAGAAAATAAATTCTCTGAAGTATGTATTTTTCAGACACTTCAAAAATAATATTATCAGTTGCAGCAGTACTTTATTCTTTGTATGAAATGAGGTAGGATTAAAGTGAAAACCAGTACAAGGAGGATTAAGAACTCAAGATGCATCAGATACTTTGTTTTGCTGCTCTATTACATTCAAGATCCAAAATGATGTCACAATGGACAGATGGGTGGGGAGGACACAGGGAAATATAAAAGGAAGTACAGTTGACTTATAAGTACTGAGAGTGTCACAACCCTATCTGAGAGGATGCTAAAGGCAGTTTACTATTTTTTTACAGCGTAATATATTCTGCCAACTATGGACGGTTGTTTGAAATGCATAATTTGCCAGAAAACAATGTATTTACTAAGGAGTCCTAGCTCAGTATATTTACTGTTTATTTTACATGGTTTTGTGTTGTGGCTCCATTAGTGTATTGTTTTTCCTGCTGTTTTGCAAGTTTTGTTCATGGTGCTATTAATTGCATAGTACAGTGACCCTGTATTAGTTGTTTGCATTTTGACAAACTCTTTTGTTTCATGAACTTTAGTTGGTTTAAGAAATATGATTTTCAGTAATAAAGACCCCGAACCATGACGAGTGCTCCTTCATTCTTCAATGCAAATTGGAACCTTAGGTTCTCACATTTCTGCCACATGCTGCTGCATAATACAGTAAGTGATATTTTAAAGCAAATTTCCTTGCAATTAAACATCCTACATTAAATATATCAATTTATCTAAGAGAAAATTAAGAAAGACATTGGATTATATGTAAAAATCTTTATTCATAAAGATGTCAGTATATTATAAAATCAAAGGTGCTTTGTGACTTACAGTATTCATCTTGTTTATAACAATCTTCTTACTGGTGATTATATGCATGTCTCAAGCCAGTAGTTTGTCTCAGTGGCTAAATTCTAGTAAGGCACCTGGGCTTCCAATTTGGCTCTGGAGTAAGTCTGTGAATGCTGGCATTATTACAATCAATTTATTACTAAAGGACCTTTTCCAATCAGTAATTGAATCTTGTGGTTAGCCTTGATAGATTCTGACCCACCATAATTCTAAATAGGATTAGGCAAGTTTGAGAATGTTATGTTATTTTCAGACATGCAAAATCTAGTTCAGGGTCATTGGGATGTGATTTCTGTCCTGGCAGCATCAAACACACTGTGAAAAACAGCCCTGGATGAAATAACAGTCCTTTACTAAAAATTTTCTTTGTTTTATTTTGAAAATTTTTGTTTGCTCCAAAACACTGTGGTAAAAATGAGGCAGTAGACAAGAAAAAGGTTTGGGGATGCCACCCGTTATACTGAAAAATCAGCAAAATAAAAGAAGCACATCTTTACAGATCGGAGTTCACAAATGAACTAAAGGAAGGAAGAAAGGAAGAGGAGGAGTTAGGAGAGCTGGAACAGGAACTGATGTGATAAGAAGGTGAATGCTGGGTACCAGAAATTATGTCATCAGGGTTGGTCGGAAATGATGTAAGTGGGGGTTTCGGTAGTGATGTCACTGAGAGACAAGGCCTTTGGCTGAACTGCAGGGAAATAAGAGGATAGAGGATCAGTTGCGAGCATCAACCCCCTGTCAGGCTCATAAATAACTCTATTTGAGCCTGTAATCTGTTCCCCATGTGCACGTGTGTGACAACACCTAGAGTTTTTCCATTCTATGGATTTTCTAAGGAAATATTTGTTTGCTATCCAAAAGGCAACCCTACAAAGACCTAAGGAAGAAGATAGCATGACTTTACCTAACTTTCAATTTTATTACTGGGTAGCGACTGTACAAACTATGAAAACCTGGACATTGACACAAAGAGGTGAGCAGACACAGGCTTGGTCCGCAATAGAAATAAAATCCTGCAATACTTGTTTATATTCCTTGCTTTGTACCCCAATAAGTACAAGTCATCGCCAATATACTAACAACCCAATTGTGCTTCACTCAATCAGAATATTGAACCAATGTAGGAAGTATTTTAAGATAGAGAAGCTTTTATTGGTGGCACCTCTGCACGAGAATCACCTTTTTACACCCACTCAAACATACGCAGTTTTTAATGTCTGGAAAACATTCGGGATTAAATCACTTAGTGATCTGTACATAGACAACATCTTTGCATTCTATGAACAATTACATTCCAAATTTAACTTTCCAGCAACATATTTCTTTCACTACCTTCACATTAGAAACTTTGTTAAACAAAACCTGTCCTATTTCCCTCACCTCCCACCTACCTCTATACTTGAAGAAATATTAATCAGTCTTGAGGGCTCAGACAGCATCTTCGTAATATATAAAAACATTTTATAGTCCCTCCCTTTCAACGATCCAAGAGTACAGTAGGAAAATGATCTCTCACTCAACATCTCAGAAAAGTAATGGAAGGTAGCAATGCACAGAATTCACTCGAGCTCCATATGCGCAAAGCATACAATTATTCAACTTAAAATTATATATCGAGCACATCTTGCTTGTTTAAAATTGTGCAAAATGTTTTTTGGGCAAGATCCAACCTGCGAACGTTGCAATCAAGTTCTAGCCTCACTGGGCCATATGTTTTGGGCCTGCACCAAATTAACACCATTTTGGACCAAATTCATAAATGCCTTTCAGACAGCCTTGGTGTCACAATCCCCCCTAATGCATTAACAGCTGTGTTTGGTGTACTTCCAGATGTGCTTAAAGTGGAGAAGGACAAATTGTAATTGCCTTTACTACACTATTGGCACGTAGACTTATCTTGCTGAACTGGAAGAATCCTAACTCTCCTCTTTTAAGTCAGTGAGTAACTGATGTTTTATACTATTTGAAATTGGAAAAAATCTAATTCTCACTTAGAGGATCTGTGCAGAACTTTTTCAGAACCTGGCAGGATCTAATCAATAACATTTTAGAATAAGCATTTAAATTGAGGAAGTGGATTCTCTCCCCACTTTTTCTATTCTATCTATTTTTATTTATTTATTTATTTATTTGTTTATTTATTTACATTTTTTGCTATTATTAAAGTGCTACTCTGCTGACCTAGCTCTCTTTCTCATAGGTTGGGGTTGATTTGTTTCAAACCAGTTTTGTTAAACTTGACTTGCATGTATGGAATGTTTTTTGATTTTAATAAAATAAAATATAAAAAAAGAAATATTTGTTTGCTTTATTTGTAATAATGTATTTTTTCCCAAAATTGCTTATGATTTTTTTTTAGGTCTATATAAAAGTAGACTTAAAGCAGCTACACTGTGCTCAGAACTCGGGAATAAATGGATGTTAATTATACAGCTTCATTTTATGATCGGTATCTTAACTAGCTGCTGTTTAAAAAAAAAAAAAAACCTGAAAAAATAAACCAAGATATACAAACTTAAGTGAAATTTAAGGCCAACACAACAACAACTGTTATTATAGTCAGATTCCCTTAGTGAATAAGAAAGCGGAGAAGGAAGTGATTTACAAAAGATTAATAGAGGGACAGAGCGAGTGGGGAAAGTAAAGTCCACAAACAAAAGAAGTAACATGAGAAGTAACAGGCAAGAAAGAAATTATGTCAGTGGCAGGACCTGCTCAAGTGTTAGTTCACTGTCAGCAAAACGTGTATTTGCTTATGAGTTCTGCTAAAGAATAATGTGAGTAAACATCCTCAGATGCCCATTTCTGATTAGTATAGATGTGTTATTCAAGAAAATAGTGTGATTATCACATATCATTTTCTAACCAGAAAATTAAAAACAGTAAAATCCTGCACAACCGAATATAACCTACAGTATATCTGTGCTTCAACACTCAAACACAGCTATTAAAATTAAATATTTTTGTCTCAAAATATTATTGTTAGAGTTATTTCACAATCCATGAACCACTTTACTGTTAGAACACCAGCATTTCAGCCTCATTCACTGTGACTTAAGGCATATTATTTCATAGTCTGTATTACATAGCCATTTCTAAGAGAACACGTTAATAGAAACACAAATAAAGAACTATTTTTTCTGTGTATAAAGATACAACTAAATACCCCCTCAAGCTACACAGTTTTCCTATTTTCAATCTCAGACTTCATTTACCCATGTGGAAGTGTTCTCAGTCTGTATTGCCTTTCCCAAGATGTCTTTTATTTATTTTCTCTAAAATGTTTTTTTTTTGTTTTGGGGAGGGTGGAGTTTTTTCTTGTATTCTTAGAGAGTCAAGGCCTTGCTGACAAAAAACAGGGCCTGTTAAAGCCCATTGAGGCATTCCTTGTGTGACTTTGGGCTATACAAGAAATAAATTGTTGTTGTTATTTACATACAATAATTTACATAATCTTTACTGTCAGGGGCAGTCAAGGTGCGCTACCATAAGTGTCAAGTTAGAGCAGTGTGCAGCTCACCACAACGAAATTAAACAGGTTAGACTTTGTCTTAAGTGATAAGGTTGCATTTGTGCATGGTACAAAAGCTGACAACCAATGAGTGCTCAACTGAAAGTACAATGCAACCATAAGAAATAAAGAACACAGGCGTTTTCAACCTCGCAAACAGAAAAGAGACTCGTCTGTCTGATGTCTTGTATTTGGTGTACCATGACAGAATGGAAAAAGTTAAAATGGCATAGATTGTGGTTGAACTTGTCAAACCTGTTTTGCTTTCTACAGCCACCAGCACAGTCAGGCGACATGTTTAATTAGCTGTCACAGTGCAGTGAGTGTGTAACACTTTGACAATTTGAAACTATACTGGGAATTTTGTCATTGAGTCATGTAATTTGTCATTCTCAGTGACTTCTAGCCTTGTAGTCTGACATCCTCAAGAAAATGAGATCAGCAGCTAAAGTCATTGAGTATGACACCCCCACTGACTAGTTGTATTATGTGCCGGTGGCTGAAGTCTTTAACAGTTCTGAGCCTTTGGTAAGACAATACATTCAGATATCCAGATATTAGCAGTAAACTGTAAAATACTATGTGTAATTGTCAATTTTTGTGAACCTAATTCTTATTGTTAGCTTGCTTCCATCAAGAGTTGTGTTTAGTTATAAGATGTAAAAGATTAAACTGACCGGAATGCAGAGGGATTTGCTTGTTTGTCTGTTTGTTTTTTTTTTAAACATCATATAGCAAAGCGGACAGGTAAAAAGCAGATGGGTGACTAAACTGATTTAGTTAGCGTTTATTTAGTAATATAAGCTTTAACATTTTTTGTTCAGATTTTACTTAGCATTGTGGTAGTCAGTAATTTAAAGATGTAATGCCGATTTTAATTTCGACACTGATAATGCTTTACTGGGTGTATCTCAGATATTTAAATGACACTTTATTATTATTATTATTTACCTTGTGCCCTTATCCAAAATGACTTACAACACATGAGATACAATTGGTTACATTTCTTAGTTTCTCCATGCAGGTGAAGTTAGTAGTTCAGGCAGAGTGTTAGTAGTAAAATTTCAGCCCACAATCTCTGGGTTTGAGGTCCATATCCTTAACCACTATGCCACACTGCCCACTAAAAATCAAACACCACTTATTATTAACTGGCTGATACTTTTATCCAAGGCAACTTATATTTGAGATACAATTGGCCCTGTGTCTGTGACATGACTCTACAATGGGAAGAATCTGCAGCAAGGCTCTGATGCTTCTTGACTGCTAAGATTTGTGAAGCTTTGCTTCCACCTAAAAGTTAATTTCATAAAAGTGACTTAAAGAAGAGATATACCAGTCAGATAGGCATCCATTCATTTTGTCTATTTTAATTTGCAGCTCTGATACTACAAACATGCCAGAATTTAGGGAACTCACCATGTCTGAAATTTAAATCCAAATGAAAAGGTCTTTTCACCCCTGCCACATACTAAAACTGATAATTTCTTCCTTTATTTTGATTTTTAAGTATCCCTTGTTGACTCAAAACTCACTTTAACTTAGTAAGAAGTCTTTTGTCTGCCTGAGTCCAAGGTACTACTTTAGCATCCATCCATCCATCCATTATCCATCCATCCTTTCATCCATTATCCAACCCACTATACCCACTATATCCTAACTACAGGGTCACGGGGGTCAGCCGGAGCCAATCACAGCCAACACAGGGCGCAAGGCAGGAAACAAACTCTGGGCAGGGCGCCAGCCCACCACAGTACTTTAGCATCATTTAAAGATATGATAGTAGCACTTCACCCAGCAATATATTTTCTTTGCCACTTTTTCCACTTCAGGTTGCAGGAAGACAAAGCCGTACCAGCATAGCGAGAACAAGACAGGCACCAACCAGTTGTGTAACACAAGTCTAGACCAGAGCACGTGCCAATTCTGGTGTGAGGCTATGTTCTTTGATTGGAAAGATATTGATTGATTGATTGATTGATTGATTGATTGATTGATTGATTGCATTTATTGTCCATCCACTCATTTACTGTATTTCTTGTGTAAAATAAAAAAATAAAATAAAATACACTTATTTTTTTCAGTTTGCAACAATGAACAGCAGAGAGCACACATTGAACACACTGAAACAATGGTACAGTTATATAGTTAATTTGTATATGACATACCCAAATGCAATGTTATACTAATATTTGGCCAGTTATTAAGAAAATTCTAACGATATTGGAGCTAGTCCAGCAGCTTAAAAATGATTCCTATGCTGTTGAGTGTCAGCTGTTTGATTATTTTTCCTGCTATTTCTCATATTTTTTTAATGTTTATTCTTTGCTTATATTGTTTCTAGCATCCAAGTGTTGTGATATCACATTCACACTTGTTGCCTTGTAATGTCTAAATGCTATTTTCTTAATAAAATACACAAATGAAGTAGGATTGTCAGCTTTTCGGTTTCTAATCTTGTATATGATTCTAGATGCACATCTGAGAAGTAAACCGACAATGGTGTTTAAAGGCCACTTAGTGCTACAGAAAGCATAATATTATGGATTGAGTAGGGCGAAAGCATACTGGAGGAAGGAAGAAAGGCCAGAATCTGGATATACAGTATAAGTATATGAGTGCAACTGTACATTTGTAGCACAGTTGTGCTAATCCCTTCTTAATGACAGCCAATAGTGTTGTGTATGCCTGTCCTGATGCTGTATGAAGAATTAATAGCTACAGAGAATTCAGCCACAGTCTCAGCCCTTCCTTTCTTTTTTCATTTCTGTCGTGGTATATAAAACATGAGATGAGCTACTCTTCTGTTTGTGAGGACCAAAATATGCACATTCCTTATTCTTCATTGCTGCATTATATTGTCAGCTCTCATACACACACACCTGCCCCTATAACTAAAGACAAAATCGAACAAGTCTGATTTTGTCAGGGCAAGCCATGGACTAGTTGAAGTGAGTCGTTGGGCATATCACATTATATGACTGCCTCCAACCCATTAAGATTAAGTAAATGAAAGCTATAACTGAAAATTGATGGAAAAGTTGCATAATGTGGCAGGGCCTTAAGACAACTTGGAACTGGAAATGGCTTGTGTGATTTGGGAATATTCACACCCTTGTGAAAAAAAATATAACTATGCTGCATTTTGTTAAAAAAAAAACTTGTGAATTTACCCATTGTGAAAAGCCCTTGATAAGTGGGGAAATCAATTTAAAGAAAATTTGGTTCCCTTTTGCTTTAATACCACAAGAGGACTGAATCACTCTGATAAAGGACACAGCTCCCTTTGCATCTGCTGTAGAATTTTATTGGAGATCTTAAGTCATGTGATTTCAAGTATTACTTGGGATTCTCGTATGGCTATTAAGCAACCTCCAGTTTTCACATTATGGTGAAAAACCATATTGCATGCTGACAGTGAAACTGCACCAGAGCCCAAGTGTTCTCTGCTCGTTGCAGCTATTATAATCATCTCAAGAGCAGCATTTGCACTGCTGTACAGAAAACCACCTTGTGAATACACATAACACATGTTCTGTTTTCTAGCCCCTTTTGTTAAGTCAAATATATAAAAAATGTCTGAATTTGACTGCTGTAATATTGAATTGAATTCCGAGAAGAGACAGATGTAACACCTCACAAAATGGTCATGTAGAACTTAGTCACTTAAGTGTATTTATTTATTTCTAATACTAGATAGATAGATAGATACTTTATTAATCCCAAGGGGAAATTCACATACTCCAGCAGCAGCATACTGATAAAGAACAATATTAAATTAAAAAGTGATAACAAGGAAGGTACTGTATAACAGACACAATAATTTTGTATAATATTAACGTTTACCCCCCGGGTGGAATTGAAGAGTCGCATAGTGTGGGGGAGGAACGATCTGCTCAGTCTGTCAGTTAAGCAGGACAGTGACAGCAGTCTGTCACTGAAGCTACTCCTCTGCCTGGAGATGATACTGTTCAGTGGATTCAGTGAATTCTCCATGATGTTAAACTGTCCAGCTTCATTCCTACAATAGAGCCTGCCTTCCTAACAAGTTTGTCCAGGCGTGAGGCATCCCTCTTCTTTATGCTGCCTCCCCAGCACACCACTGCGTAGAAGAAGGTGCTTGCCACAACTGTCTGATAGAGCAAGTGCAGCATCTTATTGCAGATGTTGAAAGACGCCAGTCTTCTAAGGAAGTATAGTCGGCTCTGTCCTTTCTTGCGCAGAGCATCAGTATTGGCTGTCCAGTCCAATTTATCATCCAGCTGCACTCCCAGGTATTTATACGTCTGTACCCTCTGCACACAGTCACCTCTGATGATCCATGAGGGGCCTGGGCCTCCTAAAATCCACCACCAGCTCCTTGGTTTTGCTGGTGTTCAGTTGTAGGTGGTTTGAGTCGCACCATTTAACAAAGTCTTTGATTAGTTTCCTATACTCCTATACTAAGACTGCAGCCTGGCCTGTTTCATCCTAAATAAATCTAATGACTTTTAGGGCCACAGGGAATTGATCTAAACTGATCCTAACTGTATCAGATTTTTGTGGTAGACAAAAATTCTTACTTCAGTTTTATTCCTTTTAACTTTGTTTCTACTTATTTTTAGCAATTGTACTTTCTCACTCTTTCTCTCTCAAGATACTTTTTTCAAATTTGTAATCTCCCTCCTGTCCAACTAGTCTAGTCATTACAAAACTACTTTTTAAGGTTATGTTGACCTCACCATGGAAAGGTCATCTTGAGAAATGCGATCCCACCTTTCTATGTAATAGGTGGCCTACACGGCTTCTGCTGCATTAGTGCCATTGGTCTGCCCACATGTCACAATATGCAGTATATACTGTACGTGATTAGCAGCATCCATTGGTTAATTTGTGGCAGTGATTTGATAGTCTCTGCGGTGGGCTAGCGCCCTGTCCAGGGTTTGTTTCCTGCCTTGAGCCCTGTGTTGGCTGGGATTGGATCCAGCAGACCCCTGTGACCCTGTAGTTAGGATATAGCAAGTTGGATAATGGATGGATGGATTTGATAGTCTAGCTGAGGATAAATTATTTTATTCTGTTCAAAGGTACCAAGATCACATCTGAGGTGTCAGATTAAATAAAATAAACTTGGAAAAGGGAGAAAACCTGTACAGTTGTCAACAGGAGAATGACTCATAAACAAACCATGTACACCCTAGCATGATCTGTAGAGCAGAAATTTATTTAATTACTCTGATACTGAATGTGTGAATGAATCTGCAGTTAATTGAACATTTTTCCTTTTACGTTACTAGGTAAAACACTTTTATTTTTATGAAGAATTCTCATTCAGCAGAAGTGACTGGTCCAAAAGCAAACCAACTCGTTCTTCCAGTAGGGGTCACTTCAGCGTAGAATAAAGGCAGTTACGGAGACACTTGTTTGCTTTCTTTATTTAGTCACATTATACAGGAATGCTCAACTCTTGCTTCATAGAAACAAAAGATCCTTGCGTGCGAGAATGAAAGAACTTAGCATTGTTGAAGCATTTTTTGGAAAATCATTGTTGAGGTAGGTGTTTCAGAAATGCTCAGCTGGATGGCTTTTTTTAATTTTGTTGACACAAGATTTGTCATTCTCATGAGGAGAGCTGAACTATATCCGGACAGCATAAGTTCAATCTTAAACCAATAGAAAGTGATCATTTTCTCAACTAGTGTCCTGTGTTCAACCAAAAAGCCTTCCTTAATGGTCATCATCTGTGTGTTCTGAAGGGTTCCTGAAGTACACACTACTACAGAAGAAACTTTGTAGTGAAAACTCAGTATGCACTCTGTCAGTCTTGATGAAATTTGCTCCTGCAAGAACCTGGCAAAATTAATTTTCCTGAAGATAAAAACACCACTTAGAAATTAAATTAATATTTATTAAATACTTTGAAAAGCAGACACTATCAAACAGTTGTGTATTTATGTTATACATATATACATTTGCAAAATTCCTATTTTGTTAATGTTGTCTGATAAAGTGACCTGCTCAGTCCTGAAATGTATAAAGTAAACAACTGGATCTGATCTTACAACCTATTCCCATCAGCATAAAACCAGGTATCTTGGGTTTATATGGGTGGATCTCCTCTTCACCACATATACAGATACTATACGTAAACCTATTTAAACCTTGGTATCTGAAAACATTGTTAATAAAACCTTAGAAAAGTATGACATGATTGTTCACATCATTTGGTCTACAACTTTTCAAAAACCCTGTCCTACCCCGTACCGCCTGCTTATATCCTGAGGCACACTGCTATTTGAGGAAATACAAAAAGACATTTATATATTTTATAGTATTTGGATGACTATTGATTTGTCTTTTTGTGCAACTAATATATGAATGTTTGGTACATTCTAGAGATTGTTTTGTATGCAACTTTCTTTTGTATTGACAGTATTTTTGGCTTTAAAAGGAATACAGTGGTGTGAAAAACTATTTGCCCCCTTCCTGATTTCTTATTCTTTTGCATGTTTGTCACACAAAATGTTTCTGATCATCAAACACATGTAACCATTAGTCAAATATAACACAAGTAAACACAAAATGCAGTTTTTAAATGATGGCTTTTATTATTTAGGGAGAAAAAAAATCCAAACCTACATGGCCCTGTGTGAAAAAGTAATTGCCCCCTTGTTAAAAAATAACTGTGGTGTATCACACCTGAGTTCAATTTCCGTAGCCACCTCCAGGCCTGATTACTGCCACACCTGTTTCAATCAAGAAATCACTTAAATAAGAGCTGCCTGACACAGAGAAGTAGACCAAAAGCACCTCAAAAGCTGGACATCATGCCAAGATCCAAAGAAATTCAGGAACAAATGAGAACAGAAGTAATTGAGATCTATCAGTCTGGTAAAGGTTATAAAGCCATTTCTAAAGCTTTGGGACTCCAGCGAACCACAGTGAGAGCCATTATCCACAAATGGCAAAAACATGGAACAGTGGTGAACCTTCCCAGGAGTGGCCGGCCGACCAAAATTACCCCAAGAGCGCAGAGACGACTCATCCGAGAGGTCACAAAAGACACCAGGACAACGTCTAAAGAACTGCAGGCCTCACTTGCCTCAATTAAGGTCAGTGTTCACGACTCCACCATAAGAAAGAGACTGGGCAAAAACGGCCTGCATGGCAGATTTCCAAGACACAAACCACTGTTAAGCAAAAAGAACATTAGGGCTCGTCTCAATTTTGCTAAGAAACATCTCAATGATTGCCAAGACTTTTGGGAAAATTCCTTGTGGACTGATGAGACAAAAGTTGAACTTTTTGGAAGGCAAATGTCCCGTTACATCTGGCGTAAAAGGAACACAGCATTTCAGAAAAAGAACATCATACCAACAGTAAAATATGGTGGTGGTAGTGTGATGGTCTAGGGTTGTTTTGCTGCTTCAGGACCTGGAAGGCTTGCTGTGATAGATGGAACTATGAATTCTACTGTCTACCAAAAAATCCTGAAGGAGAATGTCCGGCCATCTGTTCGTCAACTCAAGCTGAAGCGATCTTGGGTGCTGCAACAGGACAATGACCCAAAACACACCAGCAAACCCACCTCTGAATGGCTGAAGAAAAACAAAATGAAGACTTTGGAGTGGCCTAGTCAAAGTCCTGACCTGAATCCAATTGAGATGCTATGGCATGACCTTAAAAAGGCGGTTCATGCTAGAAAACCCTCAAATAAAGCTGAATTACAACAATTCTGCAAAGATGAGCGGGCCAAAATTCCTCCAGAGCGCTGTAAAAGACTCATTGCAAGTTATCGCAAACGCTTGATTGAAGTTATTGCTGCTAAGGGTGGCCCAACCAGTTATTAGGTTCAGGGGGCAATTACTTTTTCACACAGGGCCATGTAGGTTTGGATTTTTTTTTCTCCCAAAATAATAAAAACCATCATTTAAAAACTGCATTTTGTGTTTACTTGTGTTATATTTGACTAATGGTTAAATGTGTTTGATGATCAGAAACATTTTGTGTGACAAACATGCAAAAGAATAAGAAATCAGGAAGGGGGCAAATAGTTTTTCACACCACTGTATATATATCATATATGATGTCACGCACGCGCGAATAGGAGACCGCGGACGGACCTTAACACGCTTCGGAAGACGTTCGCCGGCAGGGAGTGGCGGGGTACTAACCTTTCTCCTTTGCTTTCTTCCAGGAAAAAAGATGCTCCGCCACCATAAGCCTCATTCCCGCAGTACGCTACTTCCGCCCTTCCTCCGCCATCTTTCTTGATGTCATCAGTCCCATCCTCCCTCACGGATCCTTCTCAGCATTCCTCCACTTCCGGCTCCTCCCTTATAAAATGGCCGCCGATGTCTTGTATGGCGTCGCGCATATGAACGTCTATTGTTTATATATTTTGACCCAGATTATTTTTGTTGTGACTGCAATATACGGGGCCGGAAACCTCAAACCTTTTTGCTGTTTCCTTGTGTCTTTTACAGTGGCATAGTCGGCAGGATACTGATCCGAACATGACAGAAAGACAGGACCTCAACACAGTGCTGCAGGGGATGAATGCTCAGATCCAGTCGCTGCAGCAAGCGCAAGTCGCTACCACCCGGGAGTTGGAGGAAACAAAGGCCAGGTTGGTAGAAGCCCAGAGGGTAAGGACCGACCCGCCTTGTCCAAAGCCTCTGCCTCTTGTGCCGATGACAGAAGCGGACGACGTCGAGTCTTATTTGGGCATATTCGAAAGGACGGCCACCCGGAACGAGTGGCAGCGGTCTGAGTGGGCGTCCATTCTGGCTTATTACGATCTCCCCGAATAGGAGGCCGCGGACTACTACCTCCTAAAACAGGAGATCCTGGCACGCTACGGCATCACGCCGGGCCAGCAGGCGAGTGAATGGCGGAGCTGGGAGTTTGATCCCGAGAAGCCGGCCCGAGCACAGGCCTTCGACTTCTAGGGGAAGATGGGACGCTGGCTACGGCCTGAGGGTCCCCAAGCCCGGAAGGTCGTGGAGCAGGTGGCCTGTGAGGGCCTGGTAAATGCCATGCCTAGCTCCCTCGCCCAGCAGGTCCGGCGCCACCCTTATAAGGACATGCCAGGACTCCTGGAAGTCCTAGAGCGTCAGCTCGCGGTCTACCGAGCCGGGGGGTCGGAAAGGCAAGCTCGTGGGAACCGACAGGGACGGGCGGCTGCCCCTGAGCCCTCTCGACGCGCTGCGGAAGCAGCGCAGAAACCTAAAGAAAAGCCGGCCTCCCCGCGCTGTTACAAGTGTGGTGAGACCGGCCACCTGCTACCGACCTGTCCCCTGAACACAACCTCGGAGCCGATGGACTGCACCTGGGCCACCGCAGAGAGGTACTGTACTCCGCCACACCCCCTGGCGAGTCCGAACACGGGAGTGGTGTTGTTGAATGGGCATTCGGTGGTGGCTCTGTTTGACTCCGGCAGCAACATAATCATTGTCGCTCGCCGTTTTGTGCTACCGCGACAGTGGCTTAAACAACATTTACAAGTCACTTGTGTGCATGGGGAGACCAAGTCTTACCGTTCTGCTCAGTGTTATATCACTTGGAAGGGGCAGTTGTCTAACTTGGTGGTCGCGGTGTTGCCCGAACCCCTCTATCCAGTGATTTTGGGACAAGACTGGTCACACAGAATAGGCGGTAAGACAAGCACCGCTCCCGGAGCCTCACTGGGTCTGGTTATGAGGGGGCAAGGCACCCTTCCCGCGGTCTCCACGCCGTGCTCTGGGGCAGGCCCTGATGGGGCAGGCACACCGGGGGACGCTTCCCCAGCGACGGACCCTGACCCGGAACTATCCGCCGGGGAAGGGACGAGCCGGGGGACGCTTCCACGAACCAGCTCACAAGACCCCCTGAGCAACTTGGACCATCAATTTCGGTCCACGCCTGCCTCATTTAAAAGGGAACAGTGGAATGACGATTCCCTGCGCTTTGCCCGGAATGCGATTGTTCTTCCAGGCAGCTCACAATCTGATGTATCCATGCCACGCGAGCCCTTCTTTTGTCCTTGAGAATGATCTGTTGTAACGGGTGGCGACCCACGAGGGCAAGGTGCGGAAGTTGTTGCTAGTTCCGCGTACCTTCCGGCGGGAGGTATGTGAACTAGCTCACGCTCACCTCCTAGGCGCCCACCTCGGGGCCGAAAAAACTTTAGAGAGAATAAAACTCCGCTTTTACTGGCCCAGGATCAACGAGGAGGTCCGGCGTTTCTGCCAATCCTGTCCGGAATGTCAGACGCGCCAGATTCCTAGGAGGGACCGCGCTCCTCTCGTCCCTATACCCCTGATAGACATTCCCTTTGACAGAATAGGGGTGGATTTAGTAGGACCCCTGGAGCCCTCAAACCGTGGCCATAATATATATTGGTCACGGTAGATTATGCTACCCGATACCCAGAGGCGGTTCCCATGTGCTCCGCCAACACAAAAAATATCGCACGGGAGTTAGTCAACTTATATTCTAGAGTGGGTATACCCAAAGAAGTCCTCACGGACCAGGGTACACCCTTCACCTCAGATACGTTCAGGGAGGTCGCCAAATTACTCCGGGTAAAGCACCTGAAGACGTCTGTCTATCACCCTCAAACCGACGGGTTGGTAGAGCGTTTTAACCAGACGCTTAAACAGATGCTCCGCAAGGTAGTCAACGCCGATGGCAGGAACTGGGACCAGCTCTTACCGCTCGTGCTTTTTGCTTACCGGGAAGTGCCCCAGGCCTCCACAGGCTTCTCCCCTTTTGAGTTATTATACGGGCGACAACCCCGTGGACTTTTGGACATACTAAAAGAGGGCTGGGAAGCGGAGGCCCTTCCCTCCTCCAACATATTGGAGAATGTGGCGCAACTGCGTGATAGGCTCACTAAAATCAGGCCCCTCCTAAAGGAGCACGTGACTTGTGCGCAGGCAGCGCAGGCCCGATGTTACAACCGCAACTCCGTCCTCCGGGAGTCCCGCCCGGGGGATCGAGTGATGGAGCTCGTTCCTACCCCCCATTCCAAGTTGCTAGCTCACTGGCAGGGGCCATACGAGGTTAAGGAAAGAAAGGGGCTCGTCGACTATGTAGTTAAACAACCTAATCGTCGGCTGAGCGAGAGGATCTACCACGTCAATTTGTTAAAACCTTGGAAAGACAGGGAGGAGTCTCCCGACACTCGTAGATCACTCTCCCTATTCACTAGCACGTCTGCCCTTAACCTCGGTGACGAGCTGACACCCCTACAGCGGCAGGAGATAACCCAGGCAATCCGGGCCGTCCCCGAAGTAGTGAGCGAGTCACCGGGCTGGACCTCACTGATTGCGCACGATATAGTCACGGACCCCGGAGTAATCGTCCGGGAGAGGCCCCGGAGGCAAAACGCGCTGAAGTGGAACTGGAGGTGCAACGGATGTTGGATATGGACATTATTGAGGAAAGCCATAGTCCTTGGTCCAGTCCTGTCGTCCTCGTTTCCAAGCCGGACGGCTCCTGGAGGTTCTGTAATGACTTTAGACGTCTGAACCAGGTCTCCAAGTTCGACGCCTACCCGATGCCCCGCATTGATGACCTACTTGAGCGGCTGGGTGCGGCTCGATACTTGACTACTCTTGACATGACGAAAGGGTATTGGCAAATTCCCTTAACGGCATCTGCAAAAGAAAAAACGGCCTTTAGCACCCCTAGTGGACATTGGCAATACAAGGTCCTCCCATTTGGGCTGCACGGGGCCCCAGCGACATTTCAACGTCTGGTGGATAGAGTGCTGAAGCCCCACCAGTCCTATAGTGCCGCCTACCTGGATGACGTCGTCATCTATTCTGGCACCTGGGAGGAGAATCTATTGCAGGTCCGTGCTGTCCTCACGACACTAGCTAAAGCCGGCCTCCGCATTAACCCCCGTAAGTGTTTTTTTGGCATGAAGGAGGCCAAGTATTTAGGCTACCTTGTGGGACGAGGACAGGTGAGACCCCAATGTTCCAAAATCAAAGACATCCTGGAATGGCCCCGTCCGAATACCAAGAGACAGGTGCAGGCTTTCTTGAGGTTGGCGGGGTACTACCGCCGGTTGGTCCACCGCTTCTCCGAAAGGGCAGCACCCTTGACCAATTTAACAAAGAAGGGCGCTCCCCTACACGTGGTATGGAACGACAAGGCGGAACATGCATTCAGTGACCTAAAAAAGGCCCTAACGTCGGCACCTGTATTAAGGACCCCTGATTTTGGGCTCCCTTTTGTCCTCCAGACCGATGCTTCGGACACAGGCCTGGGCGCCGTGCTGAGCCAAAGCGGCGATGGTGTCGAACACCCCGTGATGTACTTAAGCCGGAAACTGCTGGACCGAGAGACCAGGTATGCGGCAGTGGAGAGGGAAGCCCTGGCCATTAAGTGGGCTGTAACCCATCTCCGGTACTACCTGTTGGGTTGCGAATTCACTCTAGTGACTGATCACGCTGCGCTTCAGTGGATGTCCCTGCACAAAGAGTCGAATCCGCGGGTCACCAGGTGGTTCCTGGACTTGCAACCCTATAAGTTCACGGTCACTTATCGTCGCGGCAACCTTCAGGCCAATGCCGATGCCCTCTCTCGCATCCACGACCTCTCGGTTAGGTCCGCCCGACCTGACGGTCTTGGGCTAAGGGGGGGGGTCGTGTCACGCACACACGAATAGGAGACCGCGGACGGACCTTAACACGCTTCGGAAGACGTTCTCCGGCAGGGTGTGGCGGGGTACTAACCTTTCTCTTTTGCTTTCTTCCAGGAAAAAAGACGCTCCGCCACCATAAGCCTCATTCCCGCAGTACGCTACTTCGCCCTTCCTCCGCCATCTTTCTTGACGTCATCAGTCCCATCCTCCCTCACGGTTCCTTCCCAGCATTCCTCCACTTCCAGCTCCTCCCTTATAAAATGGCCGCCGACGTCTTGTATGGCGTCGCGCATATGAACATCTATTGTTTATATATTTTGACCCACATTATTTTTGTTGTGACTGCAATATACGGGGCCGGAAACCCCAAACCTTTTTGCTGTTTCCTTGTGTCTTTTACAATGATTAGAATGATTTATGTAGTTTGTTATTATTTATGAGGAGAAGTGATGAAAATTGCATTTACTGAACACTATATCTCTAGTCATGAGCATGATTTGAGGTGCATTTCTGATTTCAGAGTTAATTTAGATTCCTTCTGAATTACTTTAGAACTAGTTGTGGCCAAAGGTTTTGAGAATGACACAAATATTGGTTTTCACAAAGTTTGCTGCTTCAGTGTTTTTAGATCTTTTTGTCAGATGATTCTATGGTATACTGAAGTATAATTACAAGCATTTCATAAGTTTTAAAGGCTTTTATTGACAATTACATTAAGTTTATGCAAAGAGTCAATATTTGCAGTGTTGGCCCTTCTTTTTCAAGACCTCTGCAATTCGCCCTGGCATGCTGTCAGTTAACATCTGGGCCAAATTCTGACTGATGGCAGTCCATTCTTACATAATCAATGCTTGCAGTTTGTCAGAATTTCTGGGTTTTTGTTTGTCCACCCTCCTCTTGATGATTGACCACAAGTTCTCAATGGGATTAAAGTCAGGGGAGTTTCCTGGCCATGGACACAAAATTTCGATGTTTTTTTTCCCAAGCCACTTAGTTATCACTTTTGTCTTAAGGAACGGTGCTCCTTCATTCTGGAAAAGGCATTATTCATCACCAAACTGTTGTTGGATGGTTAGGAGAAGTTGCTCTCAGAGGATGTTTTGGTACCATTCTTTATTCATGGCTGTGTTCTTAGGCAAAATTGTGAGTGAGCCCACTGCCTTGGCTGAGAAGCAACCCACACATGAGTAGTCTCCGGATGCTTTACTGTTGGCATGACACAGGACTGATGGTAGCACTCACCTTTTCTTCTCTGGGCAATCTTTTTTGCGGATGCCCCAAACAATCGTAAAGGTGATTCATCAGAGAAAATGACTTTACCTCAGTCCTCAGCAGTTCAATTCCTGTACCTTTTGCAAAATATCAGTCTGTCCCTGATGTTTTTTGGAGAGAAGTGGCTTCTTTGTTGCCCTTCTTGACACCAGGCCATTCTTTAAAAGTCTTCACCTCATTGTGGGTGCAGAAGCACTTACACTTGCCTGCTGCCATTCCTGAGCAAGCTCTGCACTGGTATTGTCCCAAACCCGAGCCATGAATCAACTTTAGAAGACGATCCTGGCACTTGCTGGACTTTCTTGGATGCCCTGAAGCCTTCTTTACAGCAGCAGTGGAAATGTTTTTTTTGTGGGGTTAAGTTCATTTGTATGGCAAAGAGGGACTTTGCAATTAATTGCAATTCATGTGATCACTCTTCATAACATTCTGGAGTATATGCAAATTGCCATCATAAAAACTGAGGCAGCAAACTTTGTGAAAATTAATATCTGTGTCATTCTCAAAAATTTTGGCCACAACTGTGCATTATTTTACCTATCTTTTTATAGAGTAGATTTACAGTACATAATCATTGCTTGATTACATAGTCATAAAGTACAGACTATGTTCAACTCCTCTGTCATGTGTCTTTTATGCCTTTTTTACCACTGGCCACTTTTAATGCTTTTACATATATTTTTAAAATTACAATCTGGAAATATGCAAGTTCAAGTGAGTGTATACAGATTGTGATGGATGGCGCACATGGGCAACTTGACAGGAGGACAGTCCTTCAAAAGTGCAAAAAGGAAGGTTATGCATCATCTTGACTTGGCCAGGAGACAAACAGGAGATGCCAGTGCAGAAGTGGATATGCTGGCATCCTGGCAGAGATGGACCAAGAAATAATACACAGTCAAGAGGCCAGTGTGATGGAAGGATACGGGGAAACCTCCAGTCAGGACTACATGCTCCCTTGACACACTAGGTGACCGCATCCCTGGGTGACGCTAACTGTATGGACACCTGTAAGATAGGCTGGGAACAGTAGTCCCATTGGGCAGCCTTGTCAGGTTCTGTGGGTGCCACCAGGGGCTGCTGCAGAGATCCATGATCCCTAATTTGTGGGACCCGGAAGTGACCTGGAAGTACTTCCAACAGGCTACATCCTAGCACTGGAACTAGTCCTGGGTCTAAGAAGCCGCTCAACCTCAGACAGCACATTTTCATACAAATGATGTAGTTCAAAGTGCTTTACAAGATGAAGAAAGAAAAATATAAAAATAAGATTAGCAAATACTAAGTAACAAAGAATAAAGTAAGGTCCGATGACTAGGAGGACAAAAAAAACAAAAAGGAAAACTCCAAAGGGCTGGAGAAAAAAATAAAACAAAATCTGCAGGGGTTCCAAGGCCTCGAGACCACCCAGCCCCCACTGGGCATTCTACCTAACATAAATGGTCTAAATCAGTCCTAATGGTTTTCAGGCTTCATGTGGAAGAATTAGAAGATAATGGTCATGTGGACATCAGGCCTTCAATCCATCAGTGTAGGGACTGCATGGTGCCTTAATCAGGTGGTGGTAGCGCAGAACACCACCACAGAAAACCAGAAAAAGAACAGCAGGGTTAGTACGGGTTGCCATGTTAAAAATGACAATTAAATATATATACAAAATATCAGGGTTACACTAAAATGAAGCTATGAGAAAGCCATGTTAAGGTAATGGGTTTTTTGCATTTTTTTAAAGTGCCCCACTCTATTAGCCTGGTGAATTTCTATCAGTAAGCTATTCCAGATTTTAGGTGCATAACAGCACAAGGCTGCCTCACCACTTTTTTTAAGTTTAGCTCTTGGAATTCTAAGCAGACATTTATTTGAAGATCTAAGGGTGTGATTTGGAGAGTAAGGTGAGAGGCATTCCGAAATATAGACTGGAGCGAGATTATTTAAGGTTTTGTAAAAGTTAAGTAGTATTTTAAAATCAATTCTAAATGGCACGGGTAACCAATGTAGTGACATGAAAACTGGAGAGATGTGCTTGGATGTTCTTTTCCTAGTTAAGGTTCTAGCAGCTGCATTCTGCACTAGCTGCAATCGATTGATGTCTTTTTTAGAGATTCCTGAGATGAGTGCGTTACAGTAATCTAGTTGACTAAAAACAAAAGCCTGAACTAATATTTCAGCATCTTGCAGTTATAAGGGATCTAACATTGCTATATTTCTTAAGTGAAAAAATGCTGTCCTAGTAATCTTTGAGAAGATTACCAACCATCCACTCAGAAACACAAGTATGACAAGTATGGGTCACTGAACCAAGAGAGTCCAACACAAGTATGACATTGGGTCACTGAACCAAGAGAGTCCAACATCAAAAAACTTTGTTGGACAGTTATCAAAAGATCTTGACCATACATCTTGCAAATGACTCTTAGGTTGGAGAGGTCTATTAATTTTTTACATCTAAGGTGACCCACTTAAAGGTTTTGTTTCTTTTCTAGTGTATATATAAACACAGGGAATTCCAGTTTCTGTGTTACACCTGCCTGAAGTAGGGGCCTGAGTTGCCTCAAAAGCTTGCATATTGTAATCTTTTTAGTTAGCCAATAAAAGGTGTCATTTTGCTTGACTTCTCACTCCCGCGTGTGGGCGGGACCAGTTTTGAAGAGGAGCCGCTGGCAGCATGGGGAGGGGTTTGGAAGAGAACGAATAGGAATCGAGAAATGCCGTGTCGTTTTGAGGTGGAAGCAGGACGAACCAGAAAAGAAATGTATATAAGAGATTCAGAAAAGAGCAGTAGTGTAAGATTTACATTCATAAGAAATTCAGAAATATTTTTTCAATACTCGTAAATACTTAACTCTCATTTGTCATTTTCCTATTAAATCATCCTTTTCCTGTGGAGTTTGTTCCTTTAATCTTATCCTAATCATGATGAGCGGAGTTGAAAGGCTGCAGTTACTTCAGTGTCAAACTCATCAGTGTGCTCATTAGCTAAGAACGGTTTTAATAACTAGAACACTAGAAAAGCAAGAATGTAAATGATAATGATGGAGAAATCTTAAAAAGCAAGATTAAAAAATGTTCCTGTGTAACATACATTGTTGAGAATTTTGATTAAGGATCAATGTGCTGCATTATTAGTTTTTGTGCTCTTAGCTATGAAAAGTCTAGGCCTGAAACAACTTTAAAAGGACACCATTTATTTTGTTAGAGAGGCCTTGTTAGAGAGTTTCTGTGAGTCGAGCTGTGAGACAAGGTCATCATGCTCTCTGAGGAAGCAAGCAGGCAAACTTCACTTTGAGAAGTGCAGGTGTAGAGCTTCTTACTGACAAAAGACTAAACAAACTTCATGCAAGGCCTTTGCCTGTGTGAGTAGAGGGCAAACTATCAAGCTAGCACATAAAACATATAAGCAATTAAATGACCTTTAGAAGCATTAGGACTCAGTAATACCTTGGGCAATAAAATTAAAATACAATGTATTATGATAAAGATACAGTAGCACACATTAGTTAGCTTAAAGAAACAATTGTTAAAGGCTTGTCTTTTTCCTTCTTTCTCTCAAGCATGAAGCCCTGTGTCAAGGCTGTCTGCAACTCGGCCCTTATCAGTAAAGCTGTCCGCTGTCCACTAAATGGATGGGCATAAAAATGTTAAAAAATATATGATACATTCAAGGTTATCCACATAAAGCTATAGTTCATCACTTCGAACTTTTTTTTGTTTTCAGTTTGCATTTGCTTTTTAAACGCCTATAATTCTGTCATGGTGACATGCTGTAACATTTCTGTCATTCATAAAAATAAACCTTGTAACAGGGAAAACTGATTTATTGCATGACAGTCCTTTTATTTTGCCACGTCATGTTCTGAAATGAATGTAAGTTTTATCAGTGATTTCAAGCTGGGGACACATTTCTGGCTCTTTTCCTCCCTCTGCTGTTACACTTTTGCACTAACACTTTTGCCAGCATCACAGGTACATTCAGTGCCACTGCAATAACATTAACAAAAGATGTGCTTGTTAGGTTAATTGGTAAACTGTGAACAATACATTATTAATTAGGGTTCTACCAAGACATAAAGACGGACCACTTTTACTCTTGTAATTTTGCAGCAGTACATCTATTTGGTGGGCACGTCAGCTGTAATTCATATCAGAATTTAGAACAATTCCCATTATAAACATGAACTGAGCACAAACACGAATTTCAGGACTGCAAGGTATGAACTATCAAGAAAGACTGAAAAAGTTGAATCTTTTTATCAAACGTCAATTAGGATTTAACATGACTGAAGTGTTCAAAATAATGAAGGGAAATAGTACAATGGATCCTGGCTATTATTTTAAAATAATTATATTTATTTCTAAAGTATATTTTCATATAAAACCTGTAGTTTAATATGTTTTATGAGAAGTAAAGCAAAAACAAAAGAATTACAAGTTTTGAACAGATCAATGAAATAAAACACAAAAAATAGTAAAACCTGCATAATACAGGCTTTTGAGCTTTTACCTAAAAATTGCATATATTTGCGTCAAAACCATTAGCAACAAGTATATAGTGATACAAAGAATCACACAACCTGAGTGAATCATGCCTCCATTCTCCTCAAGCAGTCATTCTCAGATAATTTCTTTATTTGCAGATTATGTGTTCCCAAATAAGATGATGATGTAGTGAGAGAGAGAGAAAAAACTTTGGTCATTCTTAAAAGTGACAGAGAGACAGCGATGGTGGAGGGTGTCCCTTCTGACTAAACATGAGCAAACACACAGAACACCTGCTGTACCAGTTTCCACTCTCTTAATTAAAGCAGGTCAACATTTAGCAGTTTCTCAAAACACAAAGAAAATGTTTTTGATATCTTTATCAAAGGTTCAAGGTTTATTTTCTGAAACTCAAAGCTTGCTAAGCAAAAAGTACAAAAAAACCTACAGATTCTTGCATTGTGTTCCAACATCCCCAGCATGCACTGCATTCTTGTTCAGCTTCAAGGCTTCAGGCTAAAAGCAAATTGCCTACTACCTGGACACTTTAAAGCAGGTGTCCTCAATCACAGTCCTGGAGGGCATCAGTGGCTGCAGATTTTCCTCCCAGCTAGTTTCCGAATTGGAAGACAGTCCTTGCCTATAATGAAAGTTGGTATTTATATAATTTTTACATTAACAAAATTTTCAGTAACAGGAGAATCAACTTTCTCTCACTAAGTAAAACGTGGCTCAGCTCTGATGGTGCAGCAGTGTTATTTGAATCAGTTCCTCCGAATTACAGTTTTGCTCATTTGGTTCACCAAGGCAAAAAAGGCAATGTTTTAGTGAGTATTTACTCACTCAAGCTGATTAAAAGATAAATATGCCACTTTTGGTACATTTGTATCTTTTGAATATCTTGCTGTGGTTACACATGGAGTGTCATAGTATCTTGTATTGACCGTTTATAGACCTCCAAAATATTGCGTCATTTATTGAGGAATTCTCATACTTGGTATCTATACTAATAAAAGGCAAAGCCCTCACTGACTCACTCACTCACTGACTGACTCACTTACTCACTGACTTATCACTAATTCTCCAACTTCCCGTGTAGGTAGAAGGCTGAAATTTGACAGGCTCATTCGTTACAGCTTACTTACAAAAGTTGGGCAGGTTTCATTTCGAAATTCTACGCGTAATGGTCATAACTGAAACCTATTTTTTCGTCCATATACTATAATAGACTTCTGCTCGATGCCCACGTAATTTAGTGCCTGCCCATATAAGGCCGTCCGTCAGTGGCAATCCAATAGAAACACTGCCGCTAAATATTCACGGGTGAAGGACTGTGCTTATGCAGAGGAAGATGAGATGGTCAGGGTGGTGTTTGGCACAAACTCGGCGAAACTGCGAGAGAAACTTTTAAGTGCCGGGTCTTAGCTAACATTAAATACAGCCATGGACATCGCACGAGATGGCACCAGCACAGCTGGGAACCTTCGATGCATGTACACCAAGCGGCTCACGTGAAATGAGGCAGTGCACAGACAAAAAGCAACAGTTCCAAAGAGCGCTGAACAAAAACCGAATTACACAATTGAGAAGGCAGCAAAAAAATATGAAGTGTGTGATACATACAAGCATATTCATAAGTGCAGCTACTGCGGAAACAAAGCACACAGTGGAAAAAATCAATGTCCCGGTAAAGGAAGACAGTGTAAAAAAAAACCCGTGCATGCAGTGTGTCACGTCTCAGATAAAGAGGAAGACGAGCTGTTTATTGATGCAGTAAGAAACGAATCGATGAATGAAACCTGTCATCTTTACAACGATTGACAAACACGGAATGTAACTTGAACACAACACATCCTACAAATACGAACCTGATTGAAAGAAATAATGATAATCAAATCCTTGATGACAGCAACACTCATAACACTCACAAAACAATTACTGTATATTGACAATCATGTTACGTTAT
>JANRMT010028174.1:109115743-109176815 GCA_026402145.1 Polypterus bichir lapradei | reverse complement strand
TTTAACACACTACTTCTCCGCTGCGAAGCGCAGGTATTTTGCTAGTCTATAATAATAACTAACTATGATAGGTTCCTATTTGTAGGAGATTTTAGTTTTCATGTGTTCCACCAGTGTGATCTAAAAGCAAGGTAATTCCTGAACTTACTGGACTCTTTTGATCTCGGTCAGCAGATCAGCCAGCCCACACATAAGGGAGGACACAGGCTGGATTCAGTGATTTCAAAAGGATTTAAAGTTGAAATGAGGCAGGTTGTGGCTATTGGTATATCAGACCATTTGTGCATATTATTTGAGTCAGAAATCCTGATAACTACGACTATTGAGAAGTCCAATTGTTGTGCTTACCTTAATAATGCTAACTGTGTAAACAGTAAGGTGGAAAATTTTAATGCTAATGTTAGAGCTGTAGCTGACATAATGGCCCCTGGAAAGATAGTTAATAACTCCTCTAGCACTATTATACTTGAAAGACCCAAATAGTGTCTGATTTAAAGTGAACATGCTGTAGAGCTGGGCGTAAATGGAGAAAAACTTAACTGATAGTCCTCTATGAAATACTGAAGGCAAAAATAATTGAATATAACAACGCCGTCTGCCTTGAGAGGCAGTCCTATTTCTATAAAATTTTCAATGATAATGCTGTTATTCTCAACTACTGATTGTCTTTTAAATCCAGCTCATTCAATGGAGTGCCTCCTAAAAACTACCAGTGAAACTTGTGAGACTTTTGCTATATTTTTTAAACCACAAATAAATGATATTAGAAGTAATAAGTATATCCACCAAAAATGAATCCTGTTGAACCCCAGCATTCCCTTTTAAGCATGTTAAATTTATTTCACTGGAATAGATCCACCCCAATTACATAGAGTAATTTCTCAACTGAAACTCTGCCCTTGCCCTAGTACCAACAGGCTTTTTCACAGAGGTCTCCGATGTGTTAATTGATAGTGTACTTGATATAGTAAACTCATCATTAGATATGGGGGTCTTCCCTGACTGTCATAAGACTGCAGCTGTTAATAATCCTGCTCAAGAAAAATAATTTAAGACTCCTCTGTTTTTCAAACTTTAGAACAATTTCTAACCTGTCTTTCTTAAGTACAATTCTAGAAAAGGCAGTAATTAAGCAGCTAAATGATTACTTGATTCAGCATTCTATTCTTCACAACTTTCAGTCAGGTTTTAGAACAAACCATAGTATAGAAACTGCACTGGTTAAAGTAGTAAATGATTTGTTAATGCAGACAGAGGCTGTATATCTGTTCTTGTTCTGTTAGACTTGAGTGCAGCATTTGACAGTATAGACCACAGTATTCTTATAAATCACCTTATTCAATGGGTGGGCCTCTCCAGCATTGTCTTAAATTGGTTTCAGTCTTATTTAAAAAGTAGAAAAATCTTTCTTAGTTGTGGTGATTATACTTCAGAGATACGTGATATTGTATATGGTTTACCATAAGGATCTATTCTGGGTCTACTGCTCTTTTCAATCTACATGCTTTTATTGTCAGATTATCTCAAAGCACAAGATGAGCTACCACAGCTATGCAGATGACACACAGCTTTATTTACTGTTATCACCTGATGACCCTGATGCTCTCAGCTCCCTGATCCAATGTTTTAGCAGTATTTCCGACAGGATGAGTAGTGAGTTTCTCAAACTAAATAAGGAAAAAACAGAAATCTTAGTGATTGGCAAACATGGAAATAGCGAGGGTAATTTAGGGGTGATCATTCACTCTGATCTAAACTTTAAATCGCTTGTTAACCAGATTACGATGACTGCATTTTCTCACTTAAGTAATATAGCAAATGTTAGACCTCTCATAACTTGAAAAATTAGTTCACATTTTTGTTTTTCAGTCTACTAGATTACTGTAATGCACTCCTAACAGGACAACCTAAAAAAGGACATCAGTTGGTTCCAATTAGTGTAGAATGCAGCAGCCAGAATGTTAACTAAAAAAAGAAAATTTGAGCACCAGTTTTAGCATCATTATATTGATTACCTGTGTCATTCAGAACTTACTTTAAAATACTACTAATGGTTTATAAAGCCTTAAATAATTTGCTCTTTCCTATATTTTGGAATGTCTGTCCCCCTACACTCTAAGTCGTAACTTTAGATCTTCGAGTGAAGGTCTGCTTGTAATTCCAAGAGCCTGTGGAACATTTTAGAAAACTGATTAAAACCCATTATTGTAATATGGCTTTTTTTGTAGCTACGTTTCCTGATAGATTATATGGGTATAGAATTATCATAGTCTTCAGGGATCCACATCTGTACTAATCCCCGCTATTCTCTGCTGTCTTTTCTGGGTCTTCTGTGGTGGCGATCTGCTCCACGACCACCTGATCAAAGCACCATGCAATCCCCCTAAAATGTTGGAATTTAGTTGAGCATCTCGGCTGTACAAAAGTCCAACATCATCAAATCCTATCTTGTGACGTTTAATAACAAAGATGAAGGAATTACAAACATTTATGGAGGGTGGGTAGTCTTTTGGCCTTGGAACCTCTGTAGGTTGTTTTTTTTTCTCTCCAGCCTAACTAGAGGTTTATTTTTGTTTTTTCTGTTCTCACAGCCATCTGACCATACGTTTTGTTTTTTTGTTACTTATTCTTTAATATTATTGCCTAATCTTAAATTTTTTAATGTGTTGCAAAGCACTTTGAGCTACATTGTTTGTATGTAAGTGTACCATATAAATAAATGTTGTTGGTATTTACTGTAACTATTTGGCTTGTTAATGCTTTCATTCATCCCAGAGAAATTTTAATTGCACTGTAGAGTTCCATGTGTTTTGTGGACCAGAGCAGATTTAAACTTCCAATTCCTTCAATTTCCCCTCTCATTTATTTCTAAACATTTTTAACTCAGATACTTCAAGGTGCATATGCACAGGTTTAAAAAGAAGCACGTTAGCTGGAAAGCTGCTGGTTTATTGGTTTTCTGCATTTTATTATTAACTAATGTCTGGTTAAGAAAACAGTCAACAATTAAAACTTAAATGCAGCTCTTAAAAACTAAAATAGGTAATTAAGGGTCCTGAATTGTAACAGGCAAAGTGACTAAAATTAAGCCCAGAAAATGTTTTGCTTTAGTAGTAAATAAATGGGTTCTAATTAAGAAATTGATTGCAGTGAAAACCTCCAGAACTGCAACTGAACACCTCTGATCTACAATGTAACTAAAATTTGTTTTTGATGAATGAGAGCACTAACAAGTCATAAAGTTAAATACCAAGTTTCATTACCAGCAATGACTGAGTTCTAATTAGGAAATTGGTTGGAATGAACACCTGTAGCCACTGCAGCCCTCCAAGACCATGATTGAGGACCCCTGCTTTAAAGTATCTCCTGCATAAATATTAATAAAACAGAGCTCAAAATGCTGTTGTCAGAATGATGGTAACAACAAGTGCACACAATATTGCAAAACCGAGAACAAGAGGTTCCAAAATCATGATTATAGTTTAACCTGGTCCTTATGCAGACCTAATACATGCTGTGAAACAATAACTGTCCTCTCGGGCTCAGTAACTTTTTTAACATACAGTGTATAGAACGTCGAGGAATTGTAGTCCACTTTTCCTTACTGAAGTGAGTTTTCTTTTAGCTCCTGTCACACCATCTTCATGGTGGTTTGGATGTGGACTTTGACTAAGCCACTGAAAATTCACTTTTTGTTTTTCTTCAGCCCCTCTAAAGTAGATTTATTTTTGTTTTGTCTCATTATTGTCTTGTTGCATGGTCCAGTATACCTACCATTCTTATGAGAACCCCACAATACAAAGCAGAAGACATGATTTCTTCTTGTTGGTAACTTCTTCAGGTCCCTGTTTAACAAGGCATCACCTCCACGGCTGATTGTTGGTATGACATTCTGACTATGAAATGCAGTGTCAGCTTTTCACCAGATGTAATCAAACAGCTGACACTAAAATGTTCTGTTTGCCTCATATGTTCATAGAATATATTCCAGAACTCTCAAAGAACATCCAATTGCATTTTGGCAAAATAAAACAGGTGAGCATTCTTATTGTTAGTAGTAAGCAGCAGATTCCAAACCTTTGCTTTAATTTATATGCCATTTTTGGCCTATGCATTTAATAGAATCATAAACTGTAACCTTAGCTGAGGAGAAAGAGGCTTTTAGTTCTCTCAGTGCTGTCCTAGCATTTCTTGTGAACTCATGGAATTGGGAATTTATGGCTAGGAGTTCTAAAGCATGCAAGTCCCAAAAACACTTCCAAAATGTCACCGGGGAGATTTCCCATCAAGATACTGTATAAGGGCAAATACAAGACCTTTATAAAATAAAAACTGTATTTACACAAAATGCTATGTTACACTGTTGATCTCCAAAGAGCACAAAAAGCATAAAGTTGCCAGCAAAAGCAATCCAAGGTCAAGTCCTAATACAGTAATCCAAGGCATGGTCAAAAAACAGAGCAGAAGGTCAAAAATCCAGAAAAACACAATGAGCATAATCACAAAAAGAAAAAAAACAAGCAAACTCACCAACTCCCTTGTGCTTCCAAATGAACTGCCGGGAACTGCGGGAGACCCTTAACTTTATAAGGCAGAGGGCAGTCCCTGGTGGTAATAGGCAGGCTCTCTTGCCTCTTGGGAAACCAGCCACAAAGCACATGGAACATAACACAGACATAGAAAACAAAGAAGATAATAAAGGAAAAAAGAGTCATAAATAAATCACTCAAAAATGAACAAAAAGGTTCATTTGAATGTGAAGTACAACGATTTAGATGTTGTTTTTAATTTTTATAAACCGTTCCTGGGGATCTAAAAATAATTTACACATTGTTTTATGGATTTAAGAGACCCAGGAATCCAGTAATCACATTTATTTTTTGTTAACATGTGTTCTTCTTGCTCATGTTAGTTATTTTTTTGTATTATTCTGTGGCACCATCTTGTTTTAATGAGTGCTGGTATTTGGGGTCTTTTTTTTTGTTAATGGTTGCTATGTTGTTGCTATGTAACATCACCAAGTCAGCGGTATAAAGGTGTTATGCATGCACGTTTCAGGATCTTCCAATGGGCTCAGGTAAGTCAAACAATACCAGCACCAGGCTGCCACTAGATGTGACTCCGGTTTCCTCTACAGTGTGGACCCGTTGCTGGGAGACAAGCCCTGCCCCATAGCCCAAAAAAAAAATGGTCATTAGATGTATAGCCCCTTCTAGGACCTGGATGAGCACAAAAAAAGGAAACTTTTGTTATTAAATGGAGAGTGGCTGGCTGGGCAGCCCAAAGTTATACAAAGCCTCAAAAAATACTTTGCTTCACAAAGGTCAATATCATGCACCTCTAGTTTATAGATTCAGCTTAAAAAATCCTAGCATAATTATTGGTTGTTAAAAGCCTTGCTGCTTATAAATTTCTCTTTTGTGTTCTGATTACAGTTTTTGTCTTATGTCTTAGTTCTGGTTTTTAGGAAATTTTTAGTTTCTGATTCTCTCACTCCATTTCTTGCCCATAATTAATGTTTCATTTCCTTGGCCTTTTTACATTTTCTGCCTCCTGGTTAGTACTTGGCTTGTTTACCCCATTCTCCTTCTGTCTCCTGTGATCACCAGAGGGTGCCACAGTAGCCCAATACCAGACACATCTCGACCACAGACAATTCCAAGCTCAATTAAATGGTACCTTATTAACAATAGCACCTTTTCAGGCTTTAATCCACCAAACAATCGGTCAAATATCACACTATTATCTTCCATCCCCCTCCTCGAGCATCATCTAACTCCCTTCCGGCTCTTGCTCCTTGATGCAGTGACACAGCTCCCTTTTATCTTGAATCTGGGAGTATATCTGGGATTAAGGCATTAACCTGCTGAAGCACTCTTGGGTGCTGCGTGGTACTGTGACTGTGTGGGTCCTGCTCCAAGCTCCCTCTTCCAGTTTTAGGAGCCTCTTGAACCCAACACTGTTGGTAATGTAACCGGATGTGCTGGCAGACAAGGACAAATCGCACTGGGAGTAAGGGGATGGTATAAGTGCATTAATTAAAAACAAAAACCATCAAAACAGAGTTCAAGTAAATAGTGCAGTTCTCAGAGATCAATAAATAAATAATCCATTAAAAACATGTGCAAAAAGTGGAGGTTAAAAGCAATCAATAAATCCTTTAAAACGATGTTAAAACAATGGGCTGGAAGCTGTCCCTTTTTTAAAACTTCGGTGCCTTCTTTTAGCTGGCAGCTGCCCTGCTTATCCCATACGGACATTGCAATAGGGGAGTTGCCCTACTTGCAAGTGCCGCTGACTCTGTTCTTGGTCCAGTAGTCTTCCGTCCCCTGGCTTCATAGGGGTCCATCGCCGGACCGAGACTCAGGTCCCCAGCGACCAGGGCGCTCACACTGGGGCTCTCCATCCCAAGCCTCCAACTCCCACTGCCTATTCGGCCTTATGCGGTGAGCCATCCATATTCTTGGTCACTCCAGCAGCTCCTCATAACCACTCAGCTAGATCGACCTCTACCTACTGCCCCCACCGAGTGTCGGCCAAACACTAAGGGGCTCTCCCCCCAGCTGCCTGCTATCCAGCGAGCTTTCTCTTGCTCACTCACTCCCACACTGGCGCTTAACGTCTCCTGCCTTCATCTTCTCTGTTTAACCTCCGTCTGTTTCTTTTTCTCCTTTGTTACGCGTCCCTTTTTCTTTTTTTTTCTTTTTTTTTTTTTGTCCCCCCATCTCTTGTGTCAGCCCGGACCTATTCCAGCTCTGTCGGCGCAGCGTCATAATCATGCACCGCAGGAAGCCAATTAAGCAATTGAGAAAGATCGCACTTTCACATGCAGGTACGTCTTGCCCCAATTACGTCATTAATTCCCCGTGGTTGCGCAAGACTGTCATGGCCAAAAAAAAAAACTGCCATACTTTCGGAACCGTGGACCTGCTATACCACAAGTATATCCATAAGCTCCTTTTCTCTGGAGCCTTCTGGCAGCACCCAAGGACCCCCACAGGGTCACCCTCCAGACTCCAACTCCCAGGCAACCTTATAGGTTTCTGAATTGGAAGCAGCAAGAAGAACACTGCCACATCTCATGCATAGGGATAACTTGTCCATGAAAAGCTGTTTCCTCTGGTCCTTCCATTACTTGTTTCTGACACCAATTGAGGCTCTGCTCAGACGGGCTGCATCTCCACTCTGGTGGTCCTTCCATTTCAGGTAAGTAATTCTCCTCAACCCCCTCTGGCATGTAAGACCATCCTCTCCCGTGCTTACACTCCTGATTCCTCAATTCAAATACCATCCTCCACAGTTCATTACAGAGTTTTCATCGGCATTAGAAGATTGAAGACTGCCCCGTATATTAAGTGTTAGGACATTGTGACTCTGACTGTAGTTCAGGGAAGCTCCACAGCTTCCAAAATGGCTTTGTGAATCTGACCAGACTCGTATTCAACATTAAGAGTCTATGTGTTAAAAACTTAACAGTGATAGTACAAGCCAAAATCAGCTGAATTATATACCTAAAACATGTCTATTGGTTAACTGAAAACTAACACTGGAACTTTGGATCCAGAATCTACACAGAGCTTACTAGTGGGACAATAACTTGAACACACTGGAGACTGTAGGTTTGATTATTTTGCACAAAAAAACGAAAGATGAAGCTACAACCCACAAGAAGATTTAAACAAATTCAATGGGGAAAATATGCAAAGATACAGTGCTTACTTCATTTTGCTAATAGTAGATTACCATCATATTTATGTGCGTTTTTAAGAGGTTAAATTACAAAGTTATTCTTTTCAGAAGTTCCCAAATATAGTAAAAAAGACAGGTACCTCCTGTAGATGCCATTGAGGAAAGACTAGCATCATAGCCAGGATAAAGGATGGATTCTAGGCCATAATGGTTGGACTGGGCAAATGAGCATACTGAGAGCAGTTCATTTCCTCACATGACAGGTGGCGATGTTCCTCAGGGCTGAACCCAATTAAGAAACCCATAGGGTAGCTTGGGATTTGATGTCCAGAAACACAGCCCAATTGGGGTATCGATTTGGGTATCTCCAAAGGGCACTACCAGGGGGAGAAGTGCCCTGGTTTCCACACAACCCAGAAGTGCTCCAGATGACTTCGGTAGCCTCCATTATTTGAGTCAGAAGGCAGCAGGCAACACTCTAAAGGAAGTGGAAGGAGAGAATTGGTATTTGTGAATTGTGGCTAGTGTTTCTGTAAGAAGGTGTTGGGAGCAAACAGAATTTTTAATTTGAACCTAGAGTTGTACTTAGGCATTATTGTGTGTGGTTTGGGGCTCAGTGGCGCCTCCTTGTGGTTACATTCCATTTGGGAGTTGGTTGCTTGGTTCTAGCTGACTTGGACTATACATCTGCATTGAGCCTTAAGCAAGAAATTTGTTTTTTTTATGCATTTATCTCATCGTTCTAAAAATCCTCCATCTTGTGATTTTCACCTTTTTGCCTGCAGCTATTTAAAACAAACACATCATGACAACGTGTACAGTATTTAGTAAAGGTGTGCAATGTTAGCAAATGTCATACTGTTTTCCTGAGCACTCAGTCTTGGAAGGGAATATAAAGTTTGTAACTAAGTGCATGAGAATAAGACCTGAGTTATCAGAGACAGCACAGTGTGTGAAATCTTTAGTAAGAGGAGCAGTCAACAGACTAAGAGCAGGCCAGAGTAACGAATTAACTGTTACAGTATATAGGTTCACAATATATGTCGATTAAACATTCAATTATTAAATAAGTATAGAAATAAACAATTCTAAATATAAACAGCAGGCTCATTTTCTTTTTTTTTCCTTCCAAGGTATTTTTGGAGGCAGCACATAAAGTTAATAAGGGCTAATTACTGTAAGTAACATTCTGGGAATTTACACCAGCATGCGTGTTTAATCCTGCTGAGTTTGGTTTTCTTTTGAAAACCAAAGCTGTCTGAAATTCTACCTTAGAGGTGACTTGAAATACCGGTTTTGCTGTGTATGCTGGATATATCCAGAATGAGACAACTATATATAGAAACGTAAAATAAAAACAACCTAAGTCTATGTATTGCACCCTTCAGGAAAATCATGATATCATTGATTGTTAACTAGTCAGTAAAGCTGGTTCTAAAACTGCACTTTGTGAAAGGAGCAATGTACTGTAAAATAAAGACTGGGAAAAATATTGTATGTGGTGGGATGGCCCTCAGCATTTTCTGTCTTCTGTTTTGCTGTCTTGCTTCAGTGTTCTGTCTGCGTTCATGTAGGCTCTCTCTTATAGTCCAAAACATGCTGTGAGGTTGACCCGTGTATGGATGTGTTTATTTTCAGTGTGTGCTTCCAAAGTAGGTACCTGCCTTGTACTTGTTCTTACTGGAATTAGCTCTTACTCCAACCAATCTCAGCATTTCATGCCATACCTTAATGAGTTTCCATGCAGATACTTATTGCTATTGTTATTGCTAATCTGATTGGCTTTCATTTCCTTAGAATTGCACCACACAGCACATACACACCGACAGACACACAAACGCGTATTCTTTTGTTATGGTGGATGGAGGCACAGGTATTCAACATAAAACAACAACAGAATTTATTTACATAGCAAGTTTTCATACAAATGATGTAGCTCAAAGTGCTTTACAAGATTAAGAAAGAAAAAAGAAAAATATAAAAATAAGATTAGGCAATACTAAGTAACAAAGAATAAAGTAAGGTCCGATGGCCAGGAGGACAGAAAAAACAAAAATAAAAATAAAAACTCCAGACAGCGGGAGAAAAAAAAACAAAATCTGCAGGGGTTCCGAGGCCACGAGACCACCCACCTCCCACTGGGCATTCTACCTAACATAAATAACCTCAATCAGTCCTCATGGTTTTCAGGCTTTACATGGAAGAATTTGATGATGATGGTCATGTGGACATCTGACCTTCGATCCATCAATGTAGGGACTGCATGGCGCTTTGATCAGGCGGTGATGGTGCAGATAATCACCTGCTAGGCATTGCTGTTTGATGCAGCTCCGCCAGTGCTGATTGGCCAGCTGCAGAGCCAACAACTGGGAGCCACAACAACAACAAAAACAATTTATTTCTTGTATAGTCCAAAATCACACAAGGAATGCTTCAATCGGCTTTACCAGACCCTGTTTCTTGACAGCCCCCCAGCCTTGACTTCATAAGAAGACAAGAAAGAACTCCCAAAAAAAAGCTTGTAGGGGTAAAAATGGAAGAAATCTTGGGAAAGGTAATTCAGAGAGAGACTCCTTTCCAACCCGGATGGACATGCAATTTGCCCAGAGGGGACTGGGCGGTCTCGTGGTCTGGAATCCCTACAGATTTTATTTTTTTTTCTCCAGCCGTCTGGAGTTTTTATTTTGTTTTTTCTGTCCCCCCTGGCCATTGGACCTTACTCTTATTCGATGTTAATTAATGCTGATTTATTTTGTTTTCATATTGTGTTTTTTATTTTTCTATTCTTTATTATGTAAAGCACTTTGAGCTACTGTTTGTATGAATATGCGCTATATAAATAAATGTTGTTGTTGTTGTTGTGTCAGAAAATATAGCACAATACACAAAACAGAACACAAGTACTGTAATCGTCTTCACAGAGCTAGATGGGTAATCTGCTATTGCCACCTCAGGAACACAATACAGTAGTACAATAGTAATAGTATAAACTACAAAGCAAATGCAAGATTATATCACTCAGTATTGTCATAAACTTGACAAAGAGACACAAAAAGGATTGGGGCAGCCACCCATATATTGGTTTCCTGGCTGTAAAACTGGCTGAATAAATGTATTACAGATAAGAGTCCACAACAGAACTGATTTGAGATGGTCAAGATGGCGATTTTAAAGGCAAACAGAGAAAGTGACGTCATCCATGGGGCGGAACCAGAAGTGGCATCATCAGGGCCAGGTGAAATTTCCCATAACGAGTCTGCAGAGAAATGAGATAAAGAGTCAGTGTACTCCACCACCCCCTGGACTGGCGTGGAATTACTCTCGTTCAGGCCCTTTAGCTGCCTCCCAGAGGCACGTTTGTGACAGTATATACTGAACTATCCCATACTGTATATGTTCAAATAAATCAAAAATAAAGTAGAAGCTAATTAACATAAATGAAAAATAACAATATTTGTTCATAAGATAATGGCAGAACCTTGGCAAGATAATAGAAAAAGCATCAGACAACCCAGACACTGTCAGAATCCTGGAGACCTCGGCCAACAGGCCATCTCCCTCCTACTGGCCATTCTACAGCAGAGTCAGTGCTGGGCCGGTCAATATGGTGAAAGAGCCCTTCCGCCCGATGATTCCAGTGCTCCTTTATCAGAAATTACTTTTCCATGGTAGGCAAACAATTTGGCAGTAGAGCAATGGCACCAAGTACCACATGAGCCTCCCTTCCTTGATTTTTCGTCTCTTAGATCCTGGAGCCTCTTAGGATGGTGGGACAGTGGTAGTCATGCTAGTCATTTGTCATCAACTTCTAGTGGAAGAGAAACAAAGGTAACACTTTATAAAAACTCACTTTTTCCATTATTAACAATTTTAAAACCTTTATACTAGAAGTTTCAACTTTAGATTAGGTACTGCAAGATGAATATCTGATGAATAACACATTTTAAGGATGTAAAGAAGCATTATATGATAATTGTTACTGTCTAATTGATGTAGATTACGTGGAGGACTGCCGGCTTTTTATTCCGGTCCTCAACCCCAGGCCGCCAGGAGGAGCTCTCCCGACAGCAGGATCGTGGTGGATACCTTGGGGGCCGCTGGGAGTCGCTGTAGGGGGGCTCGTGGGCTCATATGTGCCCTATAACCCGGGAGTACGTCACGGTCACATGACAGGAAGAAACGACGTGCTCCCGGGTTGAAGAAAAGGACTGTTTACCCTGACCCTGGCCATCTATTACAGGTATTTGAGTATTTCTGCCCTTTCGTTTAGCTTGAACAAGTCTTCTCCTCTGATCTTGCCAATGAACCATGAGTTTTTGCTAAAAACAATAACACTTTATTTTTATGTACAGTCGTGGCCAAAAGTTTGGAGAATGACACAAGTATTGGTTTTCACAAAGTTTGCTACTTCAGTGTTTTTAGATCTTTTTGTCAGATGTTTCTATGGTATACTGATGTATAATTATAAGCATTTCCTAAGTTTCAAAGCCTTTGAATTGCCAATTACATTAAGTTTATGCAAAGTGTCAGTATTTACAGTGTTTCCCTTCTTTTTCAAGACCTCTGCAATTCGCCCTGGCATGCTTTCAATCAACATCTGGGCCAAATCCTGACTGATGGTAGCTCATTCTTGCATAATCAATGCTTAGAGTTTGTCAGAATTTGTGGGTTTTTGTTTGTCCACCTGCCTCTTGATGATTGACCACAAGTTCTAAATGGGATTAAGGTCTGGGGAGTTTCCTGGCCATGGACCCAAAATTTCAATGTTTTGTTCCTCAAGCCACATAGTTAGCACTTTTGCCTTATGGAACAATGCTCCATCATGCTGGAAAAGGCATTGTTTGTCACCAAACTGTTGTTGGATGGCTGGGAGAAGTTGCTGTCGGAGGATGTTTCGGTACCATTCTTTATACGTGGCTGTGTTCTTAGGCAAAATTGTGAGTGAGCCTACTCCCTTGTCTGAGAAGCAACCCCACACATGAATGCTCTCAGAATGCTTTACTGTTGGCATGATGCAGGACTGATGGTAGCGCTCACTTGTTCTTCTCCGGATAATCTTTTTTCTGGATGCCCCAAACAATCAGAAAGAATTGATTGGATTCATCAGAGAGAATGACTTTACACCAGTCCTCAGCAGTCCAATCCCTCTACCTTTTGCAGAATATCAGTCTGTCCCTGATGTTTTTCTTGGAGACTATTGGCTTCATTGCTGCCCTTCTTGACATCAAGACATCGTCCAGAAGTCTTTGCCTCACTGTGGGTGCAGAAGCACTCACACCTGCCTGCTGCCATTCCTGAGCAAGCTATGCAATGGTGGTGCCCCGATCCCACAGTTGAATCAACTTTAGGAGCCAATCCTGGCACTTGCTGGACTTTCTTGGGTACCCTGAAGCCTTCTTCACAACAATTGAACTTCTCTATTCTAACTCAATGAGCATGACAGAGTGATCTCCAGCCTTGTCCTCTGAGGCTAGGGATCTGCACTGGCAATCGGAAGGTTGCCGTTTCAAATCCTGTAAATGTCAAAAAGGACTCTGCTCTGTTGGGCCCTTGAGCAAGGCCCTTAACCTGAAATTGCTGAGCGCTTTGAGTAGTAAGAAAAGCGCTATATAAATGCAAAGAATTGTTATTATTAACCGTGTTAACGAGAGGATCACAAAAATGATGTCAGCAGGTCCTTTTGTGGCAGGGCTGAAATGTGGTGGAAATGGGTTTTTGGAATTAAATTCATTTTCATGGCAAAGAGGGACTTTGCAATTAATTGCAATTCATCTTATCACACTTCATAATATTCCGGAGTATATGCAAATTGCCATCATAAAAGAAGAGGCAGCCAAGTTTGTGAAAATTAATATTTGTGTCATTCTCAAAACTTTTGGCCATGAATCACACAAAGAATGCCTAAATAGGCTTAACAGACCCTGTTTAATTGATAGCCCCTCGGCCTTGACTCTCTAAGAAGACACTCTTAGAAAACACTCCAAAAAAGCCTTGCAGGAAAAAAAGAAAGAAATCATAGAAAAGATACTTCAAAGAGAGACTCCTTCCAGGTAGGCTGGAGGTGCAGTGGGTGTCATAACATAGAACTGCTGTTCATTGGATGTTTTTTAATCATCCCATTCTCTGAAAAGTATTGTGACGGTAGTGTGTAAAAATTCAAGGAGGACAGTTGTTTATGAGATGCTGGTGGTATCATGCCTGACACTAACAATCATACCACCATCAAAGTTATATACATTTGCCCACTTTAATACAGTGGACCCTTGACTTACGAACTCAATTCGTTCGCAAGGGCTGGTTGTAACTCAAGTTGGTTGTAAGTCAAGACTATTTTTCCCATAAGAAATATTGGAAATACCCATAATGCGCTCTTAACCTCCCACATCAACACTTACTTAACCTTTTCATAATAAAAAAGGGTTGTATAATGTGCATAATTTACCAAAACACCAATAATTTTTCTAATGTACTAACCAAAAAGTTATAAAAAGTGCATAGCCTACCAGAAACAACAATTTCATACTGTACTCACCATTTAATTTGACATCTTTGGGCTGCAGGAAGGGAGGAGGAGGAGAATGAAACGGAAGGTGTTTATTGTTTAGAAGGTGCCTCCTTATGCAAATCTTTTCTTTGTAAAATTGTCGAGATGGTGGATTTCGACATGCTGTACATATTAGCAAGATCGGTCACACGAACACCACTCTCATATTTCCGCACAATTTCCTTCTTCGTTTCGATTGTGATCGCTGTTTCTTAAGTTAATAATGACAGTAGTCGAGCACTCAGTTCAAAGCTGGGCGTGTTGTGAACTGCTCCAAAGCAAGCCGGTGCTGACTCAGCCTGATGACATCATCATGTGCCACGCCAGCCCGCTAGCTAACATCCCTTAACAATCGCTTTCTTTACCTTTGTTACCTTCTCTTCCTTCCTTAGCAATTATGCGTCTTGCTTGCCATGGTCTTAGTGAATTATATATATAGATAAATCACTGCACTGACCAAAATTACGTCCACAAACACATGTATCTGGGCTCCGACTGACGCTTACGAATGCTCTTGGCTGTTTGTTTACAATCGCACAAGCGGATACACGTGACTGCATTCGGGTCATAACGCAAGATGTTGGTCGTAAATCAAAACAAAAATTTTGGTCGTAAATCAAGTTGTTCGCATGTCAGGCCGGTCGTATATCAAGGGTCGACTGATATATATTTCATAATATTTCACTGAACAACAACTAAAATCCTGGGCCACTTGATTCCTTGATTGGAGGAGTCAGCTAATTGGAGGTGTGCCTAATAAAGTGGCCACCTAATTAATTCATTCATTTTCCACCACATATCCGAGACTTGGTCATGGGGGCAACAGTCTTAGCAGTAAAGCCCACACATCCCTTTCCCCAGCCATACTTGTCAACTCATACTGAGGGGTCCCAAGCTTTCCCAGGCCATTTGTGGGATATAATCCTCCCTAGATCTTCCTTCACCAGGGGTCTCTTCCATGTTGGTCATACCTTTTAAACCTCCACCGGGAGACATCAGTATCAGATGTTCAAACCACCTCAGTTGGCTCCTCTAGATGTGGAGGGTCAGAGGCTCTACTATGAATTAGGCAATATTATTAATTTACCCATTCTTGTTCGGAGTAATTTTTTCAGTGTTAGCTTGCAGACATCGTTAAATAGAAGTAAGAATAAAAATAAAGGACGGTTTCAGTTAATTCTGATTTGTGTCTGTGTTTATATAATGCCACATAACTTTTTACAATAAAAGGTAAGCAAAATCATTTTATTTAATAAAGCATAAAGAGCAAATTGCATGCATGTTCAATCACTTCCATTATTAAAGTGGGTTAACTGTCAACATCAGATTGTACTGGCATGAGAGCGTGCATTGAAATAGACTGGCAGCCTACATTGTGCCTCTGATAAAAAAATAGCTACATCTCCTCAAAAATGATCATATTCAATTTCCATTACATAGAAGAATCTTCTTGTCTCTTTTCAGGCTGGTTGATAAGCCCATTCTGATTAACTATTCTTCCATTTTGTTTTACAGTTTATACTGTGGTTTAATTTATAGCAAAATAGGAGTACATTAGCTCAACTCTCATGTGTACTATGCTCAGGCGAAGCTACAGACTTCTAAGCAGCCATGCACCATATGCCCATATACCCAATACAAATCCCCATTTCACTCAACGCTTCCAAAATGTGGCACCTCGCGCTTCATGGTGGTTCAGTGATTAGCACTGCTACTTTACACTTCAAAAAACTGAGACATATTTACGACCTGCTCACTGTCTGTGTGGAGTCTGCTGTTTCTTCCAATGTCTGCATGCAATTTAGATGGACTGTCGGCTCTAAAACGTCCCTGTTATGTGGGATTGTGGGCAAGTAAGTGTGTAAGTAGGCTCCACAACTGATTCTTTGTACATAATATTGCTAGCATAGCCTCTGGCTCTATTTTTCGCTGTAATGGACAAACAGAATGAGGTGGTAGATGAACTTCCCAAATGTGTTTTGGTGACTTTAACAAGCTCTCTTTATTACAGATTATTTTCAGATGAATTGGCAGTTCTTAGACCTCCAAACACTGTTGTCACATAATGCTGTCACCTAGTTACTACTTGCTGAAGGGTGATGCACATCCATTGTAATGGGAAGACTCTGGGAAATAAAGAACTAGTGTGTGAGTGAATGGTTGCATCTCTGCTGCATGAAAGAGTGTCTACCCTCCAGGCTGCATTTTGATACTGATCTCTTCCCTGAACAAATACTGCGGCCAGATGTATTAACAATGATGTAAAATTGCATTGCAAAAGAACAAAGAGAGTGATGCCAAAGCAGGTCTTTCTTCCTGCTGCACACAAAGTGCAAGCTGACACATTACAGGAAAGCTTTTCAGTACAATTTAATGAGGAATTAGTCTGCCATCTACAAAGTGTAAAGTGACCTCTCTGAAAAGTCTATCTGTTTGGAAGACAAGGGATTTCCAGGCAGGAAAGTGGCAAGTATCCCAGCAAGGCATTGAGACAGAGAAAAGGAAGTATAACAATGTGTGTCACACAACTGCAGAAGGAAGAATACTGGAAGGATGCAGTAAGCCCTGGGAGTGAACTGAATGCTACAGGAAGGCTATATAGGGAAGATATGACAAGAATCAATCATCACCTCCCCAGCCACTAAAAGGCCACTGACTCAGCAGATGCTGTGGATGTTTGCTGCATCTTAGCAGAGAAAGAAGGAGAGACAGAAACAGTCTTGTTATGAAGACCTCCTTGCCAGCAGACTGCATCAAATGTTCCCATCCTGGGTGAACAAGGGACCAGGCTGCTCCTTTAAGAAGACAGACTACAGTAGAGCTTTCTTGAATATGTGATTCAAATTTAAAGGAATACTACACCCAAGTTGTTTTTTTTTATATGTTACTTACTCCCATATGCTTTGTAGTTGTAATTCAGAAAAAAAATAACCTCATGTTTTCATGCAGAATGGGGAGACAAAAGTTAATTACTGTATATAATATAAGCCAAAAGCCATCAATACCGTACAGTGGCAGACAGTGTAAAAAAGAAAAAAATAATCTCATGTTACTCTTAGTGCATTTTTCACATGTCTGTTATCCAGTCATAGGCACAAAACATTCAAGACACATCCTTATTTGCTGAAATATTATTAAACTAGCGGACGCCCGCCGTACCATACGGCGGTGTAAGAATAGGAACGGAAAATGGTGAGAAAGGAATTCGGAAATCAATAAGAAAGAAAAACTTCTTGATAGACGCAGTTGTGAATAGGTGTTTTGCTGGAGACAATTTGTTTCAAGAAATAACCCACTGATAGGAACAGGTAGTCGCCAGATCCCGGAATAGAGATGACATTGTACAAAAACCCGTCGACAGAGAAGATACTGTCTTTCATTTTGTAACAAAGGCTTAGGAAACAACCATCGCAGTATAATGAAAATAGCAAGGTGCGAAACCAATAGCAAGGAGCAAAACCAATGCCAATGGTCGAGAGAGTACCTTCCTGTAGCAGACTACAGAAAAGACTCCCAGGTGCACACATGGCCGAAGTGAAAGGTCATGTGGTCAGGCTAGATATAGGGCGGTGACGTGACACCAATGGGGTCATGAGAGAGGAGCGGGGAACGCGGTAGTCCGAAGGTGGAATAGGACTCGAGAAAAGCGGCGTGGGGGCGTATGGGAGGCTGCAGGCAGTGTGGGGAAGGGTTTGGAAGAGGAGGAATAGGAATTGAGAAATGCCATATGGGCTGCGTGTGGGGGGGATCAGGTTTGAAGAGGAAGCAGGACGAACCAGAAGAGAAATATATATAAGAGATAACCATTTGAATTGAAGAAAGGACTCTTTATTGATGAATGAGGGGGAAATGTGGGTCTTCAAATTGGAAAACTCATTCCCATGAGGCTTTAGATTTCCTGTTTATGATGTGCACTAATAATTCCAGAAGTAAGTACTTTACAATATTTTAGCAAAAAAGCATGCGTTGTGTCATCAACTTTTTCTTTCCATCCTGCCTGAAAACATGAGATTAAACGGAGCATGGGGTAAGTAACACATAAATAAAAAAATGATAATTTTTGAGTGGTTCCCAAATTTTTTAAGCCAAGACCCACCCCAAGATTGTTAAAGCACCTGGCCAGGGTATCGTACTAATATAAAGCAAATGTTGTGACGCTTGGCGTGATCTTGGTTTCTACTAATAGCAGTCTCAGAAAAAGTTTTCACATAACAGCAGACCTATTGTTCAAAGTAAATGCTTAGTTATAGCAGACTATTGATGCATATAGAATCAAATATGTTATAGTTCTAGACCGGGGTATTCAAAATTTGTCCGAGTGCACCACTCCTTGGAATTGAAATATTGGTAACAGTTTAGTTTAGGTACTGTAAAAAGGCATCGATTACTCATTTACTCTCATGTAACAAGACCTTAACAAAAGAAAGAGAAAATAACTTATATTACATACAACTTATGATTCCAAATCAATGTAAAGATTGAGCTTGCCCCATAACTGCTTAGTTCTGTTTCTAGATTCTCCTTGCTCCTGCATTTATTTTTTTAAAGAAAGGACCAAGGTTATTATAGTTAGTGAAAACTAAAATCAAAACTGAAACTATTATTAAAAAACATTTTCGTAAACTGAAATAAAATAATTAACAAAACTGAAATGAAAAACTAAAACTAAACGAAACTATTAAAGTAGCTGGAAAGACTAACTGAAATAGAATAATAATTTACTAAAATAATATTAGTTTTCGTTTTTGAATGAATATTCTAGCTGTTAGTTGTTAACCCTTATAACTTTGAACTCTAAAACTGAAAGTCATCCACCACGAGCCGCACATATTCATCCAGTGAACAATGGCTGGTGATGGAGGGCAGCTATTCACACAGCAATTGCAGAGACAGAGTGAGCTGAATATGGGTGCGTAAAGTGTGTGGAAAAGAAAGCGATTTACGTGCCGCCTTTCTTTGCACTTACTGTATATCAAGATGTAATTCAAACGCTTGAAATTGGAATGTGCTGTTCAACAAAAACTTTACCGTATGGACAGAAAAATCATGAGTGAGTAGCGTTTCAGTGTATTTCTTAGGTGCCTGCTTTTTGTTGACAGTAATTCACCTGACACTTTGCACACAAAGTATACGAAGTATAGTGAAAGTATAGTAATCATGAAAAAAATTCGACCTCGAGATTTTGATGAATCTTGACGTTTTAGAACTCCGAAAATACTTTTTTTTTTTTTTTTAAACTATGTATGTGTGTGTGTGTGTGTGTGTGTGTGTGTAAACACGATAACTCGGATATAAATACAACTAGATACTTTACCTGAACACATTCTCGAATATTTTTTTATTTATGTAGCTGCAGAGTCTGATTTATTCAACTTTACTTTTATAATAATTGTTCAATATATTATTAATTAGATTTGATTTGTTGTTGATGGTTCTTTAATGTACATAATTATAATCATTGTCTTACAGTTTGTTCCTCAAATATCCATCCCCATATCTGAGTACACGAGAAAGTCTAGGGGAGACCACTCCCGATTTTTAAAAATAAAACAGCACTGATTGAGAGAATGACAAGGTCAACATACAAGATAAGCATATTGTTGCTAACCAATCACTTTTGCTTTAAAAATGTCGTTTAACAACAAAGCGATATAAACCTTGTAAAATTCCTGAGTTGGCAACGTCTCTACTGAACTACAGGTAGGAAGGTAAAGAGAGTGAAAAGCTAAACATACTAATGTGTTTTTGTATTTATGCTATATTTATTAATTTATCTTTTTTATATTCACAGTTTAAAATATCTGATATTATGAAAAAAATTCCAGTAGCAGAGCTATGTTTTAAAATATCTGTCTCCATTTTTTCAATGTTTCTCTCTCTCTCTCAAAATAGACAGTTGAAATATTATATTCTTTTTTTTCTTAACATCAGCCATATCGTACATATTGCATACCAGGGATTTTTCCCTGCCTTGCATCCAAATCTGCTTGGGAAGGCTCCAAGTTTCCTGTGATTCTGCTCTGGATAAACAGTTTTAGCTAATGTATATATTGTTCTTAATCTCAGATGCTGTCTCTGTCATTTTTTGGCTGTCCATACTCTTATTACCTGATCTTGCTCTGTTCATTAAGGGTTTGCCATTCTTATACATGGACTATTCAAGTCTCACTGCCCCTAACCTTCACAGTACATGCTTGTTTTTCTTTATTTCCTTCAATACAGCTAGGTGGGGTCTGCATACTGATTCAAGCCTAAGAATGATGTTTTCCCTAAGCCCCCATGATTTTCATGATCACACCTGTCAGGACACAGTAGAATCTATTTTCTGATTTTTTGATATCTTTTCAGACCTGTAGGTGGCAAAATTCTGTCTATAACTGGTTTGTTCCTGAGATGGATTCAGAGATCAATATGGCTGGTAGAAAATAACAAACCCCAGTATTTGAGATTTTTGAATGCAATAATGGATAAATATTGAAGGCATTCATTATAAACACTTTGTCGTTGGAGCAGGATATGTTGTGTGCTGTAGACATTTAGAGTAAAAAACCCTCCCTCCTTAAAAATCACCTAAAAATTCTGGGCAATAAAATGAAAAGGAAAAAAGTGCCAACAGGCAGAGCAGATTTCTTCCGCACAAATGACAGAAAATATTTTAAAAATTATAAAATTGTGTAAAATTGTTCATATTCAGTACCTGGTTTTGATTATGCTTGTTTTTATCAGACAAAAACAAAACCATATAGTAAACTGTGTTGTGCAGTGTAGTAAGCTTCCACTAACAATTAAATTCATATTATATCCAAACCCGTTAAGTGAACAGTTCTGTCTCATTGTGACATAAAAACTAAACTCCATAGTAGCTCTTTAACTGTACCATAATTACTAAAACTAAAACTCAATCTAATATATATAAAAAATAAAACAGAAATGTGTGCGGCACGATAGCGTAGTGGGTAGCTGCTGCCTCACAGTTAGGAGACCTGGGTTTGCTTCCCGGGTCCTCCCTGCGTGGAGTTTGCATGTTCTCCCCATGTCTGCATGTGCTCCGGGTACTCCGGTTTCCTCTCACAGTTCAAAGACATGCAGGTTAGGTGCATTGGCGATCCTAAATTGCCCCTTGTGTGTGCTTGGTGTGTGTGTGTGTGTGTGCGCGCATCCTGTGGTGGGCTGGCACCCTGCCCGGGGTTTGTTTCCTGCCTTGCGCCCTGTGTTGGCTGGGATTGGCTCCAGCAGACCACTGTGACCCTGTAGTTAAGATATAGCGGGTTGGATAATGGATGGATGGAAATGTAAATGTCTTTGTAAAATAAAAACTAAATTAAAAATAAAAATACACGATGAAGGAAAACTAAAACTAAACTGAATTTCCAAGTAAGGTCAGAAAAAAATATAGAAATAAAAACTAATATAAAAAGGCAAAACTATAATAACCTTGGAAAAGACAAGGCTTACCAAATAGTGGTGACTCTGTCCGAAACAAAAGCTTACTGACATTGATTAATATTAAAAACACTAAAATGGAATGTCAGTTATGTGCATTTTATTAATAATAATTTTTAACATTCGTTTTCCTTCTTCATTGCATGTTCTTCTGCATTAGTCTGCCAGAGAAAGAGAGAGAGACAGAGAAACACACAGAAAGATAGAGAGACAGAGAGAGAAAGAGAGAGACACACAGAGAGACAGAGAGAGAGAGAGAGAGAGAGAAAGAAAGAGAGAGATGGAGACAGAGAGAGTGAGAATGAGAGAGACACACAGAGACAATGAGAGACAGAGAGAGAGAACCTTTGCTGGCTGCTTGGGTCAGGCTGATCTATTGCAAAAATCTGTCAGTCTTGGCATGCAGGGCAGTCTCAATCCTATTTGCTCAAAGAGTTGAGGAGGGAGAGAGGGCACAAACTGGCATGGGATGTAGACACAACATAGGGAAACAAGTTTGGATAAGCGAGAAAGAAGTGGAGACACACTGCAGGGTCACTGTGAGATGATGTAGTGGAACTGAAACGCAATCCTAGGAAGTACCCTAAGAGTTTGTAAGAGTAAATACGAGTTTGGCTGCTGTGTAAGTAACATGCTTTTTACCCCCTGTATTTTTTTGTGTGTTTTCTCACATACCATCTGACAGCAGCGCACATACAGCACTTGCTGAAAACTGGAAAAGGGTCTAGCTGCAGCTTGTAATACCTATGACATAGATCAGGTAATGCGCACAACGTCAGTCACAAAACGCCCTTTGACTGAGATAACCCTCCTACAACCCTAATCTTAACCATACTGTAATGGGGCCCAAATGCTAATCATAGTGTAATATGACGGGTGTTATGTGACTGATGTTGAGGGTGTTTCATAATGTTGGGGCATTACATGACTGACCTCATAGGTACTGCGGTCTGCAATTACACTCTGTTGGAAAACTGCAGTACTAGTCTATGACTACATTGATAAAAAACAACTTTTATGCAACACTTTTGGAAAATGTTCAGTTGTGTTTATTTAAAATCTACACAAATCAATTTAAAGACGGTCTTCAAAATTGAAATTGATCTCATTTTCTAAGAATGTTAACCTCGCCAGGAGTGCTACAGGCCACCCAAAGTGCAGTTTAGTGTATTACTGGGGACTAGCATGGTCCCCCAGTTTGAAAACCACTGCTTTGAGGCAACTAGAGGCTCAGGGATAGGAGCCACTAGAGCTCTTTCCTAGCATATTTAAAAGTCACCCCCAGCCCCAAGGCTTATTGAAGGAGGTGATTCAGGGCAAGAATTAAATGGAAAGAAAGAGAGCCCACACTAGAAAGACAGTGAGTGAGACTATGGTACTTTGTGGTGGATCTCCTCATATAGATGAGGAGCCTTACTTGCTAGGTAGAGCCTGCAAAGTCTGTTAGTTTGTTGTTGTTTTCTTATATTGTGTTTTATCTTTATGTAGCAATAACCTGTGCTTATTTTGTAAATAAGCACACCGTTTTCTATATTTTATGGGCACAATTTTGGGTAGGACAATTACTGATTACAAATGTAACACATCTAAAACACACGTAAAAGTAAAGTTTTTTTTTTTTTTAATTCAAAAAAGAAACGTGTATTATAAAAATGAAGCACACAAGGGAGAGATAAGCTCAGGGATTACCCTATATAACTGGTGGGATTCCTTGTACACTCTCCTACCAAGGTGGTAACTTCTAGGCCTAGGTAAGCTTATGGGGACTCCCTGAGTTGTTGTTTAAAACACTTTCCGTAGCAGCACTAGAGGTCCCTGCAGTTCTGAGCCTCAGTGCTTAAGTAAAGGTGACCATGTACAGCATACAGAACAATCCTACTACCACCTCTCAGACTGGTAGAACTCTTGCCCTACATAACTACGCCTCACAGCATCCTTTCAAAACATGGAGGGAGAAAATGTATATGCTCCTCAATGTCAATGACAATAACATTTACAGCCAGAGTAGTGAATATGAATTGACTAGTGAGACAAAAGAAAAAGCACCACACAGATGGTAGATGAAGGTTTCAAAAAGTTTAAACACAAATTATATAGGGTAATGTTATTTGTATATTCAGAATATTTACAGCAAATATGAATGTGAGATAACAGACTAAAGATAAAGTTTGCTACTGTTAGAAACTTTAAAAAAGGTGTAAATTAGGACACAGGAAAAATAACTAAATACAAATAATTTCACTAGATAACACATTTTTTCAAACATTTTACTTCCTGCTAAATGTTTGGTGATTATGATAGACCACCTCATGCTAAACTCATATCTATCTATCTATCTGCTGTGGCAGGCGGCTGGCATCCATGCCCAGTCGGGACGCCCCTGCACACTACATTCAGGGGAGCAGCACTGGACAGTGCAATACCTCTCCCTGGATGCTAGATGGCTGCCCCCCTGGACTGGAGTAGTGCCTCGGTTTCCCACAGAGCTCCCTGGGAATTGGAGTTGGGTGCAGCCCTGTTGGGTTCCGCAGGTACCACCAAGGGGTGCTGTGTTTGGGACTCCTGAGCCCATGTGGGCAACAGATTCGTCACACGTGGAAGTGCCGCAGGATCTCGGTGATCAAACACCTGGAGCACTTCCGGATGACCTATAAATGGAGCCAGCAACCACCACTCATCGGCCAGAGTTGGGTGGAGGAAGACAAGGTTGCTGGGGAGGAGTGGTGGTGCCAAGGAGAAGAAAATGCTTGTGCTTTACTGGGGAGTAATAGTGCTTGGGACTGTGTATTGCCTGTGGGGTTCACGGGGAAGACATGCCCCACCGGTGAAGAAAATAAAAGTCTTGGTACATTACATGTGCCTCCCGTGTTCAATCTGTGTCGGGTCAGGCGCTATATAGCGCCTTATCTTACACTATCTATCTATAACCCAGCCCTCTTTGGAGGAGGCAGAGCCAGAAGCTGATGGGGGATCAATGACCATTTCCCTGCGGAAGGTCACTTAGTTATTTAAGCAACTCTGCAGTGGCAAAGTCCCAGCAGTGGATGAGATCCTCCCAGAAATTCTGAAGGCTCTAGACATTGTTGTGTTTTCATGGCTGACACACCATTTCGATGTTGTGTGGTCATCAGGAGCTCTGCCTCTGGAGTGGCAGACCGGGGTCATGGTCTCCATTTTTATGAAGGGGGACAGGAGGGTGTACTCCAACTATCAGGGATCACACTCCTCAGCCTCCATGGCTCAGAAATTAGGGTTAGGGGTAGGGTTAGGGTTAGGTTTATGCCAGGGTACTAAAAAGGAGACCCCACCCAGTCGTGAAACCTCTAATCCAGGAGGAGCAATAGGAATGATGTCCAGGCAATGGAATTGTGGACAAGCTCTTTACCTTCATGAGGATTCTGAAGGGTGAAGGAGAGAATGCCCAATCAGTCTACATGTGTTTTATGTACTTGGAGAAGGTGTCTGACCATGTTCCTTGAGGCATTCTGTGGGGGGTGCTGGGAGAGTAAGGGGCTCTAGGACCCCTAATAAGGGCTATTCAGTCTGTGTATAATCTCAATTAGAGCTGTGTCTGCATATTCAGAAAAACATCAGCACTGTTTTCACTCGCAAGTGATGTGTTTTGTCTTGTATCCTGTTTGTGATTATCGTGGACAGGATATCAAATCAAAACTGGAGAGTGGGGGGAGGGGTCCAATTCAGCGTCCTTAGAATTGTGTCACTACTTTTGCAGATGACATGGTCCTTTTGGCTTCATTTGGCTGTAAGCTCCTGCATGCATTGTAACGGTTTGCAACCAAGTGTGAAGTGGCAGGGATGAGGATCAGCACCTCCAAATCTGGGGCCATGGTCCTCAGTAGCAAAAAGGTGGACTGTCCTCTCTGAGTGGAAGGTGAGTTATGGCCTCAAGTGGAGGACTTTAAGTACCATGGGGTCTTGCTCATGAGTGAGGGGTAAAGAGATGGTCAAATCGATACACAGATTGGGGTGGAAAGCACAGTTGTGTGGATCCGTAGTGATGAAGAAGGAGCTAAGTCATGAGGTGAAGCTCTTGATTTACCAGTCAATCTACATCCCTCATCTATGGCCTTGTGTTTGGGTAATGAGCAAAGAATGAGTCTGGAGGTACGAGTACAACAGGCTGAAATGAGCTTTATCCTTTAGAGATAAGGTGAGAAGTTCAGACATCTGGAAGAGGGTTGAACATGACCACCCGGAAGTAGGCCCTAGGGAAGACTCATTGCTCACTGGGAGGATTATATCTCCCAAATGGCTTGGTAACTCCTTGAGAACCCACAGCATGAGTTTGCAAATATGGCTGGAGAAAGGAATGTATGAGCCTCACTGCTAAGACTGTTGTTGAAAATGAATTAATGAATGAATATAAAAATTAAAATATAAAATCATTCATGCTGTTTTCTTTTCCAACCCTAATAGTATTTTGCACAGTCTTTGGTCATAACTCTCAGTGACAGTGTGCCAAAATACAAAACAAGTTTGAAGAGAAATGACAGAAATATAAGTTCATTTATGACATGAGGAACATAGCATGCTAATACTGTAAACTGCACAGGTGAATTCAGATAGAGAAGCCCAAAAAATCTTTAGTTTGCCTGAGGTACTGCACAGTACATTCTTAAAAGGCTAATTTAGCAAAGACAGCAAAGAATATACTAATAGGTATGAACAAATATACTAACATACACCTGTATACAGTGGAAATAGAAAAGAAAACCACCTGCCCAAACCCCGCCTTCTAATTCTCAGCCTCAGATTCCCTTGATATTAATAACTTATAAGTCACTGTATAAATTTTGGGGTAAAAAGATGTTATCTGGGTCAATAAGTTCCTCTTCTGAAGTCTTTCCGTGCAGAGGCAGTCGTGTCTGAACATGCTGGTGGAGCCGATATGGATGTATTAGTGGACATCATGAACTAATTTGTAGTAGAACAGATTTCTGTCCCATTTGGAGGTTTTCAAGCTTAGTTCAACGCTATCCTGCAGAAATAGAAAGAAGTTAAAAGTGACCAAAGAAAGTATTTGTTGGAGTTTGGAACATTAGTAAAGACTATGCGATAAGTAAATTAAAATGCTGGAATGCCAGATTGTGCCCCTGAGCACTAAATACACAAAATTTGGAGATGCTATTGAATTATTGGAAAAGCTATGGCTGGTCATTTTCTCTACTCTGCACGACTTTGCTCTAGTAGGGGAGAGGGAGTCATAGAGTATATACTGTATATCAAATCACAACTCATCCCATCTCAGACCTTTGATTCTATAATTTCTTAGTTATACTAATAATCAAGCTGTCCTGCTTAAAATGAGGGGAGCTTCAATTTATGATATGATGGTCATTGTATTCCACTATTTTTAGCCTGACTATAGCTCAGTTAAGGAAGTCGATGGCTGCTGTTATGAAAAGAGCATGTAAAGTGGAATGTCAATCCAAAGCAAGCCATGGAAGCTACTGATAATTTCCAGACAATCGATACAACTCTCTACTAATATCTGATTCCAGTTTCTTAGTCCTAGACTCTTTCCAGGAGACCAGTACATGTAGTGAAGAGTCTTATGGTGTATTGTTTTTTTGAATAACAGCTTGGTGCATATTATTCAATAATGTTAATACTAATGATATTTGAATTGGGCTCCCACAAATCCTTTGTTTTATTGGTTTAGCATATAAAACTCAGTTTTGTCATTTGGTGGGTCATTAAAACTCATTGTTGGAGAATGGGGGTGGCCATCACACTCTTGCACAAAACCATGGCTTTCAGGTGCCAGGTAATTTGTTTTTATTTTATGACTGTTACTTGTTGCTTTCACATACCAGTCTTCTTCAAGTATTTTCTACTTTCATTTCCTTTCCTTTGCTTCACAACTTGCAGTTTGTTATTGCACAACAGTTGCTTAAGGCACAGTTGGGTAGGAATGTGGTGTACCAAACCTGTGCATGGTCTCTGGTTACCTGCATAGTTTGGATTGTTGAGAGTGCTATATAATGACTGTGTGGGAGGGGGATTATGGATTGTTGATTGTTTTTAGGTTTGTTGAGATATGTAAGGTAGGCTTTGGGAGGTGCAATGTTGCTGCACGTATGCCTTGATGCTTGCCTTTTTCTGGACTCTAAGTCTTGTTCTATTCCTTCTGCCTTTGACAATCACTTGATTCTGAACTTGGATTATTCTGGGCCTGACTCTGTGTGTCAACAGGACTGGCATCCATCCATGACTGCCAATGGCATATGAAAGTGGATGTTGCATTCCTGTCCAAAGTGGTGCATAACAGTTTTGTATGTGGTTCTATGTAAGGCACTCTACAAGCCCTTACTAATATTCGCTGTTTGGCAGCATTGCCTATTTGAGTACCTCCTGTCTCATGGAAAGCTACTTTTAAAAACATCTTCACATTTTCTACAAATCTGACCTAATAGCATATCGATTTTTACCTTACCCATGGGTTTGGCTATGAATCCTCACTGCCATCTCAGTTTATTAAATAGTCCAGACATATGCATTCCTATACTCCAAGAGTGATACCCCTTGATCTGCTCTCTGGTCTCCCATCTCTAATACCCTCTACTAATATTCCACTTTAAGCATAAATATTTCTTGTCTTGGCCTTCTTTCCTTACACCTGTTCAGCAGAGACTATTTGTAATTTTTCAAAACCGTGCTGCTTACATATTGTTCTTTTCTGGTTGCAAGATTGCTTTTTGATTACAATAAAACTAATTAATAAAAAACTGTGCATAACCTCTGCAAATTAAAAAAAGGTTATCAATGTTAGATATGAAAAAATGGTAGACAATTAAAAGCCTACTACATTTTTATTTTTTTTTATTTTTAATTTTTTTAAATCTCTGTGCAGTTTTATTTTGAAAGAAGTTAAGACTTAAAATTGGGAAAGAATAAAATAATGTCAAACTGCACATTGCAAAAGCAATAGTGACCATAACCTCTGCTGCATGCTCCTTAATATGTACAATATAGTGAATTAAAACATGATAGACCATTGATTTGTTTTAAGATATGGATCACCATTGCAAAGAAATAAAAATTTAGTAATTTCAGCAACATTATGGTCTTCACCTCTGAATAAAAATATTTTCCTAAGATGAGTGAAAGTTTAAAATCATTTAATGTCTGAACCTGCCTTTGGTTATTCTGTGGACAGCCGGCAAATATTGTGAGACACATGCTTTGTAACCCCTAGCGAGTCATTATAATTATTTAGGTTTGCTCTAATTGCTAAACTGCTTTAGGATTATACAGACTGTAGCAAAAAAAAAAAAAAAAAAAAAAAAAAACAAAAGAGCCAACACAGGCCAATGTGTTGTCTAATAAAGTTGAAGTATGCAATAATTACCTGTAGATGGCAGCATTTACATTTTGGTGCCAAATTATTGCCACTTTATGGGGCATAAAAATAGTTTTGTTTTTTTTGAAGAAGATATTTAAAAATGAGAAAAAGGCTAATGTCTAATATAGAGTATTTCATAACTTCATTCTTTCTTCCATTTTTTAAACAGGGTTTTATCGCAGACCTAGAATCAATTGTAGCAGGAAGCTAGCTAGATTAGAATTCTAGTTTACGAAGGAACATTCACATACACACTTACTATACAGTTGTGAATTTAACTAATACATATATGGCATAGTAAGTGGGGGGGAATATTATAACCTGGAAAATGTACAAATTGCACAGAAAGACATTGACTGGTTTAGGAATCGCACTCAGGTCCCTGAACAGTACAAATATCAGAATTAACCCGCGTGCCACTCTGAGAGCACTGCTTTGCAGTTGTTACAGGTAAAAGTGTTTATAAGTGTCACCTCTCCAACTTAAAGGTGCTCAAAGGCTGGTGACATCCTAATCCTCATAGCCCACCTTCATGAAAAATGGGAGAGGAAGTAAGCAAAGCAGCAGAAACTTGAAGACACTAATTTGATCCATTTTAAAAGCTCTACAAAATCAATGAGGCACAAAGCAGCTTTTAGCAATGAATGAGTTTATCTAATATTTTCTCTTTTTTTTTATTACAAATGGCATAAACATAATTTCCATACAATATAACTGAGTGGCTCATTAAGAAATCTGACAAATATTGTAGACGATCATCCCAAAAATAAGGACTGTATATATATTTATACATTTATATCTATGTCCATCCATCCATCCATTTTCCAACCCGGTGAATCCTAACACAGGGTCACGGGGTCTGCTGGAGCCAATCCCAGCCAACATAGGGCGCAATGCAGGAACCAATCCCGGGCAGGGCGCCAACCCACCGCAGTTTATATCTATGTGAAGTTCAGTAATAATTAGGAGATTATTTAATTTAACCAGATAGCAAAAGCAGCAAGAACACTGGACCAAATAAACAAAAATAGGATATTTAATTTGCTCTAATTGGTGATTAGGCTCATTCCAGGACTGCAAGGTATGACCTGTGATGAGACATTGAAGAAGCTGAACCTTTTCAGTTTAAGCACACAGAAAACCATTGGCACATGGAATAAATTACCAAGTACTGCAGAGAAGAACTTAGGGACTTTCAAAACTCAACTCAAATAGAATTGTCAAGCTTTGTTGGGATTTATTGGGCTTATTCTCATTAAAACTGTTGTAATGTTCTAATACCAGAAGATAAAAAAACAAAAACAAAAAGCATCTGGAGGAAACAAAGAGCAAAACTAAAAAAAAAATAACAAAACAACACTCAAAACAAACACTAAATATATCGTCAAGGAGCTAAGGGTGACACTGTTCTTTAAAATAGTGGTACTTCAAGTGGCTTGGCGCAACAGCTGTGCACTTTAATAATTAAAGTAAATGAAAACCTTCCCCAATTTGTCTCTACCCTCACAGGAGACAAGAGAAAACAATCATCTAATAACAGGGGCTTAAACAAAAAAACTAACAGCAAAACAAAAACAGAGCTTCAGTACTAACATAATAGATGGCCATCACCGGGAATGGTGCTATACAAAGTAAAGTATGACTAACTGCTTTCTTGTGCATTGGTGCTATTGGATAATACTTTCATGAAAGCACTACAATTATGTGATTACTGTAAATAATGTAACCTAAGGGTCAAAAACAGATGTGTGCTTGTTTTTGATTTCTTAATGCATACAGTATCCTAATCAGATGTAGAAAATAATGTGGGAACAAAAAATGTAATCCAATTGATTGAAGTTCTAGATCCAATTGATCTCTTCATTTACACTGGCAAAATAATATGCTCCTTAAAAGAGAGTATCTGTTCACAGTAGAAGAATAGAACATTGGAAGACAAATATTGTTTTAAATTAGATAAGTAAAGATGTAGTGTAAAAAGGCAATAATGCCTGTGAAAATCTAAGCAGTAGTAGTATTGTCACATGTACTGGAGTACAGTGAAATTCTTACTTGCGTGTTTGACCAACATGTAACACATCACCACACTCCAGCACCATGATAAACCAAAAGCCTTAAAATACATTTTATTTATACACAGCAAACATTTATCAAGGTTTATATGGTAATAGGGTTTTTATTTTTATATGGTAATGATTATCAAGTGGACAGAGTACAGTGAAATTCTTACTTGCATGTGCTAATCAATACACAACATGATGTCACTCTCCAGCACCATGATTAGCAAGTACAACATAGCACATTATGGTGATTACTTTTATTAAATTATTAACCATTAAAAGCTCCACATGAGTAGAAGTATACTTTCTGTATTTCTATATAAAAATGTATTTAAAACATACAATGCAATAGAGTTCTATTTGGAGAAAGCAGGAATTGCTGTTCAGGCAACAGACAAAATGGGTCTAGAAGAATGGACTATTGTGAAAGCAAACATATAGAGACATTGTTCTGAGAGCTGTCCATTAAATTTAACTTCTATAGCACATTCTAGCACTGAAGGCACCAACTTACATTAGTTGTGTGTGGAGTTGTATGGAGTCCAATATGAAAACTTGGGTGCTGAAGGCAGAAAATGGATATGTGGATTTTTTTCAGAAAGAAACGATAACAATCACAGAATAGGGACAAAGAGAATAATAGTCTGTTGGGAGACATTGTGAAGGTGGAAGAAGCAAACAGATGTAGATACATAGGTGAAAGGGGATGGAATACAATAGCATGTGTGATGTAATCTTCAGATTTTGTTTGGGTCTTAAACCAAGCCATAGAAACTGTAAACACATATCAGGAGAGTCTGACTAATCTGGTGCATAACAAGTATCATCTTTGGATTAAAAATCACTTCCATTTGCTGTCTTCACAAGTTCCAAGCATGGCAAAAAGGGTGTGAAGACTCCAAAAATGAATTCCAAAAATAGGCCAGGACATTCACTGGCCAGCCCCAAGTCAGTCCATCCCCCTGTTGTTATCTGCAAGCTATATACTTTCTGAAAAACAGAATATTACAGTTGCATACCATTCAATCAAACATATAATAATGGCATAAGTCAGGGGCTCTCAAACTCGATCCGGCGGACCCACTGTGGCTGCTGGTTTTTGTTCCAACCAGCTTCATAATCAGTGACAACACCTGATAACATGGATCTCATTTAATTAGCTGGTATTTTTTTACTCTTATTCTACATTCAGAAAAGCACAGAAGCATGATTTTTACATTTACAAGACATTTAGAAATATTTCTGCTTTTGCTAAAGATTTAAATGCTTAATGATTTTTTATTGATTTCATTATATTTTGCCCTTTCTCTGTGCAGTTTTCTCCCTTCGTTTTACCTTATAAATGACAATTAGAAACGAGCAGAGCAGACACCCAGGCAAGCAACACTGAATAATCAAAGGCTGCAACTACTTTAGCGTTAGACCCACTAATTAGTAAATAATGGATTAATGAAACAATATAGTACACCAATGTGTACCAAGAAAAAGGCTTGGTACATTTTAATATACAGTATAGGCCAAAAGTTTGGACACACCTCCTCATTCAATGTGTTTTCTTTATTTTCATGACTGAAGGCATCAAAACTATGAATGAACACATGTGGAGTTATGTACTTAACAAAAAAATGTGAAATAACTGAAAACATGCTTTATATTCTAGTTTCTTCAGAATAGCCACCCTTTGCTCTGCTTTGCACACTCTTGGCATTCTCTCGATGAGCTTCAACAGGTAGTCACCTGAAATGGTTTTCACTTCACAGGTGTGCCTTATCAGGGTTATTTAGTGGAATTTCTTGCTTTATCAATGGGGTTGGGACCAGCAGTTGTGTTGTGCAGAAGTCAGGTTAGTTGGACGATCATTTATTTTTCAACAGGACAATGACCCCAAACACACCTCCAGGCTGTGTAAGGGCTATTTGAGTAAGAAGGAGAATGATAGAGTGCTGTAAATGGTCATGAAAATAAAGAAAACACATTGAATGAGGAGGTGTGTCCAAAGTTTTGGCCTGTTCTGTATATTTTTCTTTTTACCAAAGTTAGTTTCTTAATTTCTAGATTGTTCCCAAAACACAGAACTTGGGAAATAACACATCACTTAATTAGCCCAGGAATCCAATTAAAAACAGAAGCTGGTTGGAACAAAAACCTGCAGCCACAGTGGGTCCCCAGGACTGAGTTTGGGAAGCACTGACATAAGTGATACAACCATCTACTTCAAGAATACAGAGAAAACAAAGGATAAATAGAAATATAAAAGAAACTCTTTTTTTCTAAATAGTAGGTTTAAATATTAACATTACAAAGACAGTCCCAAAATATATCAAAATATGCTACAAAGGGAGAGGATATCAGTAAACCTCTGGCTTGTGAAAAAAGGGGAACATCAAATTCTCACTTAGAGGATCTGTGCAACACTTTTTCAAAACCTGGCAGGATCTAATCAATAACATTTTAGAATAAGCTTTTAAAGCACCGGGGAAGCAGTTTCTCTCCCCTTTTCTCTTTCTCCATTTATCTTTATTCACTTATTAATTCATCTATTTGCTTATTTTTGCTAGCTTTTAAGTTTTACTCTGCTGGCCATGCTCTCTTTCTCAGGGGTGGGGGTCTATTTGTTTTCGATCCTATTTTTGTAAAAATTCATCTATTTGTATGGAATGTTGTGTGATTTCAATAAAAATCAATAAAATCAAATACAAAAAAGAAAAAAGGGGAACGAAGAATCTTTATAAAAAAAACACATTAACAAAATTGAAAAATATAACACTCAAAATAGCAAAAAGGATTTGCCTAAAATGTAAACAAGTCTCGCCAATGGCCAATTCAAAGAACAAGAAAGATCAAGCAAAAACAATACAACAAGAACTCCAAACAGCTTTCAATGACCTGAAGGAACTGTCTCCATAATATAAGGGGAGATGACTGTCCCTCAGGTGTGACACTACAGTAACCCCACCTCTCCACTCACAGAACACAAGTCAACTTAACTTAAGGACACAGTAAATAAATATTAAATAGTGAGTAAACATAACAGGAATTACAAAACACATAAAAAATTAAAAAATAACAATAAGCCCTGGCAAAAACATAACACCGTCATTTTAGAGGTTAATGCACAGGTAAGGTTTAGGAATCTAGCAGCACCAGAAATTAAATTTGAACACTTTGCTGGTACATTATCCCCACTCCCAACTGGGGTAGCATTAATAAAAACTTAATCTGGCACAACATTGGATTAGAATAGTGTTACACAGTTGCAGACACCTACCATCTATATACCGTGCTTTGGGTGCAAGACAAGTAGATATATTAAACTAATTAAAACTAAGACATACCCAGTGCCAGGGCAAGGTTAGTTTGTACCCTAGGCCAAGCTTATTAGTGTGCCAACTGACTGTTTGGTATCTAACCTGTGCAGCTCGGTCCCCCAAACACCCCTTTATATTCTGCACCCTAGGTGAATGCATAATTCATATTAATGGTGGTTCAGGCCCTGGACATACTCACACTTTAATTCTTGGTCAGTTTTTATAGTCAGTGCATCCTTAAGAGCCAATTGAAAGAGCTGGAGAAAAGCCACACAACACAGAAAGAGAGAGATGATGACCACAAAACATATCTTGATAATTTTAGGTTTAAAATCTTATTGGAAATCAAGTTCTCAAAACCTTTTTTTTTACTTTGGTGTTTTAGTTGGTGTAGCACAATTGTGCACAAATGTAACATTCTGGCTTCACAGAATGGGTTCTCGATCCACATGGAGTTCCTTCTGTGTCCACTGTTCGTGTTCTCCCATGTTTCACAGCGTAAAGCTGATTTCTTACTTTTCACAGGCTTAGCGAGTGCAGCTGTTGCCCGTGAATGGTTGCTCATATCTAAATCTGTTTCAGCATTTTGCTGCAAGTATTTGTTTCACTTACCTCTTGCCAAGTACTGAAAACGCAGTTATATAAATGACTGCCAAGTACAGTACCTGGATGGATGGAGCATTGCACTGATGCAGCAGAAGCGTTTATTGGAGACACAGCTCTGTGCAATAAACCAGGAGCTAACTACATGGTGAAGATCACCTGGCATAAAGAGCAAACAAGAGTTTTATAAACGTTTAACTCTATCAGCACCTCACGTGTTGGATTTATAAATACCTGACTGGTTACGTTAGGTCGTTTATTGGACCAAAGCCAATGTTTTTCAACTAGTTTTAACTTTTTGTGCATTCTGCTCGTGATAGTTCATTGATATTTTGCACAGCAGCTTTGGTTTTCATAATCCATGCTGTGTTTGGAAAAGCTGGCTTTTATAGGTGTAAACGTTAAAGCCAGTAGTGATCGTTTTTTCTGGGTTAAAAATCCATGCCTTTCCGCTGCGGCGTTGGTATAAGCATCGATTCGCTCTTGGTCGATTGTGGATCACTGTTGCTATGCGAATTGAGCGCTTGAGATTGAGACGCGGCACAGCTAACAAAAACCGAAAGGGGCTGCGGTGGAATACAAAGTTGCAATGCAGAAAGGACGCTCAGCGGCGCTGCGCTTCAGACATTCACTGTATGGACGTTGCCAAATTCTGGCTGTTCAAGGTCTTCAGTCTCTTCTCGGACAGGAAGTGGCCCCCTCCGGTCCGTACCGTCGAGTGCGCGCCTGGTGTGTGTTAACCGCGGGTGCGCGCGCACGCGCGCTCCACTGTGCTCCACTCGGCTGGCTCGCGCCCGCTGTCTCATTCGCACTCTGTCCCTCGCTGGACTCGCTTTTTATCATGGCCGCCTAAGCGACTTGCCATTGCTCGGCTTGCTTTTATTTTCTTCCCCCCTTCCCCTCTCTTTCTCTGCATTTTGGATACCGAAGAAGGGTTTATTTACCTTTTTCACTATAGAATTCTATATTGCCAGAGCTTTTCTCCTCCTTCCTCTGGATTTACTCCTGCGCTAAAAGGATTTATGATTCATGTCAGAACCTCAACATGCAGCCTCCTCCGAGAAAGGTAAGTGTGTAACATTTGTTTTTCTTTCTTTATTTTACATATTTTTTGCCATTTCGTTGTTGAAGTTAATGCATAGACAGCCATGGAGAAGTATACAACACGCCTCTTTAAAAATGAATGTTTGTTGTCGGACGTTATAATTAACGGTAAAAACGGTGGTGGCTAGGGGGTGGGGGGTGTAATATAAAGTCTTGTCAGGAGAAGTGTCCCCGCTTTCACTCGCGTAAAGAAAACCCTTTGGAGTAAAGCCTGGAGCAAAAATCCCGAACCTTAACTTTTAACGGAACTTTTTGGGTCGAAATAATAACATTTAATACCGCACTTAATCTCCAACCCCAGCCAAAAAGTCGGGTGTTATTTTGGGGGTAAGGGGGGGGGGGGGTATGTCTATTTTCTGCCTCAGCCAAACATCTACGTGTGCTTGTATTTATTGTTCAGCTTTACTGCTCTTTTAAAAAATAAACGAAGATATAGAACTGAGACGTAGTGATTTAGATTGGATCGTTTTGACAGTTTTAGTGAGGAAAAATGGTTAACCTCTGTCATAATCATACCTTTTATTAAAAAAATTAATAAATCAGCAAGCTAGTCATACAGCGGGGTAAAGGTATTTAAAAGGTTTTTAATTCTGTTGAGTGTGTTCAGACAGGCTGTAGTATACTGTACACCCACCCCCATGTTCTGTGCAAATGACATTCCCGTGGTTTAACGATGAAAGGAAGCTGCCTTTTCTAATAGTTGTCATTCATTCTAATAGACTGCGACGTTTTATGTTTTTATTCTATTCATAGCTTTCTCAACCTGATACTTTATTGCAATGTTGCTGAATCAGCAAAGCGCCTAGTTGAAGTGGCGCTATATAAAATGATTATTTGTTCAGCAGCCTCTTTTGTTTAATGAACTGCTCATGCTAGCAAAATCCTGGGTTTGTCAAGCTATAGAAGGATGCTTCCAGTTTTTTGCATGATATTGTAATTTTTTGACTTATGCGTAATGTTTGTTCAACGCTATTATGTCTTCGATTTTAATCTTAAAGAAACAACCTTTAGCTAGAATTTTTATCTGTTTAAATATATTATTTTATGCTGCAGCGTTATATTTTTACTGCTGGATCATACAGTAGGTTCCAAAGAATTAAGTGATTAGAATTATAAATGCAGTATTTCAAGCATTCTGTCTGTTGACTCCATGTACTGAACATGATAATGTTGATCTGTGCAGCTTATGGTCAAAGTGTGCTGAATGTTTTGACAGTTTGCCAGGTATGTAAACTGGTAAACCAGGTGAGCAGCTGGAGCAGAATTACAAGAGTCAACTTTCCAGTGATAAGATCAACATTGCTTAATATGAAAAAGTACAGTACATACTTGATTAGCCTACATTTGTTATAAATATGAATTGCTCACAGCCAAATTAAAAATAAACATGTAATCTATACTGGCCTTTACCCTTTTTATCATTATAAGTACTGGTACATTTCTGATAAGTGGAAAAAAGTCTTTATTATGGTCTTAAAATATATAAGGTAGTTTATTTTGATTTTAAGTTACATGATTTGATTTCTTGTAATGTGGTGTTTTTTATTGTGTATCTTAAGATTTATTAGTGCAGCCTTGTAGTGTTAAGTCCCATAGCATCAGATAGCCAATTAACATTATCTTAATTAGTTTTAGTTAATTATTTTTTTTTTGCCAGCAAGGGTTTGGGGATGTAACAGTACAGAAGCACAATTCATAAGAATTCCCTTTGGGTTTTCTGTATTTTAATTGAATTTCTAGAGTTTTCATTTATTAAATATGGTATGCAGTGTTTTTATAGTAAAACGTGTTCATCTCCTGAACAGCATTTTATTACATTTAGAAGGAAAATATTCCTGAAAGCTGAGGTTATACAGTACATATATTTGATTTATTTTATTTGAGTGGGAATGAAAAACAAAGTACAGTAATGTTGACTCAGTTATGCACCTATGGTGTAGTGGCGCTATATAAATGATTATTTGTTCAGCTGTCTCTTTTGTTTAATTACCTGCTCATGCTGGAAATAAAATGTTGAACCAGAACTCTTCCCAAACCCATGTTGAGAAATACATTGAGGTCTTAGATGGCCCAAGCCATAAAAGGAAGTACAAGTTTAGAGAAAAGGATTTTTTTATGAAGTTTTGGGGCATCTCTAAAATGCTGAAAACGGACTCTGTTCTCTATCCTTGCACTTTCTAACATATCCAGTTTAAATTATAATTAAAAATAAACTTACCTGTAAGTTTCATAATAAAAACTGAGTATTTCTGTCACATTTTTATAAGGCTAGGTTACATACAGTCATATGAAAAAGTTTGGGAACCCCTCTTAATTCTTTGGATTTTTGTTTATCATTGGTTGAGCTTTCAAAGTAGCAACTTCCTTTTACTCTATAACATGCCTTATGTAAACTAGTATTTCAGCAGTGACATTAAGTTTATTGAATTAACAGAAAATATGCAATATGCATCATAACAAAACTAGACAGGTGCATGAATGTGGGAATCCCAACAGAGATATTACATCAATACTTAGTTGAGCTTCCTTTTGCAAATAAAACAGCCTCTAGATGCCTCCTATAACCTTTGATGAGTGCCTGGATTCTGGATTGAGGTATTTCTGACCATTCTTCCATACAAAATCTCTCCAGTTCAGTTAAATTTGATGGCTACTGAGCATGTACAGCCTTTTTCAAATCATCCCATAGTTTTTCGATGATATTCAAGTCAGGGGACTTAGACGGCCATTCCAGGACATTGTACTTCTCCCTCTCCATGAATGCCTTTGTAGATTTCGAACTGTGTTTTGGGTCATTGTCTTGTTGGAATATCCAACCCCTGCGTAACTTCAACTTTGTGACTGATGTTTGAACATTATCCTGAAGAATTTGTTGATATTGTGTTGAATTCATCCGAGCTTCGACTTTAACAAGGGCCCCAGTCTCTGAACTAGCCACACAGCTCCAAAGAATGATGGAACCACCACCAAATTTGACAGTAGGTAGCAGGTGTTTTCTTTGGAATGTGGTGTTCTTCTTCTGCCATGCAAAGCTCTTTTTGTTATCAACAACAACATTTATTTATATAGCACATATTCATACAAACAGTAGCTCAAAGTGCTTTACATAATAAAGAATAGAAAAATAAACACAATATGAAAACAAAATAAATCAGCATTAATTAACATCGAATAAGAGTAAGGTCCAATGGCCAGGGGGGACAGAAAAAACAAAATAAAAACTCCAGACGGCTGGAGAAAAAAAAATAAAATCTGTAGGGATTCCAGACCATGAGACCGCCCAGTCCCCTCTGGGCAATGACCAAATAACTCAATTTTTGTCTCAAAAATCCAAAGCACTTTGTTCCAAAATGAATCTGGCTTGTCTAAATGAGCATTTGCATACAACAAGCGACTCTGTTTGTGGCGTGAGTGCAGGAAGGGTTTCTTCCTCATCACCTTGCCATATAGATGTTCTTTGTGCAAATTTTGCTGAATTATAGAACGATGTACAGATACACCATCTGCAACAAGATGTTCTTGCAGGTCTTTGGAGGTGATCTGAGGGTTGTCTGAAACCATTCTCACAATCCTGCGCATATGCCGCTCCTGTGTTTTTCTTGGCCTGCCAGACCTGGGTTTATCAGCAACTGTGCCTGTGGCCTTCCATTTCCTGATTACATTCCTTACAGTTGAAACTGACAGCTTTTTGTAGCCTTCACCTAAACCATGATACTGAACAATCTTTGTTTTCAGATCTTTTGAGAGTTGCTTTGAGGATCCCATGCTGTCACTCTTCAGTGAAGAGAGTGAAAGGGAAGCACAACTTGCAATTGACCACCTTAAATACCTTTTCTCATGATTGGACACACCAGTCTATGAAGTTCAAGGGTTAACGAGCTAATCCAACCAATTTGGTGTTGCAAGTAATCAGTATTGAGCAGTTACATGCATTCCAATCAGAAAAAGTACAAGGGTACACATATTTTGCACAGCCAGTTTTTCACATTTGATTTAATTTCATACAACTAAAATACTGCTTCACTAAAAATCTTTGTTCAGAAAACACCCCAGTATTCTGGTGTTCCTGGGAAATGAAAGACATAACCACTGTTATCTTTTTTGTTGAAAGTAGAGTAAATTATTATACAGGCTGAGAGGGGTTCCCAAACTTTTTCATATGACTGTATCTGTTTCAATATGTTATGTATTTGTTGGTTATCAAGGCGGTGCCAGCAGGAGTGACCTCATCACAAATTAGATTGCATTTCCAAAAACATAAATAAATCACATGAAAAGCATTCAAAGTGAAAAATAAGATATGGGTGAGCTTTCGTTACTTGGCATTCCACATCAGCAGCTTCACTTTTTTTTTTTTTTTTTTTGTAAAAAGAAAATAGTTCCTTCTGCTCCCTAAATTGTAATGAATGAGCACTTCCAAATGCCACACCATAATAAATTGATTTACTTCACAAACCCTGCCTATGAAAACTTTCTGTTCTTGTCCTCCTTTTTTGATATTTGCATCATCCTTGTGACGTGCACAGGATTCAGATTCTCCTAGCCAACACTGGGCACAAGGCAGGAAACCTCCCACCAAAGCTAAGTTGGACATTCTCACAACAGTTTATTTTCGATATACAAATTTATCTGACACCAAGCATGTCTTGGGAATAATGATATACTGTATGTTTCATAGTATTACTGAAGAAAAGTAGTATTTCTTGATGTAATACTTCTTTAAATGCAGAGCAAAGTTCAGTTAACTTTTTTTTTAGAGTAAAACATCAGAAAATGTAATACTGTATGTACCTTTAAATACTTTCTAGTTGAATAACTGTCTCTACAAGTAATGGCATTGCTTTATCTCTATTTGAGAGAAGGTGGAATTACCATCCATCTGATACTCACACAAGTGATAAGCTACATCTCACTGAATCTCATCAGAAAACAACGTACAACATTTCCTTTCATAGAGTTAGAAATTGTCTTCTCTTTACCTTCATACCAGCTTGCATCCATTCTGCTGAAGCAGTGCAGTTTAATTCTCAATGAGATGTAGCTTCAGCAACAACATGGATTATAGAACTAAAAAAGGAGCACATGTTGAGAACTGTCAAGAAATATAATTAAACCTGGAGTTGTTTTGAACGTGTTAAAAGTGTTCAAAATGTTTTTTTTTTTCCATATTTAAAATGCATATTTGAAATCCTGGCCATTCCATCAATGAAATTGAAATACTTTTAGTGTTACTTAGTATCAGTAATAGAATAATTGGACTTCTGTATGCTTGGTGTTCTCATTATCTGCATTTTTTTAAGTTTTTAATTCAAATATTATAAAACTAGCATAACACATAACATTCTCAAATCCACCTAATCGAATTCAGGGCAGAGAGAAACAAACAATCTTTTAAGTTATAAGACACTGTATCTCTGAAACAGTTAACTTGCCTTTTCTAATATCTGAAGATAGGACTGGGCAATACACAGAATTTCAATTCGATCTGATGTTTAAGAAAAACATGCAAAAGTAACTATTATGATGTTTAGCACTTTTATTTGATTTTTCTACTACTACTTTTAATTGTTCAATAAAAACCTCAAAATCTCTAGGACTGTTGTTAAGTTAATTGGTCTAACTGCAGGCCTGCAATACCTATAATATCACTTATGTAATGCCCACAACTCTGTTGTTTCTAAGGACATCCAAGTTGACTCTATTGATGTTGCCAGCTAGTGATGTCTTTGAGGGGAAAAAATTAACCGAGGGTCAGAAGAAAAAGAGATTGGAACAAGTAGAGTATGTTCTGCTGTTTGCAGATAGTTTGGTTTTATCTGGGATGACAGTGCATGCAGTGCCTCAGCTGAAGATATAACATGTAACTCTCTCTGAAGTTACTGTCGATACACTTATGGTGGCAGTAACATGCCCTTTGCCTCCCTGGCAAAATCAAAGCCAAATTTAATGAAATATTCACTTGTCTCAAAATTGTTTTCTTCTTCAAAGGTATGCCATCATTTCTATATTACAACATTAGAACAGCCAAATAAATCAAGTAATTGAATTATTTTAGTATATCATTAAATTGCTATACTCTGCTTTGAAATTGTTTTTACTTGAACTTTGACATGAAATAACTTACTGTGATTTTTTCCCCCTTTATTTCAGTATAGTTTTTTATATTTATCAAAACCTTCTCCTGAATTGCTCTTAAAAGGTGTTTTAAATTGATTGGAAACTTTACTTTTGTGATTTGACAATGCATGTAATTTCCTCACCACTCATCAGTGAAAAAACATAGCTGTTTCATAGCCTATGAGTGGACAAGCAGTAGATGGAGATAATCTCTGCTGTAACTTATCATATTGCTAAACACACTTTTACCTACATTATTTACTCCCTAAAATACTTGTATTTCATCAGTGCCCAGATAAGCACACTATCCAGAAATTCACATCGAAAGTGAGATGCATCTCATAAGCATTCATCTATCTGTCCATTGTCACAAATTGTCTACTCTGTGTTGAATTAAAATAGCAGCTTTCATAGTTTTCTTTTGTGAAAAGTATACAATGTATCAGTTATGTGGTAAACTGCATTACTATCCATTGTGTTTTCATTTTGAGTTTGTATTTTTTGTTTAGCAAGTGAATTGAGCTTACTAGTTACAATAATTACATATTCCACATATATTTTTTGTGTATTTTTATTAACATTGTTTCATACAAATTGGCCTATATTCCACTTTGAAGTGTTTTTTTTGTGTTTCGATCAAAATTTGATCACAAAAAAGCCCATTTATTAATTTGTTGTCCTTGTGCCCTTTGAGTCGGATATACAGTAAATCCTTGCTATCCACAGATTCAGTTTGCCAAATATTCTCTTATTTACTATTATAAAATTGGTTTTCCAATTCGCGACACCCGTGGTTTAATCAATCCTATTCGTGACCATATTGAGTAGAAAAAAAATTCTGTGAGGCTTATCACACAGAAGCAACACGTGTGATTGAGCAATGTCAGGCCTGGGATGCCCTTGGATTTTCAGGGATCATTGTGCACTTTAATGAATGAATCAAGGAGTGTCTATCTGGCGCAAAGAGGTGTTGGTAAGCTGTTGAACCCCACTGTAAAGGAGACCAGGGCTTGCAATTATTCCCTACAAACAAAGAGTTCCCAATAAATAATGGTCATGAACTTGTGCTGATTAAGACTGAGCCCTTTGTACACTGCTTGTCACTACTATCGACTGGATAGTTTAGTGAGGTCCTTGGATCAGCTGTGCTATGGTCGCTTGTGGCCTGTGGCACAGCGCTGAGAAAATTATCAAACTTAACTATCAACAGGAAATAAAAATTGGAACCAGGTTTCTGTAGGTGAACCTGTGGAAACATCATTACCAGGCCTCAAGAGTGCAAGAGAGGAGAGCAGGCCTGTCTATATCACACTGTCCATACTTGTTGGTCTTGACCTGGTTTGACTACCATATCTGGGGGGTGCCAGGGATGGAACCCATGATGAATGAGCTTAGTTGATTTGCGGTACACAGAATTATGTGTTCAGTACTTCATCATCCATGTATGGGTTTTTTAGGAACATAAACCCCGTGGATAACGTGACTTGACTGTGCAACCATATTAATTTGTGAGCAAAGGTTAGTCATGGCAGGGGTGGACAAATTGTCAATGAATGCATAGCACTTATCTACCACAATATAAACACAATCACCATCTTGAAAGCAAATACTTTAGCAAATAGATGGATTATGTCATGTTGATGTGTGGTCTTTTTTCAAAGTACACAAAAATATTTTATCAAAAATGAACTGAAACACTGAATTTTTATCGTATTCACAATTTTTTTTCCAGATCAAATTTAGATGGCTCAAATTAGTTTCTCTGTCAAAAATATCATCAGTTTGACCTTCAGGGTTATTCTGGGATGCATTATGTCCTCTACTGTGTCATACACATTTACTTGACCACATTTCAGCAACCTATGTATACAGCTGAAATAAAATTTGTCACGCTGGGACCATTGAGATGGTCATCGTGTTAGTATATGTGTTAGGCACAATATATTACCTGGCTTAGTTGTAATGCTTTCTCCACTCTGTACTCACCACTACTTTGCAGAATATTCTCCAAATTTAATCTGGTGAAAAGTTCTTCCAGTATTTAAAAAGTTATTTTCGTCATGGTGCTGCTTGCAATCATTATTACTTTCACTTGTAACTGGTTTTGAAGTAGTACTTCAACAGTTATCGTTATCCTCTCTTCTTCTTTTTTTAATCCATAGTAAAGTATTTATTATTACTTTATTTATATGGCTATCATTTTTCTTGCTTGCTTTATTGACTTGCTGCACAACTTTGCTGTATTGCTCATGAGGGTGATCGAGTGCATGTGCAGATCCGTTAACCAAAAGTGGCAAAGGGAGAATGAGTATAATTTTCTCATGAGTGGGTGATATGCATGTCTTCTTTGCAGTTTCATGGCCTTTTGGGCTATTTTCAGTCCTTTTGTTCATCATTCTGGCACCCACATAACCAGCCGGTAAAGAATCAAGTGCTTTGTCTTTATATAAAAAAAAAAAACGTCAAACACCCAGAGAGAGAGAGAAATGCAGACAAATAAGCATACAGACTGGCAGACACAGATGACAACCAGGGCATTTGAGGTACTGAACACCAATACATACATTGGTAGCATACATACAAGTAGAGGTTAAGTAAAACAAAAAAAAGTTGGAGAAAATGTTATTTGAGCTGTTTATTTGCACAGCTATTCATAAAATTGTTACATTTTGGTGAAAATGGTTCCTTTGCTATTATTTGATATTTTTATTGTAGCAGATTTTATCAGCCTTTGCACTCTGTATAGAGAATGATCTTCAGTCTTTAATGTGTTTTGAGAACATATAAAGAAATATCAAATACCTTATTCAAAATAATTGCAGTATCAGTTTAAGTCCATATTGCCCAGCTCTTTCTGAAATTTTATATATTCAATTCATTTCAACCTGCCATTGCTTAATATTCATACTCTTGTATTTCTTTATTACTTTTCTGGCTCTTGGAACCTCATTTGTAAATACTGCACTATCGTAATATTTTATAGTTTTCTGTGTTTATAAACAGTATGTACCTTGTGAAAAAGAATACTTGAATGGAAAAGTACTAAATGGATTAGGCTGATGCAGTGGTTAGTTATCAAGTTAACTTGCTGTTAAACAAAAGAAAGGTGCTTTTCTCAGGTTAAAATAAACATTTTAGTTATTGCTGTTGTCATTCCACAACAAAAATTTAGTTCTGTAAGGTATTGCATATATACTTACTGTATGGGTTTCGTATTTCAAGTTCAAGTTAGGCCAGGTTTATACTTGATGCTCAGAACGCCAATGTGCATGCATCATGGCTGCCACACGTTCCCAGCGCTCTTTTGACGCATCCTCTGAGCATGTCATCAAAAATTAATGCAACGCATGCGCGAGTTGCAGTACCAGCAAAAATTTGGGTGGTGTGTGTGTGTGTGTTCAAGTTTTGGTATGTAACGTCAGCATCATTGTTTACTATCAAGATCTCCGTAGTGACAGACATAACAGTGCATGCAACATCATACATTGAATATAACATATACGTAAAATATACACATACATATGAAACTATGCATTTGTCGGTAAGAGTGGCTGTTAAGTAACCTTATGACCTGTTGATTTAAAATTGTCTCTGAATCTAGTGGTAAAAGTAATAATTGTTCTGTATCATTTGCAAAAGCAACCGTACAGGGTAACTGAGGTCTTTAATAATGCTATTTGCCTTTCAAAGGCACCTTATTATACTGCATATCATGCATGGAAGGCACTTGTGTAGCACTAATATTCAGTGCCAAATTCACTTACCTCTGAAGTCCTAACCTGAGCTGGTGTCATACCAGAATGATACTCAGCATGTGACTATGGACTCTACTCTATAATGTATTGAAATTTTTAAGCATAAATGAAGACATCTTTGAGCATCAAAGCCATTCATGAGCCGTCTTGTTTATAGCCAAGATGAGTTTTGCCCATTTCATATTGCTAGTGGTGGTAACTTAAAGAACATTGAAACTGCTGTCACTACGGCCTCTACTCCTATGGGAATGTTTTCTTACAACATTTATGATACAATTGGTTACATTTCTTTTTGTTTTTTCCAGTCGGAATATAGGCAGGTAAAGTGACTTGTTCATGGCCACACATTGTTAGTCGCAGGGTTTGAAGTCCATAACTACACCACACTATACCTGCATTCTCTTCAACTTTCTCCTTATCACAGAATATACAGTCTAATGTACAGCCAGTCCCAAAAGGCTTAAGAAATTCTAATATATGTATTCACGTTGCACTTCAGATGGTATTTGCTGTGTGTTTATCTTTTTCCCAGCTGAATAGCAGAGCAGCTGACCACATTTCTTTTTTGAGTAGATTTTAAGATATACAATGGACAGAGATGGGGGACTCGAGTCACATGACTTGACTTGAGTTAGACTCGAGTCACAATTTTCAGGACTTGAGATTTGCTTGATTGAAGTAAGAAAATGACTTGACTTGACTTTGACTTGAGAGTAAGTGACTTGAGACTTGACTTAAAGTAGAAGACTCGACAATGACTTGAACTTTTAAATATAATTCGTTTAATAAAATAAAATAATTTAATAAAATAATTATGACTCAGCAGCACCATAATTGGCGCCTGCGCCCTTAACGCTGCACAACTCTTAACATTACCAAGAAGAAGAAGAAGACGAACGCTGCACAACTCAAACCGCGCCAAACATGGCAGACAATAGTCAAGCTCCTCATATAGTCACGTTTGGCTATAAGGACTTTGAACTAGACCGTACTAACAAAAAAAGATTTGCCAGATGCAGAGAATGCAACGCGAGAGTATCAGACACGACAACCACAACATCAAATTTCATCCGGCACTTCAAAAACCACAAGGAAAGGTAAGAAAGTCGAATTCTTTATAGTCAATTTAATAAAACGATTACTAATTAATTAAATTCATCTTTTCTGTTTGTCATAATTTGGCCTTGGTTGCATGTTTTTTTTATCAGAAATGTGATGATCATCTCATAAATAAAACGCTATAACGTTACCAGTGGCGTAGACCTCAAATGCTGGTCTTGTGTTGTCTCTGCGCAGTCTGTGTGATTCGGGTAAATACAGTCTTAGATTGCAGCAAAAGTGCAGACACAGTGTTTACACAGTTAACATGTATAGAAGCTCAAATGCCCTTTACAAAAAAAGGTAAAAACAGCATTGCAGGATGTTTTTGACATTAAAGATGTAAAAGAGATTGTTGTTTTTTTGACATCTATTAACTGTATTTACCCGAATCACACAGACTGCACAGAGAGGAGACAAGACCAGCATTTGAGGCTAAAAAGTATATAAATTGTCAATTTGTTTGGAAAATAACCAATCATTTCGGGCTTTCTGAAGCTGCATTTAAACTGCATTTTGGAAGTTCAAACTTCGGGGCGCCATACATATCCATTATATATAGACAGAAATCCTGAAATGTTTTCCTCAAAACAAAAAAAAAAAAAAAAAAAAAAATTTCTTTATGACTGAGGAAAGAAAGACATGAACATATTGGATGACAAGGGGGTGAGTACATTATCTGTACATTGTTGTTGTCAAAGTAAACTAATCCTTTCAGATTGAATTGTATTATACATTTTAGACTGGATTTCTTAGTTTTAAACATTTTCTGTAAGCAACACAATTTTATTTTCAGATATTAATGTAGCACAGATATGCATATAATTTAAATATAGCAATGCAAATAAGATACATAATATATGTATATAAGTTCATCTTTTCTGTAAAAATTTTTCTGTGCAAAAATAAACGTATCGAAAATTTAACCTCTGTTTGTTTTAGTACTGCAACTTGACTTGACTTGGCTTGAAACTTATCAGGACTCGACTTGACTTGCTTAGGGTGAACCCTTGACTTGACTTGACTTGCTTGATTTGTCTTAACTGTGACTTGAGACTTGACTCGAGACTTGATGGTTAACACTTGAAACTTGCTTGGACTTGATCATATGCGACTTGTCCCCATCTCTGACAATGGATATAAAAGGCTACACACACCTGCCAAAATCACAGAATTTGTGAAATAAAAAAATGAAACCAAAATACAGTGGAACCTCGGTTCACGAACGTCTTGGTACACGTACATCTTGGTTCACGACCAAAAACTTCGGCAAACTTTTGCCTCGGTTCACGACCACACACAGTTTCCCTTTCGCGCCGATGATTTCCGCACGTGTTGCATTGTTCTCGGTCAGACGTGCGTGCGTGCGTGCCTGCCTACAAAAGAAACCCAAGAAATCACAACAGAGAAAACATCTGAAGGAAAACATCCCTCCATTGCGGAGCCGGACTCTCCCTCAAAACTGTAACCTCCTCTCCACCCAGTTCCTCTTCACTTCATGTCAGAACTCGACTTATGCAAGGTTAGTTTTCTTGGTGGTTTATAGTTTTTGTATTACGGATTTTTCAAAAGTTAATTTTTCAGTTCGTAGCGTGAATTGTTGCAATGTTACTTTTCTCTTTTGTCAAATGTTCCTTTTTTTCCCTGTGCTTAAAACTCATTTTAAAAAAAGTGTTTACTGTACAGTAGAGCGATCGGGCTGTAAGGCTATTAGCGTGAACTCCTGTTTTTAAATTAAAGTTCGGATTTGTTCAAATGTTCCTCTCTGTTCTGAGGGGGTGGGGGGGAAGGGCGCGTGCTGCTGAGAGAGCGAGTGAGTGAGCCTGCTCGTGCAGCTGAGCAGAGAGCCTGGGTGTTTTGTGTCAGTGTTATTCAATGTTTTTACATTAGTTTACTATTACACTGTACATTCTATGGTGTAATTAACTATATTTGTGCTTAATCTTTAAAAAAATATATTTACATACAGTTTGTACGGTCTGGAACGGATTAATTGTATTTACATACAATCCTATGGGGGAAATTGCTTTGGTTCACGACCAAATCGGTTTACATCCAGAGTTTTGGAATGAATTATGGTTGTGAACCGAGGTTACACTGGACCGGGAATGCCTGTTAAACATCTTAGATTCACGAGTAATGATTTGGAACGAATTATGGTCGTGAACTGAGGTTCCACTGTAAATCCTTTCAGAACTTATTTCACCTTTATTGAAAAAATGCAATAGTTTCATGAGTTTCATGAATATGCTCTATTGGAAACTGAAAAGAGACTGAATAGTAGTAAATATTTTGTATCAAATGTATTTTAGACATTGCTGCCCCACAAAGGCTTTACTAGACAGGGAATTCTATCGCTAAAGCAAAAAAGGCAATACCATAAAAGCGAAAAATCAGTATATCTTCAAATATACTTGTCCTTTTTGTCATAGACTATATAACCATAGACTGTATTACATATTCACCACTCCTCCCAGCCTTAGTTCGTTGTTTTTTGCCTTGTCTATGCTGTTTAAAGAAAGACTATATCCATACTGGTCATATTTAGAAAATAAAAAAAAAAATGGTTAAGAGGCTCATATTTGTAATCTGATTTCAATTTTAAGAAGTGTTAAAATCCTATGATAGTGGTTATAATCCCACAAACACTTAAACATGCATTTAATGAAAAAAGAAATGAATGATTTATTGAGCTAAGCTTGTCATAAACATCATCAGCAATAATGTATGTAAAAATGTTGTCATTCATTTCTTCCAAACTCAGAAATTGAAGAATGTTTGTAACTGCTGTTTTGTATAGGTGTAAGAATCCAAAGAGATACAGTATGTATATGTATAAATGTCCAAAGTCTGTCAGTTCAGCCATCTTGTAATATTTCATATTTTATGTGGCTAGTGTTAATTGTGACCTGTTTTGGAGGTTATGCCAAAAAAAAAAAAAAAACACAAGCAGTTATCACATTGTTAGGAATGCCTCCTGCTGCTGCTTAATTTGAGGGAATGTTTAGGCTACCATATACTCTGAGTAAACACAACTAATGAGTGCTGCTTCAAGACTCCCTAATCTACTAGCACCACTCCCAGTGTTAAGAACTAAATATGCACAATTTTTTAGCATTTCTTTACATATTCATCTATAGTTTTAAGAAGTCAAATTTTATTACCTATCAATAGTAAAATTTATGTATGTAAAATGTAAACATATTGTAAGTGGGGTAAAATATCAGCTGTGAAATGTTGTGTGGCAAGCAGCAAGTACATAGTCAGCATTTTTTCAAAATGCACAAAATGTTTAGCAGAAAAGTGCAAAGGCAACATGTTTCTTTGGACAGAATGTGTAGGCAGTGTTTGGTGAGACAAATCACTAAAATCTTAAGTGATTTTGTTATTTTTTTCCCCATAGACTTTTCCTGTAAAGGTAAAAATCCCAGGATATATTTGACAGTAAGTTAGTGTGGGTCTGTATTGGTATATGCCCTGCGAAGGATGATGCCCATCCAGGGTTTATATTGCATCTTGCATTTAGTTTTATAAGGTTATGCTTTATCTATAGCCATCCACATTTTACAATAAATACAGTTTGTTGATAAACTCTGTGTGTGCGTATGTACGTATATATGAGAAGATGAGTCCAGATTTTCAAGGACTTCATTCAGAGTAGGAGCTGTTAGGATCTGGGCGATCGTCCTGCTTTAGCTCCCATCTTCAGATTTGAAGAACACCAGCAGCTCAGAATCACCTCTGTGGTAGACACGGTCTAGAGAAGGCAGATCAGGAGAGTGTGAGGAAGAGCAGATCTGAGCCCAGTGTTAAATGTTAAACATTGTGCGACAAGCACGGTACACGGTAACCGTGATCCTGCAGAGGATAAGCAATTGCTTTGTCCTTGGTTTACTGTATACCAGATGCAGCAGAGTTGTCCATGTGCCCCTGCCGTTAGATTTGGCGAATCGCCAGTGGCCCTAGTCACAAATTTCTGTTACAATGAAATATTTTTATGTCCGTTTCATTATGACTGGATTATGCCTGTATAAGTAATAATTAGGTCTATAAAATTGAATATCACAAGTATAATATAAATTGAATGTATTCAAAATAATGTTGAATGACAAAAAAATATTCAAATGTCAAATCAACCAATTTTCCTGAGGTCCCATGCACTTAGGTCTCAAAAATTTCTGAAAAAATACCAGGTGTACCCATGTTATCCAGAGGACTCCCTGTAAAATTATTTTGATGCAAGAATAATACTTTCCAAGATACAGCCAGTTGTGTGAGGTGAGAGGGGTGTCAGATGTGGCACAGCTTTATTTTTTCATCAGTTTCACAGGACCATATCTCAAGAACTTAATCATCTATCTAGCAGGCTCAAATTTTGCATACTTTTTATAGGTATAGCACGTAACAAAATCAAAATGTTTGATCCAGATGACACCACTTGGTAAGAGCAGACATTCAAAACTGGAAAAAAATATATTTTTGTGTCTTTGGCCTTGCCGTGTTTAGGTTTTCAGAAAGCATACTTCTAAGTGATATAGCCTGTCAAAATTTTTTCCATGTTTAGATACCTTCACAAGGCTTTTCAAAAGGTTGTAAACAAACAAGAAACTGCATCAAGGTTTGACCAGCAGACCTCTCAAATGTGAAAAAATCATTTGGATTCTAATATTTAGACCAGCTTAATGCACTGTGAGAATGTCCAGACATTTTTAAAAATGTTTTCTTCATGATCCCTTCTTTATCAAATAACAAGTCTTACTTTTCTTATGTGAATCTTTCATTATTTTTTATTTTCCATTCTAAGCATGGGTTAAATTCACCATTTGTCAGTAATGAATATCATCAAGTTCTTCATCACAAACTTGGGTATAGGATTAATGGAATAAAATCACCAAAGGCGCATCAAGCACAAACCATGAACAACAGCTGCTTGATTTATCATTAAATACAGAACTAGTTATAATGAAATGTAAACATCAGGAATGTGACCCACTTAATTTCTGTTTTAATCAAAGTGCAGAGTATAGGGCATTTTTGTCTTTGAGATCAAGATGGTACTGCCTTCTACTGACCACTGTAGATGCACTAAGAAGTGCAATGACACACTGTAATGGTACCCGACAAATATTGTCTCTATGTGGCCAAAGGAAATACTGTGCAGAATGGTTTGGATGTATGTAACATGTCAGGATTTCTGGTTCTGCTTCACTCTTGACACAAATCACCCCATTCCAACAGTCATCGTACATGCACCCAACATAGCCTCCAGTAGGACACTGGTCTAATGTGAGGGATGCATCAGATCCATCAGGAGTGTGATAGTGAGAGGGCAGGATATCAGCTGTGGTGTCAGTGGTGAATATTCAGACAGTCAATTGACTATCTTCACCAGACACCCACCTGGCTTTAATTTTGACATCTTCTGTAGGGATGTAACAGTGGTATTCTATAGTTCCAGGTACTCTTTTGGCAATGGAGAATTGCATTCTCAGTTTAGCAACATGAGATAGGACATCATCATTTGATATGAAAAAACTTTGACATTTTTGATAACTTACTTATTGAAAACTCAATGATTACCTTTATTGACACATGGCACATTCAGCCTATGTTTAGGATGGAAAAGATTTACATAAGAAAAGTTAGGTTTGTGCTTTGAGAAAGAAGGGACAATGTAGATTAATTAAAAATATTTGAAAAATTATGTGCACATTCCCTCAAGCCATTAGGAGAGGAGGAGAGGTTAGAAGCACGCGCTGATACAATACATTGCCGCACCCACCACATGACAAACCAATTTAGGATCCCAGATTAGGACCCAAGTGCAGCCATGCAATGGGTGATTGCTCAGCACCACACTAGTTCAGATGGAATGGAACCAGTGTGAAGTTTTTTTTATGGTGGCTGGAGTGCCAATTCTGCCACCAACCTCCAGGTTTTCCCATGCCATTCGGGTGCTCTTTAAATTAAATCAAAAATGTTTTGTTTTTTTTTTTGGATTTGAAAGGTCTTCTGTTCAAACCCTGATATTGTTACTGTTCTGTTTATTGCTTTTTGAGAAAGTCTATATAGTTATCTGAATAAGGAAAAAAAAATCAAAAGTCTGCTTTGGTTACAAATATGTGTTTCTGAGGCCTAAACATATCAAAGCCAAAAACTCTAATTAAAATATTTTGTCACGTACTTTATTAATTAAGGTACCAGCATGTAAAGTCTGAGCCTGCTCGGTGGTTTAATTCTTAATCTTTGGACTTCTAAAATTTGATGAAAAAATGAGGCCAGGCAAAATTCACAAACCATCAGTAAACTGCCACACTCTTGGAAAGTATTGATCTTGCATCAAAAAAAATTTTTACATGGTGTCTCCTGACACTTGGTAATTTTACCTGAATTTTTTGAGTCCGAAGTGCATGGAACATTGGTTGATTTGACATGGAATGACCAAAATGTAAAAGAACAGTTGTTGGTTTTTACCAGGCACTAACTTAAGCATTACTTAAGATGGTCTGTTCATGCAATATGGGAGAACTTTACAAGTCTGACTTAGCACGTAACATTTAGGATCACAAATATGTCTAAATTGTTAATCTGTAATACTATTAGTTATTAGCATCATCTGCACTAGACACATATCCTTTTAAAGACTGATAGTTTTCATCTAGCAAACCACATTTAACTGTATAAACTGTGCTTTTGTGCCTTAAAAATTTGTTTGGTGTGTTGTACAGATTTTTTAGAAGCTGAATTGAATAATTCTGTCTGCTAAATAGATAAATAAATAAAATTCACAGAAAGTGCTTACAAGACCATAACAACATATATTTGTTTTAATTTGTAAAATACTTTTTTAGGCTCATAGAACTTAAGGGTCATAAGGTCCTCTGGCCTCTAAGCAAAAAGAAGCAAACTTAAGTTTATGTACTATTAAAAAAAGGGGTGTAGGGAAATAAGGAGCCTCATGTATAAAGCTGTGCTTATAATTCACACTAAAACTTGGCATACAGACAAAACTGGAAATGTGCATACATACAAAAAAATCCCGATGCATATAATGTACGTGCAAGTGCCTTCATCCCATCCCAACTCCTCTCAGAATTTCACATATTTTAATATGCAAATCAATATAAATAGCCCCTTCTGTTCCGAGTTTTGTTAAAAGACAATAGCAAAAGAAGAATTTCAGCAAATGTGAAGTGGAGGCAAGGAAAAACATACTATTTGTTGGCTTAAGCAGTGGTATAAGCAGCAGAATGAAAGTGATGGAGTGATACAACGTGATGGAGATACTCAGAAGTTAAAGTGCAAAAAGTCACATAGTGCCCGAAATAGAAATAGCACACGGTGATGGTGCTGCTCTGCCGACCACATTTTCAGGCGCTGTTATATATTATAGTTAACAAAAACTAAAATTAAAACTGAAACTATTATAAATTATACATTTTAGTAAACTGAAATAAAATAATTAACAAAGCAGAAATGAAAAACGAAACTATTAAAGTAGCTGGAAAGACTAACTGAAATAAAATAATAATTTACTAAAAATATTTTTAGTTTTCATTTTTTAATGAATGTTCTTGCCGTTAGTCTTTTCCACCACGAGCTGCCCGCATATTCATCCTGTGAACATCGGCTGGTGATGGAGGGTGGGTGTTCACACAGCATTTGCAGTGACAGAGCAAGCTGAATTAGGGCAAATAAAGTGTGTTAAATAGAAAGCGATTTTCTTTGCGCTTGTTGTATATCAAGATGCAATTTAAATGCCTGAAATTGGAATGTGCTGTTCATCAAAACCTTTACTGTATGGACATAAAAATCATGAGTAATGTTTCAGTTTATTTCTCAGGTGCCTTCATTTTGTTGACAATAATTCACCTGCCACTTCGCACAGGAGAAATCCTTTCTGAAAATAAAACATCACTGCTCGAGAGACTGACTAGGTCATCATACAAGATCAGCATATTGTTGCTGACCAATCAGTTTTGCTTTAAAAAAAGTCATTTAAAAACAAAGCGATACAAACTTTGTAAAATTCCTGAGTTTGCAATGTCACTACTGAACTACAAATAGGAAGGAGAAGAGAGTCTGCCAGCTAATGAAAACTAAACATACTAATGTGTTTTTGTATTTATTCTATATTTATTAATTTACGTTTTTTTAGTTTATATTCACAGCTCAAAATACCTGATGATATGAAAATAATCCAGTAGCAAAATTATGTTTTAAAATATTTGTTCCCCTTTTTTCAATTTCTCTCTCTCTCTCTCTCTCTCTCAAAATATAGTTGAAATATCATATTCTTTTTGTTTTTAATATCATCCATATCATACATTTTGCATACCAGGGATTTTCCTGCTTTACATCCAAACCTACTGGGGTAGGCTCCAGGTTTCCTGCCATCCTGTTCTGGATAAATAGGTTTAGATTATATATAATATAGTTCCTAATTTCAGTCACTGTCTCAATCATTTTGTGGCTGTCTGCACTCCTATTACCTGCTCTTACTGTGCTCATTAAGGGTTTATTGTTCTTATTGATATTTCTACTAAAGTCTTCACACATTATACACTTCTCGTCATTATTAGTACAACATGGAAAAGTTTCTGGTTTAGGTATGTGTTCAGCATTTCTTGCATTTCTCACATTTCCTTTCATCCTACAGTTACCCAGATCTTTGTAGTCACAGAACACACATGAAATGAATGAATTCCAAATAATGATATACTGTATTATTTACCCTATACAACTTCAGGCACATCACATGCTGATAAGGAGCTTTGGCTTGAGCTGGGAGAAGTGGTAGAAGTGAAAAAGAATTTTGTAGGCTTAAGGAATTCTAGTGTTAAGGCGCCTTTTATAGTGTAACGTTGGTGCCAAGTGCCACAACGGATAGATTCTCTGCACTTTACGTGCCTCTTTGAGGTGACTCACTATACTTAAAAGGACTGCTTGCCTTTTGCCACACTAGTTGGAAAAGCACCTGCGACTGTCCAGTGTTGCCATTTTTATAGGCTGTCCTGCTGTAGATGATGTAATGCCAGCTCATTCTTTTGGTGATTCATCCCTGGCAGATGTAATTTGTCCAGCGCCAATGCAACAGCAATGTGCATGCAGTTGACTAGTTCGATTACATTTGGAAAACCGGATGTTGCTGCTAATTGTGCCTTGATGTTTCCCCCATTCAACCACAGTGTAATCAAATCTTATATATCTGGATGACAAATGGATAATACCATCCTACACACCTGGCATGGTGTGAATCAGTGATGACTGAGAAGTACCTGATCAGTCAGCCAGTTCCCATTCAAAAGCTCCTGTGGCTAAAACCCTGAGAGTAGACAGAAATTGCAAAGGCGCAGGTAAAGCACAATTCCTCAAAGTCTGCCTTTGTAAAGCTAACATTGGTGCAGCACACAGCTCCAAGAGGATAGCTCTTGGAAATAGAAATCAACTTGGAAACCAGTCATCATCGCCTATAAATTTGTACCCTCTTCTAATTCTTCCATTTGCTATGTCTTCTGACGACACTAAAGTAGCTATGGTAAGTTGGAATAGTTTGGCCATTGTTTGCACCATTATGCTGTTGCAGAATGATTACAATCAAGTGAATTAAATTTGTAAATGATATGCCATTAATTTTGATATATCTGATAAAGCCTGCGTCATGGATGCGAATGTGAAAAAGAAGGGAAACAGTAGCACTGCTTTGATGCTGGGTGCCGCCAGTTAGCAGAACCGAGTAGAAAAGTGCATGCGCAAGGTGTGAGGCTGCCGTGAAATGTGCGTGGCTTTATACTAAGTTTAGTTTTTATACATGAAATGGGCATACATTTTTGTGTGTATGCACTGTTTATACTTGAGGCCGAAATTCCTTAGGCTTCTAAGTAAAAAGAAACAAGCTTAAGTTTATGTGCTGTAAAATAGGCATGTAGGGTTTTAAGGTCCTCTGGCCTATAAGCAAAAAGAAACATAGATGGAATAAAAAACAAATTTATTAATGACTGAATTTACTTTGTTTGACCAATCATAGGCAATTATGTTTGTTTTTCTTATGAACATTGTAGTTAGAAAGAGACAGTGTATCTCCTTGATAGAGTAGTTTTTTGTAGGAGAGACAGGTTCATTAAAGCTTTATGAGTCTCTCAAGCGATAATGCGTGACTTGTAAGCACTTCATGCTTTACAGCAAAAATGTAAAATTAGTAATAAAATATTTTAAAAATGGAGTATGCAGTACAAACGTGCATTTAAACACCCAAAGCTTTTACCTTAAGTTTGAATACTGTGCAATTATTTTTTTTATTGTGAAGAGTCTGCAGGTCTGTCTTTTTAAACATGAATGATGGTATTGAATATAATGTTGTATATGTATGCATCTTTAATTATTTGGCAAGTGCAAGGATTTCTGTTAGAAGCACCAAATCCAAGGAATGAAATTCCACTGCAATACTGGAATAACAACTGTAGTTAGTTCCCTACTATTGCCAAAGTAGAACACAAGAACACAATGTGGCAGGTGTCATTTATTTTGAATTACTTGCATGGTATGCAGAATGAAGTGTTGTACAAAAAATGTTACATTTCCCTGTAATTCTCATCCACACAGATCTAGTCTCATTTTTCTCAGTATCTTGTAAATGTGTGTATCAGCTTTAGCTTTAGGTACATAAACATTATCATATATCAGCACTGGCCTAGAATTCCCATATCGGTATATCTCTATGAAAATTAAAACTAAACTTTTTTTTTATTTTATAGTGTCAGTGCTCGATTTATAAATGATACATAAATTGTACCGGCTTAAGACTGTGTAAAACACATGTCCAGGTTGGAGTGTGTGTATTTGAAAACTAATGTGATCTAACACTATTCAATCCTTTTAGACATCTCTGTCAAGTTTATGAATTAATTTGCCTATGGTACAGAAATACTGTACTGAAGGACAAGAGTGTTTCTCTTTTATGTTACACAGAATGTTTATCATTATTAACCTTTGAGGCCTATAGGGGGCATCTCAGACTCCAGATTCTAGAAATAATTGTGTAAGACGCCATTTTATTTTATTTTTTTTTTACCACAGTACCTTTCATAGATCACATCCCTCCAAAAAGATTCTATGCACAAGAACATCACACAGGTAGCAATGAACAATTATTCCTTCAATATTCTTTTTCCTCTGCTTCAGGCATGCTTTGCACAATTCCTCTCCTGACTTGGACTCACCTGGCACTTCTGGGTCTGGTGGAACTTAAAAATCACAGGAGAGCCTCCCCCAACAGTTCCATCCAGCAGGACCCAAGGACCCAAACAGGGCTACTTGTTGTAACTACAACTCCCATGCAGCCCTGTGGGTGTTCAAATGTGACTACTTTAGGAGTGGTCCCGACACACAGCAAATTTACAGACCTCATGGCCCCAGTAAGCTGTTTTTACTTTTCCAGCTATTTAAGCCGGGATGGTGCCCTACCCACTTCTTCAATGACTCCTGTTTCTGTTTTTTTGTAATCATCATAGAATAAGGAAACTTCAACCATGTCATGTACATCACACACACAGTATGCCAGTTTATCTTATGGTGCAAAACCACATGCTGCTGTGTACTTTTGTCTTTGCCTTTTTGAAGTCAATAATTATCTGTTTCTTCCCCACTTTTATTTTTTTATTTTTTTTTACAATCTTTCTTCTGTCCGAATCATTAAACAGTCACGCACTTGACAATTTAAATCCAGTTGACATCATAGTCAATATGTGAAGTAACCTGAGACAAAAGGCAAAATGCTGTTATTAAAGTTCTAAGTAGATGCTGTCTGCACCTGTGCTGCACAATTGTGGATCAAGTGGTCTATAATGTGGCAGTTACCGTGTCAGAGCAAAGTGACTTCTAAATCACTCAGTATGTTATATACACACTTGGGTGTTTGTAAAAAGCAGGCTGTTGCCGAGCCTTTGTACTTTGAAATGAACAGGTCTGATACAGCCCTAGGATTTTCACCATCTGACTTTCTTGTGGAAAGTAACTGTAGTGTTTAATTAACTTTGCTGTGCATAAACAAGATTAATCAACAAGAGCAACTTGGAGAGAGAGAGGTTGAGAGCATGCGATGATAGTGCTCTACCGCACCCACCACATGACGAACCACCTGGATATTATGCTGTATGTGAATGTTGCAGCATATACTGCAGTAAGAACTTTTACTTCCTGATGAGTGTGATTGATTACTCTTTCTTTTGGTCGACACTTCTTCAAATATATTCCATCTCCAGTCCATCCTTTATCATTCTCTGCACAGTTGTCTCTTTTAGAATTGTGTAAAATATGTTTTCTTTTGATGTTGGCAATATATTACTTCTGATTTGACAATTTTGTTTAACCCCCTTAACGTTAAACCCAAGAATTACTCGGGCTGTAAAAGAAGAGCCAAAAGCGTTAGTCCTGAGCATCACTCAGGCAATGGTTTAGACTCCTCTCGCGCAAGCATTAAACCCAAGCATCTTGTGCATGCGGTATGTCTGAATGTAACCCAGGACAAAATGTAGCTGTGTGACCAGCAAAGTCCGAGTAACAAACTTGACAATGGCTCCTGGGGAAAAACGTCTTTCTACAGCGCAAGTGTTACATGCTGTTGCTGGTGATGGTGATATTCATGATGTCGAGGCGCCTCTCATCAGCAGTGATGAAGAAATAAAATTGTCTTGAGGTGGTGAAATAGAAACAGATACTGAGAGTGAAAGTGATTCTGATGGATCCGAAACTGATGCTTGCTTTTGGGTTCCTGTTGACACTGCTGCAAATAAACCTGCACCACCTTGTTTTGATTTTTTGGGGGGCAGCCAGGAATAAAAGTGGATATTGCCAACCAAGATCCAATAACTTACCTGAAGTTATTCCTGGATAATGACATAATCCAAAGAATTGTTGCAGACGAAACACTATGCTGAGCGGTGTCGGGTAAATGACCACATATGTAAGTTGTTTTCCCATACAAAAAGATGGTAACTGGTATCTGCTGATGACATCTGGGCCTTTTTTGGGCTTATTGATATTTTGCAGGGACTTACAGGAAAACCTGAGCAGCGGTGTTGCTTGTTCAAAAACAAAATTTTGACAACACTATTCTTTGGAGAGATCATGTCAGAGTCTAGGTTTTCACCGAAATATCTCCACTTTACAAACAATGAAGAATTTGATGAGAATGTCCATCCAGCACCAAAACTCAAATTCTGGGAGATATACCAGGCCATTTTGAGAAATTTCCATAATGTGTACATTCTGGATCGTGATGTCAGCATAGACAAAAGTCTCATGACTTATAAGGGCAGGCTGGCATGGATACATTACATTATATCAAAAAGAGCAAGATCTGGGATACAATTACACATGCTCTGTGAATCAAAAACTGGATATGTTTGGAATTTGATTCTGTACACGGGAAAAGGAACAAAGTTTGATGATGAATACAATTGCTACGGATAAACATTTGAAATACATCAGTCTGTGTGTAATGAATGAATCTAATATACAAGTTTCACTTTTTGAATGGAATTACTGAAATAAATCAACTTTGTCATGATATTCTAATTTTATGACCGGCACCTGTATAAGCAGACACACAAATGGTGGTGAACCATGTCTTCTTGGTATCTTGTTGTCACTTGAATTTTTTGAATAAATGCACACTTGTTTCATTACAGTAATCCCTAGCTATATCGCGCTTCAACATTCGTGGCTTCACTCTATCGCGGATTTTATATGAAAGCATAACTAAATATATAACGCGGATTTTTTGCTGCTTCGCGGGTTCTGTGGACAAAGTGTCTTTTTACTTCCTGTATATGCTTCCTCAGTTGGTTTGCCCAGTTGATTTCATACAAGGGACGCTATTGGCGGATGGCTGAGAAGCTAACCAATCAGAGCACGCAGTTGAGCTCCTGCGTGCTGAATGCAGTGTTAACCAGGAAGTCTCATCTCGCTCATTCAGCATCAACGTG
>JANRMT010028174.1:109003367-109016176 GCA_026402145.1 Polypterus bichir lapradei | reverse complement strand
TGATTCTGCGTTAACCGCATATTTTTTCATACGTCTCAAACCAAGGAGATGCGAGGTTAAAATGAACCGATAAGCGCGCGTACATACTCAGTACATCCCCTCTTGGGAATCGAACCTCGGATGTAGGCGATAGAGGCAAAGCCTCTACAATTGCACCACGGTGTGTGGCTTATCTATTTGAGAGTATGTAGATCGGGGTATATATATATATATTCGCAGCGGAGACGTAGTGTGTTAAAGAAGCTATGAAAAAGAAAAGGGAACATTTTAAAAATAACGTAACATGATTGTCAATATACAGTAATTGTTTTGTGAGTGTTATTGAGTGTTGCTGTCATCAAGGATTCGATTATCATTATTTGTTTCAATCAGGGTCGTATTTGTACGATGTGTTGTGTTCAAGTTACATTCCGTGTTTGTCAGTCGTTGTAAAGATGACAGGTTTCATTCATTGATTCGTTTCTTACTGCATCAATAAACAGCTCGTCTTCTTCTTTATCTGAGACCTGACACACTGCATGTACGGGTTTTTTTTTTTACACTGTCTTCCTTTAGCGGGACATTGACTTTTTCCACCGTGTGCTTTGTTTCCGCAGTAGCTGCACTTATGAATATGCATGTATGTATCAGACACTTCATATTTTTTTGCTGCCTTTTCAATTGTGTAATTCGGTTTTTGTTCAGCGCTCTTTGGAACTGTTGCTTTTTGCCTGTGCACTGCGTCAGTTCACGTGAGCCGCTCGGTGTACATGCATCAAATGTTTCCCAGCTGTGCTGGTGCCATGTCGTGCTATGTCCATGGCTGTATCTAATGTTACCTAAGTCCCGGCACTTAAAGCTTTCTCTCGCAGTTGTTTGTGCCAAACACCACCCTGACCATCTCATCTTCCTCTGCATAAGCACAGTCCTTCACCCGTGAATATTTAGTGGCAGTGTTTCTATTGGATTGCCGCTGACGGACAGCCTTATATGGGCAGGCACTAAATTACAAACGCCAGCGGCAGCCTGTCTATGAACTTAATTTAAAGTTTAGGTTTACATCGTTTCCGAAGTAGCAGAACTCATGAATATGGTTGTATATGTCACTTGCTCACTTCTTATTGTTTCGCTGCCTTCTCAATTATATAATGCATGTTTTCTTCAGCGCTTTTTGGGGCTCTTCCTGGTTTTCTACGTACTGCGTGATTACGTGGGAGGCGTGATGATGTCACACAAAACTCCGCCCCCACGGCTTTCAAGCTCATCTCCATTACAGTAAATGGAGAAAACAGCTTCCAGTTATGACCATTACGCGTACAATTTCGAAATGAAACCTGCCCAACTTTTGTAAGGAAGCTGTAAGGAATGAATCTGCCAAATTTCAGCCTTCCACCCACACGGGAAGTTGGAGAATTAGTGATGAGTCAGTGAGTGAGTGAGTGAGTGAGTGAGTGAGTGAGTGAGTGAGTGAGTGAGTGAGTGAGTGAGTGAGTGAGGGCTTTGCCTTTTATTAGTATAAATATATACTCGTATATATATCGATTTCTAAATCTTATGTGTAGTCCAGATGGATCAATTCATAGATATTCACAGTCTATTTAGGCGGTATTTATTTGTGAGTGAGACACATCTTTATTCATTGTTTTAATAGGCAGATTCATTATCAAATGTCAGTCAGGCATCTTTTGGTATGATTCAAGGGATTAAACTAAACTCTAAGTTTGACATCATTCCCAAGTTGGGTACAGCAGTGTGTGGGGCAGCAGCATAATTTAGTTAGAAAAGGAATCCAGAGATGAATTATAACCAGACGAGCAAGTAGAAGGTCATAACTGGGAAGTCAAAAACAAATAACCAAGGCTCAATATTTGTAGCAATAATCATAGTCAAATAGAGAAGATAGGATTTTGAAATTCAATAAACACACATGTAACTAGAGTCAAAACATTAATCCTAAATTGATTTCAAAGAGCTGAGCTAGATCGTGTTAAACGGAAATATTTCAAAGTAACAATGGAAATAAAGTTTTAAAGTTTTAGTTGATTCCAATCAAGGACAACAAGGAAATGCATGACATGACCCATATCCTCTATCATGACCTGAATATGTTAAGCTCCACAGCCTTGCAGTTGACCTTGACTAGCAATGGCATAGCAGCTGTCCACTCATACTCCTCAAAAGACTAGTTCATATAAGAAAAACAAGACTGCGTTGTGGGAAAGTGAAGTTTCTTTTCAAAATTGTTGAAGAAACATATCAAGCACCAAAATTGATGTTTCTTAACCAAACATGATGACCATTAATTTGCTGATTGCTCTAAAAACCCATAAATAAAACTCTAAATAATATTTAATGTTCAGGAAGTATTTATTTAAAAATAAGAAACAAGAGTCTGATCACGACAGAGATTCCAAGCACGTACAGGCTTTTGTCTCGCCCAATAAGCCTGCCAAGATTCATGTGATGGATATGATGAGTCTTAATCCAAGGTTGATCCTCGGGACCGTAATCCCATCAATGGACCAAATGTTCAGCATGTGTACACAGGGATAAGAATCCAGAATTCTTTTATTTGTCATAGTTCTGTTCACCCTCAACTCAGCAGGAGCAAGTTTGCATCTGTAATAAGGACTATTGTGCACTGGTTGTGATAGTCAAAAGTGTGATAGTAGCCGACCAGTATGACACTAGACCCCCTCTTTTCCTAATCACATAAGGGCATATTCTATATACCTAGTGCTAGTTTATGTGATGGAACTCTCAGGCAGATGTCTCTTGTTGAGATCTCCACTTTGTGCCTGACCCTATACTTGGGGCCATTTTATGTATGTCTTGAGTCCACAAACTATTTAGCAGAGATTTCTGCCATTGTCAAACTGACTGACTTAAGTCTCTGAAGATGTTCTGATGCACTCAGAACCAATGAAGTGTGAAAAGGAAATGCAAGCAGACCTGGTTTATAACACAGAGTCGCTCAAATGAAGACATCTTGATTGCTGAACAATAAAGCACATTTTGCCCAGATTCAGTGATGTGCGAAGTGTCCATCTAATTAGACTGGCATGAATCTATAGTATATTACACCAAAAGAATTTTTAAATGTCTTGGTTGATCCTTTTGGCTTGGTTATTTACCACACAACCTATCCTCTTACAAAAGAGACACCAAAAGTGAGGCACAAATTGAAGACCTCGACCCGATATTATTGAGGATGAGATCATATTTATTCACGCAACTTCTTTATTAAGTATATCCCTTGAATAACATGTACCTACTTAGAGAAATTATCAACAAAAACCAAAATAGTAATATTACTCTTGAAATTGGGTAGATCCATTATTAAATCCATCGAAATCCCATGGACTAATTGTAGGGGAAATCAACTTAAATTGCCTGACAGGAAGCCCATAGCAGGGTTTTATTCTATAATTAATTTCACAAGCAATAACAAACTCATGCCTTTCATGTGCCATCCTTTCCCACCAAAAATAATGTTTCAATGATTCTAAGGTTTCGGGCAATATCGGGTTGGCTAAACAAATTAGAAAAATATGCCCATTCTAAAACTCTTTTTCTTAATTTGGATGGAATGTAATATTTTCTCAAGGTACTTTATTTGGTTCAAAGACTTAAGACTGAACTGCCAGGCCTTCTTGTACCAAATGGTCTGGACAATCAATAATAGTAATATGTAAAATTCTGTCAGGGGAGATTCTGTGTTTTGGTACCAAAGAGACCTTATCTGGCTTATACTAATCTAGAAAGTATAAGTATTGTTCTCTGTATGTCATAGTAAAATTGAACCTGCTAAAGAACAAGCCCATCTGGTGTCTCTCACAATCAGTCGTTGGAAGGTTTTCAAATAAATCAGATTTTTATGATCCAAATAAATATTTACAAGATAGGAGGTATCCTCTAATCAATTTCTCCACAACTGTAAGGCTAATTTGATAGCCAAAAGTTTTTGATTACCAACATTGTAGATTTGTTCAGTGACACTTAATTTCTTTGAAAAACTGGAACTTGGTGTCAGGGAATTCCTGTAAGAGGATAGCACCAACCCCAATATTGGATGTGTCTACTTCTAAAATAAATTTTAATGATGTATCTGGATGTCTCAATTCTGGAACTAGCATACGCCCTTTAATCCAGGACATTGACAGTCATGACACCGAGATGAACTCGCAAATGAGGAATGCAGTGCATGATCTACATAAATAAATAAATAATCCATAGTAAACTCCAGGGCTATGGTGGAGCTTAAGTGACATTAAATAATTAATCTCTAAATAGGTTGAAATCAAAGGTTAAAAACACCTGATCTGTCCTTTAAAATCACTACTGAATCTATGTACTTCTTACTAAAGCAAACAGCTCCTCTGTTCACCTATTTCAGCTTTCTCAGAAACAGAAGTTGTCCTCCAACAGGCGCACTCAACCCTTTCATCCAGCTGGTTCACTGCCACCATCTCATGACCTTCAGTTGGAAACTTTGTGAGCCCTGCTGCTTTCTCCTGCCTCCATCCCTCGACCTCCAGAAGGAGCCAACATAGAGCGGATGGTTGCTCCTGGTCCTTGGGTGCTCAGCGGGAGTGACCATACCTCGGATTGGCACTGCTCTTCTAGCACCAATATTCCCAACCGATTGTCTCCTCTCTGTAGCACCACCGGCTCAGCTGCGATCATGTCTCTCTGAGTTTATGATCCTTTGCTTTCCTTTAACTGCCATGTCTGTTTATTCCCCTCAATCTATTCAGGCTCTGTATTATACTCTTGTGAGTGTGGCGCATCCTAATTACAATCCGCAAAGTGCTGATGTGAAAGAGCTAACCTAATCAAAAAATCAGTCCATCATCCACACATAATCTCAAGGACAAACAATTGTATTAATGTTATTTAATAAAATATGTCATTAGCATGTATTACTCTGATCAAGGCTAAAGTTTACTATTTTTATGATCATCACTATATAGAAAAATATTCTTAAAGGCGAAGTGTTTTGTGTAAAAGTAAAATTGTGAAATATATGTAAACTGGAAGACTTCACATTTGCAGTTTACTAGAAGAAAAATATTAAAGAAATACAACAAAGGATAGATATTCACCTGTTTTTCTTGTTCAGTCTGGTCATCTGTACTCTGCTGACAAGATAAGATGGTCTGGAATGACAAGTTTTCGTCGAGGTTATCCTGAGTGTCCATGGGAGTGACCTTGTATGGTAATTCTGAAATGTTAACATTTAGTACAACAGGGTGTTTAGAATCAGTTATCCAGATGTGAAGCTGTTATCCAATAGGTAGTGTAGCACTGAAATAAAGAAACATAAAGCTCACCAAAATGGTATTAAATTTACCTGCCCATCCAGATCTTACTTCCACTTCCACACTCAGGTCCTGTGCTGACCAGTGGCCTGCGGTATTTGCAGACATTTTCAAGTTGTCTTTCAATCTGTGCACTGTTTCTGCCAGCTTCAAGACGTCCACCCTCATTCCTATATCAAAAAAATGAAAGGGCACAGGTCTGAATGACTACAGACTCATAGTTTTAACCTTTGTAGTTAAGAGGACCTATGAACACCTTATTTTATTTTCCTCAAGAATGCGTGTGAAGAGTTGCATCACAAGGATTAGTTTTCTTATATACAGTACAGGCCAAAAGTTTGGACACACCTTCTCATTCAATGTGTTTTCTTTATTTTCATGACTGAAGGCATCAAAACTAAGAATGAACACATGTGGAGTTATGTAAATAACAAAAAAAGGTGAAATAACTGAAAACATGTTTTATATTCTAGTTTCTTTAAAATAGCCACCCTTTGCTCTGATTACTGCTTTGCACACTCTTGGCATTCTCTCGATGAGCTTCAACAGGTAGTCACCTGAAATGGTTTTCACTTCACAGGTGTGCCTTATCAGGGTTATTTAGTGGAATCTCTTGCTTTATCAATGGGGTTGGCACCAGCAGTTGTGTTGTGCAGAAGTCAGGTTAGTTGGACGATCACTTATTTTTCAACAGGACAATGACCCCAAACACACCTCCAGGCTGTGTAAGGGCTATTTGACCAAGAAGGAGAGTGATAGAGTGCTGTAAATGGTCATGAAAATAAAGAAAACACATTGAATGAGGAGGTGTGTCCAAACTTTTGGCCTGTACTGTATTTATAGCTATTTATAGCTTTAATTTCTTTTTATAAATATCTAAGGGGTGCCAGCTCTAGGCTAAGGCAAAGTAGTCACCGGCCTAGGGGTGCCTTGACTTTCGGGGGAAACCAATACTCATCCAAGCACCTGCTCTTCCATCTTTCCCGCTTTTACATTGGCTGTCACTATAGCACATTTTGTATGAATTGGCTCTGATATCTGAGAGGGTACCCCAGACTCTTCGATTTCATTTACAAATATGCAAATATGAATGCACTCCAATCACACAGGGGACTACGAATTTTGATATCTTATATATGAAATCACTCTGATCTTAGAGAGGAAGCATCTACTCACCATTATCTAGGGGCACCATGTACCCTTGAGCCAGCCCTGGCTAAGGAACATTTCCCTTGCTAGATGAGGTGGAGTAAAGAGGATCCAGTAAGACTTTGGCTATGCATTGACATCGGTGTGTGTGCCTTTGTGGAGTACTACAAGGCCCATATGATGGGTGGATACAACAGCCGGTAGCTATCCTGCAACGGCTGGAGAAACGGGCAATAAGGAGGTTAATTGCTGGATAGCTGAGAGAGCTGTAAGAGTTCTGGAAAACAGTACAGCACTTACCAGAGAGGGAGCTTTAGAGAGAGAGAGAGCAGGAGGTTCCCTCAGAATTAAATGTTCATTGGTAGTGATCAGATGCTGTGATTTCTGTGATGTTTAAAACCAAACTATGAACACTAACGATTGTCTTTTAACTAGGTTTGTGGACCAGCTTGGAAGAAAACCTTCTAAACCACTTAGAGGGAAGGAAGTACAGGTGCCAGGATTTAAAAGTCCTACAATTTCTGGTTAGGACTGTATAGCACTGAACTATGCGATTTGTTATTTATTTATTTTTTTGTAAATAGTGATTTGTGGAAAAACCTTACCTTGATGTTTAATGGAATTGGGAGAAAGCAGTAATGACTTGATTTCATTCTGTAAACATTTTTTTTCTGTTGTTTTTGATTATTTTAAATGTGTCATCAGAATTATCTATTTTTAATAGATGATATACAATATTTTGCTTTTTGAGTTTTTTTTCCAACATCTGTAGATTAAGAATCGCTGTTTTTCACTTTTTGTCTCTGTGTTATTTTCTCTACACTACTGATTTGCTCCATTATGAACTATAAGATACCCAGGCTACAAAAGACTTCTTGGATCCTTTTCAGTTTGTATTTAGAGCCAACTAGTCTGTGGATGATGTTGTCCATTTGGATTTAAGCTTTATTTACCAACACTTTGACAAACTGGTACATATCTAAGGATCTTATTTGTGGACTTTAGCTGCTAAATAAGAATCTCATCCGCTTCAATCTGTTATTGGATCACAGACTTTTCTTACAGATAGAAAATAGTATAGGCACACATATCTGACCCTTTAACCTGTAGTACTAACGTGCCACAGGGCTGTGTCCTTCCCCCACTGCTCTTTTCACCATATACAATTGACTATATCTGGTAATTTATCTGTCAAACCTCTTAAATTTGTAGATGAAATCACACTAATAGGCCTAATTTCAGTCCATATTCAGACAAGAAGCAGAACAGTGTCATGAAGCTATAATAAATTGGATCTTAACATTCCAAAAACTTAGAAGATGATCATAGATTTGAGGAAACAGCTACCTGCCCACTTACCCTCCTTAAATGGCTCAGCCGTTGAGATGGTGGAGTCATTTAAGTATCTGGGCTGTGTGCGGTCAGAAACCCTAAGTGGGAGTGAAACATCACATGTATTATCAAGAAAGCCCACCAGAGAATGTTCTTTTTCACCATCTGAGGATATTCAATGACCCTAAAGCAATATTGGATGATCTACACAGTCATCATCAGGTCCATTCTGACTTCTTCTGTAACTGTCTGGTTTGGTGCTGCCCCTACCTAGGTTAATACTAAAATCCCTGAAGCTTGCAAAAATTTTACTTGCACCTCCTCTTCACTACATTAATTGTGCACCGATATCACCTTTGTTTTGCAAATGTGTCAATCTGCCACAGGCAGGCAGCCTGCTATCCCATCCACCACCGAGGCAGCTGTAGTCAGACACAAAATACTCACAGCTGAAGTCTGTTTATCTGGCAGTGAGGTGTCTGGAATTGCATAAGAAAATAATATATCGTTATTTGAAATACATACATTTCATTTGTGTTCCGTGTCTACAGCGATCTGCAATTTGTGTTTGTGGTTTTTATTCAGTTTTATTCTTGAGCACACTTGTTTTGTTGATTTGTGAGAGACCTAAATCAAATGTATGTTTTTATTATATAATAGTAACAATAAAAGCAGCCCACCACTAAGCACTAAATGCAAGGAAGATCCAGGATCAAACTGGCAATGTGTTGATTATGAAGCAGCAGTTCTTAACCTTACACCAGGGAAGCAGAAATTGGTGAGATTGCCGCATTTCTACTGTGAAAGATGCAAACACACACATACATGCAAACATCTTTACTTTGTATTGATTGATATTTGGGTTTCAGTTTTCACACATTGGCAGCAACATGTTTCTTTTTCTTTGGTTTTTATTCTTGAATGTAACAACACTTGTTTTGATGTTTGGACTTCAGTCTTCACACATTATACACTTCACATCAACATTTTGTCTTTATTACTATAACATATGAAAAAAAAATTGTTTTAGTTATGTGTTCAACTTTTCTTGCCTCACAAGAAATGTTATCCTAGAATTACACAGATTATTGTAGACACAGAACACACATGAAATGTATGTATTTCAAATAACTATATATTATTTTTCTATATAATTCCAGACACCTCACTCCTAGATACACAGAAATTCAGCTCTGGGAATTTTGTGTCTGACTTCAGCTGCCTCGGTGGGGGATGGTGTAGCAGGCTACCTACCTGCAGCTGATTGACACATTTGCAAAACAAATGCGATATCTCGGCACAATTAACATAGTGAAGAGGAGGTGCAAGTAAAATTAAGGTTCCCTGGCATTATGAATATTTTTGCAGGCTTCAGGGATTCTAGAGTTAAGGCTGATTTGCAGCATATCATGCAGAGCTTGTAAAAAGATCATAGGCTGTACAGTACAATGACTTACCTTCCATTCAAAGCCTATATGATTCGGGAATAAGAAAGTGTGCCACAAAGTTCATTGCTCATGTGACTCACCCAGGCCAACGTCAATTTTAAAAACCTCCCTCCAGCTAATGCCTTCAAGCGGTGAAAGCTAAAACAACATGTTACCTAAACAGTTTTTTTCATCAAACAGTTATTCTGAATGACCTAGTTTGAGTTTTCCTCAGGATTTATGGATACTTGCACACCTTGGATGTTTTTTCTTCATATTTTCTACTATTTTATCGTTTATATTTTGTTTTGTCATTGTATGTTGTGCCATTGCTATAAAGACAAAACATCTACAACACATTAGTGTACCTAGGCAAAAAAGTGAATTCTGATCCTGAACAGACTGAAACAGTGTCCTTCCATACCAACAGTTAGCCACCTTATGGAAGTCTCTAGAGATATGTGTAGGAGCAGACAGAACAAAACTGGCAAGTGGATTCAAACACTAACAGTTTCTTGGAAGTGCACTTTGGCTTCCTCTGTGCTGTTAAGGCTGTGAAAGGCATAACGGTGTAAAGACATGAGGATGGGATAGGCAAGATATCAGACGTACAGGAAAAGCAACATAAAAAAATTAATACCAGAAAACAATGTCAAAAGATAAGCACGAGGTTGTTTGTCATTAAATGAATCCAAAAGTTGAATGATTCCATAGCATGAGAAGAAAGTCAGCACTGTCCTTGACTAGCAAAAATACTAAACAATAGTAAACAACTTTGCAAACTCCATGGGATGATTTCAAAATAAATAAACAGTTTCATAAAAATGCCAAAAATACTTCCAAAAATGAGACACACCCTAAGGGACAAGGGTCTTCAACATTATGATTGAATTACCTGTGAGGCTTCACAGTTAAGTCTCAGCTTTCAGCCTTTCCTAATCCTTTCAGGTGATATTTTCTTGCTGCTTCATATGTTGATTTGGTTATTGCATTTCTGTGACTTTGTTCTCAGTAGATGCTATTTCCTTGCTGCTATGGCTAATGGGCACTTATGGCTAGCCAACAGCAATGGATACCATACTTTGCATTAGATGTAACATCAGACAACACATACTATCTAACAAGCAAACATTAAGTGTGCTCATGCAATTGATATTATGAGTGGCTGTTGAGTAGCCTTAAGACTTGTGAATGTAGTGGTGTGAGCGCTGATGTCATTGTCAAATTTAATGTTGGAGTCAGAGTTAAGTTTGGCTGTGCAGTTATAGTTGAATAAGGAGTGTATTAAGGACTCAGCACACTACCTCGTGGGGTGCCTCTGTTTAGAGTCAGTGATTAGGAAGTGAAGGTGCCAGTCTGCCAAGGTTCAAACCTTAGTATCAGCAGTTTGGCACTAAGATCCAAGCTTAGGAATGTTAAATGCTGAGTCTATATACAGAAAATTGAACATTTACCTGTTATAGGTGCCATTGAGGAAGGACAGGCATCCTGACTAGGATGGAGGATGAATTCTTGTCTGGACAGGAGGCCATAATGGATGGACTGGGCAAATGGGCATACCAGAAGTAGTTCATTCCCCCATACAGCAGGTGGCAGTGTTCTCCAGGGCTGAACCTGATTAAGACACCCACAGGGTGGCATGGGAGTTGAAGCCTGGAAACACAGCCCTGTCAGAGTCTTGGGTATCATCAGAGGGCGCTGCTGGGGTAGGACTGCTCTGGTTTCCAAAAAACCTGGTATTGCTCCAGATTACCAGGGTGTGACACCGAAAGCAGATCCTGGGTTGAGTTTAAAAGAGAGCCCACAGTCTCAGTTAATTGAGTTAGAGTCAGGAGGCAAGTGAGTAACACTCCATGGGAGGTGGAAGTAGAGCATTTGTATTTGTGCATTGTGGTTGGTGTTTCTGTAAGCAAGATGTTAGAGGTAAGTAAAAACCTTTTAATTGAATGTGGAATTATGTTGGGCATTATTGTGTCTGTCATTTGGGACTCAGTTGTGCCCCTTTGTGGTTATACTTTACATTTAAGGACTTGGTTGCAGCAAGTAAGCTGTCAACTTTTTTGATCAATTTGAAATGCTTGAGCTTTTGGAAGTGTAGTTTTCCTTTGTAAACTCCTGTTACTTGCTTGTTATGTAAAGTATCCCTTATGAGAAGGACCTTTGAATCACAGTGAACTCATCACTATCCACATCCAGACAGTATACTTAAGCCATGGCTAATAGAATGTTAAGTTATATATCATGATGTGTGGAGTACAAGTCCAGCGAGGTTATGCCTAAGGTATATATTGTACTAGTTCTCTGCTGGAGTATTGGGTTGAGGTTTGGTATCCAAACTACAAAAAAGATGTAGCAACACAAGAGAACATCCAGAGGAGAGCAACTAGGCCGATTCTGGGTCTAAGAGGTATGAGCTATGAGGAGAGATTGAAGGAGCTGAACTGTTTCAATTCAAGCAAACAGATATCAAGAAGAGACATGATCCAAGTGTTTAAAGTTATGAAAGGAATTAGTACAGTCAATCCCAATTGTTACTTTTAAATAAATTCTGCAACAAAAACACATAAACACAGTTAGAAACTTGTTAAGGACAGATCTCACACAATAAGAAAGTTTTTCTTCATTCAAAGAAACATAGACTCATGGAATACTTTACAAAGCAGTGTGGTGGAGACCTCCAAATCTCGGCTTGATATTATTTTGGACAACTGAGGTGAATAGGATAAATGAGCTTCGTGGGCTATATAGCCTGTGCTTGTCACAATTGTTTTAATGTTTACTTTTTGAGATTTCTCTATTCTTTTCTACTATTCTCTTCCCTTAGTATTTAGCCTCTTTATTGTGTTGTGAGTTTGTTAATTCTTTAGTGTATGATTTCTTTCTAACAGCTTTGAGTAAACAATATTCTTCAGTTAGTGACAGCCTTGCCATGAGTAAGGTGTGGAAGGCATAAGGTTTTAAACCGTGCCTGGGCACATGCCTGCGTGCCAACCAGCCTACTGGCCTTTTGAGTGTGAAGTAACTCGTAAAACAGCACTTATTTAAGTGTTGAACCGAATGCTTAAGGCATACAGAAGAAGAAATTAAGAACCTGTAAGTATAGAAAAAAGAAGTAAAGAACTTTTAAGTATAGAAATAACTAAAGTTTATCAAGAAAAGCTAAGTTTATAGATGATACATTTTTTCCTTTTTTTTTTGCTTTTTATTCTATGCGTGTAACTATTTTTTCTTTTATTCTTGTGTGGATTATTTGCTTATTGACTGTGAGATTTCTTTCGGTACACGTTTTACCCGTGCTTAACCACACCTTATATTTCAGCAGCTACACATAGAATAAATCATGTGGAAAAAGTAATCAACATGAACCAGGCAGTGTTAAAAGCGGAACCAAATTGCTGGTAGTACTTACTAGGGAATCCATTCCTGGACGGGTTTATCCATTCCCGGAATTCGGGAATCCCGCATGTCATTCCCGGGAACCTCAGGCTCCCAGGGATGACACAATGCACGGGCATCTCACATGTGACCGGTTTTAGAACGACCAACACTTATTTTTAATAAAACTACTGCAATATGTTGACACCAATAAAAAACTAACCTT
>JANRMT010028174.1:108989353-109003267 GCA_026402145.1 Polypterus bichir lapradei | reverse complement strand
GCCCCTTCTTCAGGCAAGATGAAGAAGGGGCCTGAGTTGCCTCGAAAGCTTGCATATTGTAATCTTTTTAGTTAGCCAATAAAAGGTGTCATTTTGCTTGGCTCTTCTCTACATTCATAATGGCTAACACGGTACAACACCCTAGTACTACATTATGATTTAAGCAAGTGACTCAAAGCAATTTCTTTACACTCTAGTAACTTGCATAAAGAAGTGTCATAAAAGTAGAGTGTTGTTCTTTGTTAGCCATTGATTGATACAGGAGAAAGTACGCTGAAATGACACCTTTTATTATCTAACTAAATAGATTACAAATGCAAGCTTTCGAGGCAGCTAAGGCCCCTTCATCAGGCAAGGTGTAACAAAGAAACTGAAAAATACTCTCGCGCTTATTGGGACAGCAAAGTGATTTTTTTCTTTCATCTTAACAACCTTTTTGTTCAAATGTTAGTGAAATTTATAAACCTGAGATGAATTAACCCTGAAAGAAGAGAACAATGAACTAATAAAATGTAGAGATAAGATAACCATCACTAGAGAAAGTCCTGTAAGGTTTTTTTGAAGTGCATTGTCTGTAAGATAGGCCTCTGATGTAGTCAGCTGGTCAATCAGTCTGTTAGTCCACATATCTGCTCATAAAACTCTTGTCTCTATTCAGACCATTTTGTAGAGTATTGAATTTAAGTATAAGTTTGTATTCCCATTCTCTCCACTCCTGTTGGGTCTTGAAATTACCCATAAGCACAGTGACCCTCAGATCCTTTATGCTGTGGCCATTACTGTTAAAGTGTGCTGACACCGGAAGATCAACACTGTTCTGATTAATATGAAATCTATGTGAGTTCATTCGCTGGCACAGTGTCGGACCAGTTTCCCCTACATACAGTCCAGTGTTGGGGGACCTTATGCACATGATTAGGTAGGCCACATTTGCAGATTTGCATGTGAACGGACACTTTATTTTATGCTCCTGCTGGCAATATGGTATAACTACCTGATCTGTCGTGTAGATATGTGCACAGGTGCCACACCTGTTCTGTAGGCAGGGAGATGTGTCACTTGCTGCCGAGCCACACATAGAGTTTCGGACAATCAGTTGTTTGAGGTTTGGTGATTGTCTGTATGCAAGGAGAGGGGTTCTGGGAATATATCCTTCAGTTTATTGTCTTTCTGTACCATGGGTTGAAGCACTTTCGTAATTTTGCGAAGTGTTTCCAGATGTGAATGATAAGTTACAATTAGTGGGACCCGGTTCTTGGCTTCTGCACCTTTATATTCCAGAAGGTTTTCTCTGGGTATAGCCATAGCTCTCATGATTTGGAGGTCTGTTGATTTGGGAGTGTACCCTTGTTTGATAAAGTCTGTCCTGAGTTTCTGCAGTTGTGTCTCCCGATCAATTGGGTCTGAGCAAATACGATTGTAATGTATTGCCTGGCTGTAGACGATGAACTCCATATATGCTTTGGGTGGAAACTGTCATTTCTTAGATAGGTCCATCTGTCTGTTGGTTTGTGAAAAATAGACATCATAAAGAAGTGTCAGAAATATTAATTGTACAAAAAAAAATCAAAGTAGGAAGAAGAAGTTCAATGTCATCAAAAATGATGGCTAGCATTTCAAAATGTCACTGCCTTTATACACCTGTTGCTGCAGCAAGCACTGTGTCCAGCAGTGGGTGGCAACAGACAGACATGGAACTTTACAAAGGCCTGAGAATATAAGAACAGGGCTCAGGTAAAGATTATGACAGATTACTGACAGGGGGTGCTAGTCACCTCAACGATAACATTTTTTTTATTATTATAGTAATTTCATTGTCTCACCATTGTTATGAAATGGAATCTTAAACATGCTGAAATGGGGGTGGTACCTCCAAAATATCGCCACATAGCTGACTAGAGGCTTCACTGGCTATTTCAGAAAAGCCTCACCCAGTTCATCTTACTCAAAACTATGATCAGTAGGCTTTGGCCTAGCAGGCCCCAAACTTGGGCAATGTTGTGCTGGATTCACTATCAAGAAAATGTGGTTATCCCAGCTGGATGTTTGTCAAAGCAGGGAAGACACTTAAAGAATTCTTTAAGCAATCCAGGAGAGAGGAAGGACAACCACTGCCTAAGAGAAAACCTTTGGTGATCCCTTATGTGTCAGGAGTATTGGAACAGCTGAGATGTATTTTTTCAAAACACCAGGTCTCAGTGGCTTTCAAACCCCAAAACACGCTACGGCAAAAATTGGTTCACCCCAAGGACCGCAGACAGAGTAATATAATGTACACAGTCAAGTGGCACGAGGATTGCCGTGAATTATACATAGGGGAAAGCAAACAAACACTGGCAAAGCGGATGGCACAACACAGAAGAGCTACCTCATCAGGCCAGGACTCCACAGTTTATTTACACCTACAGGACAGTGATGAAGATGTGCAAATCCTGGACAGGAAGGAACTCTGGTTTGAGCGAGGAGTGAAGGAGGCCATTTACGTGAAAAAGGAACGACCATCTCTGAACCGAGGAGGGGGCCTAAGGGTACATCTTTCACCATCTTACAATGCTGTGATTGCAACCATTCCCCAACTCTCTGTGAATGGTACTCATGGCCATTGATCAATGGACAATTTGCATATCATTGATCACACAGCCCACAGTTAGTCAATGGTGCTAGTTGCGGTCATTAGGCAAAGGTACTGTTTATAAAGTTGGAGAAACCTGCAGTAAACTGAGACTGAGGAAGTCGCTTAGATGAGTGATGTAACGTATCTCCCTGGAAAAGAACTACTGTATGTTCAGATGAACTGAATCAACTTTCTAGAACTGTCAAGTAGTATTTTATGACAGCGACCAAGAAAAAAGTCTAAACTGCGAAGTCAATCAACAACACAAACAAAGCCAAAACTGTTAGGCTAGCAGGCACATGATATATGAGAGCAACTGGAGGACAAGGACATAGTTCAAAAGCGATGTGAGGGTCAGAACCAGGAGAACAACTAATTATCAGCAACCAAAGCCAAGATTTGCGAGACAAAATCAAAGTCAAAAAATTGTAGAGAATTAAAAAAACCAGAGAAACAAAACAAAGAAAATTTTCAAAAAGGTTTGAGGAGTTTAGGAAACGATGTACTGTAGTTGGATAAGGAAGTACAACCCAAAATGTTCTTTTATCACATTGCATCACGATTCACAGGTCATGACCTCTGAGGACATAACCCACCCTACTAACAGGTATCAACAATAGCACCATCAAAACGGTGGCCAAATAACAACACATGTCAAAAGTCTAAGTGATAACCATATGTATAATTCAAAAATAAATGAAACCAATAGATTTCTTAGGGTATAAAACCCCCAACAGATACAAAATATAGGATACCGGTAAAAATTACAGACACAACTCATAGTCAAAAACTAAGCACAAATCAAAGCTAGAAACAACTAATGAAAATGAGTTTTGAAAAGCGTTTTGTTATCAACAAATTTGAATAAAAAAAGTGTGATTAGAGACGCATATTGCTTTGTTACTGGGAGGTCACAACACATCTGAACAACAGGACACACAAAACAGCTGTGCCCATAAATAACCAAAACGGTTGCAATAATGCCCTAATAAATCTTTTCATTGAAAACCCAGTCCTCGGTACAAGTGAGTAAGCGAGCAAACAAGACAGGGTGAAGTTATTGGGCTGTGACTGTCAGTTTGGCATCTCCTCTGCTGTAAAGTCCCATTCAGGGTTAGCAGGGGAGACTGCAATTCTTAGAGGGCTGCACTAAGGACTGATTGAGATTATTTCTGTCTGTGTTTTTAACATTGTGGATCTTTTCACCTCTGTTGAACACTTAATTTGGAAACTTTCGTTTTGATTGTTTTAATAAAAGTATTGTATCACTTTTGCACCTACTCCTTGTCTGCAATGTACGGTATGTGTCCTCATGTGCCCAGTTCATCTCGATTATATCTGTTCATTTTATTTCATTTAGGACTCATGGGATAGCTATTTCATTTTGATTTGTAGTTTCTATGTCTGTTTTCTGTTCTCTCATGTTCCTTGTATTTTGTGGGTGGATCCCCAAGAGGCAGGGCCACCTATCCATCATAATTAAGGGTCTGCCCCTGGCCATATAAAGGCAAGCTGGATTTTAATGGGTTTACTGTGTCTTCTTGGATTTTATTTTTCCCTACTTCACGACTTATTGTGTTCATAAGAATTACTTAATGAATGCCTAAAAATCACTTCAGTTTGTTTTGTCTGGTGCCTCCTGACTCACTAGTATGAGGGAACGTCCACATATGATATACCATTCACTGGGTCTTGATGGCTAGTTATGCAAGACATCAAGCTTTTTGGGGTTCTCATCTGAAAGGGATATGCTGGGTCAAAGTTACTCCTTTTCATGAAGCTTAGAAAAGAGGGGGATCAGTAATATAGGCATGTGGAGTGACATTTTATACAATTTTTAAGGTTGCTGATCACAAATATGATCATTTTTTATATTTGATTATTTACTGTGGTGGTCTTAGCCCTCCAAGAAGGTTAAAAAATAACATGTATCATCTTAGCTTATTTAAAGGTCAATGATTATGAATATGATGTTATTTTTCTATTGATCAAGACTTCCATGGACCTCTGTCACAGGGTGAAAATGGTAAATTTCTATTAAAATCGAGAATATTTTGACTTTAAACATTTAAATTGAAGCATATATTTTAGTATTTGAAATATTTGATGCAACTCTTCTGTTTTATTTTGTACTTTTTATTTGGTACATGAAGTACATTATTAAATTTCTTATGAACACCACACTTTAAGGAGGGTTATGCTGTTTCAAACTTTTTTGCCCAGTTTCTTGGATTATTCTTTTGGATTTGAAACTTATTTGCTTTGGATTTCCTTTTTGCTGATTTTTTTTTGGTCTTGTAAACTATTTGTCATTTTATTTTGTTCTTTAAATCAAATAGATCCTACTTTTATAAAGATATTTAGTTGCTTTTCTCTATACAAGCCAGGGGTTTAAGGTGTTCCCCTCCTTAGTGTAGGATATTTCAGAATATATTTTTGAACTTTGAATTTGAATCTCATTTCTGCCCAGTGTAAGCCGAAGAGAGCCACTCTAGTGGTAGCTGGGTTGCCTTCCAGTGCATCTCCTCTGGGCAGGCTGGTGGGACTCAGGTCAGTTTTTGAAGTGTGAAGTTACCGTTTGGGCCACCTTGCAAGATAAACCACAACAACAACTGCGTTTGAAAATTTTATGCCTTACAAGTTCAGAAGTTTAAAAGTTCAAAAGTTTTGGATATAACTCAAAATTCTCCAAAGGCTTCCTTTCAAGTATGTAATTTGAGTAGTGGCTGGCCATTGGTGGTATGAGCTTTAAAAACTTTAAACTTCAAAGTCGAATAATTGGAATTTATTCAAAACCAAGGTCTTAAGAGTGAAGAATGAAAGTTGTCCACACAATTTTATACAAATATGGTTGAATAGTTCTTCAGTTCAGTTAAAGCAGGGGTGTCAAACTCCAGTCCTGGAGGGCCGCAGTGGCTGCAGGTTTTCATTCTAACCATCTTCTTAATTCGTGACCAGTTTTTGATGCTAATTAACTTCTTTAGCCTTAGCTTTAATTAGCTTAACTCAGGCCCCTTAGTTGTTTTTCCTTAATTAGCAGCCGGACAGTAATGAGACATAAAACAAGCAGGACATGACCAGCTCACCTGTACCCATCAAACAAAATCTGAAAATAAAGATGAATGTCTCAGTAAGGTTGATCCCTCAGGTTACTAAGCCATTTTAGGAGTTCTTAGAAAAAAACAGAATATCAACAGTTTTGGAAATGTCTGCTGTGGCAGAAAGAGAGCAGCAACAAACCTTGGAATTGAATAACGGGTTTAAATAACAGCAAGAATCAGCTTCTCATTAAGGAACTAGTTGGAGTTTGAAGCCTCAATTTAGCTGGTCATCTGTTGGCTTGTTTCACGTCTCATTTCTGTTTGTCTGTCATTTAATGAAGAAAAGAATCAACTGAGAAGACTTAATCCTTAAAAACAGGGAGATGAAGGAAAAGAAGTTAATTAGCAGTGAAAACTGGACACTGATTCGGAAAAGGGTTAGAAAGAAAACCTGCTTCCACTGCGGCCCTCCAGGCCTGGAGTTTGACACCCGTGAGTTAAAGTGTCCACGGAATTTTCACCACACACACAGAGACACTGGCACACACCCTTTCAGAAATACTCAAAACAAATTCTAGAGATATCGAAACATGTTTTTGTGTTTTAATGAAAACAATATGTCCTACATATCTGAAATATAGAAAAAGCAAAATGAATAGTTTCTATCCGTTAAAACACATAACATATTACAAAGCACTTAAATCAGTTCTAGAGCTTGTTTCTTTTTTACCTGACATAGTTTATCATGAAGAGCACTGCCAAGCAATTTACAAGGACATCAGGAACCATATTCAAACCTCAAGCCATTTAGTTAACACACAATGTTACTGGAAGGGGGCTGCATCTTCGTTTTTTTTCTGTTCTTGTACATCAATGCCCACCCCATTCACCCTTCCGAAGATCACTGGCCTTGCTCTCAAGAGAGTTGTTATACAATCGTGGGGAGTTTCAAGCCTTTAGCTCCTCATCCTGAATGCAGCCTTCAATTAATTTCTATGGCACAAACGTACATTATGATTAACTGGCTCCTGAGAAACAATGAGGTAGGTCTTCAATGATTTCATTTCAAGTCTTGTAATTATTGTTTTTTATCTCCACAGATCAATGGTCAGATAGTAAATAACACCCACACGTCAGCATGTAATGGTCCATGCTGTGTTATTTTGCAGGCTGTTATTCATTCAATGTTGTCAGCTTGCTTGACAAATTATATCAGTTGTATTTTTTTTGTTAAAACAATTTTTGATCAGAAGAGGAACAGCTCCTCTAATTGTTAGCTTTCTAGAGACTCTTAAAAATAGAGACAGTGTGCTTTTTCTGATGAACAGTGGCTCTTGGCCTTGGCTACATTGCACAAATCTTCACATAGTACAGCATTTAAATCACATATTAATCAGATTACTAGGACAGCATTTTTTCACTTAAGAAATATAGCAAAAGTTAGACCTCTTATAACAGTGCAAAATGCTGAAAAATTGAGTTCACGCTTTTGTTTTCAGTCGATTAGATTACTGTAATGCTCTCCTCTCAGGACTACCCAAAAAAATACATAAATCGATTACAACTAGTGCAGAATGCAGCTGCTAGAATCTTAACTAAGAAATGAAAATCTGAACACATTTCTCCAGTTTTGATGTCACTACACTGGTTACCTGTGTCATTTAGAATTGACTTTAAAATACTACTTATGGTTTATAAAGCCTTAAATAATCTCGCTCCATCTTATATATCGGAGTGTCTGACACCTTATATTCCAAATCGTAACCTTAGATCTTCAAATGAGTGTCTGCTTAGAATTCTAACAGATAAACGTAAAAGAAGTGGTGAGGCGGTCTTCTGCTGTTATGCACCTAAAATCTGGAATAGCCTCCTAATAGGAATTTGCCAGGCTAATACAGTAGAGCACTTTAAAACACTGCTGAAAACACGATACTTTAACATGGCTTTCTCATAGCTTCATCTTAATTTAATCCTGATGCTCTGTATATTCAATTAATTATCATTATTATTCCTGGTGGCTCCAAAATCTGTACTAACCCCTAGTTTCTCTTCTGTTCTTTTTCCGATTTTCTGTGGTGGCGATCTGTGCCACCACCACCTAATCAAAGCACCGTGATGTCCCTACATTGATGGATTAAAGGCCAGAAGTCCACATGACCGTCATCATCACATTCCTCCATGAGAACCTTGAATACAATCAGGGCTGATTGAGGTCATTTATGTTAGGTAGAATGCCTAGAGGGGCTGGGTGGTCTTGTGGCCTGGAACCCCAGCCAATTTTATTTTTTCTCCAGCCATCTGGAGTTTTTTTTTTTTCTGTCCTCCCTGTCCATCAGACCTTACTTTTATTCTGTGTTAATTAGTGTTCATATTTATTTTGTCTTTTTTCTCTTTCTTCATCATGTAAAGCACTTTGAGCTACATTGTTTGCATGAAAATGTGCTATATAAATAAATGTTGATGTTGTAAACGTATAGAATTTAGCTTGAAGATAATCTATAGATGGCATCTCAATCCTGTAAAATCAGTTAAACCCTATTCAAACTGTTCGCCTTCATGCTAGAGGCAGTGTGGCAAAAATGGTACTCTTATATATGTGGTGGTCCTGTAAATTAATTTATCATTATTGGCTGGCAGTTCAGAAATCTTTCTCATACTCTTTAAAAATGAGTATTACATTAACTTCTCAGTTGGCTTTGCTTGGATTGGGGATAGACAACTATCAACCAAATTGTCACTTTTATTTTACAAACGTTATTTGCAGCAAGACTGGATATAGCTTGACATTGGAAATCATCTATTGCCTTAAAATATCTGATGTCTTGGAAGAAACAGACCTCTGTGCTTCTTTTGAAAAAATGATTACAATTAAAAATGAAACTTTCCCTAAATATGAAGAGGTTTGGTTATACTTGTATAAAGACCCATATATTAAATAAAGACGTTACTTTAATTAGGTACTGTAAACTAAACTTAATGATTGCACACATTAATTAAGTATTCAATGGGTTTGAAGAGGTGAGGCTACCCTTTTTTTTTCTTTTATTGTTCCTTCGCTACTATAACTGCATATGTTAATAGTAATGAAGAGTTTTCCCTTTTAGTTCACAGTTCACTATTGTATGTAACTTCCATGTATTAACTTTCCCTTTAATTAATGTTTTGGGTAACATTGATAAATAGAAATAATCTCATTGTTGTGTGATTATGTAATATGCAATGTTACAGTGTTGTTCTCCTCTGTACATTGGATCGCTTCCCCTTTAATAAAATTCAGTTAAAAAAATGGAGACAGAGAAATTCCACTTTGAATCTGTGTTTGTTTCACACCTAGCTGCCCTTCCTTCTTCCAAAATGCACAGCAGCTCTCCAACAGCAGAAGTGAAGTGTATCTCCTGGTTTGAATCATTCATGTTATACAGTATATACCACAGGGAACATCACTGCAAATTATTTTAGAAATAAATAAACATACCATAGGACAGTGATTCCCAACCGGTGGGCGCTTTATAAACGGGGTTCGCGAAAAAAATATTGTAATGGCGGAACTTTAAATCCCAAACGTAAAAAATATAATGAAATATTAAATGTAGGCAAATATATTCACAGTACTATTAATAATCTATATATATAAAATTCTTTTCACATTTGAAATGGAAATTATGTATGACCACGCAAAACAGAACTTACGTATGACCACAGAACATATTATAATACAGGAACTAATCACTTCGTTTGTGGACGCCATTTTTATATCGTTTTTACGAATTATTATTTGTGTGAGAGTTATTTTACTGATATTTAAAAGAAGTAAACACAAACACGCCGATCTATCTCATAGAAGTGCGCCCCATGTCGCCCTCCACTCTGGACTCCAGGCGCATTCTGACAGAGACGTTTTATTTATTCATCCACGTGACTGTCACAGAAACTGCCACATTAGAACTTTTTTTTAATTGGCAGTACAGTACTTGATAGTAGAAGAGATGAGAAAAACAGCTTTGCTTCTTTCTACTTTTTTTTTTTTTTTTATTAATTTTATTACAATCCATACAAAGCAATCAAGTTTTTACAAAGAGAAAAGTTAAGAACAGATCGATCCCCACCCCTGAGAGAGAGAGCAAGCCAAACGGCGTTAAATTTAAGGCTTGTAAACATACCTAAATTAATAAATTCTCTGTGCCTTATGAACTTATTTTAAAATATTACTAATTAGATCCTGCCATGTTTTGAAAAAAGTCTGTACGGATCCTCTAACTGAGTATTTGATTTTTTCCAACTTCAAATAATATAACACATCGGTTTCCCACTGACTTAAAACAGGAGAGTTTGGGTTCTTCCAGTTTATGAGAATAAGTCTACGTGCCAAAAGTGTAGTGCAATCACAATTTGTTTGTCTTTCTCCGCTTTAAACCCATCTGGAAGAACACCAAACACAGCTGTTAATGGGTTTGGAAGGATTGTGAGTCCAAGGCTATCTGAAAGGTAATTAAAAATTTTTGTCCAGAATAATGTTAATTTAGTGCAGGACCAGAACATGTGACCTAGTGAGGCTGGGACTTGGTTGCAACGTTCGCAGGTTGGATCATGCCCTGGAAACATTTTGGAGAGTTTTAGTCGAGACAGATGTGCTCGATATATAATTTTGAGTTGTATAATTGTATGCTTTGTGCATATGGAGCTCGAGTGAATTCTCTGCATTGCTACTTTCCACTCCTTTTCTGATATATTAATTGAAAGATCTTTTTCCCAGTGTCTTCTTGGATCTTTGAAAGGGAGGGATTGTAAAATGATTTTATATATTGTAGAGATGGAGTCTAAGTCCTTGAGATTGAGCAATATTTTTTCCAGCATGGATGAGGGTGCAAGATGAGGAAAATCTGGAAGGTTTTGTTTAACAAAGTTTCTGATTTGAAGATAGTGAAAGAAATGTGTAGCTGGAATGTTAAATTTGGAATGTAATTGTTCATAGGATGCAAAGACGTTGTCTATATAAAGACCTCTAAGCAAGTTAATTCAAAATTTTTTCCAGATATTAAAAACTGCATATGCTTGTGAAGGTTGAAAGAGGTGGTTCTCTTGCAGGGGTGCCACAGATAGAAGCTTCTCCGTCTTAAAATGCTTTCTACATTGGTTCCAGATTCTAAGTGAGTGGAGCACAATTGGGTTATTAGTATATTGCCGATAACGTGTGTTTATTGGAGCACAGAGCAAGGAATACAAAGAAGTACTGCAGGATTTTACTTCTATTGCGGACCAAGCCTGTGTATGTTCTTCTATTTGTGTCCAGGTTCTTATCACCTGTATATTTGCTGCCCAGTAATAAAACTGGAAGTTAGGTAGAGCCATGCCACCTTCTGCCTTTTGTCTTTGTAAGGTCGCTCTTTTGATGCGTGGATGTTTTGAATTCCAAATAAATGAGGTTATTGTCGAATCTAATTGCCTAAAAAATGATTTATTAATGTATATTGGGATGTTTTGAAATAAAAAAGGAGTTTAGGAAGAATATTCATCTTAACAATGTTAATTCTTCCAGCTAGTGTGAGATGAAGGGTTGACCATCTATGCAAGTCTTGTTTAATTTTTTCCATGCAAACGGCAACATTTTGTTGATATAGAGCTTTATGTTTACTTGTGATGTTTACCCCTAGGTATTTAAACTGTTCTGCAATGATAAAAGGTAGGGTATCTAATCTAATATTATATGCTTGAGAATTCACTGGAAAGAGTACACTTTTATTCAGATTAATTCTGAGACCAGAGATCTTTTGAAATTCTGTGAGTGCTGCTAGGACTGCAGGCACAGAATTTTCTGGGTCTGATATATACAGTACCATGTCATCTGCATATAATGAAATTTTCTGTTCCAGTCCTTCTCTGCTAATCCCCTTTATCTGATCAGTATTTCGACAATGTATTGCCAGTGGTTCAATGGCAATCGCAAACAGCAGCGGTGACAAGGGGCATCCTTGTCTAGTGCCACGTTCTAGTTTAAAGTAGTCTGAGCAAATGTTGTTGATGCAAAGCTTCTGGGTTAGTATACAGTAATTTAATCCATGCACAAATGTTTGGGCCAAACCCAAACTTCTCCAATATAGTAAAAAGGTATTTCCATTCAATCATGTCAAATGCTTTTTCTGCATCCAATGATAATAATATTTCTGGGGTGTTTGATTTAGTTGGTGAGTATATTACATTAAACAGGCGTCGAAGATTTGAAGATAAGTGCCGGCCCCTAATAAATCCAGTTTGGTCTTGTGATATTACCGAGGGGAGCACTTTCTCCATCCTTCTGGCTAAGATTTTAGAGAGTATTTTAACGTCATTATTCGTTATTTAACGAAGTGAAATTGGTCTGTATGATGCACATTGTAATAAGTCCTTATTTTGTTTTGGAAAGACAGTGATTAGTGTTTGGCGAAAGGTTTGTGGAAGAGATTGGTTATCTCTGGCTTCTGTGAATGTTGCTAATAGGAGGGGAGCTAGCTGAGCGGAGAATTTCTTGTAAAATTCTGCAGGGTAACCATCAGGGCCTGCTGCTTTCCCGCCTTGGAGTGACTTTATAGCATCTAGTAATTCTGATAACGCCAGAGGTTTATCAAGTTCCTCCGCACTAAAAGCGTCTATTTGTGGTATCTGTAATGTATCCAAAAATGCATTAGATTGTGTATTGTCTTCCTTAAACTCAGTAGTATATAGGGATTTATAGTAGTCTCTGAAAGTGTGCATTATATTTTGGTGTTCGACGATTTTATCTCCGTTAGTGCTAGTGATTACCGAGATTGCGTAGCGCTCTTCTTGCTTGTGAATTTGTTGAGCTAAAAGCTTATTAGCTTTCTCCCCATGTTCATAGTAATGATGTCTGGATTTGTAAATTAGTTGTTCAGTTTCTTTAGTTGTTAAGAAGTTTAATTCCGAATGTAGAGCCTGCCTTCTCCTATGTAGAGTCTCGCTTGGTAGTCTGGCATGTTCTTCATCTATTTTAGTAATTTCGCTTTTTATCTCTGCTACTTTCTTGGCCTCGGATTTATTTCTGTGGGAAAGATATGAGATAATCTGTCCTCTTAAGAAGGCCTTAAGAGTTTTCCAGAGTATTCCTGCAGAGATCTCGAGGGATGTATTTGTCTCTAGAAAGAATTTGATTTGTTTGGATATAAATTCAGTACAATTCTCATCAGCTAATAGAAGCGGGTTGAGGCGCCATCTGCGGGGTGAGTGCATGGGGCTTAATAATTTTAGCTCCAAGATCATAGGTGCATGGTCAGAAATAACAATAGCATCGTATTTGCAAGATTTAATCTTAGGCAAGAAGTTATCTATAATAATAAAAGGCAAAGCCCTCACTCACTCACTGACTGACTGACTGACTGACTGATTGACTGACTGACTGACTGACTGACTGACTCATCACTAATTCTCCAACTTCCCATGTAGGTAGAAAGCTGAAATTTGGCAGGCTCATTCCTTACAGCTTACTTACAAAAGTTAAGCAGGTTTCATTTCGAAATTCTACACGTAACGGTCATAACGGTCGATAACGGTCGATAACGGTCGACAAAGTCCGCCATGTTGAACTTTCTTATTTATGGCCCCATCTTCACGAAATTTGGTAGGCGGCTTCCCTGCGCTAACCGAAACCGATGTATGTACTTATTTCGATGGTATGACGCCACTGTCGGCCGCCATATTGAACTTTCCAACGTCACCAATTTTCAAACTTCCCGTGTAGGTAGAAGGCTGACCCCATCTTCACGAAATTTGGTAGGTGACTTCCCTGCGCTAACCAAAACCGATGTATGTACTTATTTCAATGGTATGACGCCACTGTCGGCCGCCATATTGAATTTTCCAAACGTCACTAATTCTCCAACTTCCCATGTAGGTAGAAGGCTGAAATTTGGTAGGCCCATTCCTTACAGCTTACTTACAAAAGTTAAGCAGGTTTCATTTCGAAATTCTACGCGTAACGGTCATAACGATCAACAACGTCCGCCATATTGAACTTTCTTATTCATGGCTCAATCTTCACGAAATTTGGTAGGCAGCTTCCCTGCGCTAACCGAAACCAATGTGCATACTTATTTCGGTGGTATGACGCCACTGTCAGCCGCCATATTGAACTTTCCAACGTCACTAATTCTCAAACTTCCCGTGTAGGTAGAAGGCTGAAATTTGGCAGGCCCATTCCTTACAGCTTACTTACAAAAGTTAAGCAGGTTTCATTTCGAAATTCTACGCATAACGGTCATAACGGTCAAC
>JANRMT010028174.1:108946591-108957010 GCA_026402145.1 Polypterus bichir lapradei | reverse complement strand
TAAAGATGCTAAGATTTGCATTGGGCGTGATGAGGATGGACAGGATTAGAAATGAGTACATTAGTGGGTCAGCTCAAGTTGGATGGTTGGGAGACAAAGTTGGAGAGGCGAGATTGCGTTGGTTTGGACATGTGCAGAGGAGAGATGCTGGGTATATTGGGAGAAGGATGCTAAGGATAGAGATGCCAGGGAAAAGGAAAAGAGGAAGGCCTAAGAGAAGGTTTATGGATGTGGTGAGAGAGGACATGCAGGTGATGGGTGTAACAGAACAAGATGCAGAGGACAGAAAGATAAGGAAAAAGACGATCTGCTGTGGCAACCCCTAACGGGAGCAGCGAAAGAAGGAGAAAATTCATTGCGGAACATGAGTCCTTTTTATAGTAATATCATTGCTTGAATTTTCTCTTTATTTTGCACTGTTTAAACTAGAACATATGTCCCTAATGCTCTAGTCACAATTCATCAAATTCTGAAAGATTTTGGAACTCATTTTAAACCAGATTTTATCAATTGGAATCACTTTAAGACAGTGAAATGTAAATACCTTTGGAAACCTGTTATATACATGCAGATTTTTTTTTTAATCGTGGCAGGATTAGGTCTGTCCTGATTTTTATTTTTTTAATTTCAGGGCTGGGTTAGGTCTATACGTTCACAGAAAGAAGTTTTATTTCTACATGTAAACGATGGAAGCTGCTTACAAAACCTGCAAGTTGTAGCTGATCCCAGTCTTCATGACAGGTTTGATATGTTTTACTATATTTTCTTTTTGAAGATGTTAAAAAAATATTTAATTTGGCTGCATACATTTACAAACACACAGCTAGCATTTCCAATATTACTTTGAGAGAAACAGAAATTTGTAAAAGATTTTAATGTTCTGTAGATTGACCTATTATAACTATTACAGTTTATTCACAATCTATTCTTAACCCTGGGGCAGCTTAATAACATTTTGAATTGTTAGGTTAAATTGTACTGAATAAGTACAATAAGTAAGAGCGCTGAAACACTGTATTATATAAATTATTATTTATTTTTAAGCGCAAATGCAGGTTAAATAGTACTGTATGCACGTAAGAACAATGAAATCTTTCTCATGCCAGTCATTTTTAAAAACAAATGTTATTGAATGGATCCTATTAACACAGCATAAGTTTGAAAGTATATTTGTTTAACAGTAGAAATATTCTCTCTTATGTTCATCAGTTAGGGAATTCAGTTTTCAAATCAAGGATTATTAAATACAAAAAGCTCCAAAGCCTAAAATGTACTTAAGTGAAAATATTGCAACAGATGCATTACTGTTCATTACATGTTCTACACTACTAAAACAGTAAGAAGCTGATTTTAGTCCCAGACAACAATTTCCAGATGGACTGTTTTCTTTAGATTCAAATTGTATATCCTTAATCTCAAAATGAGTCTGCATCAGCAATGGATAGACAGCACCATGAAAATGTCAATTTTAGTGAAGAGTGTCCTTGCAAGTATCCATTTTGCCAACAGATCTAAACTCTTTACAAAATTTAAAAAAATATATAGTTACTTAATGAAAAGCTCTATGAAAGTGTAAAAAGCAGTAAATGAACTAAAAGAACTGTTTTTATAAAAGGATAATTAAAGGCATCAACTCTTTCCCTCCCTTCTTATATGCATGAGACAACTGGCTTACTTGTTTTTTTCTTTGTTAGGAGAGTGCTTACTGTTTTCTCAGAACTCAAAGAAAATGATATTGAAACATTATCACAAAGTCAAGGTTATTTTGCATTGAAATCAAAGGCTGCACTTTATGGCTAAGTGAAACACTATGAATCCTGATTTGCTTCTCAGCTTTCCCAGGTTAGATGGCACACCTATTTAACCTGACAAGACTTTCAAACTTAAGGCCTATAACCTGAAATCTGACAACTGAAAAAGTTATCCCCCATACAGAAGTGTTTCCATGCTAAAGATACACACCAGACTTTTGTTTACTGTATATAAAATGGACCTTATCTTTGTATGGGAAATTAGTCCCTCATGGGGGACACGCCAAATGTGTCAATCTAGAGACTGCTTTAATTTAGCTTATTTTGGCTTAGTTTCTCAGCATTAGAAAAGCAGAGGAATGATATATGATATATTATGGTGGTGAAAGTAAGAAAGGTTCCTAATGTGGTTTATGTGGGTGGAATCAAAAATGACATCAAGATTCCTTGCATTAGAAGAAGGTGTGATGAGATCACCGGCAGGAGTGATTAAAAAGGAACTGATTTTCTAAAATTGTGCTTTAGTGCCAATTTGCAGAAGTTCAGTTTTGTTGCAGTTTCATTTTAAAGAGTTATGCTTCATCCAGGTTTTAATTTCACTGAGGCAAGTTGTGAGCTGAGAAAGCTCTGATGAAGTTTTGGTTTTAATATTGAAGTAGAGTTGAGTCTCATCTACATAAAAATTATAACCCACTCTAAAGCTACGAATAATATGGCCAAGGAGACACATATAGATACAGAAGAGCAGAGGGCTGAGGACAGAGCCCTGAGGGACTCCTTGACTAAAAAACTCTTGCTTGTCAGTTAGATAGGATTTAAACCACTGGAGGACAGTGCCAGAGATATCCAGAATGTTTTCCATTCTGGACTGTAAAATGCCTTGTTTGTCAGTGTCAAATGCTGCACTGAGGTCTAACATACAGTAATTAATTACTCAAATTCTGTATCCTCAGTTGTTCTCTTTCTGCCATCTCCTGAATGTAAAAAGGAACTCGGCATTCATTATAGAAAAACACATACTTTGTTGTTTTTCATTTGGCTTTTTACAGAAGCTCATTAAATAAAAATAGATAAATATATACACAGACAAACACTATGTTCTGAACATACACCAGAATGACTAAAAAGAAAGAAAATTAAAAAGAAATAAAAACTTCCAATTTGACAGTCAGTTACAGGGAGGCATTATGCAGGTGTTTTACTGTTGGTATGAAGGAACCCCAGGTCTGTTTCTTGACACATGTCTAATAAATAATTTTTACTCTGCATTAGTGTGTCACAGAGAGGATATGCAGCATTGTTCATAATTTCACTTAGTTATGTTTTAATTCTCTCCTTTGCTACTACCTGAAGATGGTCCAGAGTGTATTCCATAGCTGAGCGTGCCCTTTTAATTATTTTTTTGATTTGGTGGGCCTTTCTTGAATTGATTTTACCAGCCCAGCACACCACAGTATAGAAAATTACACTGGCCATCACAGAGTTGTAGAAGATGGGAAGGAATGCAGTCTTCCAAGGAAAAAGACCCTGATCTGCACTTTCTTATATAGTTCATCTGTGTTACAAGACCAATCCAACCTGTCATTGAAGAGGACCACCAATTAATAGTGCACTATTTCTATATCCAGTTCCTCGGTTTTGCTGATATTAAGTTATAGACAGCTCCTTCTGCACCAAGAAACACAGTTCTCCATCTGACTCATCTACATTCACTTATCCCCCTTGATGCACACAATAAGTACAGAATCATCTGAGAATTTCTGCAAGTGACATGACTTGTTTTTTACATGTAGTCTGAGGTGTTCATAGTAAAGAGAAAAGGAGATGGGACTGTTCCTTATGGTGTTCCAGCATTGCTCACCTCCATATCAGAGACACAGTCCTTGAGGCTCACAAACTACAGTCTGCCAGTCAGATAGTCCATTATTCTGGATATCTTAGGCTCTCCCGCTTGCATATCTTTGAGTGTATCCCTTAACAGGGATGGCTGGATGATATTAGCACTGTAGGCTCTGGAGAAATAAAAAAAGAACATTGCATGTATCATAACATTTCCATAACCTATAAAAAAGGTTTTTCACATACTCCTGCTAGTTGTGTAAGGAACATATTAAAATGATTGTTTAGAGTTTATACGATGTTATTTGTAATGCTAGTCTATCAAAATACACCATATTAGTGAAGATTTCAGTCCCAGATATGAGAATATGTTATTTTATTACTTTAGTCTTCTTTGGATTTTTTAGGAATTCCTTGCACATTTTGGCACTGAGATTTAAAAAGTGAACCCTCTAAGCACTTTAACATGCTTTCAGGTCATAACATTTTTGTTACTTTTACAAAATGATTACGATACTTGTTTAAGATCAAGTGAAATTTATTAACCTGGACTAAGGTGCAATCAAATTTTTAATGAGTTGAACATTGCATTGCATTGCCTTGTCTTTTATACTAAAACTTGCTTCTGTGATTTTTTTTTTTTTGGTAAATGAGCACCATTCCTTCATAGCCAGTTTAGAAAACTAAAGTGTGTACTTCACTTTAGAATACACCACCAGTGCTGGAATCCATATAATTTTTCTGAACATACCATTGTTTGTACACACTGTATGGAGAAAAGCCAGTATGCTAGGCTTTAAATTATTGTATCTGAATTTTATTTTATTGCATGCCAGAAGCAGAGCTGTAAACATACAGTAAATGCGTGTTCCAATAGAGTTTGACCTTTTACTTTTGCTGAATTTAGTGTTTCATTAATATGAATCAACTTAATTGAATAGTTTCTTTTGATTATTAAATTGTTTTTCTCATTCAAATTGTAAAACTTTGAAAAAGTATTTATTGGATTATAAAAATCCTTGGAAAAAGACTGTATTGTTTCAATACATTACCATTCATAAAGTGTTTTATTTTGATCTTTTTTTTTCTTAACTGTGTCCCCTGATGCAGTTGCCTTTTAAAATAAGGCAACACAGAAAGTTGATGTGATTATTATACATGCTGTGGAAAATTCTTGTTGAACTAATTTACCCTCAAAGGAACACAATACAGCAAAAATATAAATAAACCAGACAGTATTAATCTGGAAATGGCAATTCTTTGTCACATTTGAATATCAAACTCTTTTTGTTCTTATGCAGATAGCATATCAAGTAACTAACTACATCATCATGTAAGGGGAATGGCATATGATTGGTAGGGAGCCATGGCCATTAACAGTAAAGTCAGAATTTTTATTTGTTATATATATATTATCTTCTCCTTACACAAAGTGTTGACTATGTGCTCTTCAGTCCCAGTATGCAGTATAATAAATACTTTTCTTCATTTCACATATTCAGATTTATTTTTAGAAATAATATATTTGTGTTTGTATTTCAAGGTGGAGTGAAATAAACAGGTTCACTTGGATTTTCTGTTCATTCGAGATTTTTTTGAAACATGAAAAGAGTTTATAATGGATAGTTTTTTTTTGGTGTAATTCTCTATTTGCTCTTTCCTTGTCATTGCCTTCCTTTTTGATTCAGGATACACATATGTACACTTGTACCTGAGACGCAGTTCTCTGTTAAACTAAATTGTACCAGTAGATTTGTATTTTGTTTTGGTGTTAGTTGAGAAAATGTAACACTATTGTGTCATGGATTTTGATATTGTCCATAATTGCTAGCCCAAAGAAGTACTGCTGATTACACAAGAGTTTAATTATCTGGCTAGACATTCATCAAATAAAGCATTGTGTTGGTTCCCCTTTCATTAAAAATGCAGATTAACTGTGTGGTTCAATTTTCTTAAAGGAAACTTACATTTGGAAGTGCTGTTCAGATCTCTGGTGCCCTGGTTAAGAGCCTTCACAAAGGACAGAATGTGGAACTCCATGCATCTGATATAAGGATCATTGGTTCTTGTGATCCCTTGGTATGTGTTTCAAGAGAAAACCTTTGTTGGGTTTATTTTCACTTGGGTTGACATATAAATAATATGGAAATTAAATAATCAACATTTCATATTGTAGCAAAAAAGTTATAACAATTGACATGGTTCAGTTAAGATATTCATAATTAACTTTTACATTACCTTCTAATTGATGAAGACATGTGGTATTACTGCACTCAATTTTTAGAATAGCCCTTTCAAAAATTAAGAGTACTATAATGTCTATTTCAGAGAGCCAGGAATACAGACTTTCAAAAACTTGCTCATATACTCATACATATACTAAGGAGATCAGGATTTTTTAATCGTGGGTATTTTCTTCTTTTTATGAGGTGTTAACAGTTTTTCTAATATCATATATCTCAACTGTAATGCATAGCTTCCATTTGCAGATTTACAGTTTGGTAAGGATAATCTAGAACTTAGCATCACAAGTTTTAAGTAATGTTGGCACACTCAGGAGCACAGCTGACCATGGTTGTTAAATGAATCTTACTTACCTGGACATTACATACATGCTGTGTACAAGTGATAGGTAAATTAAAATTCATTTTGGTAAATAATAGTGCGACCCGGGTTCGCTTCCCGGGTCCTCCCTGCGTGGAGTTTGCATGTTCTCCCCGTGTCTGCGTGAGTTTCCACCGGGTACTCCGGTTTCCTCCCACAATCCAAAGACATGCAGATTCACTATCTCCACATCATCTAATCTTCTCTCTCATTCTCTTCATTCGTCAGCCTCTCAAACTACTCTTTCCATCTGCTCAAGACACACTCCTCGCTTGTGAATATGTTTCTACTGTATCCTTTATCACCCTAACCTGCTGCACATCTTTCCCAGCTTGGTACCTCTGTCTAGTCAATCGGTACAGGTCCTTCTCTCCTTTTTTAGTGTCCAAACTTTCATTCAGATTATCATATGCTTTTTCTTTAGCCTTCGCCTCCTCTCTCTTCACCTTACACCTTTATGTCTGTGTATTCCTGTCAACTTTCTGCATCTCTCTGACTATCCCACTTCTTCTCCAACCTCTTCCTCTGTATACTCTCCTGTACTTCCTCATTCCACCAGCAGGATTCCTTTTTCTCCTTCCTCTGTCCAGATTTTATGCCAAGCATCTTTCTTGCTGTCACCCTTGCTAATTCTGCTGTAGTTGCCCAGCTGTCTGGTAACTCTTCACTGCCACCCAATACCTGTCTCCCCTCCCCCCCCAAACTCAGCTTTGCGGTCTTCCTTTTTCAACTTTCACAGTTTGATCCTTGACTCTGCCCTCACTCTCTTTCTGTTCTTCATCTTCAACGTCTTTCTACAGACCACCATCCTATGCTGCCTAACTACGCTTTCCCTTGCCAGCACTTTGCAGTCTGCTTTAGACTGACCCTCCTGCATCCTCTTTAATAAAACCCCTGTGTGCGTCCAGGGGTCAGGGGTGTCCGTGTGTGTGTGTGTCTTCTGATGAAGTGCGCATGCATGGGGCCGCGCCGCGCATCGCACCGTGCCCCGCACATGCGCACGGCACTGTGGATGTACACACACTGGAAGATGGGCACACAGTGAATGGCCTAGCCGTGGCCACGCATGATAAGCAAATAAAGGACATCATTGCTGGGGAGAGTGCTGATTGGGTAGTTTCGGCCGCGCACATAAAATCCATTGCTGGGGAGACGAGACATACAGTAATCAGCTGCACGCCAGCACGGATTCAGATACTTGCTGGGGAGATGCCACAGGCTACATCAGCTGCTGCATGCCACACATTAAATTACTTGCTGGGGAGACGCTACAGGCATGATTATCAGCTGCACGCCACAAATTACATCAGTTGCTGGTGAGACTCTGCTGATTGCCCACTGTTCTGACAGAAAATTAAAGGCATATTACGGACATCAAAGCCAGTATTACTGTCAGAGAAAATTACAGGCATTTTATGGGAATACAAACCAGTATTACTGCGAGAGAAAATTAAAGGCACTTTATAGAAAAATTTCATGAGGTATAAACAATATAAAATTTTTCCTAAATGTCTTCTTCAGATACGTTTCTATTTGAAATCTATTCCAATCACCACTCTTTCTCCCTTGGGTACACTTTTCACCAGTTCATCCAACTCACTCCAGAAATCTTTTTTCTCATCCATCGCACACCCAACTTGGGCTGCATATGCATGAAAAACATTCATCATCACACTGTCATTTTCCAGTTTCTTAGTCATCACTCTGTCTGACACTCTTTTCACATGACATTCTGTTCCATCAGGATAACCCCTACCCCATTTCTTCTCCTATTCACACCATGATAGAACAATCTGAACCCACCTCCGATCCACCTGGCCTTTCAATTTAGTCTCTTTCATGCACAATATATCAACCTTCTTTCTATCCATCATATCAACTCTCTCCAGAGAGTCATACTGCCAACGTTCAAAGTTCCTATCCTCACTTTCACTCTCTTTACCTTCCTTCTCCCCTCCTGTCTCTGGACACGCCTTCCCCCTCTTCTTCTCCTTCTTTGGCCAACAGTAGCCCAATTTCTGCCAGCACCGTGTTGGCTAAGTACTGTTGGCGGCCGTTGTTAACCCAGGCCTCAACCAATTGTGATCTGGGAAAATTTTACACCGGATGCCCTTCCTGACGTAGCCCTCCCCATTTATCTGGGCTTGGGACTGACACAAAGAAACACACTGGTTTGTTCATCTCCTGTGGCTAGGTTAGTTTGCTCTTTAAGAAGTATCTTTGTTATTTCAGCTGATCCAAAATTGTGTTTTAGTTTGTTAGCAGAAAACCCATCCATTCACCCATTTTCTAAACCTACCTATCTGGAGCAGGGTCCTGATTTAGCTGTAGACTGTCCCAGCAAGCATCAGGTATAAGGTGTCAACAATCCCAGGAAAGAGATCAACCCCAATTTAGCATTGCCAATTCACCTAATCTGCAAAATGCAGAGAACACCCTGGAGGTGAACTGTGGACTCCTTGTTACGAAGCACTTGATGCCAAACTCTACCACAATTCAAAGGTCTTTCAATCTTATTCCTTCATTTACATAATCTTGAAAAGATCATAGCAAATTTAGACAGTCAGAAAGCATGCCCATTACTGTCTTTTGTGTAGTGTAACACCGCCCAGTGATTTAGTTGTAAAAGTCTGGAACTCGCTACAAGAAATTAAACTGGTTTGATTTTATCAGAGTTGTTAGTAATTGTAGTTGGGTCTTGTGTCTTTCAGAGTTAACAGCCAGTCAGGTATAATGTATAAAACAATGACAAACATTGGCCATAGTAAGGAAGGAAAGGAAGAAAATGTTTTGGACTGTGCAAGTGCAGGAAAGGTTTGATGAACTTTAGAGCTAGATGAATGTCTGTTCATTGTTTCCTATTTGTCATACGATGGCAAAGTGGATAAAAGAAGAAAAGATTGAAGGACATTGTGGTTTATTGTGTGTGTTCAGTGTTGATTGGTTGCCATAATTATTTGACATTGTAGTATTTTCAGGGCACACCACAACTGTTGATACCAAATCATGAGGAAATTGTGTAATCATTCAGCCCAAGTAATCCTTACTTAATATCACTTGACTCCCTCAAATGTTGAGATTCAGCAACTGCAGTTGTCAAATTTGACATGTTCCAAATCTAGAAATCTGGTAGTGATATGCTGCCCTAACCTGTTGACTTAAGAAAAGAAAAGCTTTAAGCTAGGAGAGATATGGGGCAAATATGTTTTCTTAGAGTGGAAGAGTGGCTAAAGAAGTCTATTAAGATTGTGGAAAAACTGAGACAGAGGTGAGTGCTTTAGTGTGTTAATGTTTTCATACAATTTTCTGTAGTCAAGTCCAAAGGGACTGGTTTGATTGTTTTCATTTTTTAAATTTTTCTCACCCTTTGTCATAACCTCCCTAGTATCTTTTTACTTTTCTTAACCAATAATCTGTATACATTTTGGATTTTGGAGCTGTTTTGTTCTGTGTTATGGTAGCTTACAGAGGTGCCCTCTTAACAGAAAAAAATACCAGAAATGTTAGGGTGAAAATGAAAAAACATGAAGCATAAAAGCTGGCATATTGTCCTTTGTCACTGGTGTAAAATCTGTTGTCTTTTTTGTTTAAAGTTACTCTATACAAAACCTTAATCTCTGTATATATAAAAATCCAACATCTGTCTGTCTGTATGTCTGTCCGCTTTTCATGAGAGAACTACTTAATGGATTTTGATCTGGTTTTTTTCTATAATTTGCTTGAACATTCCGGTTGATTTTGCGACTTTTTCTTTCATCATGCTAAGTATTATAGTTCGGCTGTGGCACCGATTTATTCATGCAAATCTGAGAGACATGCTGCGGGCCGAGGAAAGGGGGAGCCGGGAGGGGCCGTCCTTACTCACGTGCCAGACTCCATTCGATTTGCTGTACCTCTCGCTATGTGTTGGAGCGTACCTATCCTCCGCTTAGCCATTGATCGCAGACCGCAGACATTATCATATAGAGATTGTTGAAGAGTAAAGTTTGACATTTTTGAGAGAGAGATCACAGCTACGTGTGTTTTATACGGTACTTGCTCATTGGCAGAGATATCACGGCCAAGTGCTCTTCTCCCCACATGGTGGGGGGGCTCTCCTATCAGAGCTGAACATGAACAGATACAGTGACAATGTTTGACGTTGGAACGTACCTACCTTCCGCTTGGCCAGAGATACAGTGGTGTGAAAAACTATTTGCCCCCTTCCTGATTTCTGATTCTTTTG
>JANRMT010028174.1:108935997-108946491 GCA_026402145.1 Polypterus bichir lapradei | reverse complement strand
GGGACATTTGCCTTCCAAAAAGTTCAACTTTTGTCTCATCAGTCCACAAGGTATTTTCCCAAAAGTCTTGGCAATCATTGAGATGTTTCTTAGCAAAATTGAGACGAGCCCTAATGTTCTTTTTGCTTAACAGTGGTTTTCGTCTTGGAAATCTGCCATGTAGGCCGTTTTTGCCCAGTCTCTTTCTTATGGTGGAGTCGTGAACACTGACCTTAATTGAGGCAAGTGAGGCCTGCAGTTCTTTAGACGTTGTCCTGGGGTCTTTTGTGACCTCTTGGGGTAATTTTGGTCGGTCGGCCACTCCTGGGAAGGTTCACCACTGTTCCATGTTTTTGCCATTTGTGGATAATGGCTCTCACTGTGGTTCTCTGGAGTCCCAAAGCTTTAGAAATGGCTTTATAACCTTTACCAGACTGATAGATCTCAATTACTTCTGTTCTCATTTGTTCCTGAATTTCTTTGGATCTTGGCATGATGTCTAGCTTTTGAGGTGCTTTTGGTCTACTTCTCTGTGTCAGGCAGCTCCTATTTAAGTGATTTCTTGATTGAAACAGGTGTGGCAGTAATCAGGCCTGGGGGTGGCTACGGAAATTGAACTCAGGTGTTATACACCACAGTTAGGTTATTTTTTAACAAGGGGGGCAATTACTTTTTCATACAGGGCCATGTAGGTTTGGATTTTTTTTCTCCCTAAATAGTAAAAACCATCATTTAAAAACTGCATTTTGTGTTTACTTGTGTTATATTTGACTAATTGTTACATGTGTTTGATGATCAGAAACATTTTGTGTGACAAACATGCAAAAGAATCAGAAATCAGGAAGGGGGCAAATAGTTTTTCACACCACTGTACCTTGCCAACTTTTTACATTTTTGGCAAAGAGATCACAGCTACATTCTCACCCCTTATAGCAAAACCAAAAATATTGTATATCAAGAGGCTCTTGGATATGAAAGCTATCAACATAAATTCTTCTTAATATAAATTATTCAATTTTTTAAATTTTTTTTATTGATTATTAAAGTTTGTCCTTTTTCACTACTATGTGGGCATAGCTGCAGGGGACAGCTAGTAATAAATAAAATTGGACGCTCCTATGTAGAAAACTGTACGAGGATTACTCTCCAAGAGGTTTTAAGGCAAAATTGGTATGTTTAGGATGACTCCCTGTTATTGCTTTCTTTCTTGGTTTACTCTGATATACTGTAAAAGGACTTCGGTGTTTAAAGATTAAGCAGTAGCTTTACCAAACACATCCATTTTGTAATAATAACATGTTTAGGTGTTAGGAAGCAGGAAAAGCTGATTTCTGCCAATGCATTATGAGAACACGGTTTCAGGTTTCCAAATACTACTATATGAGTATGAAAAATTATTTTTGTTATACCAGTGTAGTTTAGCATCTCTGCACCATATGAATAATTTTATTTCTTCTTTGGTTGTGTAATGAATATTTATAAGTATTTTAAGGAGTTTTACTGATAATTGAAAATTGTTTTTTCTTAAGAACTTCATCTACATCAAATATGTTGTATGGCTCTAACTTCAGTTTATATGTCTTTGTTAAAATAATCATCACTGTTGAACTGCTGCATCACAACTACAGAAACTTGGTTTCAAATTCTTTTTCCAATCACTTTTTATGAGGTCTTTAAACATTCTTCTGGTGTAATGCTTGTTTTCTATTTAATATGAATGTGTTATAAAATGGACATACTCCCTTCTCCCAGTACTTCTCAGATAAGTACGCAACTCAGTGTAATTCTGTAATGACAAATGAATGAATAAAATATTATGGCTTTTAATTTGTATTATTAATTTTTCAGTTGACTTAAATTTCTCCTCCTATTGCTTTATAATTTGACCCAATGTTCTATTGGTTTTAAGTGCTAATTATATAGTTCTAAATATTTCAACATCAGTAAAATGTATTTTTGTTCTGGCAAAGTGCTAGCATAGTTTGTTTTACTTCTGCATATTTTAACAAAAAACAAATCTTTCTATTATAAAAGAAAATTCTGGGACAAGACATTCTCGGAGATAATTTAAAGTTCCGCAAGACGAGATTTTGAAAAGTCTTGCCCTCCTCTCAAACATTTACAACCATGCAAACGGTACAATCATTTCTCATTCGTGTGTATTATCTGACACAGTTCATGTGATCTCAGTTCCTTTAAATTTTTACGTTTTACACATTTATATTTGTTTATGAAATGTACTCTGTTTCATCCTTTAAAGAAGCTTTTCTGGACAGTATTTTTAGACATACAATCTATTTGTTTCCTTCAATGTGGTCCTTTTATGGACAATAATTTTATACATTCAAGATGACACGTTAAAGACTAAACGAAGAAGAAAGGGCAGCGTGTTGAAAAGAGGCACAAAAGCGTTGGAGAGAACAGAATTAAAAAAAGAACAATAACAATCTAAGTGCAAATTTGGAAAATAAGGAAAGTAATAATCATTCTGGAACAAGTGGAACTGAAAACCTAGCAAGTCCAAGCGGTGTCACAAATAAAAGACAAAGAGAAGAAGACAAAGTAGAATGTTGTAAAGAAGTTCAAAAATGCGCGATACACATGTAGAGCAGGTTAGAGATTAAGTACTAAAGTTCGAAAGTCTCAAAAAAAATTATATTAAAGATCGCATGAGTGCTAAGAAATGGAAATTATTACTTGGTGAAAAGAGTTTGAATATATGGACATACAGTAGGTGATTTCAAAAGTATGTATATTGTTCAGCTTTAAAGATTAAGTTGGAGACTTGTAGATCATCTAATTCGTGTTGCCATCAGGGAAAAGTAGAATTTCTTCCCAATGAAGAGGCATATCCGCGAGAATTAAATGATTAGTTGTTTGATGAAAGTGAAATCCACAAACACTACAGGTAAAATATCCAAATCTACAATAATCTGTTCATGTTCGCACCATTCAGTGCTCAGTACATAGATTTACACGATTCAGGACCATATGCAATGAGAATCTATGGTCCCGCAACAATTAAAGCTACTACAAGTTTAATTTCAAAGAAACCACAATTCTGATCACAGAGAAGCGATGCAACATAGAATCGAAAGAGTTGAACGATTGGACGTATTAGAAATTTTACAGCCAATAATGGATACAAATCCATACATCCAAAAGTATTGAACTTTACACAAAATTTATCTGCAAAACACGGACTAAGAACTTTTCTCGGATTTTGGATTTGTTGTTTTGTGAAAATGAAATCCATATACACAAGATGTGAAATGGCTGGTACGTAGTGCAGGCAGGGGGGTTGGTGAGCGAAGCCCCCTGGTATATATTTCCCTCCTTCTTTATAAGACAAACAAAAATAGGGGCAAAGAAAAGAGAATGATGGACAAGTGGTTTGCACAGGTAATTAAGTATTGTAAGGCCAGGTATCCATGGACATGTGCTTTTTTTGCCATAGTGAAGTAATTTATCTGAAGGATTCTACCTTTACGCATTGGGTTATACATTCAGAAATTTTCAATAGAGAAACTCAAGGGAAAATCTCTTGAAGAGTGCATTTTCCGGTTCTCATGCCACTAGCAATGTTCAGTTTGTTTTGCCTAGTACTTTTACTGCAGTGTTCTCATTTGAAGTAGAAGCATAAATAAAGGTTTAATATACTATATTAATTTATTAAATTAACCATGTTATTCAGTATTTATTTTTAAAATTCAAACTTAAGCTTTATCTACTGTAATTATAATTTTATGACTTTCAAATAATCATTAAGGTAAATTATAAAAGGCAGCTATACATTAAACACTTAAAAAACCTTATACGCGATTTACTTTTACTAGTTATGCTTGCGGTAACTATGAAGATGTTTATAAAATGTATTAACTGCTCTTATATACCTACTGCTGAAAGTCTTTTATTGTACCATAAAAACGGGGTTATGCGTTATATTCAATTAAGGTTTGTTTGGTTTTGTTTCCAATTTGTATACACTACATACAATTAAGGTAATATTTATATGCAGTACTTACCTTGATCACTGACTAGAACTTAATGGTGGAAAATTGCTTGTTTTGCAGAAATTTCCTTTTAAAATAAAAGAAAGACATCCAGTGGAATATACAAGGCAATTTCCTCATCTTCGCTGTCGGACAAACACAGCTGCGTCTCTGTTGAGGGTTCGGAGTGAGGCTGCTTTGGCAATTCATGCTTTTTTTAAGGTAGGATAGTTGGATTGCTCTTATTGTATCACCCAAACAGATTTCTTGGTGTCTCCTTATATAAATAGTTCAATAAGAAAAATCTAATTTTAAAGTCTGACATGTTTATTTGCAACGGTACTATTTTACCATTATAATAGTATGATAGATTAATTAAATGGAAAGAGAGTTCCTAGAATCTTATTTTTTCTGTCTAAAAAATGAATCTGTTTAAATTTGATGCCCTCTTTTAATCAATTCACTAGTTACATTAATTGTAACTGCATTAAGAGACAATATAAGAAGTAACATTTAAAAAAGAAACAGACCCAGTACAATAATGTGATATATAATTCTGAGCCAGATAAAGATATCCACACATCCTGCTATGAATACAGTACTTGTTTAGAGGGTCTTTTTGCATTCCATAGAAAGTGAGAAAGAAGAGATCTTACCTTGAACTGGTATTTGACTGGAAATGAAAGAGGGAATAATGGCACTGACAAAATTAAAATTCGGAATAATATTCATTTTAATAATAGCTCATTAGGAATGGAAAAACTGAGTAGAGAGGGCCAAGAGAAGAGGGATTCCTTTATGCCTGGCAGAACAGTTTGAGACAGCAGTCAGTGCCTTTCACTAATAAAATAACAAGAGTAGTTAAAATGTCTGAACATCCATTACAGGGACCAAGAAGGTGAAGGAGAGGACTCTTTACAAGTGTGGATCAGGGTAAGGAGAATGGATTTGGATAAAAAAATGTAAAAGCTAGACAAGGCTTCATGAGAGTTAAAAAGGTTCAAGATGCTGGAAAGATATTTGTATAATAGTAATTTCTGAGGGACATGTTCTATGATTGGGGTATTTTTTGTTATCAAATGTTTATCTATACTAATAAAAGGCAAAGCCCTCACTGACTCACTCACTCACTCACTCACTCACTCACTCACTCACTCACTCATCACTAATTCTCCAACTTCCCGTGTGGGTGGAAGGCTGAAATTTGGCAGGCTCATTCCTTACAGCTTCCTTACAAAAGTTGGGCAGGTTTCATTTCGAAATTCTACGCGTAATGGTCATAACTGGAAGCTGTTTTTCTCCATTTACTGTAATGGAGATGAGCTTGAACGCCGTGGGGGCGGAGTTTCGTGTGACATCATCACGCCTCCCACGTAATCACGCAGTACATAGAAAACCAGGAAGACCTCCAAAAAGCGCTGAAGAAAACATGCATTATATAATTGAGAAGGCAGCAAAACAATAAGAAGCGAGCGAGTGACATATACAACCATATTCATGAGTTCTGCTACTTCGGAAACAAAGCACAATGTAAACCTAAACTTTAAATTAAGTTCATAGACAGGCTGCCGCTGGCGTTTGTAATTTAGTGCCTGCCCATATAAGGCCGTCCGTCAGCGGCAATCCAATAGCAAACTGCCACTAAATATTCACGGGTGAATGACTGTGCTTATGCAGAGGAAGATGAGATGGTCAGGGTGGTGTTTGGCACAAACTCAGCGAAACTGCGAGAGAAAGTTTTAAGTGCCTGGACTTAGGTAACATTAGATACAGCCATGGACATAGCACGACATGGCAGCAGCACAGCTGGGAAACTTCGATGCATGTACACCGAGTGGCTCACGTGAACTGACGCAGTGCACAGACAAAAAGCAACAGTTCCAAAGAGCGCTGAACAAAAACCGAATTACACAATTGAAAAGGCAGCAAAAAATATGAAGCGTCTGATACATACAAGCATATTCATAAATGCAGCTACTGCGGAAACAAAGCACACGGTGGAAAAAGTCAATGTCCCGCTAAAGGAAGACAGTGTAAAAAAAAAACCCGTGCATGCAGTGTGTCAGGTCTCAGATAAAGAAGAAGATGAGCTGTTTATTGATGCAGTAAGAAACGAATCGATGAATGAAACCTGTCATCTTTACAACGATTGACAAACACGGAATGTAACTTGAACACAACACATCCTACAAATACGAACCTGATTGAAAGAAATAATGATAATCAAATCCTTGATGACAGCAACACTCAGTAACACTCACAAAACAAATACTGTATATTGACAGTCATGTTACGTTATTTTTAAAATGTTCCCTTTTCTTTTTCATAGCTTTTTTAACACACTACTTCTCCGCTGCGATACGCGGGTATATATATATGTATATATATACCCCGATCTACATACTCGAATAATGGATACTTTATTCGCCATCAATGATTGTTTTGGTAAAGCCATACTCAGTGTATTCATTAGATGAACGGTAAAAAAGTAAGAGCGAGGGGAGGATGACTTATTGAGGCATGCAGGCAAAACCACAATAGCACGTGGGCTCGATGTACTGTAGTGCGCGTCAACTCTATCTGAATTGCGCGATCACATTTGAAAAAATATATCTTTTCAAGTTCTATTTAGTCCATATGTGTCAAACTCAAGGGCCGCGGGCCACATCCGGCCCGGCGTGTAATTATATCCGGCCCGCGAGATCATTTTATATACTGTATTATTGTTATTAATGGCCCGGGTATATGAAACGCTGGTAACACAATAAACTACAGATACCATAATGCAGCGCTTCAGCTGCCTTGCCGAACACTTACCGCGTTAATCAAGTCTAGCTTATGATGCTGCAAGTTATTGCGAAGCTAGCCCACACGATGCTGAAGAGAAAAGTTGATTCTGAAAATAGAGCCTTTAAAAACCGATTGGAGGCTGAGTATATGTTTACTGACATTGCCAGTAAACCTGTGTGTCTCATTTGTGGAGCTAAGGTGGCTGTAATTACAGAATTTAATCTAAGACGGCACTATGAGACAAAACATCAGGATAACCTGAAAGACCTGAATGCAATGCAGAAGATACAGAAAGCAGAAGAATTAAATAAGAATCTGACACTTCAGCGGACGTTTTTACCCGTGCACAATCACAAAGTGATTTCAAGTGAAGCTGCTTTTATGGGAGACACAAATGCACCAGTGCAACTTGCCCCACTTTCCCTGTTGCCAAGTAATGTTGAACCAAGTCGTCACTACGGTGTTCCCAAATACGCACTTTGCTGATAAACTGAGCGCACTGAGTTCGCACGGCGCTTTGGTGACTTTGAAGAACAAAAAAAGTCAGTCTACATGCGGCTCGAACCTTGTGCATGTTTGGTAGCACATATCTGTGTGAGAAGCTCTTCTCAATGATGAAGACTAACAAAACAGCACACAGGAGTCGCCTCACTGATGAGCACCTGCAGTCCATCCTGAGAATCTCCACAACACAGAACCTCACACCAAACATAAACAAACTTGTTGCCAAAAAAAGATGCCAGGCGTCCAGCTCTAAAATGACATATGAGCAAAGACAACTGAATGATTTGATTTGTTATTGCTGAAAAGAACACATTTTATTTATATTTCCAGGTTTTGTTATGCAGCATGTTCATATTTGAATTTGTATAATTTTGACAGGATATATTTTTATGGAGAGCAAAATCTTTTGGGATATTTAAAATCTAAGTTTATTTTTTATATAAAATTACATAAGAGTAAAGAAATTTGAATGTTTGTTCTTTTAACGTTTACTTTATTTCTAACTTGTATAATTTAGACAGGATATATTTTTATGGAGAGCAAAATATTATAAGTTGTTTAAGGTTTGAGTTGATTTATTCAGGAATAATATTCCTGTCTGTTTTTACCATTCCTACCAAAGATATTTCTGTCGACTAAATAAAAATTCCTTCTATTTAAAATTTAAATAGAACTTGAACAGATACGATAGTTCATAATATCCACGCAGACTTGCACGTAAGAGCAGGAGTTATCCGTTTTAACAAGCAGCGTATTGCACTGATACGAAATAGCTGTGTGTGTATATATGTAGATATGTATGTATATGTATATATATGTTTATATATATGTGTGTGTGTGTGTATATATATATATATATGTATTTGTGTGTGTATGTATGTGTGTATGTATATGTATGTGTATATATGTAGATATATATATGTATGTATATATGTGTGTGTATATATATGTGTATATGTATAGATATGTATATATATATGTTTATATGTGTGTGTGTAAATATATATATATATTTATATATATATTTATATTTATATATATATATATATATATATATATATTATATATATATATATATATAATGACAGCAACACTCATCACTCACAACAGTGACAAAACAATTACATTGACAATCATGTTACGTTATTTTCAAAATGTTTCCTTTTCTTTTTCATTACTTCATTAACACACTACTTCTCCGCTGCGAAGCGCGGGTATTTTGCTAGTTAAGTATATATGCTAATGCAAGTATAAATCAAACAACCATGAAAATGTCAATACAAAATAAACACTAAATAATAATAATAATAATAATAATAATAAATAATAAAAATGCTGTGAATTGTGTATGCTGATGATTGGAATTTCTAGAGGTAAAAGTGATCTTCATAAAAATCAGGTCCCAATCAAAAGAAGCAGACAGTGATAGATCCTGTTCCCAGACTGATTGAATGATATAACACCAAATCAGGCAGGGCCATTCCACCAACAGACTTGTCACACTTCACGATGAAGTGTTTGACAGACGATCCTTCGTATTGTGTCCATTTTTGGACATCCTTCTCCCAATGACAAAACTTCAGCATTCAATACTATATCCTTCCTCCTACCTCTTACAAAACAGTATCTGTCCTCCAACAATAATTCCACCATCCTTCTACCTTTTTCAAAATGGAATCAAAAGCTGTGTTTTCATTCCACCATCCAGTAAAGCGCCATCCTCCCTCCTCCCTGCTATATCTCTCTCCTGTCGGTCATTTCTACATGAGCGAGAATATATTTTATCGATAGCGTTACAATTTAAAATTTCTTTGAAACTTTTCGCTGCAAGTTCATTACAAATTATGCCGCTTAGTTCCATTTGTTAGTGGTATGCTTCCCCTTCCTCCCCCTCTTAAAATATTGGCAAAAAGTTAGATCTCTCCTGCCTCGATTTCCTGTGGGATAGAAAAAATACAGTATCCATTTTAGAACAACCTTATGCATCTGGCAAAACTCCATCATTCCTCATTCAAAACTAAATCCTCCCTCCTACCTCTTTCAAAACCTGACCTCTGATAAAAAGTGCATCCACATTCTAAAGTTTAAAGACATTTCTCCCATTTCAACCCATAATACCGCCACTGGAGTCATCCAGGATGCTCAACAACAAATTCTTAAAGCTCTGGCCTGCACACCTTTGAACCAATTTAATACTGATCAAACTGCTTCATCGTAAATTATAAATGGATTATCTTCTGGATTATAAATCCATAATTCAGAAGAGACTGCAATAAAGTCTTGTATGCCATCAGCAAATTAGAAGCACCCCAATTACACTCACTAAGCAACACAAAATTAATACATCTACAGTACACCATATATAATACATCTATCTTCCACATTTTTAATGTGTCTACAACAGAATTTACTTCTAGATGTTGCAATGTTAAACAACTAGGACATAATCCTCACCGTATGGATCTACTGTTTCAGTCTACAATTAAAATTCTAATGTGACCTATCACACTCTACCCATCTTATGTTTTCTCACCATCCATTTGGTAGATGGCTTAGGCCTATCAAGAATAGATTTCTTGATAGTAATTATGGTCATGCTGGCAGATGCATTAGTTTAATAAATTAATGTACAGGTTTTTTGCATTAATTTAATGAATGCCAAGTTTTCTTAACTAGGTAATTTAGGCTCTGTTGGGGTCTGATTACAGCTGATATCCCTATTTTTGGTACACGTATTGTTTTATTTTTAGCTTCCCCAAATTAAATTACATGTAGCAGCCACTGTCAAAAATTTGTATTTGTCCTGTTAACAAAAGCAGATTAAATTTGAATTTCAATGTGTATTTTAATATGCTTTAATACAGGGGTGTCCACACTTTTTCGGCTTGCAAGCTACTTTTAAAATGACCAGGTCAAAATGATCTACCTACATTAAAAATGCTATATATATATAGCATTTTATATATATATTTATATATATATAGCATAGTATATATATATATATTGTGAACGTTACCCGGGCACAGACAGGCAGACATGTTGTTTTCCACCACCACACGTTTATTTACAACACTGTTTACAAGTTATTAAAGTGTACACACAAAACCCCAAAGTCCTGGCCACACACTATGCCTTCCTTCGGGCCGCCTCCACACTCTCTTCTCCTGCTTAGTCCTTCTTCACCCGACTCCAGCCTCGAATGAAGGGAGGCGGCCCCTTTTATCCTCAC
>JANRMT010028174.1:108919855-108935897 GCA_026402145.1 Polypterus bichir lapradei | reverse complement strand
TATATATATATATATATAATATATATATATATATATATATATATATATATACTGAGTATCAGAGGTGGGTGGTAACGAGTTACATTTACTCCGTTACATTTACTTGAGTAACTTTTTAAAAAAATTGTATTTCTAAGAGTAGTTTTACTGCACAATACTTTTTACTTTTATTTGAGTACATTTGTGAAGAAGAAATGCTACTCTTCTTCCGCATTGGGCAACACTCGAACATTGGGCAACACTCGAATCGTTCCTTTTTTTCCATTAGATAAAGTTTGACAGACAATTTTCAATCTGCTGTGTAGCGTATGCTGTCAAGTTGTGCACACGCCTTCCATTGTGTCTCCAGCTCTGACACGAGGTTTTGGATGTTCCCCAAATCAAGGCGCTGCAGCTTTGAGGACAGATGTTGCATTTTTTGTGTGAAAGCATTAACTGAGCTAATCATATTGACCATGGTTTTCTCTTTTCCTTGCAGCTGTATAAATTAAGCTCATTCAACATGTTGGTCAGATCGGAAAAAAAATGCCAAGTCTAGCGGCCATTGATTGTTATTAAGTTACTTGTGTTCTGCATGTTTAATGACAAGGAGAAACTCCAGACAGGGGTTTTGAAATCTCAGCAGGAATTTCTCCCTAGCCATCTGCCTCAACGAAGGCATCTTTTATCATCTCTCCATCTTGGAAGGATTTCTTATGCTTAATGATCGAGTGACTCACCTGGAACGATGCTTCTGTGTGTCTGCCTTTGCTTTTGAATTCAGCCGAATGAAAAATGACAGCTGTCCGATTAACTGTGATTTTAGTTCCCAGATCGCTTTTTGGAAGGAAGTCAGTTTTGTAGTTTGTATGAACAGTTCGAAAGTGCCTTTCCACATTTTCCTTTGGAATAGCAATGATAGATTGACAGATCAGACAAACACACTTCGGTTGTGACATTGTGAGAGAAAAAAATCCTCTTCCAATTCCACATCCAGCCCATAAACAACAATTTTTTTTTAAATCCCTTCTTTAGTCGATAAATTGGAAGGCTAACTAAATCACTTAGACAGCCAGAGTTTTGCAGTAGCTCGCACGTTTGATCGTGCGTGCGGGATGACCAGTGTGTTAGAAGAAAAGAGATCTTAGACTGGCCGCCCTGTATGTCAATCAAGTGGCAAATGCCATAGGGAGGATATATAGACTAACATTTAAAAAAATTTTTTTTTTTTAATGCAACGCGATCTACCGGACGATCGCACCCCTGCTTTAATATTTAAGATTAATAGAAGTTCAGACAGTTGTTTATCAAAGTTTAGGATAATCCTGTTGTATTGTTTGTGAACACATCAAAGATCTTGTATTTTTTTTGTTTTTGTTTTGCTAAATTCTGATAAAAATAAAATGGAGGGATTTTCTATTTTAAAACATTTAACTGAAATCTATCTATCTGTCTGTCTGTCTGTCTATCTATCTGTCTAACACAGCTTTTAACAATTGTGTGAAACAAACAACCTGCATAACATTTACACAAGAGAACACTTAGTGCTCCTGACACTGAAAAAAGAGAAAAAAAACACAACAGAAAAGTCTGGATTACGTAGAATATTTACTTCATATAAACCACTGAATCTACTCTGTTTCTCTGAGTTCATCTTCTAGTTACAAATTTTACTGAACAATTCTTAATAAACTCATAGTTTATTAGTGTAAAACATTTTTCAGAATTTTCATTTTTGAATGGTTGGATTTGTACATTTTAATTTAGCTTGAAGATCTATTTTTTTAATACATTATTAAGATCTAAAAACTGTGCTGTTTGTTCTTATCTTTCTAGTTATACATTTGTTTTACAAAAGTTTATATACTAGTTTACCACCAGATGGCACCAAAGTTACATGCAGTCAGTCAGCCTTGTGGCTTAAACTGCTCTATTATTTATTTTACAGCAGAATTATTTTTTGTGCTTGCCATAAGTGAACGAGAAAAACATATACAGTATAACACATGTATGATAGCTTCTACAACAGACATTTCATAAATAATAAAACATAAATGACTTAGTACATTAATTAGTCCTTATTCAACAGTTCTTCACTATTGACTTGGATGTTACTGGTAGGTAATGTTAAGTAAAATAATCACTTATCTTTTTTTTGGGAAATTCTTTGAAAAATTCAGAAGTGAATGTGATTCCTTGATAGTTTTGATGTAAGCCCTCCAAACAGTGGCATACCTAGACCCGTAATTTACAAAGGGGTCTCATTTTGAGAGGAAAGGGAGAGGGAGGGCTCCTTAAATGTTTCTTTTGAGACCTTAACTGGGCACTTGGCTACTTTTTATGGCTTTTAGTGCACAGGGATCAGTATATATATCTGGTGGCAGTACTCAATTTGGTCAGCTAATGTTCCCCTCAAATAAAAATACTATAGTTATTTTCTTTTTCTTTTTTTTTTTAAAAAGTATGCAGGATGGAAATCCAGCTGTGGTACTGATCGGGTCGTGTGTGATGCAGATAGACAACGAGCTGATAGTAGGCATGTATGAAAGTTCTGCACATGACTGCTACAGCTCTGTGCTATCACTCTGTTTGAATTTCCAGGAAAATATTTGGCTGTAAAAAAGTGCTTTAGGGAGTTTCACAGATCAAAACTTCTTAACAATCACTGTATTGCATTGGAAATGTGAGAGCAAACAACTTTTGAAAGTTTTATATTTTTGGGCAGAAAATATCCTTGTAATGTCAGGCATACTGATACAGTAAACATTAAAATCCTGTGATAATATACCATGATTCTTTGTTAAATCAGTAACCCTAATTATTATATCTTGCAATAATAATACCTATTATTAAACATCTATTTCAGGTCTGATTAATTATTTGGTACTTTTGCTCTTGCAATTAGAAATTGTTATTAAACATCAATTTCAGGTCTGATTAATTATTTGGTACCTTTTGTCATATGTATAGTATATTCATTTTTTATAAGACTAACACTAGTTGACTAAAGTCTCCATAGAGCTTGGTTTACTACTCTGTTTACATCCTGAAATCTAAACTCACTTTGATAGTGGTCCTAGTTCTTATGCTTTACTTTTCTGTTGGTGATTTATTTTAGTATTTAAACAAACTAGCTGCGATCAATATGACTGTGGCAAATTGCAGTATCATTGCTGAACTGTTATGGGTTGGAGCAGTGCAGAAAATGAGCATCTTTCAAAACATAAATGGAAAAGCAGTGCATTTCAAAACCATGGAACCAATTTTGATCCTTTTTTTGCTTAAAATTCAGTTGATTGTTGATAATTCAAACGCAGATGTCAAAGTACAAGTGGCTAGAAAAGTAATTAATCTATAAAAAGTGTAACTAATTGTATGAGCACTTTGGAATTTTAATTATAAACACACCATGACTATTTCTCGTTTTCAGTTATAAAGAGATAACCCAACCTCAAGTCCAGTAACTTTTAAATCTGTTTGAATCTGTGATATATAGTAGGTAAGCCTCATTTGTTCATGGGGAATAGATATTGTATATACATTGTGTACATACTGTGTGCAATTCAAGTGTCAAAGATTGTTTTCTAAGCTTAACCAAAATCTGTTTTATTTCACATTAGCCAACAAATGTTACTTTATTAGTACATGATAATTATACTTACAGGCTGGTTATTTATTCTTATTTATTTTCCATTTGACTTAATGTTATTTAAACAATCACCACAGGGTATCTGATTAGAATGCAAAAAATGATGTGCTTCCTTAAACTTTTAAACAAAGAAAGAGATGCCTACAAAAAACTTTATAGCAAGAGCACTCATGTGTACATATGGTGACATGACCATACCCAATCACACAACACTTTCCAGCAGTGAACTGAAACCCAAAAAGCTGTTGTACTGCACTTCCCTTTAGCATTTATAGGGGAACACACAAGTTTAAATTGACCTTTTTAACAATAATAGTAATCCTACTGTTCCATTTTAACCGCATATACGCCCTAGATAATGAACATAAATGTTTAGATTATATGTGACTTTACCTTTGCATGTGTTCTTCCCAATTAAGAAAAGATCTCATCATAGATGTAGTGTAGTGCTATGCCTGTAGTCTGTGTTAGTGTATCTCAAACAGGTTTTATAAACAAACTGCACAGAGTATATAAATATGTGCATTTTTTTGTCAAAGTTGATTGAAAATGTTATAAGGACAGCACTCTATATTTAAATAGCTTTCCTTTTTGCATGACACATTTGTCATATGACACAGTAAATGGTCATTATTGTTACAACTTTTGTAAGGCAGTCAGTCACAGTATAAACTGATCTGTGACTATGCAGACTATAGTCTACTAATGTTATTCTGAATGTGGCCGGTAGATGGCTTCATTTTGGGGTTAGTGTTCTTATATATTTGTTTAGAGACACTGTTAATACTGAAATTGTCAACAATATTGCTGTCAAATTATCCAAAAATTAGGGTTTGAATACTCATATTAAAAATAACTAAATGTTCTAACATATTTGAATGTAAGTTAAGTGCTACTACCTGTACGTTTGTACTTTACATGCTTTTCTATGTCTTTTTATTATTAATATGTTTGCCTTTTTGCTCACAGTGCATCTCCAAAGCATGTAGTGCTACTTGAAAAACACAGCTGTTCACATGAATTGGATTTTTTGTACATGGAAAGTGACACAATAAGAGAGAAAAGTGGCACTTCACATGCCTGTAATGCATATATAAGTCTTATAAAAAAATGCTCATAATTGGCTAAACACAGTAAATGCACTCATTTAAACCTCTGCAACCTGCTCCTCCTCCAGGCCTCTGCTCTGCAATCGCAATGTGCCTCAAAGGTAGCCAAATATGCTTTCCTAACACTGAAAATTGCTCTTAAAAACGGTGACTTTAAAGCTGTTATAATAATAATGAATGAAAAATGGCAGTTATTTTCAATGATGTTTAATAAGAAAGGAAACTAATTTTTATTGGCTACAGTGAATGCTTAACATAGTTACAACCCTTTTTACAAAAAGTTGGAATGTTATGTAAAGTGGTAAATAAAATCAGAATATGATGATTTGCAAATCATGTAAACCCTATATTTAATTGGAAAAAATACAAAGTCAGTGTTGAAACTAATACATTTTATTATTTTTTTTATTGTTTATGAGAATAAGAGGAGCTTTGCCCATGGTGTAAAGGCAGGAAAACTATGTTTCCTTCATTATAACCTCTCTTTACTGGAATGGGATTATTACATTGATGAAGTTACTCATATTAACTGCTCTTTACAGTAATTGAGTATTATTGTTTAATTGTTTTGTATTTGTTTTATTTGTTTATAAATTTTGAGTATTGTCTTAATTATAATGATCTTGTTTAATTCAGTTAAATTGTAATTATTACATATACTGTTTTGATGGATATTTATTTTTCTGAGTAACTGTTGTATGACACATTTTGTACATAGTTAAAATGATATAATTTCTATGCATATTTTGTTATAAAATGTAAAACATTTATTTTAATATTTTTGTATTGAATTTTTTTTTGGAGTGGGGTAGGGTCTTTTTATTGGCCACTGAAACTAATTATCGGAAATCATATATTTTTATCTTAGGGAATAATCTCTGCTCAGTCAGGCTGTAGTAAGATATAAATGTTTACATTTTCAGGCTTACATGGCCTTTCATTTCAAGGTTACATTTACTTGTTATAGGTTGTTATAGGAAAATATAATGGTTATATTTCACTAAAAACCTGGAAACAAATACTTCCATTGTCATTAGATTTAAAGAATTATTTTCAATGCTGATTTAGATCATTTATATCTTGGTTGGCATGCAAGGTAACAATTGTTTCTATAACAAATTGAGTCAAATTCAGTTTTAACACTGTGCATACTGGTACATGGAGTCCAGGCCCCTAAATTGTTTGTTCAGATGGGTCGTCTACAAGTGTTAGGCTGTGATATGTGAAAGTCAAGAATTTTAAATATATTCTCTTATTTTTGAAAGTGACTGAATGCACATTATTATGAAGAGTTTCTTTCTTATTGAAACCTTTGTTAGGGTAATATTTTTCTGTGTAAATCTTCTAAAACTTAATGTGAATTTTGGAATAATTTTGTATGAGAATTTTACATTTTTACAGTCATGCAGTAATGGACAGAGGTGGGTAGAGTAGCCATAAAATTGTACTCAAGTAAGAGTAGTGTTACTTCAAAATAATATTACTTAAAAGTACTTTACTTAGAAGTAAAAAGTAGTCATCCAAAAAATTGCTCAAGTAAGAGTAAAAAAATATTTGGTAAAAAGACTACTTAAGTACTGAGTAACTGATCATAATAAATTATTTATTTTTTAGAAATGTTGTAATAAGACAGAGAAAAATATAAAATAATGTGCAAATTCTGCTATTTCCAAATAATAAAATAAAAAATGAGTAAAAATAAATAACATCTTTACAAAATAAAGATGCACAAATAACACAAAGTTCCAAATCTCAGTTTTTCACAACAAAGCTTTTGAAGTCAATACCTGTAGGTAACATATATGTTTGAACAGTGCAAACTACTTACAGTGACAAGATATACTGTACACTGACACTAATACTGCATATTCACTTGCCCTCCAAATAGCACAGCTGATAGAAAATAACATTAGAACAAGGCAGCTTGTGCACTCACTTTACCTTGACTGTCTGTGTCTGTGCATGTTTGGTTAAAACGTGCTTGTTCTACACTCAATGAAGTGATGGTTAAGCTTCAGTAGGAGTTGGTTCTCATTGTTCATGTACAGTGGAACATTGGATTGTGAGTAACTTGGTTTGTGAGTGCTTTGCAAGACTAGCTAAAATTTTTGATAAATTTTGACTTGATAAATGAGCGAGGTCTTGCAATACGAGTAGTCCGTATATGCATTGTCTGCCGAGCGTCACGTGATCATAACTGAGCTGATGGTTCTTCTCTCTCTCGCTATGGGATTATGGGCAATCGTCAGTCAGCGTGCCTCACTTATATAGTCAACATCCGTATGAGCGTATACTGTTTACTACAGCATTGTGACCACGTGTGAGTCCCCATCTTACACCCTAAAACACAAAGCTGAGTCTCAATACTCTAGCGACACCATCTTTATTCAGCTTGAAACAGGAACAGCATGGTTATTATTATCCTATACAAAGACACAGCAGTCAGGCAGGGTCATGCCCAGGTTAGTGGCCAAGTAATACTGTGCCCTGCGCATTTATAATGTTCCTTGTTCCACCCACCAATGGCAGGTGCTTATAGCATGACCGTGATCTTTTCGGATTCGTTTTTACCACGAACTGCTACAGCGCTGGGTGCCTGTGGTGCTTCGGGATGCTCTTCCACGTATCATCCCGTTGGATGAAATCTCACAAGAGTTTAGAAACTCACTCACATCAGCCATGATTCTTTTCAAAGGTAAAGTGCAGGTTAATTTGTTTTATGTATTTTTACTTTATATTGTGTATTAAACATTTTTATAATAATTTGTTTTGGGTTGTGGAACGAATCATCTGAGTTTCCATTATTTCTTATGGAGAAATTCGCTTTGATATACAAGTACTTTGGATTGTGAGCACGTTTCCGGAACGAATTATGCTCGCAAACCGAGGTTCCAGTTGTATTCTTTCTTTTCCTGCCCGCTGTCTGTGAGGAGTTTTTGCTGCTATGCCGCCACAGTTTGTGTGTGGTCATGTGAATGCATAGCTACGTCTGATTGGTGAAACGGAGTCTTGTGATTATTGTTGCTACATCTGATTGGTGAAACAGTCATGCTGTACATCCACTGGTGGCTTCTCTCTGGCAAAATATAGCGTATCTGATGGAAAAAAGTAATGATTTGAGTGTTGCCCAATGTAGCGGAGTAAAAGTACCGTTTCTTCTTCACAAATGTACTCGAGTAAAAGTAAAAAGTATGGTGCAGTAAAACTACTCTTAGAAGTGCAATTTTTTTAAAAAAAGTTACTCAAGTAAATGTAACGGAATACATGTAACTCATTACTACCCACCTCTGGTAATGGATACCATTTTTTTGTTTCAAAGGTACGTTATCTTAGATCTGTAAATATAGGTTATGCAAAGTATATTAGCTTTTTTTCTATTCTCAGTAGAAAAACACAACTATAGATTTATAACTATTAAGGTAATTGGTAGTCCCCTTCAGCAGTCAGAAGTTAGTCAGCAGTCAGAAAACCTGCCTTCCAACTGAGCTTCATCACAGACATTAATTTTACAAAAATAGGATTGAAAACAAATCAACCCCCACCCCTGAGAAAGAGAACATGGGCAGCTGAATAAAACTTAAATCTAGTAAAAATAGATGAATGAATAAGTGAATAAAGATAAATGGAGAAGAAAAAGAAATGGGGAGAGAATCTGCTTCCTCAGTGATTTAAAAGCTTATTCTAAAATGTTATTGATCAGATCCTGCTAGGTTTTGAAAAATTTCTACACAGATCCTCTAAAGTGAGAATTTTATGTTTTCCAATTTCAAATAATATATAAAATCAGTTTCCCACTGACTTAAAAGAGGAGAGTTAGGATTCTTCCAGTTTACCAAGATAAGTCTACGTGCCAATAGAGTGAGGCTGGAACTTGATTGCAGCGTTCGCAGGTTGGATCTTGCCCTGGAAACATTTTAGACAATTTTAAATGAGACAGATGTGCTCAATATACGAGGGATATCCAGAAAAAAAGGTTACAAGTGCCCTGGAGGGTGCAGGGAATTTTTTTTTCCGAAGGTTGGCATACCTGCGTGTAGGGGGGTCCTAACGGTCAAAATAAGCCCGGGACCGCGTCAGTCAGTTGTGAAATGTCATCACAGCAAGCGAGTTCGTCAACTTCTGCTGAGGCCGTTTGCTCCACCTACCGCCGATGCGAGATTCGTTCGGTCATCAAGTTCCTCACTTTACATCGCGAATCCACGGCCGAGATCCATCGTCAGCTTGTGGAAGAATTGTGAAAGAATTCTTGGGTGGGAAACGTTTTTCCAACGTTGAGGAGGTGAAGGAGACAGTGGAGAAGTGGCTTTCGGAAGTGGAGCGGAGCGTTTTCGACGAGGGTATAAAAAAGCTGGTGCCCAGGCTGAAGAAGTGCATCGAAGTTGACGGCGATTATGTTGAGAAATAAACACATATTTTGGAACATACCCTGTAAATTTGGTTGAAATATATTCATTTTTCGATTTTTAACAGCTGTTGTAACCTTTTTTTCTGGATATCCCTCGTATAATTTTGAGTTGAATAATTGTATGCTTTGTGCATATGGTGCTCGAGTGAATTATCTGCATTGCTACCTTCCACTCCTTTTCTGAGATGTTGAGTGAGAGATTCTTTTCCCACTGTTCTCTTGGATATTTAAAAGGGAGGGACTGTAAAATGGTTTTATATATTGCAGAAATGCTGTGTAAGTCCTCGAAACTGAGCAATACTTTTTCCAGCATAGAGTGAGGTGGGAGGTGAGGAAAATTGGGCAGGTTCTGTTTAACAAAGTTTTTTTTTTTTTTTTTTTTCGCTTTATACAATTTCTTGTATTAGGACTTTGTTAGTTTTCGCATACCCCTTGGGGTCAGCGAGCAGGGTCAGCCATTGTACAGCGCCCCTGGAGCAATTACAGCTAAAGGGTCTTGCTCAAGGGCCCAGCAGAGTAGGATCTCTTTTGGCAGCGACGGGGATTCGAATCGGCAACCTTCTGGATACCAGCACAGATGATTTGAAGGTAGTGAAAGAAATGTGTTGCTAGAAAGTTACATTTAGAATGTAATTGTTCGTAGGATGCAAAGACATTGTCTATGTATAGATCCCTTAAGTGATTTAATCCCAAATGTGTTCCAGACATTGAAAACTGCATATGTTTGCAAAGGTTGAGCAGAGGTGCCACCGATAAAAGATTCTCTATCTTAAAATTCTTCCTACATTGGTTCCATATTCTGAGTGAGTGAAGCACAATTTGGTTGTTAGTATATTGGCGATAACTTCTAATTATTGGGGCACAAAGCAAGGAATGTAAAGAAGTGCTGCAGGATTTTATTTATATTGTGAACCAAGCCTGTATATGTTCATCTATTTGTGTCCATGTCCAGGTTTTTATGTTTGCTGCCCAGTAATAAAATTGAAAGTTAGGTAGAGCCATGCCACATGTGGATGTTTTGAGTTCCAAATAAATGTGGTTATGGTTGAATCTGATTTCTTAAAAAATGATTTATTGATGTATATTGGAGTGTTTTGAAATAAGAAGAGAAGCTTAGGGTGGATATTCATCTTAACAATGTTAATTCTTCCAGCTAGAGTGAGATAAAGCATTGACCATCTATGCAAGTTTTGCTTAATTTTTTCCATACAGACAGCGAAATTTTGTTATAAAGAGCTTTATGTTTACTTGTGATGTTTACCCCTAGATATTTAAACTGATCTGCAATGATGAAAGGGAAGGTGTCCAATCTAATATTGTGTGCTTGACAATTCACTGGAAAGAGCAAACTTTTATTCAAATTAATTCTGAGACCAGAAATCTTTTGAAATTCTGTTAGTGCTGTTAGGACTGCAGGCACAGTATTCTGTGAGTCTGATATATACAGCACCATATCATCTGCGTACAGAGAAATTTTCTCTTCAAGTCCTTCTCTGATAATCCCCGTTATCTCATAAGCATTTTGACAGTGAACTGACAGTGGCTCAGTGGTGATTGCAAAAAGTAGTGGTGACAAGGGGCATCCTTGTTTGGTACCATGTTCTAGTTTAAAGAAGTCTGAATTAATGTTAATACAAACTGAAGCTTCTGGATTGGTATACAGTAGTTTGATCCATGCACAAATGTTCGGGCTAAACCCAAATTTCTCCAATGTAGTGAAAAGGTAGTTCCATTCAATCATATCAAATACTTTTTCTGCATCCAAGGATAATAATATCTCTGGGATGTTTGACTTTGCGGATGAATATATTACATTAAACAGGCGTTGAAGATTGGACGCTAAGTGTCGGCCTTTAATAAATCCAGTTTGATCTTGTGATATTACCGAAGGCAGCACTTTCTCCATCCTTCTAGTTAGGACTTTAGAGAGTATCTTAACATCATTATTCAGAAGTGAAATTGGTCTGTATGATGCACATTGTAACACGTCCTTATTTTGTTTAGGAAAGATGGTGATTAATGATTGGTGAAAAGTTTGAGGTAGAATTTTATTGTCTCTAGCTTCTGTGAATGTTGCTAATAAAAGGGGAGCTAGCTGAGTGAAGAACTTCTTATAAAATTTGGCAGGGTAGCCATCGGGGCCTGCTGCTTTCCCACTCTGAAGTGACCTCATAGCATCTAGTAATTCTTATAGTGCCAACGGTTTATCCAATTCCTCTGCACTAAGAGTATCTATTTGTGGTATCTGTAATGCATCCAGAAATGCATTAGATTGTGTCTTGTCTTCTTTAAACTCAGTAGAATATAAGGATTTATAGTACTCTCTAAATGTGTGCATTATATTTTTATGGTCAATGATTTTGTCTCCGTTTGTGTTGGTGATTTCTGGGATTGCTTTGCGTACTTCTTGCTTGTGGATTTGTTGAGCTAAGAGCTTATTAGCTTTCTGTCCATGTTCATAGTAATGATGTCTTGATTTAAAAATGAGTTGTTCAGTTTCTTTAGTTGTCAAGAGGTTTAGTTCTGAATGCAGAACCTGCCTTTTCCTACGAAGAGCCTCACTTGGACACCTGGCATTTTTTGATCTATTCTAGTAATTTCGCTTGTTAGCTTTGATCCCTTCTTGGTTTCCAATTTATTTCTGTGGGAAAGATATGAGATAATCTGTCCTCAGGGTTTCGCAGAGTATTCCTGCAGAGACGTCTGAGGATGTATTTGTCACTAGAAAAAAACTGATTTGTTTTGATATAAATTCTGTACAGTTCTCGTCTGCTAATAAAAGTGGGTTAAAGACGCCATCTGCGAGATGAGTATGTGGGGCATAATGATTTTAGGTCCAAGATCAGAGGGGCATGGTCAGAAATAACAGTAGAGTTGTACTTGCAGTATTTAATCATAGACAATAAATGGTTATCTACAAAGAAATAATCGATTCTTGAGTAGCAATGATGCACTCGTGAGTAGAAGGAATATATTCTTCAGTTTGGGTTTAGAAATCTCCAGGGGTCTGAGAAGTTGTGGTCAGTTACAAACTGTGTAATTGTCTTTGCAGTGTTAGATGTCATCACCCCTGTCGCAAGAGACCTATCTGAATTTAAAACACAATTAAAATCCCCAGCCATTATAATTTTATGAGTGTTCACATTGGGAATCTGGTTTTACACCTAAGAAGTCTACCATCGACTGCATCCTGGCACTGACGGTTGTCATGGAGCGCAAACGCTAATATCGGCAGAGTTTCTTTGCAGCCTTTGTCGATTTTTACAAAGCATTCAACTTAGTTGATCAAGCTGCCTTATGGGACATCCTGAGGGTTTGCAGGATCCCCTCGAAGTTAGCTGGATATCATGGCCGGCCTGTACACTGGTACTGTGGGTGCTGTGAAGAGTGGAGGCATGACCTCTGCGTTTTTCCCAGTTGATTCTGGGGTTCGTCAGGGGTGTGTTCTTGCTCCTACTCTGTTCAATGCTTGTATGGACTGGGTGTTAGGCAAGGTCATGGTGTCCAATGGCTGTGGGGCATCTGTTGGTGAAGAAAGATTCACGGATCTTGACTTTTCTGACGATGCTGTGATCTTCTCGGAGTCAATGGAGGCTCTGATCGGGGTGCTCGAGAGACTGAGCGAGGAGTCTGAGTGTCTGAGCTTGCAAGTGTCCTGGATAAAAACCAAGATCCAGGCCTTTAATGACCTCTTGGTGTCAGCAGTGTGTCTGTTTGCGGAGAGAGAGTGTTGACCTTGTTGAGAGGTTTACTTACCTTGGCTGTGACATTCATGTCTCTGGTCACTCTTCCTATGAAGTCAGTAGACAGATTGGAAGAGAATGGGGGGGTCATGAGGTCGCTGGAAAGGGGTGTGTGGTTTTTCACATATCTATGCAAAAGGACGAAGGTCCAAGTCTTTAGAGTCCTGGTGCTTCCTGTCTTGCTATATGGTTGTGAGACATGAACGCTATCCAGTGACCTGAGACGAAGACTGGACTCCTTTGGTACTATGTCTCTCCGTAAAATCCTTGGGTACTGTCGGTTTGACTTTGTGTCTAATAAGTGGTTGGTCATGGAGTCCCAAATGAGGCACATCACCTGCATTGTGAGGGAGTATCAGTTACGACACTACGGCCATGTGGCGCGTTTCTCCAAGGGTGATCCGGCACGTAAGATCTTCTTTGTTGGTGACCCGAGTGGCTGGACTAGGCCAAGGGGTCGCCCATGTAACACCTGTCTGCGGCAGAAAGACGGTCTTTTTCGGAGGGTGGGACTGGACCGCGTGTCTGCCTGGGGGGGTTGCAAACCGGGATCCCGAGTATTTTCGTCGTGTAGTGGGTGTGGCAATGCACTATACCAGTGCATGCTCCCCAACTTGAGTTGACTTGACATAGGGAATGAATGCAAATACATTTTGGATGAAGTCCCTATCATCCACATTGGGTGCATAAACATTTATGAAAATTACTTTACAATTAAATAAATTAATAAATTACCCATGACAATCATGTATCTCCCTTCAGGATCAGATATAACATCTGATACTACAAATGAGACTGTTCTATGGATAAGAATTCCCACACCTCTATTTTTTTTTTTTTTTCTTTTTTTTTGTAAAGCTGGAATGGAACATTTGGCCAGTCTGGTCTTTTTGCAGCCGGAATTGATCCTTGCTTAATAAATGGGTCTCCTGTTAAAATACTGTTTTAGCATTTAGACCTGTTAGGTGATAGAATACTTTCTTTTTACAAACCGGATTCCAAAAAAGTTGGGACACTAAACAAATTGTGAATAAAAACTGATTGCAATGATGAGGAGATGGCAAATGTCAATATTTTATTTGTAATAGAACGTAGATGACAGATCAAACGTTTAATCCGAGTAAATGTATCATTTTAAAGGAAAAATATGTTGATTCAAAATTTCACAGTGTCAACAAATCCCAAAAAAGTTGGGACAAATAGCAATAAGAGGCTGGAAAAAGTAAATTTGAGCATAACGAAGAGCTGGAAGACCAATAAACACTAATTAGGTCAATTGGCAACATGATTGGGTATAAAAAGAGCTTCTCAGAGTGGCAGTGTCTCTCAGAAGCCAAGATGGGTAGAGGATCACCAATTCCCACAATGTTGCGCAGAAAGATAGTGGAGCAATATCAGAAAGGTGTTACCCAGCGAAAAATTGCAAAGACTTTGCATCTATCATCATAAACTGTGCATAACATCATCCGAAGATTCAGAGAATCTGGAACAATGTCTGTGCGTAAGGGTCAATGCCGTAAAACCATTCTGGATGCCCGTGATCTCCGGGCCCTTAAACGACACTGCACCACAAACACGAATGCTACTGTAAAGGAAATCACAGAATGGGCTCAGGAATACTTCCAGAAACCATTGTCAGTGAACACAATCCACCGTGCCATCCGTGCATAACAAAATACATTTCAATAGATGGTGCACTACAAACATTACAGGTGAATATGATGAGGTCAATGCTGCTTACTTAGATTTCAGCCCATCACAGATTGGTAGCACAATGAGTATATCTATACTAATAAAAGGCAAAGCCCTCACCGACTGACTGACTGACTCACTCACTCACTGACTCACTCGTCACTAATTCTCCAACTTCCTGTGTAGGTAGAAGGCTGAAATTTGGCAGGCTCATTCCTTACAGCTTACTTACAAAAGTTAAGCAGGTTTCAGATGTATTCAGACCATTAGTTCAATAAATTGTAGAAGCCACTTTGGCAGCAATTCTCATTCTTCCTGTCTGATCCTCTCAAGCTTCATTAGACTGGATGGGAAGTTGCCATTTTCCTTCCACACAGGTTCTATGGGGTTTAAGTCTGGGCTTTGGTTGGGGCACTCAAGAATACTCAGTAGACTTGTCCTAAAGCCACACCAGTGTTATCTTGTCTGTATGCTTCAGGTCATTGTCATTCTAAGGTGGCATGTACATTGAAGCAGGTTTTCTTCAAGGACCTTTTAGTATCTATCTGCATTCATCCTTCCCTCAGTTCTGACCAGTATCCCTGTCCCTGCAGCTGAGTAGCACCATCATAGCAGAATACTACAAGTACCATGCCTCAACCACAGGGGAGGCATTAGGCAGGTAACAAGCAGTACCTGGTCTTTGCCACAAATAAGTGCTTGGAGTTCTGCCTAAAGAGTTTTTTATTACATCAAACCACAGAATATTTTTCTTCATGCTCTCAGAGTCCTGTAACTGTCATAACTGTCAACACTCTGTGATAAACACCTGATTGATGAATTGCTGCTGTCATTGTTCCGACAAGTTCTCCTATACTAGCAGAGGACTTCTGACACTCTGTTAGACAGACCTTTTGGTTTTTGGTCACCTCCCTGACCAACGCCTTTCTTACCTGATTACTCATTTTAGCCATACGGCCAACTGTACCAAGAGTCCCGGTGGTCCCAAACTTCTTCCATTTTACAGCTGTTGAAGCCATTGTTCTCTTAGGGACACTCAATCAGGGACGTTCTTAGGCATCCTCGTAGGGCCCCAACCTGGCCCAGACTTACAATTTTTTTTTTTTTTGTTGTTGTCGGGCTGTGGGCCTGGGGCCCCTGTCATGCCCCTGGCACTGCAGCCATCTGTGCCAGTCCCTCACGTCCTGTGTCATAATACCCTCCTCTTCCTACATTTTATTGTTCTGAGTCGAATTCGGAGGGGAAGGGTAGAAGCAGGGGGCAGCAGACAGAGAACCAAGGGCGTGGCCGTGGGACTGGGAATGTATAAATAGCGATCGCTCAGTCTGGAATGTGCATCTCTTGGTCTTATTAACAATGGTAATTTATTATCCAAATTGCAATCTTCACCTAAATTCCTAGTAATATTGTCACGCCATCGTAACTTTGCCAAATGCACTATAGAAAACATTAATTTTAGAGATTC